>CM051234.1:23595935-24223511 GCA_027917425.1 Gastrophryne carolinensis | reverse complement strand
TCTTTTTTGGGGCATCCCATTCTGTGACTACAGCAGCCTCTGTTTAAGACCATATAACCATTTGCACTTATTATAATTGAAATTAGCCCTGATAAAGACACTTTTGCTGGGCATAGCACTACTGGATCTTTTTTGGGGCATCCCATTCTGTGACTACAGCAGCCTCTGTTTAAGACCATATAACCATTTGCACTTATTATAATTGAAATTAGCCCTGATAAAGACACTTTTGCTGGGCATAGCACTACTGGATCTTTTTTGGGGCATCCCATTCTGTGACTACAGCAGCCTCTGTTTAAGACCATATAACCATTTGCACTTATTATAATTGAAATTAGCCTGATAAAGACACTTTTGCTGGGCATAGCACTACTGGATCTTTTTTGGGGCATCCCATTCTGTGACTACAGCAGCCTCTGTTTAAGACCATATAACCATTTGCACTTATTATAATTGAAATTAGCCCTGATAAAGACACTTTTGCTGGGCAAAGCACTACTGGATCTTTTTTGGGGCATCCCATTCTGTGACTACAGCAGCCTCTGTTTAAGACCATATAACCATTTGCACTTATTATAATTGAAATTAGCCCTGATAAAGACACTTTTTGCTGGGCATAGCACTACTGGATCTTTTTTGGGGCATCCCATTCTGTGACTACAGCAGCCTCTGTTTAAGACCATATAACCATTTGCACTTATTATAATTGAAATTAGCCCTGATAAAGACACTTTTGCTGGGCATAGCACTACTGATCTTTTTTGGGGGGCATCCCATTCTGTGACTACAGCAGCCTCTGTTTAAGACCATATAACCATTTGCACTTATTATAATTGAAATTAGGCCCTGATAAAGACACTTTTGCTGGGCATAGCACTACTGGATCTTTTTTGGGGCATCCCATTCTGTGACTACAGCAGCCTCTGTTTAAGACCATATAACCATTTGCACTTATTATAATTGAAATTAGCCCTGATAAAGACACTTTTGCTGGGCATAGCACTACTGGATCTTTTTTGGGGCATCCCATTCTGTGACTACAGCAGCCTCTGTTTAAGACCATATAACCATTTGCACTTATTATAATTGAAATTAGCCCTGATAAAGACACTTTTGCTGGGCATAGCACTACTGGATCTTTTTTGGGGCATCCCATTCTGTGACTACAGCAGCCTCTGTTTAAGACCATATAACCATTTGCACTTATTATAATTGAAATTAGCCCTGATAAAGACACTTTTGCTGGGCATAGCACTACTGGATCTTTTTTGGGGCATCCCATTCTGTGACTACAGCAGCCTCTGTTTAAGACCATATAACCATTTGCACTTATTATAATTGAAATTAGCCCTGATAAAGACACTTTTGCTGGGCATAGCACTACTGGATCTTTTTTGGGGCATCCCATTCTGTGACTACAGCAGCCTCTGTTTAAGACCATATAACCATTTGCACTTATTATAATTGAAATTAGCCCTGATAAAGACACTTTTGCTGGGCATAGCACTACTGGATCTTTTTTGGGGCATCCCATTCTGTGACTACAGCAGCCTCTGTTTAAGACCATATAACCATTTGCACTTATTATAATTGAAATTAGCCCTGATAAAGACACTTTTGCTGGGCATAGCACTACTGGATCTTTTTTGGGGCATCCCATTCTGTGACTACAGCAGCCTCTGTTTAAGACCATATAACCATTTGCACTTATTATAATTGAAATTAGGCCTGATAAAGACACTTTTGCTGGGCATAGCACTACTGGATCTTTTTTGGGGCATCCCATTCTGTGACTACAGCAGCCTCTGTTTAAGACCATATAACCATTTGCACTCATTATAATTGAAATTAGCCCTGATAAAGACACTTTTGCTGGGCATAGCACTACTGGATCTTTTTTGGGGCATCCCATTCTGTGACTACAGCAGCCTCTGTTTAAGACCATATAACCATTTGCACTTATTATAATTGAAATTAGGCCTGATAAAGACACTTTTGCTGGGCATAGCACTACTGGATCTTTTTTGGGGCATCCCATTCTGTGACTACAGCAGCCTCTGTTTAAGACCATATAACCATTTGCACTTATTATAATTGAAATTAGCCCTGATAAAGACACTTTTGCTGGGCATAGCACTACTGGATCTTTTTTGGGGCATCCCATTCTATGACTACAGCAGCCTCTGTTTAAGACCATATAACCATTTGCACTCATTATAATTGAAATTAGCCCTGATAAAGACACTTTTGCTGGGCATAGCACTACTGGATCTTTTTTGGGGCATCCCATTCTGTGACTACAGCAGCCTCTGTTTAAGACCATATAACCATTTGCACTTATTATAATTGAAATTAGCCCTGATAAAGACACTTTTGCTGGGCATAGCACTACTGGATCTTTTTTGGGGCATCCCATTCTGTGACTACAGCAGCCTCTGTTTAAGACCATATAACCATTTGCACTTATTATAATTGAAATTAGCCCTGATAAAGACACTTTTGCTGGGCATAGCATTACTGGATCTTTTTTGGGGCATCCCATTCTGTGACTACAGCAGCCTCTGTTTAAGACCATATAACCATTTGCACTTATTATAATTGAAATTAGGCCTGATAAAGACACTTTTGCTGGGCATAGCACTACTGGATCTTTTTTGGGGCATCCCATTCTGTGACTACAGCAGCCTCTGTTTAAACCATATAACCATTTGCACTTATTATAATTGAAATTAGCCCTGATAAAGACACTTTTGCTGGGCATAGCACTACTGGATCTTTTTTGGGGCATCCCATTCTGTGACTACAGCAGCCTCTGTTTAAGACCATATAACCATTTGCACTTATTATAATTGAAATTAGCCCTGATAAAGACACTTTTGCTGGGCATAGCACTACTGGATCTTTTTTGGGGCATCCCATTCTGTGACTACAGCAGCCTCTGTTTAAGACCATATAACCATTTGCACTTATTATAATTGAAATTAGCCCTGATAAAGACACTTTTGCTGGGCATAGCACTACTGGATCTTTTTTGGGGCATCCCATTCTGTGACTACAGCAGCCTCTGTTTAAGACCATATAACCATTTGCACTTATTATAATTGAAATTAGCCCTGATAAAGACACTTTTGCTGGGCATAGCACTACTGGATCTTTTTTGGGGCATCCCATTCTGTGACTACAGCAGCCTCTGTTTAAGACCATATAACCATTTGCACTTATTATAATTGAAATTAGCCCTGATAAAGACACTTTTGCTGGGCATAGCACTACTGGATCTTTTTTGGGGCATCCCATTCTGTGACTACAGCAGCCTCTGTTTAAGACCATATAACCATTTGCACTTATTATAATTGAAATTAGCCCTGATAAAGACACTTTTGCTGGGCATAGCACTACTGGATCTTTTTTGGGGCATCCCATTCTGTGACTACAGCAGCCTCTGTTTAAGACCATATAACCATTTGCACTTATTATAATTTAAATTAGGCCTGATAAAGACACTTTTGCTGGGCATAGCACTACTGGATCTTTTTTGGGGCATCCCATTCTGTGACTACAGCAGCCTCTGTTTAAGACCATATAACCATTTGCACTCATTATAATTGAAATTAGCCCTGATAAAGACACTTTTGCTGGGCAAAGCACTACTGGATCTTTTTTGGGGCATCCCATTCTGTGACTACAGCAGCCTCTGTTTAAGACCATATAACCATTTGCACTTATTATAATTGAAATTAGCCCTGATAAAGACATTTTTGCTGGGCATAGCACTACTGGATCTTTTTTGGGGCATCCCATTCTGTGACTACAGCAGCCTCTGTTTAAGACCATATAACCATTTGCACTTATTATAATTGAAATTAGCCCTGATAAAGACACTTTTGCTGGGCATAGCACTACTGTTTTTTTGGGGGGGGCATCCCATTCTGTGACTACAGCAGCCTCTGTTTAAGACCATATAACCATTTGCACTTATTATAATTGAAATTAGGCCTGATAAAGACACTTTTGCTGGGCATAGCACTACTGGATCTTTTTTGGGGCATCCCATTCTGTGACTACAGCAGCCTCTGTTTAAGACCATATAACCATTTGCACTTATTATAATTGAAATTAGCCCTGATAAAGACACTTTTGCTGGGCATAGCACTACTGGATCTTTTTTGGGGCATCCCATTCTGTGACTACAGCAGCCTCTGTTTAAGACCATATAACCATTTGCACTTATTATAATTGAAATTAGCCCTGATAAAGACACTTTTGCTGGGCATAGCACTACTGGATCTTTTTTGGGGCATCCCATTCTGTGACTACAGCAGCCTCTGTTTAAGACCATATAACCATTTGCACTTATTATAATTGAAATTAGCCCTGATAAAGACACTTTTGCTGGGCATAGCACTACTGGATCTTTTTTGGGGCATCCCATTCTGTGACTACAGCAGCCTCTGTTTAAGACCATATAACCATTTGCACTTATTATAATTGAAATTAGCCCTGATAAAGACACTTTTGCTGGGCATAGCACTACTGGATCTTTTTTGGGGCATCCCATTCTGTGACTACAGCAGCCTCTGTTTAAGACCATATAACCATTTGCACTTATTATAATTGAAATTAGCCCTGATAAAGACACTTTTGCTGAGCATAGCACTACTGGATCTTTTTTGGGGCATCCCATTCTGTGACTACAGCAGCCTCTGTTTAAGACCATATAACCATTTGCACTTATTATAATTGAAATTAGCCCTGATAAAGACACTTTTGCTGGGCATAGCACTACTGGATCTTTTTTGGGGCATCCCATTCTGTGACTACAGCAGCCTCTGTTTAAGACCATATAACCATTTGCACTTATTATAATTGAAATTAGGCCTGATAAAGACACTTTTGCTGGGCATAGCACTACTGGATCTTTTTTGGGGCATCCCATTCTGTGACTACAGCAGCCTCTGTTTAAGACCATATAACCATTTGCACTTATTATAATTGAAATTAGCCCTGATAAAGACACTTTTGCTGGGCATAGCACTACTGGATCTTTTTTGGGGCATCCCATTCTGTGACTACAGCAGCCTCTGTTTAAGACCATATAACCATTTGCACTTATTATAATTGAAATTAGGCCTGATAAAGACACTTTTGCTGGGCATAGCACTACTGGATCTTTTTTGGGGCATCCCATTCTGTGACTACAGCAGCCTCTGTTTAAGACCATATAACCATTTGCACTTATTATAATTGAAATTAGCCCTGATAAAGACACTTTTGCTGGGCATAGCACTACTGGATCTTTTTTGGGGCATCCCATTCTATGACTACAGCAGCCTCTGTTTAAGACCATATAACCATTTGCACTCATTATAATTGAAATTAGCCCTGATAAAGACACTTTTGCTGGGCATAGCACTACTGGATCTTTTTTGGGGCATCCCATTCTGTGACTACAGCAGCCTCTGTTTAAGACCATATAACCATTTGCACTTATTATAATTGAAATTAGCCCTGATAAAGACACTTTTGCTGGGCATAGCACTACTGGATCTTTTTTGGGGCATCCCATTCTGTGACTACAGCAGCCTCTGTTTAAGACCATATAACCATTTGCACTTATTATAATTGAAATTAGCCCTGATAAAGACACTTTTGCTGGGCATAGCACTACTGGATCTTTTTTGGGGCATCCCATTCTGTGACTACAGCAGCCTCTGTTTAAGACCATATAACCATTTGCACTTATTATAATTGAAATTAGGCCTGATAAAGACACTTTTGCTGGGCATAGCACTACTGGATCTTTTTTGGGGCATCCCATTCTGTGACTACAGCAGCCTCTGTTTAAACCATATAACCATTTGCACTTATTATAATTGAAATTAGCCCTGATAAAGACACTTTTGCTGGGCATAGCACTACTGGATCTTTTTTGGGGCATCCCATTCTGTGACTACAGCAGCCTCTGTTTAAGACCATATAACCATTTGCACTTATTATAATTGAAATTAGCCCTGATAAAGACACTTTTGCTGGGCATAGCACTACTGGATCTTTTTTGGGGCATCCCATTCTGTGACTACAGCAGCCTCTGTTTAAGACCATATAACCATTTGCACTTATTATAATTGAAATTAGCCCTGATAAAGACACTTTTGCTGGGCATAGCACTACTGGATCTTTTTTGGGGCATCCCATTCTGTGACTACAGCAGCCTCTGTTTAAGACCATATAACCATTTGCACTTATTATAATTGAAATTAGCCCTGATAAAGACACTTTTGCTGGGCATAGCACTACTGGATCTTTTTTGGGGCATCCCATTCTGTGACTACAGCAGCCTCTGTTTAAGACCATATAACCATTTGCACTTATTATAATTGAAATTAGCCCTGATAAAGACACTTTTGCTGGGCATAGACTTACTGCTGCCTGCCAGGTGCACTTCTGTTGGGGCATCCCATTCTGTAACATAGCATACCCCTCTTTATTTACACTAAGCAGCTCTCTTATTTACACTAAGCAGGCCTGTTGGAGGCTGAGTGTTACTGCTCACTTTTGGTGTGCATTATATTCTGTTTCATATAGACCCACCGCTGCCCGGGGGATCTTAAAATATCACCTACTACCACGCCAGTTAGACTATGTCGGGCAGACAAGTGCCTGGAAGTGAAAAGAGGAGTGGCAGAGGCCAAGATTCCGCAGGCAGAGCTCGCATCAGACTGGGGGCCAGTAGCAGCAGGAGTCACGCTGAGAGACCTAATCTGCCAGTATCTGCTAGCGGTCGGGTCTCCACCAGTAACGCATCTGCCGTGGTAGATTGGTTGACGCGCTCATCAACAACATCATCACAACTTACGTCTGAGACCCCCAGTCTAGGGTCGGTAGGTTCCTCTGACACAACCCTGAGTTGGCATGCCCCGAGAGCAGTCCCTGTCCTCCCATTGCCTCTGTCCTACGCCGTTCCCTCCCCCAGCGACGTATCCTATGCTTTGGGTTCAGCTTCACTCTTTAGTGAGGAGGACGATCAGATACAGGAGGACAGTCGGCAGCTACTGCCCAGCCAAGAAATGGAGATGGCTTCTTTAGCTAGGCAGACAAATAGTGATGTGGACAGTGTCGTGGGTGCTGCGAGCGTTCCAGCTCCTGCGCCAGACACTGTTGATGAATCCACGAACATCAGTGACGTACAGCCACAACTCGGTGATGATGATGATGACGATGAAGCCGATCCCACTTGGGAGCCGGGTGATGAAGGGGCTTCATCGTCATCATCAGGAGAAGAGGGGCGCAGGTTGCCCCGGAGTCAGCAGCTGAGGCAGCAAGGTGGTAACAGTCAGCATGGGGGCACAATTCCAAAGGCTGGAGCCGGCCGGGGCCGGGGCCGGGGTAGAGCACCTGCTGTGCGGCAGTCTACCTTATCGGGAGGTAGTGGAGCAGGGGTTCCTGGAGTTGGCAACAGCAGCAGTGAATCAGTGAGGCCAGGGGGTGAGAAAAGTAGCTACTCGGCAGTGTGGCAGTTTTTCCTGAAGCATCCGCAGGAGGGTAACATGGCCACATGCAAGATATGTAGGCAAAAGGTGAAGCGTGGCCAGGGTCCAAATGTTGGCACCACGGCCCTGCGTCAACATATGATGCGTCACCATAAAGCGACCTGGGAGAACCGAGGCTCCCAAGGGGTGGTCCAGTCTGCTTCCTCACCAAGTGAGCTTCCAATTTCTGCCAGCCAAGGCTCCAGCACCTCAGCCGAAGGCAGCTGTGCGTCATACCCATCCTCTGTCGCTCCTGCTCCTCCTCCTCCAAGTCATGCATTCCGCCAGCAATCCATCAGCGAAGCCATGTCCAAGAGACAGCAGTATGCGCCCACTCATCCTACGGCGCAGAAGCTGAATGTGCTCCTGTCCAAGTTGCTGGTGCTGCAGTCGCTCCCTTTTCAGGTGGTGGAATCTGCACCTTTCAGAGAACTGATGGCTTGTGCCGAGCCGAGGTGGAGAGTCCCAAGCCGTCATTTCATTGCCAAGAAGGCAGTACCAGCGCTGCACACTTTTGTTGAACAGAAGGTGGGCCAGTCCTTGAGCCTGTCGGTGTGTAGCAAAGTGCATGGCAGCGCCGACATCTGGAGCTGTAACTACGGTCAGGGACAGTACATGTCGTTTACGGCCCACTGGGTGAATGTGGTCCCTTTGCAGCAGCAGCAGCAACTTGGACAGGTCACGCCGCTTCGGCCTCCGCGCTCCCTGCCCGTTGGGCCTGTGACACCGTGCGACTCGGCCTCCTCATCCTCCGCCATCTCCTCACCCTCCACTGTAGGCTCAAGTCTCAGTGCCCCTCCAGTCTACCATGTGTGCAGGGCACGGAGGTGTCACGCAGTGCTTCACATGGTTTGTCTTGGCGAACGGAGTCACACAGGGGAGGAACTGCTTAAATGTATTCATCAGGAAATCCAAACATGGCTTACTCCAAGAAAACTTAAAATGGGAATCATGGTTACCGACAATGGGAAGAACATTTTGTCTGCGCTGCGCCAAGGAAGCCTGACCCATGCCCCCTGCATGGCTCACGTCTTCAATCTGGTTGTCAAGCGGTTTCTGAAGTGTTCCCCCCATCTGCAAGACATCCTAACAACTTCAAGGAAACTTTGCATGCACTTCAGCCACTCCTACACCGCCAAACACACCCTTCTTGAGCTACAGCGTCAGAATGGTATCCCCCAACATAGTCTGATTTGCGATGTTTCCACCCGTTGGAATTCCACCCTTCACATGTTGGACCGATTATATGAACAGAGAAAAGCCATCACGGATTTCCTGATGATCCAAGCAGATAGGGGGACTCCCCTGTGTAACTTCAATGTCAACCAGTGGCAGCTCATACGTGACACCTGCCGTTTGCTCAGGCCCTTTGAGGAAGCCACTTTATTTGTCAGTCGGCAGGATTACGGGATGAACGACGTGATTCCACTGCTTCATGTACTACAGCACATGTTGGAAACCATGGCTGGTCAGGGCACTGTAGACATGGCGTTTACATCTTACGGCCACATGAACCCCGTTGGAGCTGAACTGGAGGAGGAGGAGGAAGAGGAGGAGGAGGAGTTGCCCAGCGAAACACAGTTTAGGCTTGGCGAAATGGCTGGTTTATCTAGTCAGCGGACAGGAGAGGAGGAGCAGGAGCAGCCAGAGGAGCTAGAGGTTTTTGAGGAAGGCGAGACAGAGGACCCGGGCACACCGTGGCAGTATGCAGTGGAGATGGAGACAGGTAGTCCATCCGAGTCACTTGCGCAAATGGCACGAAGCATGCTCACGTGCTTGCGTAGTGACCCCAGAATTGTTTCCATCTGTCGGCGGGATGACTTCTGGCTGTCCACCTTATTGGACCCTCACTTCCGGCACAAAATGGGGGCATTTTTTAAACTCACCGAGAGGGAGGACAAACTCAACTACTACAAAGACATTCTACGTAGGCAGTTGGCCGATGCCTATCTGCGCCATGGTCCATACTCTCGCAGGTCTGACTCGAGGGGACCTCTGCGCTCACCTTCCACTGCCATGGCCACTGGGGGGGTTGGCAGGAGCAGCAGCAGCAGCTCCATCAGCAGCAGCAGCCTCAGTCTTCAGTCGCTAATGAGTAGCTTTCTACACCCGCATAGTGAGGCTACTCATGAGCAGCAGGAAGACCTGGAGCAGGACCTCAACCAGCAGGTCATGTCATACTTTGACATGACCATGCCAACACACCTTGAGGATCCGCTGGACTTCTGGGCAGCCAAACTTGATTTGTGGCCGCAACTAGCAGAGTTTGCCCTGGAAAAGCTGTCCTGCCCGGCAAGTAGCGTGCCATCTGAGCGGGTGTTTAGTGCGGCGGGGGCCATAGTTACGGCGAGGAGAACTCGTCTGTTAACTAAAAATGTGGAGAGACTCACCTTTGTCAAAATGAATCAGGGATGGATCAGCCAGGATTTCCACCCACCAATGCCTGATGCATGCGACTGGATTCAGCATGGTGCCACGTTTTACACTTTCCAAATGGTGCAAAACATATTTATGTCTTTAGGCCATTTTTTGGGCTCCTGCTGCTGCTGCTGCCAACTTCTGCCAACTCCAGGGTGTGATTCATCCAATTTTTGGGCTCCTGAAGCCAACTCCAGTGTATATTTGGGCTCCTGCTGCTGCTGCTGCCAACTCCAGGGTGTGAATCATCCAATTTTTGGGCTCCTGAAGCCAACCCCAGGGTCTCTTTAAAGTAATATTTGGGCTCCTGCTGCTGCTGCTGTCAACTCCTGCCAACTCCATGGTGTGATTCATCCAATTTTTGGCCTCCTGAAGCCAACCCCAGTGTCTCTTTAAAGTAATATTTGGGCTCCTGCTGCTGCTGCTGCCAACTCCAGGGTGTGATTCATCCAATTTTTGGGCTCCTGAAGCCAACCCCAGTGTCTCTTTAAAGTAATGTTTGGGCTCCTGCTGCTGCTGCTGCCAACTTCTGCCAACTCCAGGGTGTGATTCATCCAATTTTTGGGCTCCTGAAGCCAACTCCAGTGTATATTTGGGCTCCTGCTGCTGCTGCTGCCAACTCCAGGGTGTGATTCATCCAATTTTTGGGCTCCTGAAGCCAACCCCAGTGTCTCTTTAAAGTAATATTTGGGCTCCTGCTGCTGCTGCTGCCAACTCCAGGGTGTGATTCATCCAATTTTTGGGCTCCTGAAGCCAACTCCAGTGTATATTTGGGCCCCTGCTGCTGCTGCTGCCAACTCCAGGGTGTGAATCATCCAATTTTTGGGCTCCTGAAGCCAACCCCAGGGTCTCTTTAAAGTAATATTTGGGCTCCTGTTGCTGCTGCTGTCAACTCCTGCCAACTCCAGGGTGTGATTCATCCAATTGTTGGGCTCCTGAAGCCAACCCCAGGGTCTCTTTGAAGTAATGTTTGGGCTCCTGCTGCTGCTGCTGCCAACTTCTGCCAACTCCAGGGTGTGATTCATCCAATTTTTGGGCTCCTGAAGCCAACCCCAGTGTCTCTTTAAAGTAATGTTTGGGCTCCTGCTGCTGCTGCTGCCAACTCCAGGGTGTGATTCATCCAATTTTTGGGCTCCTGAAGCCAACTCCAGTGTATATTTGGGCTCCTGCTGCTGCTGCTGCCAACTCCAGGGTGTGAATCATCCAATTTTTGGGCTCCTGAAGCCAACCCCAGGGTCTCTTTAGAGTAATATTTGGGCTCCTGCTGCTGCTGCTGCTGTCAACTCCTGCCAACTCCAGGGTGTGATTCATCCAATTTTTGGGCTCCTGAAGCCAACTCCAGTGTATATTTGGGCTCCTGCTGCTGCCAACTCCAGGGTGTGAATCATCCAATTTTTGGCCTCCTGAAGCCAACCCCAGTGTCTCTTTAAAGTAATATTTGGGCTCCTGCTGCTGCCAACTCCAGGGCGTGATTCATCCAATTTTTGGCCACCTGAAGCCAACCCCAGTGTCTCTTTAAAGTAATATTTGGGCTCCTGCTGCTGCTGCTGCCAACTCCAGGGTATGATTCATCCAATTTTTGGGCTCCTGAAGCCAACTCCAGGGTCTCTTTAAAGTAATGTTTGGGCTCCTGCTGCTGCTGCTGCCAACTTCTGCCAACTCCAGGGTGTGATTCATCCAATTTTTGGGCTCCTGAACCCAACCCCAGTGTCTCTTTAAATTAATATTTGGGCTCCTGCTGCTGTTGCTGCCAACTCCAGGGTGTGATTCATCCAATTTTTGGGCTCCTGAAGCCAACCCCAGGGTCTCTTTAAAGTAATATTTGGGCTCCTGCTGCTGCTGCTGTCAACTCCTGCCAACTCCAGGGTGTGATTCATCCAATTGTTGGGCTCCTGAAGCCAACCCCAGGGTCTCTTTAAAGTAATGTTTGGGCTCCTGCTGCTGCTGCTGCCAACTTCTGCCAACTCCAGGGTGTGATTCATCCAATTTTTGGGCTCCTGAAGCCAACCCCAGGGTCTCTTTGAAGTAATGTTTGAGCTCCTGCTGCTGCTGCTGCCAACTTCTGCCAACTCCAGGGTGTGATTCATCCAATTTTTGGGCTCCTGGAGCCAACTCCAGTGTATATTTGGGCTTCTGCTGCTGCTGCTGCCAACTCCAGGGTGTGAATCATCCAATTTTTGGGCTCCTGAAGCCAACCCCAGTGACTCTTTAAAGTAATATTTGGGCTCCTGCTGCTGCCAACTCCAGGGTGTCATTCATCCAATTTTTGGCCTCCTGAAGCCAACCCCAGTGTCTCTTTAAAGTAATATTTGGGCTCCTGCTGCTGCTGCTGCCAACTCCAGGGTATGATTCATCCAATTTTTGGGCTCCTGAAGCCAACTCCAGGGTCCCTTTAAAGTAATGTTTGGGCTCCTGCTGCTGCTGCTGCCAACTTCTGCCAACTCCAGGGTGTGATTCATCCAATTTTTGGGCTCCTGAAGCCAACCCCAGTGTCTCTTTAAAGTAATATTTGGGCTCCTGCTGCTGTTGCTGCCAACTCCTGGGTGTGATTCATCCAATTTTTGGGCTCCTGAAGCCAACCCCAGGGTCTCTTTAAAGTAACATTTGGGCTCCTGCTGCTGCTGCTGTCAACTCCTGCCAACTCCAGGGTGTGATTCATCCAATTTTTGGGCTCCTGAAGCCAACCCCAGGGTCTCTTTGAAGTAATGTTTGGGCTCCTGCTGCTGCTGCTGCCAACTTCTGCCAACTCCAGGGTGTGATTCATCCAATTTTTGGGCTCCTGAAGCCAACTCCAGTGTATATTTGGGCTCCTGCTGCTGCTGCTGCCAACTCCAGGGTGTGAATCATCCAATTTTTGGGCTCCTGAAGCCAACCCCAGTGTCTCTTTAAAGTAATATTTGGGCTCCTGCTGCTGCCAACTCCAGGGCGTGATTCATCCAATGTTTGGCCTCCTGAAGCCAACCCCAGTGTCTCTTTAAAGTAATATTTGGGCTCCTGCTGCTGCTGCTGCCAACTCCAGGGTATGATTCATCCAATTTTTGGGCTCCTGAAGCCAACTCCAGGGTCTCTTTAAAGTAATGTTTGGGCTCCTGCTGCTGCTGCAGCCAACTTCTGCCAACTCCAGGGTGTGATTCATCCAATTTTTGGGCTCCTGAAGCCAACCCCAGTGTCTCTTTAAAGTAATATTTGGGCTCCTGCTGCTGTTGCTGCCAACTCCAGGGTGTGATTCATCCAATTTTTGGGCTCCTGAAGCCAACCTCAGGGTCTCTTTAAAGTAATATTTGGGCTCCTGCTGCTGCTGCTGTCAACTCCTGCCAACTCCAGGGTGTGATTCATCCAATTGTTGGGCTCCTGAAGCCAACCCCAGGGTCTCTTTAAAGTAATGTTTGGGCTCCTGCTGCTGCTGCTGCCAACTTCTGCCAGCTCCAGGGTGTGATTCATCCAATTTTTGGGCTCCTGAAGCCAACCCCAGGGTCTCTTTGAAGTAATGTTTGGGCTCCTGCTGCTGCTGCCAACTTCTGCCAACTCCAGGGTGTGATTCATCCAATTTTTGGGCTCCTGAAGCCAACTCCAGTGTATATTTGGGCTCCTGCTGCTGCTGCTGCCAACTCCAGGGTGTGAATCATCCAATTTTTGGGCTCCTGAAGCCAACCCCAGTGTCTCTTTAAAGTAATATTTGGGCTCCTGCTGCTGCCAACTCCAGGGCGTCATTCATCATATTTTTGGCCTCCTGAAGCCAACCCCAGTGTCTCTTTAAAGTAATATTTGGGCTCCTGCTGCTGCTGCTGCCAACTCCAGGGTATGATTCATCCAATTTTTGGGCTCCTGAAGCCAGCCCCAGTGTCTCTTTAAAGTAATATTTGGGCTCCTGCTGCTGCTGCTGCCAACTCCAGGGTGTGATTCATCCAATTTTTGGGCTCCTGAAGCCAACTCCAGTGTATATTTGGGCTCCTGATGCTGCTGCTGCCAACTCCAGGGTATGATTCATCCAATTTTTGGGCTCCTGAAGCCAACTCCAGGGTCTCTTTAAAGTAATGTTTGGGCTCCTGCTGCTGCTGCTGCCAACTTCTGCCAACTCCAGGGTGTGATTCATCCAATTTTTGGGCTCCTGAAGCCAACCCCAGTGTCTCTTTAAAGTAATATTTGGGCTCCTGCTGCTGCTGCTGCCAACTCCAGGGTGTGATTCATCCAATTTTTGGGCTCCTGAAGCCAACTCCAGTGTCTCTATAAAGTAATCTTTGGGCTCCTGCTGCTGCCAACTCCAGGGTGTGATTCATCCAATTTTTGGGCTCCTGAAGCCAACTCCAGTGTCTCTTTAAAATAATATTTGGGCTCCTGCTGCTGCCAACTCCAGGGCGTGATTCATCCAATTTTTGGCCTCCTGAAGCCAACCCCAGTGTCTCTATAAAGTAATATTTGGGCTCCTGCTGCTGCTGCTGCCAACTCCAGGGTGTGATTCATCCAATTTTTGAGCTCCTGAAGCCAACTCCAGTGTATATTTGGGCTCCTGCTGCTGCTGCTGCCAACTCCAGGGTGTGAATCATCCAATTTTTGGGCTCCTGAAGCCAACCCCAGTGTCTCTTTAAAGTAATGTTTGGGCTCCTGCTGCTGCTGCCAACTCCAGGGTGTGATTCATCTAATTTTTGGGCTCCTGCTGCTGCCAACTCCAGTGTCTCTTTGAAGCAATGTTTGGGCTCCTGCCCCTCATAGTGATGCCACTTCAACTCTCTTGAATTCAATTGTGCCGCTCTGCGATTCTATTAGCGATGCCTCTGATCTGCATGTGATATCTCTTCAAAGTATTATTTAACTAACCCAGCACGCATCCTGTGCGTGTTACAGCAAGGCAGAATGGTTTACAACCCTAATGAGGCTCTAGGAGGCTCAGAAATAGCCGTTTTTAATAGCGATTCATTGCGAATTTATTCGGGTCGAAACGATTTTTGTCGGAAAATTCGGCGAATCAGTCGAATCGAATTTTTCAAAAGTTCGCTCATCTCTAAACAGGGTTTTGTTGGCACAGAGGACACAAAACATTAGTGCCAAATATAGTTTTGTATATAGGTGCTAATACACCACTGAAGTCTTCCTTTCCCTATTCCAGCAGCAGCAGCTACCCCTCACTAAAGCAGCCGTTTTGTGCAGTGTATATAGTTTTGTATATAGGTGCTAATACACCACTGAAGTCTTTCTGTCCCTATTCCAGCAGCAGCAGCTACCCCTCACTAAAGCAGCCGTTTTGAGCAGAGTGTATATAGTTTTGTATATAGGTGCTAATACACCACTGAAGTCTTTCTGTCCCTATTCCAGCAGCAGCAGCTACCCCTCACTACAGCAGCCGTTTTGAGCAGAGTGTATATAGTTTTCTATATAGGTGCTAATACACCACTGAAGTCTTTCTGTCCCTATTCCAGCAGCAGCAGCTACCCCTCACTAAAGCAGCCGTTTTGAGCAGAGTGTATATAGTTTTGTATATAGGTGCTAATACACCACTGAAGTCTTTCTGTCCCTATCCCAGCAGCAGCAGCTACCCCTCACTAAAGCAGCCGTTTTGTGCAGAGTGTATATAGTTTTGTATATAGGTGCTAATACACCACTGAAGTCTTTCTGTCCCTATTCCAGCAGCAGCAGCTACCCCTCACTAAAGCAGCCGTTTTGTGCAGAGTGTATATAGTTTTGTATATAGGTGCTAATACACCACTGAAGTCTTTCTGTCCCTATTCCAGCAGCAGCAGCTACCCCTCACTAAAGCAGCCGTTTTGAGCAGAGTGTATATAGTTTTGTATATAGGTGCTAATACACCACTGAAGTCTTTCTGTCTCTATTCCAGCAGCAGCAGCTACCCCTCACTAAAGCAGCCGTTTTGAGCAGAGTGTATATAGTTTTGTATATAGGTGCTAATACACCACTGAAGTCTTTCTGTCCCTATTCCAGCAGCAGAAGCTACCCCTCACTAAAGCAGCCGTTTTGAGCAGAGTGTATATAGTTTTGTATATAGGTGCTAATACACCACTGAAGTCTTTCTGTCCCTATTCCAGCAGCAGCAGCTACCCCTCACTAAAGCAGCCGTTTTGAGCAGAGTGTATATAGTTTTGTATATAGGTGCTAATACACCACTGAAGTCTTTCTGTCCCTATTCCAGCAGCAGCAGCTACCCCTCACTAAAGCAGCCGTTTTGAGCAGAGTGTATATAGTTTTGTATATAGGTGCTAATACACCACTGAAGTCTTTCTGTCCCTATCCTAGCAGCAGCAGCTACCCCTCACTAAAGCAGCCGTTTTGTGCAGAGTGTATATAGTTTTGTATATAGGTGCTAATACACCACTGAAGTCTTTCTGTCCCTATTCCAGCAGCAGCAGCTACCCCTCACTAAAGCAGCCATTTTGAGCAGAGTGTATATAGTTTTGTATATAGGTGCTAATACACCACTGAAGTCTTTCTGTCCCTATTCCAGCAGCAGCAGCTACCCCTCACTAAAGCAGCCGTTTTGTGCAGAGTGTATATAGTTTTGTATATAGGTGCTAATACACCACTGAAGTCTTTCTGTCCCTATTCCAGCAGCAGCAGCTACCCGTCACTAAAGCAGCCGTTTTGTGCAGAGTGTATATAGTTTTGTATATAGGTGCTAATACACCACTGAATTCTTTCTGTCCCTATTCCAGCAGCAGCAGCTACCCCTCACTAAAGCAGCCGTTTTGAGCAGAGTGTATATAGTTTTGTATATAGGTGCTAATACACCACTGAAGTCTTTCTGTCCCTATTCCAGCAGCAGCAGCTACCCCTCACTAAAGCAGCCGTTTTGTGCAGAGTGTATATAGTTTTGTATATAGGTGCTAATACACCACTGAAGTCTTTCTGTCCCTATTCCAGCAGCAGCAGCTACCCCTCACTAAAGCAGCCGTTTTGTGCAGAGTGTATATAGTTTTGTATATAGGTGCTAATACACCACTGAAGTCTTTCTGTCCCTATTCCAGCAGCAGCAGCTACCCCTCACTAAAGCAGCCGTTTTGTGCAGAGTGTATATAGTTTTGTATATAGGTGCTAATACACCACTGAAGTCTTTCTGTCCCTATTCCAGCAGCAGCAGCTACCCCTCACTAAAGCAGCCGTTTTCTGCAGAGTGTATATAGTTTTGTATATAGGTGCTAATACACCGCTGAATTCTTTCTGTCCCTATTCCAGCAGCAGCAGCTACCCCTCACTAAAGCAGCCGTTTTGAGCAGAGTGTATATAGTTTTGTATATAGGTGCTAATACACCACTGAAGTCTTTCTGTCTCTATTCCAGCAGCAGCAGCTACCCCTCACTAAAGCAGCCGTTTTGAGCAGAGTGTATATAGTTTTGTATATAGGTGCTAATACACCACTGAAGTCTTTCTGTCCCTATTCCAGCAGCAGCAGCTACCCCTCACTAAAGCAGCCGTTTTGAGCAGAGTGTATATAGTTTTGTATATAGGTGCTAATACACCACTGAAGTCTTTCTGTCCCTATCCTAGCAGCAGCAGCTACCCCTCACTAAAGCAGCCGTTTTGAGCAGAGTGTATATAGTTTTGTATATAGGTGCTAATACACCACTGAAGTCTTTCTGTCCCTATTCCAGCAGCAGCAGCTACCCCTCACTAAAGCAGCCATTTTGAGCAGAGTGTATATAGTTTTGTATATAGGTGCTAATACACCACTGAAGTCTTTCTGTCCCTATCCTAGCAGCAGCAGCTACCCCTCACTAAAGCAGCCGTTTTGTGCAGAGTGTATATAGTTTTGTATATAGGTGCTAATACACCACTGAAGTCTTTCTGTCCCTATTCCAGCAGCAGCAGCTACCCCTCACTAAAGCAGCCATTTTGAGCAGAGTGTATATAGTTTTGTATATAGGTGCTAATACACCACTGAAGTCTTTCTGTCCCTATTCCAGCAGCAGCAGCTACCCCTCACTAAAGCAGCCGTTTTGTGCAGAGTGTATATAGTTTTGTATATAGGTGCTAATACACCACTGAAGTCTTTCTGTCCCTATTCCAGCAGCAGCAGCTACCCGTCACTAAAGCAGCCGTTTTGTGCAGAGTGTATATAGTTTTGTATATAGGTGCTAATACACCACTGAATTCTTTCTGTCCCTATTCCAGCAGCAGCAGCTACCCCTCACTAAAGCAGCCGTTTTGAGCAGAGTGTATATAGTTTTGTATATAGGTGCTAATACACCACTGAAGTCTTTCTGTCCCTATTCCAGCAGCAGCAGCTACCCCTCACTAAAGCAGCCGTTTTGTGCAGAGTGTATATAGTTTTGTATATAGGTGCTAATACACCACTGAAGTCTTTCTGTCCCTATTCCAGCAGCAGCAGCTACCCCTCACTAAAGCAGCCGTTTTGTGCAGAGTGTATATAGTTTTGTATATAGGTGCTAATACACCACTGAAGTCTTTCTGTCCCTATTCCAGCAGCAGCAGCTATCCCTCACTAAAGCAGCTGTTTTGAGCAGAGTGTATATAGTTTTGTATATAGGTGCTAATACACCACTGAAGTCTTTCTGTCCCTATTCCAGCAGCAGCAGCTACCCCTCACTAAAGCAGCCGTTTTCTGCAGAGTGTATATAGTTTTGTATATAGGTGCTAATACACCGCTGAATTCTTTCTGTCCCTATTCCAGCAGCAGCAGCTACCCCTCACTAAAGCAGCCGTTTTGTGCAGAGTGTATATAGTTTTGTATATAGGTGCTAATACACCACTGAAGTCTTTCTGTCCCTATTCCAGCAGCAGCAGCTACCCGTCACTAAAGCAGCCGTTTTGTGCAGAGTGTATATAGTTTTGTATATAGGTGCTAATACACCACTGAAGTCTTTCTGTCCCTATTCCAGCAGCAGCAGCTACCCCTCACTAAAGCAGCGGTTTTGAGCAGAGTGTATATAGTTTTGTATATAGGTGCTAATACACCACTGAAGTCTTTCTGTCCCTATCCTAGCAGCAGCAGCTACCCCTCACTAAAGCAGCCGTTTTGTGCAGAGTGTATATAGTTTTGTATATAGGTGCTAATACACCACTGAAGTCTTTCTGTCCCTATTCCAGCAGCAGCAGCTACCCCTCACTAAAGCAGCCATTTTGAGCAGAGTGTATATAGTTTTGTATATAGGTGCTAATACACCACTGAAGTCTTTCTGTCCCTATTCCAGCAGCAGCAGCTACCCCTCACTAAAGCAGCCGTTTTGTGCAGAGTGTATATAGTTTTGTATATAGGTGCTAATACACCACTGAAGTCTTTCTGTCCCTATTCCAGCAGCAGCAGCTACCCCTCACTAAAGCAGCCGTTTTGTGCAGAGTGTATATAGTTTTGTATATAGGTGCTAATACACCACTGAAGTCTTTCTGTCCCTATTCCAGCAGCAGCAGCTACCCCTCACTAAAGCAGCCGTTTTGAGCAGAGTGTATATAGTTTTGTATATAGGTGCTAATACACCACTGAAGTCTTTCTGTCCCTATTCCAGCAGCAGCAGCTACCCCTCACTAAAGCAGCCGTTTTGAGCAGAGTGTATATAGTTTTGTATATAGGTGGTAATACACCACTGAAGTCTTTCTGTCCCTATTCCAGCAGCAGCTACCCCTCATTAAAGCAGCCGTTGTGTGCAGTGTGTATATAGCTAGAATGAGCTATATACCGTTCAGCATAGTAGCCCTAATAAGGGCTCTCAATGACTCTCTTGTCTTCTGGTAGCTGGTATATATGGTGGTAAATGCGATATTCTGAGCTTCTGGGGCTTTGCCTGCCTACATACAGCTACAGCCTGTCTTTCCCTGCTCTTAGCGTCTATCCCTCACTAAGTTCAAGCTGCTAATGCTGACGAAGAGGAAGTGCTGAGCCTTGTAGATTCGAGGTCACATGGTTTTTCCAGCCAATGCGTCTAGACGCCGTTCTCGCGATGCCAGCGTCCTCCCAGGACCTGTCCCACCCCCCCTACATGGTGATTGGTGTAAAAAACGTGCCAGGGAAGGTGGGAGGGGAAACGAATTGTAAGTGCGCCATCGCCGCTGTACTCGATTGAAATCGAGTATGACGAATAGCGTAGTATTCGATCGAATACCGACTCGGTCGAATACTACTCGCTCATCTCTAAAAATAACCTGTATGCCAAAATTTCCAAATGTATGTTTGAGGTCACCTCCGTTCCCTTCTTGGGTTATATTATTTCTAGCCAGGGGTTGGAGATGGATGCGGGAAAGGTGTCGGCAGTGCGGGATTGGGTACAACCTAAAACTTTGAAAGAATTACAGCGTTTTTTAGGTTTTGCTAATTTCTATCGGCGTTTTATCAAGGGCTTTTCTAGTATCATTGCTCCTCTCACCAACCTTACCCGCAAAGGTGCTTTCTCTGTAAACTGGTCACCATCGGCCAATGAAGCTTTCCTTACTCTAAAACAGGCTTTTACTTCGGCGCCAGTTTTAGTTTTCCCTGTTGTCAATAAACTCTTTATTATTGAAGTAGATGCATCCGAGTTGGGTGTGGGAGCAGTTCTGTCGCAATACTCTGGTCTTCCTGAACGTTTGCATCCCTGCGCCTACTTTTCCCGGAAATTTACTACCGCGGAACAAAATTATGATGTTGGAAACAGGGAGTTTTTGGCGGTCAAGCTGGCCTTTGATGAATGGCGTCATTGGTTAGAAGGTTCTTTGCATCCGATCACGGTCTATACTGACCACAAAAATCTCGAGTATATTAGTTCTGCTAAGAGGTTGAACTCTCGTCAGGCATTATTTTTTTTGAGCTTTAATTTTATTATTACATTTAAGCCAGGGGTTAAGAATTCTAAAGCTGATGCTCTCTCCCGCATGTTTGGGGTTTGCAGGGATCGGGGTGATGTGGGCGAACCTATTTTGCCTTTGTGTTGTGTGATTGGGGCTCTACTTCCTGATCTTTCTAATGCCTTGGCGCCATTTCAAAATGAATCTCCTGTAGATGTACCTTTAGGGTGCCAGTTTGTACCACCGCATCTGCGTCCTGATGTAATCCGCGAGTTCCACGACGCCAAGACTGCTGGTCATCTGGGAAATCGTAAGACTTTCATTTTAGCCCGACGCCTTGTATGGTGGCCTACTATGTGACATGATATTACTGCCTTTATCGACGCATGTTCCGTTTGTGCGCGGAATAAAGGGGTACACAAGGCCCCTAGTGGGTGTTTGGTCCCACTTGAGATTCCTAAAGAACCATGGTCTCATATCTCTATGGATTTTATTGTAGACTTGCCTCCCTCACATGGGAACACTGTGATTTGGGTGGTTGTTGACCGTTTCAGTAAGATGGCTTATTTTATTTCTTTACCCAAACTACCCTCGGCTCCTGAGCTTTCGCGGTTATTCATCTTGCATATTTTCCGTCTCCATGGCATTCCGTTCAATATTGTTTCCGATCGGGGTGTGCAGTTTACGTCACGTTTTTGGAAAAATTTCTGTTCACGTTTGGAGATTCAGATTTCTTTGTCTTCCGCATACCATCCCCAGACTAATGGGCAGACTAATCAAAGCTTGGAACAATACTTAAGATGTTACGTCTCTGATGCTCAAGAGCAATGGTCGGAATTTAGTGATTTTGCTGAGTTCGCGTATAATAACTAAGATATCTCCTTTTTTTTGTAATTTTGGGAAAAATTCTAGAGCTTCTTCCCTTTCTGGGTCACCTTCTGATTTTCCGGTGTCGGAAGAGTGGCTTCAGAAGCGGAAAGATATCTGGGCGCGCGTCCAGGTGAATTTAGAGATTATGCGTCTTAAGTATTAGAAATTCGCAGATCGCCATAGATCTCAAGAACCCGTCCTTCAGATTGGGGACCTTGTTTGGGTTTCCACTAGGAACATAGCTCTCCGGCAGCCTTCTTGTAAACTGGGCCCTAAATGTATTGGTCCTTTCCCCATTATCAGGAAACTTAATAATGTGACCTTCAAAGTCCAGCTCCCTCCGACTATGAAAATCCCTAACTCGTTTCATGTGTCACTATTGAAACCAGCTAAGAGCTCTCCTCCTGCTGGTCAGCCTCCTATTTTAGTGGATAATGAGCAGGAATATGAAGTTAACAAGATCCTGGATTCGCGTAGAGTTCGCAATGTGTTGCAGTATTTGATTGATTGGGTTGGCTACGGTCCTGAGGAGAGGTGTTGGGTTTCTGCTAGAGATGTCCACGCCAGGGCTCTTGTAAAGAGATTCCATCGGGATAATCCAGAGAAACCCGGTGAGGGTCCGGAGGCCCCTCGTGAAGGAGGGGGTAATGTCAGTAATCGCTTACCTGGGCCCCGTTCCAGCGCTGTCCCTGGGCGCCCGGCCACGCTTGCTGCTTCCTCTCGGCGGCCGCGCCAGTTCCGTCCTCGGGCACGGCCGCCCTTCCTCCTCGCTCCCGCTCTCGTGCTCGTGCGCGCGAACACGAGCACGTTCTTTATATGCCCTCCGGCGGCGCGGCTGTCAGTGCGCTCGCCGGAGGTAGTTTTTTGCAAACCTGATAGCATAGATTAGGAGGGGAATCCCTCCCCCTCCACTGTCATTGGGCCTGGTGCCCTAGTGGTCATACTTTGGGCCAATGAGCCCAGTGGGACGTGGTAGCTCAGCCCTAGTGGGATGAGCTGCTTCCCCTTTTCTTCTGCTCTGGCCAATCCTAGCAGGGTTCCCAGGATGCACCTATCACACACTGATTATGTCTCTATTTAAGGATTAGTCTGGCATTCACTCAGTGCCTGTTATAGCGCCTTGAACCTAGTCTGTTGCTAGTCTCTTGAGATTGATCTGAACTCCCGTTGCCGACCACCGCCTGTTTTTGACCATCCTTGATCTGAACTCCCGTTGCCGACCACCACCTGTTTTGACCATCCTTGATCTGAACTCCCGTTGCCGACCACCGCCTGTTTTTGACCATCCTTGATCTGGACTCCCATTGCCGACCACCGCCTGTTTTTGACCATCCTTGATCTGAACTCCCGTTGGCGACCACCGCCTGTTTTGACCATCCTTGATCTGAATTCCCCGTTGCCGACCTCCTAGCCTGTTTCTGGACTTCCGTTAAAAGCTCAGCTATTGGGCTACTCAATACCGCTTCCAGCCACGGGTTCTCCAGACCTCCGAACAGTAAGCCTACAACCTTTGAGCCATTGAAGTCCTGGGGGCAACCGATCCCAGGCAGGCGTGTTCTGCGTCCCGGCAAGCGGGGGCTCCTACAGGTGAAGCTGGCTGCGGAGATTGGGGGTTGAGGGCTTACCTGGAGGGCTGGAGTTACTTAAGCGGATCATTGTAGTACCCAGAGCGTGACAGCTGGTGTTAGTAGACGGCAACAGGGGTGCTGGTGCTGGTAGCATTAGCAGAGGCACAGATTTAGGCCAGTCTAGGCCATTGGACAAGAGACCTCTGGTTGTTGTGTAGGCCTGACACTGGCAGTAGCTGACAAGCACTCAAAAATGATCCGATTTTTAAGGGGTAGCAACAGGATTGGCTTCCTGGAAATTGAAGAAGGGCATTTGGATTGTCCCATGCAACTTTGTGATGCTGTTCCAGGAGTCTATGTAGAGCCGCAGTTCCTAGTCCTAGATTTGTGCCTTGGCTACCACGGCTAACTTTCTGCTTTTAGATCTGGCATGGTGCTAAATTTGTTCTCCAGGTAAGGTACAAAAGTATTGCCACATGGCAGCCTACCTTAAATAAGAAGATCTAGAATCTTCACCACCTGATTTTGCTCCTCCTGAGGAAGACTTTTTTCTGGATTCTGCAAAAGCAGCATCAGTGTCACCGCCACCTGCTCCTGAGTGGACCATACCAGCAGACCTAACCCTGTGCCATTTTGCAGATGATCTGGCCCTACCTTGCTCGGCTCTTCATCGCTGCCAGTGCTAGAAGTATCCTCCTGCTCTGACAATGTCTCTTCTTTGTTGCCTGGTTCCCAGGTCTTGTCTAAAACTACATCATCATAATCCTCCTCCTGATTCCCGACATCTCCCTGTTCAGATATTTCATCATGGTCTACTTGCCCCCCCCCCCCACACCACAACCACATTTATATCTGCTAGTATGTCTTATGTCTACCACCACCCCCACTGCCACAGCTATGTATCTCGGACACTGCTTCCGCCTCCATCACCTCCGCAACAGACTTCAAAGGCTGACAAATTTTATATAATAGGCGAATGTGAAAAAATTCTTCTGCACCTAAAGAGTGGGAGCACCACAACAATTATCAATGTAATACATCAATTTTATTTCTCAAAAGTGCACCAACTAAAAGCCACATAAATACACAAAAGGAAAAATAATAACAGAGCATCCTCAGTCCACCCAAAAAATAAAGAAATAATAAAAAATATGCCCAATAAATAGTGCATAAATATGCATTTTTTGTGCCAGAACAAAATAGGGTGTGTATGTTTATAAAGCCAAAAAGTTATGAAAAATACAAATATCTAATACACAAACCACTGTGACCTCCCAAAATGATGTATCACACCAATAATGCTTAAAACCACCAATTGATGCCAAAAACATATATGGACCAAATCAAGCAACCTCATTCAAAATCTAACCTGATAAAGTAACCCCCTCAAAGTAACAAATACCCAAAATGTGACGTCACCGTGCTATATAAACGGCGGCCATTTTCCTTTTGCGCATTTCAGCCTTGCATTCCAGAAACAGCGGTGGTTGCTGCAGACAGGGAGAGACTTAGAGATAGACAGGGACAGTCGTTGAGACCCACAGAGAGGCAGGCAGAACCAGGGAAAGATAGGGAAAGACAGGGAAAAATAAGGAACGAGCGAGAACGATCCAGGCAGGGACAGTGAGAGGGAAAGCTATTTTTTTTATTTTCATTTGCCAAATCAGTTTTCAATCGGTGTTCTTTGTGCTGTAAATATTCCTTGCCACTGTGCATCCCATCTTGGCAGTGGCATATTTAACCCTATCTGTTATACACAAGCATTTCTCATAACTGGATTAGTTTTAATTTTTTTTTTTGTCTGCTGTAAAAACCCCAGCCCACATGGGCATCCCAAACCAGCACATGTGACCCTATCTTTTATACTAAATCAGCTTGTTCAGCCTCAAGTTTATTAAGCTATTGCATTTTGACTTGGTTTTTGGCTTCCTGTAAAAACCCAAGCCCACATGGGCATCCCAAACCAGCACATGTGACCCTATCTTTTATACTAAATCAGCTTGTTCATCCTCAGCTTTATTAAGCTATTGCATTTTGAATTGGTTTTTGTCTGCTTTAAAAACACCGGCCCACATGGGCATCCCAAATCAGCACATGTGACCCTATCTTTTATACTAAATCAGCTTGTTCGTCCTCAGCTTTATTAAGCTATTGCATTTTGAATTGGTTTTTGTCTGCTTTAAAAACACCAGCCCACATGGGCATCCCAAATCAGCACATGTGACCCTATCTTTTGTACTAAAACAGCTTGTTCAACCTCAGCTTTATTAAACTATTGCATTTTGAATTGGTTTTTGTCTGCTTTAAAAACACCAGCCCACATGAGCATCCCAAACTAGTACATGTGGCCCTATCTTTTATACTAAATAAGCTTGTTCAGCCTCAGCTTTATTAAACTATTGCATTTTGAATTGGTTTTTGTCTGCTTTAAAAACACCAGCCCACATGGGCATCCCAAACTAGCACATGTGGCCCTATCTTTTATACTAAATAAGCTTGTTCAGCCTCAGCTTTATTAAGCTATTGCATTTTGAATTGGTTTTTGTCCTGCTGTCAAAACACCAGGCCGCAGGGTATCCCAAACCACCACGTTGCACCCTATCTGTTATACTAAATAAGCTTGTTCAGCCTCCGCTTTATTAAGCTATTGCATTTTGAATTGGTTTTTGTTCTGCTGTCAAAACACCAGGCCGCAGGGTATCCCAAACCACCACGTTGCACCCTATCTGTTATACTAAATAAGCTTGTTCAGCCTCAGCTTTATTAAGCTATTGCATGTTGAATTGGTTTTTGTCCTGCTGTCAAAACACCAGGCCGCAGGGTATCCTAAACCACTACGTTGCACCCTATCTGTTATACTAAATAAGCTTATCCAGCCTCAGCTTTATTAAGCTATTGCATTTTTAATTAGTTTTTGTCCTGCTGTCAAAACACCAGGCAGCAGGGTATCCAAAACCACCACGTTGCACCCTATCTGTTATACTAAATAAGCTTGTTCATCCTCAGCTTTATTAAGCTATTGCATTTTGAATTGTATTTTTGTCCTGCTGTCAAAACACCAGGCCGCAGGGTATCCCAAACCACCATGTTGCACCCTATCTTTTATACTAAATAAGCTTGTTCATCCTCAGCTTTATTAAGCTATTGCATTTTTAATTGGTTTTTGTCCTGCTGTCAAAACACCAGGCTGCAGGGTATCCAAAACCACCACGTTGCACCCTGTTATACTAAATAAGCTTGTTCATCCTCAGCTTTATTAAGCTATTGCATTTTGAATTGTTTTTTTGTCCTGCTGTCAAAACACCAGGCCGCAGGGTATCCCAAACCACCATGTTGCACCCTATCTTTTATACTAAATAAGCTTGTTCATCCTCAGCTTTATTAAGCTATTGCATTTTGAATTGGTTTTTGTCCTGCTGTCAAAACACCAGGCCACAGGGTATCCCAAACCACCAAGTTGCACCCTATCTGTTATACTAAATAAGCTTGTTCAGCCTCAGCTTTATTAAGCTATTGCATTTTGAATTGTTTTTGGTCCTGCTGTCAAAACACCAGGCCGCAGGGTATCCCAAACATGCACGTTGCACCCTATCTGTTATACTAAATAAGCTTGTTCAGCCTTAGCTTTATTAAGCTATTGCATTTTGAATTGGTTTTTGTCCTGCTGTCAAAACACCAGGCCGCAGGGTATCCCAAACCACTGCGTTGCACCCTATATGTTATACTAAATAAGATTGTTCAGCCTCAGCTTTATTAAGCTATTGCATTTTGAATTGGTTTTTGTCCTGCTGTCAAAACACCAGGCCGCAGGGTATCCCAAACCTGCACGTTGCACCCTATCAGTTATACTAAATAAGCTTGTTCAGCCTCCGCCTTTGTGAAAATGAATCAGGGATGGATCATCAAGGATTTCCACCCACCAATGGCTGATGCATGCGACTAGATTCAGCATGGTGCCACGTTTTACACTTTCCAAATGGTGCAAAACATATTTATGTCTTTAGGCCAATTTTTGGGCTCCTGCTGATGCCTACTTCAGGCTGTGCCTTTCAGCCAATTTTGGGCTCCTGCTGCTGCTTGCAACTCCAGGGTGTGATTCATCCAATTTTTGGGCTCCTACTGCCAACTCCAGTGTCTCTTTAAAGCAATGTTTGGGCTCCTGCTGCTGCTTGCAACTCCAGGGTGTGATTCATCCAATTTTTGGCCTCCTGCTGCCAACTCCAGTGTCTCTTTCAAGCCATGTTTGGGCTCCTGCTGCTGCTGCTTGCAACTCCAGGGTGTGATTCATCCAATTTTTGGGCTCCTACAGCCAACTCTAGTGTCTCTTTCAAGCTATGTTTGGGCTCCTGCTGTTGCTGCTTGCAACTCCAGGGTGTGATTCATCCAGTTTTTGGGCTCCTGCAGCCAACTCCAGTGTCTCTTTCAAGCTATGTTTGGGCCCCTGCTGCTGCTGCTGCTTGCAACTCCAGGGTGTTATTCATCCAATTTTTGGGCTCCTGAAGCCAACTCCAGTGTCTCTTTAAAGCAATTTCTGGGCTCCTGCTGCTGCTTGCAACTCCAGGGTGTGATTCATCCAATTTTTGGGCTCCTGCAGCCCACTCCAGCATCTCTTTCAAGCTATGTTTGGGCTCCTGCTGCTGCTTGCAACTCCAGGGTGTGATTCATCCAATTTTTGGACTCCTGCAACCAACTCCAGTGTCGCTTTCAAGCTATGTTTGGGCTCCTGCTGCTGCTTGCAAATCCAGGGTGTGATTCATCCAATTTTTGGGCTCCTGGAGCCAACTCCAGTGTCTCTTTAAAGCAATGTTAGGGCTCCTGCTGCTGCTTGCAACTCCAGGGTGTGATTTATCCAATTTTTGGGCTCCTGCAGCCAACTCCAGTGTCTCTTTCAACCAATGTTTGGGCTCCTGCTGCTGCTGCTGCTTGCAACTCCAGGGTGTGATTCATCCAATTTTTGGGCTCCTGCAGCCAACTCCAGTGTCTCTTTCAAGATATGTTTGGGCTCCTGCTGCTGCTGCTTGCAACTCCAGGGTGTGATTCATCCAGTTTTTGGGCTCCTGCAGCCAACTCCAGTGTCTCTTTCAAGCTATGTTTGGGATCCTGCTGCAGCTGCTGCTTGCAACTCCAGGGTGTGATTCATCCAATTTTTGGGCTCCTGGAGCCAACTCCAGTGTCTCTTTAAAGCAATGTTTGGGCTCCTGCTGCTGCTTGCAACTCCAGGGTGTGATTCATCCAATTTTTGGAATCCTGCAGCCAACTCCAGTGTCTCTCAACCAATGTTCGTGCTCCTGCTGCTGCTTCTGCTGCTGCTTGCAACTCCAGGGTGTGATTCAGCCAATTTTTGGGCTTCTGCAGCCAACTCCAGTGTCTCTTTCAAGTTATGTTTGGGCTCCTGCTGCAGCTGCTGCTTGCAACTCCAGGGTGTGATTCATCCAATTTTTGGGCTCCTGCTGCCTACTCCAGTGTCTCTTTCAACCAATGTTTGGGCGGCTGCTGCTGCTTGCAACTCCAGGGTGTGAGTCGGCTAATTTTTGGGCTCCTGCTGCTGCCAGCTCCAGGGTGTGTTTTTCAGGCACTATAGGGGCCCCTCATAGTGATGCCACCTCAACTCTCTGCAATTGTGCCGCTCTGCGATTCTATTAGCGATGCCTCTTGTGACAGACGCCCTGTCTTTTGGATGTCATCACTATTCAGTTGCCCACCGGGTCATTCACTGGCCTTTTCTTAATTAGGTTCCAGACAATGTCATTGTATTTTGATACTGTTACAGGCAATGTCATTGTAGTTTGGATTGTATTATAAACTGCCATTGTGTTAATTGATTACGTCACAGACAATGGCATTGTTCGGATTGAGTGTATTACAGACGTCTCTATTGTGCTACTGATTGCGTCACCGGCAGAGTTGAGGGATTGTGTGCCCTGCTGCTATTGGTCAGTGTGGTTGTCATTGCATGGAGACTTGTGTATATAAGGCCTAGAGTGGCACTAATAAAAAGAGTTCATCTTCACCCTCAATACTGAAGTTCTGTCTCTTATTGGGGAAACGCTATATTACAGTTCACTAGCCCTTGTAAGGGCTGTTCCTGTTTCCTCACGGACGACTCTGGAATTCCGGCAGCACCTCTTACGATTGGGAAAAGGACATCTCGGGCGGTGAAGCCCTCCGGCGATAAGGGTTATCGCTACACCTCTGATCTACATGTCATAATTATTTACAGTATTATTTCACTAACCGACCACGCATCCTATGCGTGGTACAGCAAGGCAGAATGGTTTACAACCCTATTGAGGCTCTAGGAAGTTCAGAAATAGCCGTTTTTAATAGCAATTCATTGCGAATAAATTCGAGTCTAAGCCATTTTTGTCGGAAAATTCGGCGAATCAGTCGAATCAAATTTTTCAAAAGTTCGCTCATCTCTAGTTGTCAATATTGTTCACATTGTTGACGCGCTACATATTTTTGCTGTTCACTAGTAAAGTTGGTTTGGTGGTATGGTTATATAGTTCTTTTTTTTGCTTGCTTCATCACGGTTCATCATGCGGTCTCATAATGGTTTGTTTTTTTAATGGTTTTGTTTGTTCTCAATTAGATGTGTGGAGCTATCATCCTCTACATGGCAACTATGAGGATATAAAGAATACATTTCGTCCGGGGCACGTGCTCTTAAGTACCCACAATTGGAGCCCTCATAGCCCTCAGAGTGAAATCTGGTTTCGGCAGATTTCACTCACTCAAGTCTTGCGGCACACATGTGTGAAGATTTGGTATATGGGTCGGCCATATTTGTCAATATTGTTTTTAGTTCTTTGGTTCTATGGTATGTTTGATTAATTTGTGCCATATATACCTTATATACATTTTGTATATTTCTATATTCTTTGTATATTGTGGGTGGGCAGGTGTTTTTTTCCCCTCTGTCCCCACTATTTCCTAAGTGGATTTTGGGCCACTTGTATATGACCTCAGTATGTTCATCAGTTTAGGTCTCATTGATATTATTGTTCATATTATGAGTGTGGCTCTTTAATTAGGATGTTGTTTTTTACCACTCATATATTGTGAATTTTGTTTTTTCTCCTCAGCATGCTGCTGGCCCTCCCTTGTCTCTCCCCCTTTGCAGCTCCTTTGCCCCCCTGCATGTCAGCTAAAACAGAGCTGCCCCACCCCAAAAAAAATTCTTGGTGGGTGAAAAAGATTTAGCCAGCTAAACTGAACAGATGTGGCCAAAAAAATAAAAAAACTGAAGTCACTGAAGTTTTCAGAGTGGACTACAGTGACCAGCAGATCCCAGAGCAGGCAGAACCCCCCCCTCCAGCATCCAACTGTGCCTGCTTCCTTTCCTGTCCCTTCTTTTCTCCTATGCTGTGGTTCAAAATCCCCTTATCTGGCCCTAAACTGTCCCTGCATTAAGAGCAATGCTCTCTCTGCAACAGCCAGTTTGATAATGGTGGATAGTGGGCACATTATGTGACTATCTCCTGAAATAGCACCTCTTGATTGGCCCAGCTACCCTGACCTCTTAAGCTGCGACCATGTGACCGTGTGTCTTTGCTTCTCCTTGGCAGGCTGTGACCTGTGGGGTGGTGTCGGTAAAATCCTGCCAGGTTCGTCCACCACTTCACGTGGTTTGCGGTGACCCGAACTTTTACTAAAATTCAGGTCGAATCTGGGTTCTACCAGTTCGGTTCGCTCATCTCTAGTCATGAGCGGATCACCTGAACACCAAATGATTAAAACCATCCAATGAGAGGCCAAACTGCAGTAAAAGGTATTTTTGTTGATCCATTTTGCAGCACCCTGTCCTGTTGTAGGGCCTGCTCAGGGTCAGAATGGAGAACCTTGGCCCGACCAGTGTAATTATTCCAGGAGTCCATCAGAGAAAATTATCCTTACAATTTAGATTACAATTAGATTGTAATAATATAAAATCCTATGTATATTGACCAAACAACAACAGTAACTTACTGAAAGTATAAAAAACTCAGGGCAAACCAGGAACGCTGTTTCATTCTTGAATCTGTACTGCCCTAATAGTGGACATGGGTCAATGCCTAGGGCCCACCTCCTTTGGTGTGCAAGAAATACCTGTGGCCACCCTGAGGATCATGTGCAAGTTGACCTTGCTCTAGCACAGCAGTCCACTGTGCTGCTGCAACCCTAATCCCTACCCTTGGTCTTATATAAATAAACAAGTTGCAAGCAAAGGACCTGAGATACCACTCTGGTCCTATTTCCCTGCATCAGTTAGCAAGGAACCCACTCTCTCATGGATTATGGCACAATAGCACGCATGTGGGTCATCCAACTGTTTAAGACAGTTCATAACGGAAGGGCAGCAGTCTTTTTTTGTCAGGACTATGCAACATTCAACAGTGTTCTCTCCATCCCAGAGCAATGCACACATCACATTAAGCTGCAAGCTATCTGTGAGTTATTTACATTTCAATATTGGGCTCATAATAGCTTTACAATGTATGGCAGCTGATTACAATAGAAACAATCATGATACATTGAGTGCTCATTTGCTATATCAATGGACCAAAATGTATCTCTCACCAGAGTGCTGGCAGGCTATTCAGAATTACTCATCTTGTAAGTTAGTCACAGTAGGAGGGAGAGATGATGCATTTGCCCCAATATATGGCACTGTGAAATCTGCCTCTCTGTAGTACCTTTCAGAAAAATCATTTTTGAAGCGCTTTAGAAGCTGCTAATAATTAAAGCTGGTCAACACCCTCCGCAGCAAGGGTGTTGGTGGCCACCGGCACTGCTACTATCTGACAGGATGGGGGTTTTCTAGAAATCTTGAGCCCCCGCTCCACCCATAACCCCCCAGGACACCCTAACCTCGCTCCACCATCCAGTGCGGCGATTGTCTGCCCAGTGGGGGAGCTGGGTTAAGGTAAGTTTTATGGCTTCCTGGGGTGTTATGTGCTGGGGGGCTTGAGCATTCTGGATGCACCCCCAACCTGTCAGATAGTCACAGATGGTGTTGGTCTGCTTTAATATTCACCAGATTTATTGTAAAAAAAAAGCTATTTGTAAGTTTTGAGTTTAAAGCAAACATGAATAATCTTCTTTTGGAAGGTGGCCTCTGCTGGTTATGTTTTTTTAAGTGTGTGGTTTTGCCTTGAGGATTTCTGACTATTTGTATCCCAATAGCTGCATGCTATAACACATAATATAAACCTCTGCTTGTCTTACTAGAGGCACAGACACACTGTTAGGACCCTGCAATGCTGGTGCTCATGAAGCTGGAGGAGCTAAAAGAAATCAGTAAAGATGTTGTGGCCAGTCATTTTTTATATGGTGGAGGTCTGCGTGTCAGAGATCGGAGACCCAGCTCTGCAATGTGATCTTGTGATGAGGAATTACACATTTGAGTATAAATATTCCCAGGATGGAGATGTCATTTTAGGGGGGATATTCACTGTCCATTCTGTTGTACACAACTCGCTAAACATGGTTCCTTTCTCCAGAATCCCAGAATCAGTTTGCTTAGAGTAGGTAGAGTTTGAATCTGTAATGATCTTGCCTCTGTTTCTTACATCTTACAAAAGATAATAATTTTGAAATTGAATAATGGATAATCAATCATGTCAATGTTAATTGGTCAGTGTAGTACACATAACCCATTTCCTTTTTACAAATACTATAAAGGATGACTATCAATTTACGTTTTGTTGTTCCATGATATCAATGACGCAAGACCATAACTGCTATATAGCTCTCCTGGCAAAGACACGGGGAGGCCGATTCATTAATAGTGCCAGGTAGCGACAGATGAGCGACAGTAGCGTGATTTTCACAGCGCCAGCTAGTATTCGCTGTGCTTAACCGGGGTTTGCTTGTTGTCAGCGACTCAGTCGGTGTGCGGTAATGTTGAATACGGGGTTAGGGGTCGCTGTTTCACAGGTTCCGCGTTGTATGGGTGCGCCTGACAGCGAATGGCCAGAGCGAACGGCTTGCTGCAGATTCATTAAAAAATCACGCTCAAAAATTTCTCGCGCTGTGAATTCCTTGTTTAAACCCCAGAGCGCTGGCGGCGATGTGTGTAAAGTAGTTTTTAACCCCCAAACAACCTTTTTTTTTATATGTAAAAATTATACAAGTTTTTCTAAACATTTTGTAATATGAATACATTAATATCAGACCTGTAATATCAATTCTGCACATTTTTTTTTTTTTGTTTTTTTTTTACTTAAAAAAAAATGCTAACATTGCAGAAGTGGTCACAGAATTTTTGACATTAAAAAAATAAAAAAAAACAGTAATAGCAATTAATTATGATTATTTAAAGATTGCTCCATTGAAATGCATTGGACCACGCCAGGGAGCGCCAGGTCATACCTGTCGCTGTGATGGGATTAGCAGCGGTGCTGTTCGTTGCAGTCGGCTACATGCTGAATCCCGCGCTAGCTGACGCTCTCGCCGGCGCTAGCCTCATTTAGCGTGATAAATGCGTCATTGTGACCGCCGCCGGGCGTACTTGATTCGGTAGCCACCGTTAGCTGGCGGTACCTGGCGCTCGTCAGACACTACCTGGCGCTAGCCCTTGATAAATAAGGCCGTTAGGCTGAGACTGCCAGAATTAAGCCCCAAAACATTAAAACATTTGAGAAGCTCTGCAGAAACAGTTGGGGTCATGCTAAAGGTCTGGTGAAGCAAATTTAATTTTGGGTGTGCTTTGGGGTGTGAGCTGAAGGTTACATCTGCTATTTACAGTGAGCAATTTTACTTGTACACATGAAAAAAATATATAAAAAATGTGTGTTCTAATATTTGATCTGGGAAAGGAAAATGTTTTTTCTAGGGTCCCCACACACCCAGAATATATTAGCACCAATACAGATGGCAAGTAAAGTAATAGGGCACTACCTTTATGATATATAAAAAATAATCAATTTATTGAATTTTTGTACATGATTCTAAAAGACACCACACAATACATATTAAAAAACACATATCACATTACTGCAAAACACAAGCACAGGGGGTCAACAGGGTACCATATCAAAATATCAATATATCATAGTTCCAGTAAGTATATGTCAATGGGGCTGGATAGTTACACTATAAAAAATATATCTATATATATACAAGATATGTATCCAAAAAGTGTATATACCATATGTGCAAAAATAATTAATATATATATTTACATAAATGTGCCAATATCATACCAAATGCATCACAATATTAAAGTGCCTGTGCAAAGGAACTTGTGCTATCCAAAATAAGTAATACCAATTTAATCAACAACAACCAGCCCAGAGAGTAGAAAGAAACATGGAACAATCATAGTAACATAAGAAATAAAAGACATACCACTGGACCTACCCCTGTAATACCCCGCCAACGCGTGTCGCAGTGACGCAGCACTGCTTCCTCAGGGCGACTACTTTCCCTGGTGGTCATTTAGCGCCAAGTTTAGTGAGCACACCCCAGTAAATTTAAGTATACTAGTGCTGGTGCGGTCCATATACATTTCTATTGTCCTAATATTTGATCTGTACTTGTGATGGGGCATTTTCCAGGAGAAATGCATCATTTTTCCATGCGGTAAGGATATTTTTTTCAAAGAAGCAGCACCCTGTGGGCCATGAAGAACTATTTGGCAAATAGCTCATAGGACACATTTTTTCAAGCATCCACAAATCCTTGTCTGATGGGAGAAATGGTGTACCTCACCTAGAAAAATGCCCCATCACAAGTACAGGTTATATTTGAAAAATATTAGAGGTAAGGCATAAGGTAAACTTGCTTCACCAGATCAAAAATCCATATGCAGGGGCATACATAAAATTCACAGGAGAAAACAAATAAAATAGTCTGTAGCAGGCATTTTCAGAGCCCCCGCTAGTAGTCAGTGCTCAGCCGTGGGTCGCTACTACATAGCGACTCAATCGATGTTCAGTAATGTTGAATACATTGTGAGGCGTCGCTATTTGACCAGTACAGCGCTGTATGGGAGCGCATGTTAGCGACTGCTCATAGCGATCGACTCACACCATATTCAGGAAAAAAACAGCCTCACAAATCTCTGGCGCTGAAAAATACTTGTTTGAAGCCCAGAGCGCGGGAGGCTGTGTGTTTAAAGTGTGTTTTCCAGCATCTATCAACTAGTAATAAAGCAAAAACATATGGAATTACATTGTAACAACATTGTCACATGAACACTTTAATGGCAGAGCTGTAATGTCATTTCTGAAGAAATTTTTAAAAAATCATAAAAATGTGAAAAAACAGCTTTTTTTAATGTCAGAAGAGGTCACAGAATTATTATTGATTTTTGGGAAAAACAAAAAAAAACAAAAACCCGGTTTAAAGAGAAGAAAAGGTTCGTCCATTGAAATGTATTGGAGAGCGACAGGTAGCGAGAGGTCATACCTGGCGCTGTGCAAGGCTGAACGCTGGCACTGTTCGCTGAGGCTGTGAAAATGATGAATCAGACACTACATGGCGCTATCCCAGTCGCTAAACAGATTCTGCTTGATAAATGTGGAATTGCGTGCCGTGTCCGGTGTTCACCAGTCGCTATCTGTCGCTACCTCTCATTAACCAGGCGCTACCTGACGCTATCCTTTCTTAAATAAGAGCCAAAATCTCACGTGTCCGGCCGCAGGCTGCATTGACCTAGAAATGGGGGGTGGGCAGAAGGGGTCTCCGCATTAAACTTCAACTTGTGATCTGGTTTACACACACATGAATGATGGGGACTACTACCACGAAATACATCGCGTTGGGGACCCTTTGGCACATTGGCACTGAGCACTTTTATGCCTGGTGGCACTTTTATAGAGAATAAATTAAAAGTCAGGCCCCCAACCAAACAAAGCACTCCCCAGCACTAATTAAATGACTGCTGTGAAGCCCAGGCATTGTGCTCTATGGTCTGATTGGAGTTCTAGGCAGTGTTGGTGTGCTGTGGGGCATGGGTTGGTGATATTGGAGCCTGCAGAGGTCTGTTTTTTTCTGGGGTGCTTGTTTCCCAGAAGACTGGCCATAGGGAGACCTGGACAATTCCCGGTGGGCCACACTGCTTTGGGACCAATTGGGCTGCTCCTTTTAACACCAACATTCAATCCCTGCCCCCTTAGTCTCCCTCTCAGCCCACTGTTCCCAGCCTCACTGTACTCACAATCCAGAGAACCCCAGCCCCCAATGCTATAGCCCCAGCATCATGTTTTTTTTTCCCCAGTCTGCCACTACCTGAGCCCCCTATAAAATTGTGTGTGCATGTGTGTGTGCGGGGGGGGGGGTGGCAAAGTGCTGGCATCTTAGTTTCACCCTGAGGAACCTATGACTCCCCTGGTCCCCAACGCTTCTTGTTTACAGTGCATGAACACTGCAAACTGCTCTGGCCCTAGACCTATGCAGCTTGCATTTGGCCCTTTTTCTGCCATGGCCCTGGTAGTAGTTCCCTCCCCTGCATCTATGCTGTGTATGCCCATCTACATATGGGATCTGTCTAGTCATTTATAGATGGGTGAAATCACTTTGACGCACATCATCATCTTGTTAGCCTTGGCAGCTGCTGCCTGCTATTTGTCGCCATAGTTATTTTTCTTGTTAATAAAATCTTGTTGAGCCTTTCCCATATATCATTGTACCTAATGTTATTCTATTTAGTATGGAATCATGGCACATATCCTGCCTTCCTGTGTGCCTTAAATGTATCTGTAAAAATTTTTTACCATCCTGTGTTTTGTTCTGTGTGAAACCCCCTAGATCACCAGTAATAGCTAACCTGTACCCAGCCACTGCACATGCACGGGCTCATGTCCAATCAGGGCCATTTGCCGTGCCTATGTGATTTTGCAAATGATTTTGACCTACTGCAATGGGTAGTGCACACACTGCTGGGGATGCGGCCGCTTGTGATCCCATTGCAGAAGGTCAGAGAATGACATGGCAAATGGCTCGGATTAGATGAAAGCGCTTGCATATGTTGTTGGCCTGGGAAGCTGTAAGCTGTTACTGTCAATCTGTGGGGTTTCACACACCTTATTGAAAACTTTCACATATTTAAAGGTTTTTCTTCCTTCCTCCAGACTGTATCAAAATAAGTTCTTTAAGTCTTTCCTGATAAGTTTTAATTTTGAAGTGGAACAACACCCACCTGCAGCCACCATGAAATCTAAAAAATTCCAGGGGCAGACGCTGGCTTTTCCCCAGGCATCACGATTCTGGATACCTCGCTGTCTGAAGCCCCCTAGGGCACTGGTAATCGTTTACATTTCCCTGGTACAATTGGATTTCATCCAATGAAAGCCTCCTTCCGTGGCTGTCATTGCCACATGGCTCTCATTGTCTTCAATGGGGAGCGTGCCCTGCGCTCCCCATGGAAGTCAATAGGAGGCGATTACCAAAGGATGTAAACACAGCAACGAATTTGATTGGCTGCGCCTCTGCACATGCACCATAGGGACAAGGAAAAGGTGAGTTGTACTGGGCGTTCTAGGATGGGTGCACACTGCAGATCATCCCAGGAAAGTCAACAAAACTCAGGAAAGTCAAATTTCCTGGTTTTGTTATGCTTGAAAGCCCCTGCACTTTTTTTGTTACCTGCCTTTGGTCCTGTTCCATTTTATTAATGTATGTTTGTAGATGAGGTCTCCTGTACTTTTTTTTTATTTTCTGCTTACTTGCTGCTATTCATATTGTATGTTTTCTGGTTATTCTGTTATATTTGGGGGCTTATAGCTGACCCTGATCAGTGTTTTATTATTTGTTTTTACCCATACAGACTCCACATGTTCATTCCCCAGACCTTTATCTTCAAGCAGAATGGGCTGTATTCAGGATTTTCTAAATAGGATCCTTGCCCCCTTTCTGTTGCTATAATTGCTTCTAAATGTATTGCTCAGTCATAAAGATCTAAAGAACCACCTTTATATCTGCCAGTATGTCCATGTCTACCACCACCCCCACTGCCACAGCTATGCAACTCGGACACTGCTTCCACCTCCACCACGTCCGAAACACACTCCAAAGGCTGACTGTCATCAAACAAATTCTCCTCATCACAATCCATAGAAACCAGGCTGCTGAGAAAAGCTGGTGCCCCACTGGGAGCGGGCAGTAAAGAGACAGATGATGGAAGAGAAAGGCTCCTTTTACTGTGACGTGTAGCTGTAGTGGAGGAAGAATCCACTGAAACCTGGCTCAAAGTCATTACTTCAAAGTCTTCCCCCTCCTGACATGAGTGAGAGCAAGTCAGCCAGTCCACAATGCATGCATTGTCCAAAATAACATGCTCACTGGAAGAAAATGGACAACTCTGGTTTCCTATGCTGCTACTACTGTGATGTTCAATACTGTTGCTGCTACTATTGCAGGAAGATGTTTAGCCCCAAAAAAGATTTGAACACTTATACAAAGGCACGGTTAGGGCCAGTGGATATACTCAATGGGTAATCAGAGTAAAATCCTGGAGTAGTGTCGGGCTTAGGATTTGGTTTAAAGGTAAATTCTAATAGAATTAAGCTGGTCCAAAACAGCATATTATAAAAATGTAGATGTATTTGGATCAGCTGTTATTTTTAGTTTTCAACAGCAGTAATCTGTCTGTAAATAATGGCCAATGTCACCATTGCCAATTAATGTATTTGAAAGTAAAAACAGATAGATGAAACTAAGCCCCCTTTAACTTTAGTAAACTTTACAATGAAAGCGGAACTAAACCCGGCGCGGCCAGCCCTAAAATTTTAACTATTCCATGGCAGGCAGCTCACCTTCCCTGCTCCAACAGTGAATTCAAGGGATTTTGTCCAATTGGAGCTGTTTGCCTTTGTATTCAGTGGGGAGTGAATGTGGCCTGCTTTGCTGAAGGATTTAAAGAAGGCAAATGTCTCTAATTGGATTAAAGCCCACACATGCGCTGTTGGACCAAGGAGAGGTGGGTTTTACACAGCGGGGCATCCCGATTCAGAACAAAACATGGGAATGTCAAAATCCTGGGTTTTTGTTCCGCTTTAATGTTAAAGACCATTTAATGTCAAATGGCATTTGGCTGATTAATTGCTTTCCAGAGACCGTCAGACTTCTGGAGAAGCCGGCTGACCATTGAACATATATCCAGGTGGAGTTTACTCGAGGTCTTGGTACAGCCGGGACTTATTCCCACATAGATTTGACTGAGCATTGTGCGATGTCCCCTTTAAATCCCAGACAGCTGGGATAACGTGCCTTAAACTGTTTTTTTACTCATCCACTGGATCAGCAATTTTGGAATTCCAAATATTTTTTCCATATAGTAATTTTTCCCTCCAAAATTTAGGGGGCGGAGTTTCGAGATCGGTGACCCCCATGCTGACGACACTTCTGGTTGTGGCAGTAACACGTGCCTTGATCTGGAAATGGAAAGGTGGAATTTTTTCCCCAGCCAGCGTACAGGTCGGAGGGAGTCAGAAGGACACCTGAGACAGCAGAAGCGATAGCCAAGTGATGTAGTGATGGCAGCAGCGACAGCAGTGGTAGTGAGCTGTGAGGGTGGACAGTGTGCAAGGACAGCGCACAGGCATGTGAAGGGAAAGTGAACCTGTCCTCACAGCAATGTCAGTCAGCCCAGCGGAGACAGCAAAGAGCCACAAGAAGCTCAGCAACCAGGAGGATTTAAAATTATTTTGTGTGGGGCATGGGATGCCCAGGGGTATAAGGTAAATGGCACATTGTTTAATGTATTTTTTTAGGCCAGAACACATAAAATAACGAAGGCCGAAGCCCTTAAAATAAAAGTTAAATCATCCAGAAGAATCCAAACGTTGTGAAGGTGCAGCATCGTGCTCCCGGACACTTGGCAGATGTCTCGGAGCCTGGATTGTGATAAGGTAAAAAGGGATGCAGACTCAGACTATATATATATATTATATATTATATATATATATATTACTTATAAGTACTTCCTGTTAAGGATACATAGTCCTGGCAGCTCACTGGACAGCTATTGACTACTGAACCCTGTCTGTATGTATATTTATATATTGGGCAGTTGCATCTATATATTAGTATCTGTAAGTATTAGCAAGTATCTGCAGGTTCAGTTAGACCAGAAAATCTTTCACTACCATTCGGCCTGTCCTCATCTCCGAGGATATCCTGGAAGAACTGATGGCTTACAACAGGGAATCGTGGTGATGGTGATCCCCTAATTAGGTGCCCACCTCCTGTTAAACATGTCAGAGTCAGCTCTCCTGTTAGATCTAGAAAAGACCCTGTCCTTACTGAAAAGTCTGGGGTGGGTGATCAATCTAGAAATGCAGATTTCTGGGGCTCAACACAGACAGCACTCAAAAGCTTTTTTTTCCACAAGAAAAGGTGGACAAGATCAGAACAGAAGCTCAAAGATTAATTGCAGTCCCTCAGGGAGATCATGAAAATCTTGTGTCTCATGACCTTGACAATCCTTACGGTACCATGGGCTCAACTTCACACAAGAACATTGCAGAAATTTCTTCTAGAGCAATGGGACAACAAAGCACACTGGACCAACTTGTCCAGTTACTTCCGAGTATCCTAGATGATTTCAGGTGCTGGCTAGATCTAGGGGTACTAGAGAAAGGAAGAGAATGGAGACAGACCAACGCAGTAGTGATAACAAAGGATGCAAGCAAATGGGGAGCCCACTTGGGAAGTCACCAGGTGCAGGCAAAGTGGCCTAAGGCCTTGGCAGCCATGTCCTTGAAATTCAGAGAACTCCTGGCAGTCAAGTTAGCACTGGATCAAGTTCGGCCAGTTATAGAAGGCAGAGACATACGGATAAGACAACGCTTCCATGGTAGTCTAAACCACCAAGGGGGGACCAAATCCTCAGCTCTTATGAACTTGTCAAATGCTATTCTCCCACCTATATAGCAGCAGGTCCGGTCAATATCGGCAGTTCATCTGAAGGGGACCCTAAATACTCTAGCAAGACTATTTAAGTCAACTTAGGATTCAGCAGACAGAGTAGTGTCTGAACCAAGAGGTTTTCCCTTAAAATTGTAAATACATGAGGTCTCCCACAGATAGACTTGGTTGCCAATGCCAGCAATACAAAATGCAAGACATTCTTTTTTCTGACAAAGAGAGAGGGTGCATTAGCAATGGATGCCCTAGCTCATTCAGGGAGATTTCATCTTGCCTATGCCTTTCCTCCTTTCAGAAGTCTGCCAAAGTGACCTGAAAAATAGCACTGGAAGACGTCAGCGTAATCCTCATAGCTCCATTTTGGCCAAAAAGAGTGTGGTTTAGTGTGGTGAACTAAGAAGGATGGTAAAGAAGGGTCCCTGGAAACCTCCAGATATTCCAAATATCATTTATCGTGACATCATTCTTCATGTGTCAAAATTGATGTTGACAGCTTGGATCTTGAAGGGAACATTCTAAGAAGTAAGGGCTTTTCGATTAGAATGAAACTCTTCTGACAAGTCAAAAATTGACTACTAGGCAAATGTTTTTCTTCTTTTTGTAAAGTTAACAAGTTGAAGGAAAAAGACATAGCCACAGTCCTCGAATTCCTGCAGGAAGGTTTTAAGAAGGGGCTAGCTGAAAGTACATTAAATACTCAGACGTCTGCATTATCAGTTTTTCCTCAAACAAAAACTGAGACATAGTGAACTAATCAATGTTTTTTTCAGTCAGTCATTTGCAAAAGACCTGCACCACTTAGGGGGTTCCCTACCTGGGATTAGTGAATTGAATTGTTGAATTGTATAAAAGGATTATTGGAACCACCCTTTTAATTTTTAGATGAGGTTCCAGAGAAATGGTTATCGCTAAAATTTGGCTTCCTGCTAGCCATTACTTCTGCAGGCGAGTCACTGAAGCCCTTGTTTATGAAAGGGCCCTATTGTGCAATACTTCCAGACAAAGTCATACTTAGACCTCTGACATTACCAATAGGAGGAGGAAAGACAGAAGATCTCCTGCTGCTAGATTTTAGAAGAGCCCTGATCTGCCCAGAATGGCGTATATTGGAACAACTTTTTGGCGGAAAAAAGAAGGGCTTAGCGGCCTCTAAGTCCACTATAGCAAGGTGGATAAAACAGACTATTGCACAAGCATATTTTACTAGGGGAGTCTCTCCCCCAGAGGTGTCTGCCCATTCTACAAGACCAAAGTCAGCATCTTGGACAGAGAGGACTGGCACCTCTTTGGATGAGATATGCAAAGCAGCAATATGGTCTTCACCCCACACCTTCCTCAAACATTATAGACTTGATCTACTATCTGCAAAACACCAGGCCTTTGGTAAAAGGCTTCCTACTCCTAAGGTATAATTACTTGCCTAATACTCTCCATGTGGTCATGCTGAAGGATGACTTGGAAAAACCACCGTTAGACTTACGGGTAACAGATTTTTCAGGATTGCTTCAGCATGATTGCTTATTACCTGTCCAGAGTCCGAGGGTTATTTAGGGTTCCTCCCAGGGGATGGAGCCTCTCTCTCTACATATGGTCATGCTGAAGGATATCTGAAAAATCAAGGAACTCTAATGATGTTACATATATTAATCCAACAATTAGTAGAACATTTATTCGCACCTAAATTCACATATTATGGAAAACAACATTTTTTTTTTATTCTAGAAACATTTTATGCCACAGGGAATTTTATGGACTAGGGGCTGGCGCAAGCTCTGAAAATTCCAAATTCCACTGTAGTCCTTGTCCAACCCCATTATAGTTATGTCAATTAATAAAACCCCCCTTGTCAAGGGTTTGATTCAGTATAGAACTCCACCTATATTTACTTGAGTAAGAGCCAGCCACTCTAAGCTTTCTGTTATTTAAGATGCCCCTTTCCCTGTTTGTATTGGGGCTTCCCTGATTGGACCCTGAGGGTTGTAGGTCAGCATCAGGGAAGTGGTGTCAGGTGAGGGTTGTAGGTCAGCATCAGAAAATTTGGATCGGGTGAGGGTCGTGGGTCAGCATCAGGGAAGTTGGTTTAGGGGAGGGTTGTGGGTCAGCAACAGGAAAATGGGGTCAGGTGAGGGCTGTAGGACAGCATCAGGGAAGCAGTGTTAGGTGAGGGCTGTGGGTCAGTGTCAGGGAAGTGGGATCAGGTGAGGATTGTAAGTCAGCATCAGAGAATTGGGATCAGGTCTGTGAGGTGAGGGTTGTAGGTCTGTGGTGGTGCACTAGGGTTAGGTGAGGGTTGTGGGTCTGTGGTGGTGTACTAGGGTTAGGTGAGGGCTGGAGGTCTGTGGTGGTGCACTAGGGTTAGGTGAGGGTTGTGGGTCTGTGGTGGTGCACTAGGGTTAGGTGAGGGCTGGGGGTCTGTGGTGGTGTACTAGGGTTAGGTGAGGGTTGTAGGTCTGTGGTGGTGCACTAGGGTTAGATGAGCCACAAGCAAAGACAAACAATTCATCTCCCTGTTGTGTGTGTGTAGACAGAGTGGAGGAGGCACAGGTGGATTAGGGAGACAGTCCCAGTTGGCACAGGGGGAAATAGAAGTAAAAAGACAATAAATAGATAAAATATCATAGACACTCAGTCATGTCAAACAGGAGAGAGCTATCACTACAGCACAGACATGTTTTTTTCTTATCTCATGCGCTGTTGATGCCTATGACAGGACGTCCTTATAGAAAAAAGTCGAATGACTCTGAGGATGCTGCTGTTTGAGCCATCAACAGCACATGCCTTCACAGCACTGGCTCACTGGCTTTGCTGACTGCTGTTGCTTGGCAACTGGCGAGAGGAGCTGCCCGCGGCCCTTAGCAGATACAGGCCACCGATGCCTCTCTTCTCTAACATATTGAGAGCGCACTGCGATGTTCATGTGGTGAGCGCGCCCGCAGTGAGACCCTCACTACAGACTACAGGAACAGTGGGTTCTCCCCCCAGGAGAAGAAATGGTTCAGCCCAGGGTGACGGGAGACATCGCCTGGCTTATTTTCAATGAGTTACCGCTCCAAAATGGGACCAGGTTTGCAATTTTTTTCTCCCTCTGACTCAGGTTAAAGTCACCCCTAGACTTGCCAGATATAAATTAAGTTGGTAAACAGCTCCGGAATTCATGATAGTGATCCTTTAAGGAGGCAGGACTTCCAGCTAAAACAGGCAGAGTTATTCAGGAGCATTGACAATTGACAACAGTACTCTGCAATGCAGGAGCAATTTAGGGGGTGCTGATTAAAAATGTTGGTTTTGGTCCACTTTAAGAACTGCTCATGCTCACACATGTTCTTTCTCCTGGATTACAACAAGTGTTGATGAATCACCTTCTGCAGTCTGATATTATGATAAAACAATGAAGATCCAAGTAATGTCAGATTTCTAATATACCTTACATTCTTAGCAATCTAAATGTTGGTAACAGCTTTTTAAAATTGCTCAAAATATTAACATTCTTTCCACAGTGTTAGTGTGAGAGAATACCAACATCTCCTGGCTTTTCTCTTTGCCATTGATGAGGTGAATAGATCAGATCTTCTCCCTAATCTCACTCTGGGATATCACATTTATGACTCGTGTGGTGATGTAAATAAAGCTATAAAAAATGTTCTGCAGATTCTATCTGGACACACGATGACCGCTCCTAATTATTCATGTAGGAAACAAGGAACAGTGGCTGGATTTATTGGAGATTTACATTCAGGCACCACTTTAAGAATGGTGCAACTGTTACATGTATTCCCCTACATCCAGGTAATTACATACATATGTTAGGAGATGCAAGATGTATAGATGTGTCCACCCTAACTTTAAATTGGAACAGGATATCTGTTCCTTGATTTAAATAATTAATACCAGATAAGCTTTTATGACATATGACATAAAATGAGGTTAAACTTTAGTTTAGAATTACTCTGGAATATTACTTTGTTTTTTGTAAAGAAAAGTTTTTGGAAAGCAGAGTTGATCTATCTAATCTATACATGATGCCCTGCACATGGGAGAACGTTCACTAGGGGGTATCCAAAAATCTATAGGAGGCTGAATTAAATATATGGCCCCTCACAGCCAGCTTGGGGAGAGCAGAAGGTTCGTTTAAACTTTTGCTTGGAATACTTTGCTTTAACTTCTAGTTTTAACCTGGACCTTCATCACCTGAATAAGAGCCTATCTTGTATGTTCCCCCCACCCTGTACATACAGATTGCTCACATTAAAAATCAGTATATCCAGATAAGTCCGCTCCATATATCCTCCTCTCATATATCCTTCCTCGCACGGACCAGCAAGGCTGATTCAGCCATCTTAAAATAACCTCAAATCTCCCATTGTGAAATTTTAAGATGGCTGAATCAGCGGGTGGCCCTCCACAGAGTAGTGGCACTCCTCAAAGAGGAGAAAGATTGGCCCTGCTGAGATCAGCGTACTCAAGAGGACCTACATCACCATTATTAAAGCGATTGTAGGATATTTCGTCAAAGGAATTAAAAACATGGTGGGATTTGAATTCATTAACAATTTGTGGAGAATAAAATGGTTCCCAACCACAGTTTAATCAGATGATTTTGTGAAATCATGGGAAGCCATTGTTACCAAAGTTTCATTGGAGCTGATGAATTTAATCATAAAATTAGAAAATGACAAAGTGACTTCCCTGCAGAAGGAACTGACACAAATAAAGTTGGAATTGGAAAATTATCATTCAGATGTACAACATAAGACCTTGAGAGCAACATAAGACCTTGACTCAAATGATGCAATCAGGTTCATACCTAGAGGAGAATTGAACCCTATTCATGTCTACCTAGACCCCCTACCACAGGGGCCAGGAAAAACAAAGTAGTGAACTTTGATTTACCTGACTCCTATGACTACTCCTATGATATCGATCGGAGAGATAAATCAAAAAAAGATCCACTATTACCCCTATATTGAAGTCTAGAAAAGGGGGATATACGTGGAGGGGGGAGGACAAGGGGCATATGCCCTCAGATCGGGAAAAAGGACTTAATACCTAGCTGTGTGCTTAATTTATCTAAACATAGCTTTAGACATTAACTATGAAAAAACATTTTTAATCCCAATGATTTGAGTGAGGAGGATTTGTTTTGCTCCCAACCAAGGTTTGCACAGACAAATCACTGACTTTCGTGAGAGTTGTGCAGGTAATGAATTTAATAGAGCCGCAGCACTCAACCCTGTTAGCTTGCAGACCATCCACAAGCACATGGGGTGTGGGGTCTAGGCTGTATTGCAAGGTCTTGACCCTTCCACCCCATGGCTTGCACATGAGGTTTAGGGCAGCCTCAGGTAAGCTGCTCCCTTTTATCTCTTGCATTGTATGTCCCAAATGGGGCTCTCATAGATTAGAGTTAGGACTGCACCCATAGAGGCACCTTGGCGTGGTGGTGCAGCTTAGCATACTTCTGCAGATGTGTGTGACCGAGCCTCTGTTTTTACCAGATTTAGAGACAGATTATAGGTTGGTCTGCAAGCTAACAGGGTTGAGTGCTGCGGCTCCTTTAAGTCTTTAGTAACCTAATTGCCCTGCTATCTTGCACCTCCCAGGTTAGTTATAAAATCGTCTGAGCAGCTGCCACTCCCCCTTTGTTCACTTTGAATTTGTGCAAGCACATGGGGTGTGGGGTCTAGGCTGTATTGCAAGGTCTTGACCCTTCCACCCCATGGCTTGCACATGAGGTTTAGGGCAACCTCAGGTAAGCTGCTCCCTTTTTATCTCTTGCATTGTATATCCCAAATGGGGCTCTCATAGATTAGAGTTAGGACTGCACCCATAGAGGCACCTTGGCGTGGTGGTGCATCTTAGCATACTTCTGCAGATGTGTGTGACCGAGCCTCTGTTTTTACCAGATTTAGAGACAGATTATAGGTTGGTCTACAAGCTAACAGGGTTGAGTGCTGCGGCTCCTTTAAGTCTTTAGTAACCTAATTGCCCTGCTGACTTGCACCTCCCAGGTTAGTTATAAAATGGTCTGAGCAGCTGCCACTCCCCCTTTGTTTCCTAATGAATTTAATACACTCTCCCCTGTTTCTATAGATAAAGTTCCATGCGCAGAACCATTTAAAACAAAAAAATCCCAACTTTTATCCAGTGAACTCAAGATCCTTGCTAGTGGATGTGTTTCAGCATATGACTGCAAAAGATATGATCAAAGTCTTTATAGTGATCAGAAATGCTCATAAAGGTGTATGCATTGCTGGCTTAGATCGCTCAATGTATGAACAAGGTGCGATGTACCAATTGACAGACCAAATAACATACACCTGCCTTAATAAAGACCCTACTAGAGGAATACCTGTCGGAATACCTGGTGGTCACTCCCCTTATTTGCCCAGTCTTTCACCACCTCCCCAAGGTCCACAAGGATGAGCGCTCAACTTTGGGAAGTCCGATTGTGGCCAGTATTGGGAGGGTGAATGAAAGACCGGGCCAATGGCTTAAATACTACCTACAGCCATTGGTGAGGCACCTACCGGATTTCCTGCAGGACTCTAGTGATGTGCTTCAACAATTTTCAGAGCTCACATGGGAAAAAGATTTTTATGAATTTCCTGTGATGTCACAGCTTTGCATTCAATAATTCCCTGTGGATTAGTGCTGAGAGCATTGTATTATTGTTTAACAAAATACTCTATGTACTCGTAAGATTTCATCACCTTCTTAATTCTAGTAACAGAGCACTTGTTGGGTCACATTATTTTATTTCAGGGAGAGACTTCTACCTCCAAAGATGCGGGCCTTCATGGGAGAACCATTTTCACCTGACCAACCTCTGCATGGGCTGGTGCATCTTTGGTCCTGGGTGTCCCCTTTGAGTGTGAATCATTTTTATATATTGAAGACTTACTCTTTATTTGAAAGGGTGATAAAGTGCACAAGAGTTTATTTAATATCTGAATGATAATGCTATAAATCTGGTATTTACTAGTCATGTGGATAGGACATCCATTTCATTACTTGATCTCAAATTGAGTAGCAAACAGAGTAAAATTGTGACCAACACCTTTAGGAAAAAGGTAGCAGGCAACAGTATATTGCGAGCAGACTCATGCTACCCCCACCACACTATTAATGCCATCCCAGTGGGAGAGATGTTTAGGGTGAGACGCAACTGTTCAGATAAAAAGGATTAAAAAACTGAAATTGATCAAGATTGGCTGGAGCATCGAGATTATAAATCTGCTTCGATTGCAAGGACCCGGTACCCCTACCCCACCCCTCTTTTTATTCCAGATCCTCAGATAATTTGTGCATCATGGGGCCATAGTTAGCTTTATACCAATACCTGTATTGAGAGATGAGTTTAATTCCCAAGTAAGATAAGCTATCAGATTTCCAGCTAATATCAAATGATTGCTTTAAACTATTTACCTTTGACTCTAAAAGCGTCAGATTTAAGGCTTCCGACTTAGAACAATTTAGCTTCAGACCTGAAACAACCCCAAAAATCTTAAGCAATTTGAAGAGATTGGGTAATGCTGTGTGGGGGGAGAAAATAAACATGAGCATATTGGGCCTGATGCAGAGCCTCCTCTGAACTGACCTTAAAACCTTCCGATTGTCCGGGGCTCCCGTTTGAATCGTGGCTCAAATGTGATGCAGAGCCTCCGTCGGAATGGCTCCCTAACTGATCCGTCAATTTGTCTTTACTCGGGAAGTTTTTTTGGCTCTCTCGGGTGCCTTCAATTTGATCGGGGCTTCCGTTCCCGTTCACACGGGCGGCCCGTTTTTCCCTGCTTTTTCCTTGCTTTTTGAACGTACCTGCTTGGTTTCCGTTGTATTTGACCTTCCATTTTGGTGGTTTAAGCAAGTATACTTACATCTCCATGGCTCTTCAGTTGCCAATCTGGCTACACGCAAGCGCACATCCCTAAACCTCCATTGGAATATACATATGGCAACCACTGCCAATTTGACACATATATATATATTTCTGTTAAATTTTTGTTGTTCCTTTTTCCTTGCCATTAATGCATACCTTAATCTCCTTTGTGTTCCTTTTTCCTTGCCATTAATGCATACCTTAATTCTTTCTGATTGTTTTGGATTTATTGTCCCATATCTAAACCTTTTGTGTCATGTAAATGTGTGATGATGTTGTGTGATTGTACATTTGCAGGAAAGACAACACAAAATCTTTTTATGTGTTTTTTATTCAAACGTTGTTTTTTTTTTTTTTTGGCAAAACTAAAAAACAATTAAAATTTTAATGCAAAATAAAAAACATTAGGCCTCGGGGTCTTGTGCCTGTGGTTTTCTAGTATCTGTGAATGAAAAACAACATTAGTTTAGCATTGTTTTTATGGTTTGGTTGGGCGTGTTTTTTTTGGGGCCCTTTTTAAACCGGACCTTCAGCGTGATTTAATGAAAAGCCCAAACTCTTAAAAAACGATTCCGCGGCATCATCTGTAAAAAAAAGATACAAGGACCCACCATTAATCCACAAAATACATTAACAAGTTTCCTGGCCTAACTAAAGTCACTTTATTAACCTCTTGCTGCCTCACATTGCCCTAGTTCTTCTATCTGCATGTAGCCTAGTTTGTAGCTGCGTACATGGGTTAAACTAAGGTGGGCTTGTATTTAACGTGACAAACTAAGTTGTTTCAGACTATTCTTGCGCTTTGTTTTTTTTTTATTATAAGGAAAGTGTGCGCGCACATAAACGCACGCTCGCATACTCACATCCATGATGATGTCGTCCTGCTCCTGTGTAAAGATGGCATAGCTCCTGGTATAGCTCTGACGTTCCCCCGCAGTGACGTGCAGGACATCCCAAATTGGAATGCCCCAGAGACATGATGCCTGTAACCCAGCCCTGGATTTCTTCACACTCCAAAGGGCTGGGTTACATGGGTTTTGGTCTGCTTTAAAACATCATGACCAAATCAGGTTAGGATGGAATAACCCACCTCCTTTACATTATTATTAAAGTAACACAGGTTCCCTCACATAAAGCAGAACAAAACCCAGAGCGGCCACTGGTCTTCCCCCTGGAAATCCCAGATCGGGATGCCCCACTGTGTGAAACCCTTTTTACTGAGACTTTACTCAGAAATGGCAGACTCCCTCTCTTAAAGCGGAACAAGCCATGATTAGTTTAATGACCTTTGCAGGCGTATATTGTAGTGCCCCACCAGTCTGATCAAGACAACAGAACCTCATCTTCAAGAGACCAAAGGCTCGCTCTACCACAGAGCGAGTCCTCCTGTGGGCAGTATTGTAGGGCTCCCCTGCCTGTGAAGATGGGTGCAGGATGGGGGTCAGCAGCCAGGGGAGCAAAGGATAGCCAGAGTCTCCTCCCCCCAAAAAAAAAAAAAGAAAGGCAAAATAAAAAAAAAAAAAGGTGTGCATTGCAACAATAGAAAAGAGGGACGAATAGGTGAGCGGGGTAGGGTTGAAGGAAAGGACATTTGTAATGAGCCTACATGCACATCCAACCTGTACACTCATTAAAAAAGTCTGGGGAATACTACTTACATAAGAGGGCAAGAACATGACGCAATAGGGTTCAATCACTTAACCGATTTAATTTATGGTTAAAAAATTAGGCTAAAAATATACTAACCAAAAAATTACTAAATAGTGTGTTAAGGGAAAAAAAAATAAAAGACAGGGTGGGCAACCAATACAAGTTTCATACACATACCCAGTAAGGCGGGTGAGCTCAAATAGGTGCAGCCTGGTTTCTGCCATACTCAGCAGGACAAGACCGCGGAGCTGGCGCCGCTGATGTGCTCCAACAGAGGACTGCATATTTTTGCCCGAGTGCAAATACGGCTGCTCTGACTTGCCGTAAGTGAAGGCTCGGCGGCCCCGTTTCATTAGGCTGATTTCAATCGGAAAACAAGGCTCTGCATCACTGAAAAAAACGGAACAATGAACGAGGCGTCCGTTTTGCCGGGAAACAGCCTCGTGCGAGCAGACAATCGGAAAGGCGGCTGAGCGCACACCTGAGCGCATAAACACACACTAAAACCAACGTAGCACCCTTTCCTGACCCGATCAAAGCCCAAAACCAACGGGAAAATGCACGGGAGAGCTGAACGGGGAGGCTCTGCATCGAGCCTATTGTCTGCAAATAAAGCACACTTCTGTCTCCACACCCCCCGTATGTCCCTACTAAATCTAATGGTTCTAGCCAATGGCTCCATTGAGAGCACAAATAATAGTGGGGAAAATGGACAACCTTGATGTGTACCTCTACATATGGTGATAACTTCTGACTCTTATATTACTATTTTATTCCAATAACTGCCTTAGGATCTCTATAAAGATTTTAAAGGTTTTTTTTAAATGATGACCGAAACCCTCGCCTCCCTAAAACGTAAAACATTTACTCCCATGTCAAAGCATCAAATGCTTTATGTAAATATAGGCCAAGAAGCATACTGTGTCTATCGTTTCCTCAATCCCAATTTGATTGGATTGCAGATATAACATCTACCAACCTCCTAGTCTGGTATGAAGTTTGTTTGCCAGGAATGAATCCCACCTGATCTTGATGGATATATTCAGCTAGAAAGAAGTTTAGTCTTGTGGTTATAATTTTTGTTAGGAGCTTCAAATCTGAATGCATTAAAGATATTGGTCTATAGTTGTTGCATTCCCCTGGGTCCTTATCTGGTTTAGGCAAAACACTAACGTGAACTCTGTTTAAGTCCCCTAAGGCAACCACATCAGTTCTAAGACTATTAAACCAAAGAGTGAGATGGGGTACTAGGATGTGGCAAAACTTTTATAATAACATCCTGTCAGCCCATCAGGGCCAGGGGCCTTTGAAGCCTTCATCTGTTTAATCACAATCTTAACCTCCTCCTTTTCTATTGCTCTGTCTACTCATTAGCGACTGAAGACTTTGGTTGCTGTTGATGGAGCTGCTGCTGCTCCTGCCACCCCCCCCCAGCAGCCATGGCAGTGGAATGTGAGCGCAGAGGTCCCCCTGAGTCAGACCTGGGAGAGTATGGACCAACTGACTACCAAGAATGTCTTTGTAGCAGGTCAGTTTGTCATCCCTCTCAGTGGGTGTAAAAAATGTCCCCATTTTGTGCCGGTAGCGAGGGTCCAATAAGGTGGAGAGCAAGAAGTCATCCCGCTGAAAAATGGAGACAATTCTGCGGTCACTACGCAAGCACGTGAGCATGCATCGTTCCATTTGTGCAAGTGACTCGGAGGGACTACCTGTCTCCATCTCCACTGCATACTGCCACGGTGTGTCTGGGTCCTCTGTCTCACCTTCCTCACAACCCTCTAGCTCCTCTGGCTGCTCCTGCTCCTCCTCTCTTGTCAGATGACTAGATAAAGTGCCCATTTCGCCAAAACTAAACTGTGCTTCACTGTGGTCCTCCTCCTCAACTCCCATGGGGTTTATGTGGCCGTGAAATGTATGCATGTCTCCAGTGCCCTGACCAGCCATGGTTTCTGACATGTGTTGTATTACATGAAGCAGTGGAATCATGTCGTTCATCCCGTATTTCTGCCGACTGACAAATAAAGTGGCCTCCTCAAAGGGCCTGAGCAAACGGCAGGGGTCACGTATGAGCTGCCACTGGTTTACATTAAAGTTACACAAGGGAGTCCCCCTATCTGCTTGGATCATCAAGAAATCATTGATGGCTTTTCTCTGTTCGTATAGTCCAACATATGTAGGGTGGAATTCCAATGGGAGGAAACATCGCAAATTAGACTATGTTGGGGGATACCGTTCTGACGCTGTAGCTCAAGAATGGTGTGCTTGGTGGTGTAGGAGTGGCTGAAGTGCATACAAAGTTTCCTTCCTGTTGTTAGGATGTCTTGCAGATGGGGGGAAGACTTCAAAAAATGCTTGACAACTAGGTTGAACACATGTGCCATACAGGGCGCATGGCTCAGGCTTCCTTGTCGCAGCGCAGACAAGATGTTCTTCCCATTGTCAGTCACCATGGTTCCCATTTCCAGTTTTTGCAGAGTAAGCCATGTTTTGATTTCTTGATGAATGCATTTTAGCAGCTCCTCCCCTGTCTGACTTCGTTCGCCAAGGCAAACCATGTGAAGCACAACGTGACACCGCCGTGCCCTGCACACATTCACCCAGTGGGCCATAAAAGACATGTATTGCCCCTGACCATAGTTACAGCTCCAGATGTCGGCGCTGCCGTGCACTTTGGTACACACCGATAGGCTCAAGGACTGGCCCACCTTCTGTTCAACAAATTTGTGCAGGACTGGTACTGCCTTCTTTGCAAAGAAATGATGGCTTGGGACTCTCCACCTCGGCTCGGCATAAGCCATCAGTTCTCTGAAAGTTGCAGAGTCCACCAACTGAAAAGGGAGGGACTGCAGCACCAGCAACTTGGACAGGAGCACATTTAGCTTCTGCACCATAGGATGAGTGGGCACATACTGTTGTCTCTTGGACATGGCTTCGCTGATGGATTGCTGGCGGGATGACTGACCTGTAGAAGGAGGAGCAGGAGCATCTGGAGCGACAGAGGATGGGTATGACGCACAGCTACCTACAGCTGAGGTGCTGGAGCCTTGGCTGGCTGAAATTGGGAGCGGTGTGACACTGGCTGACGCAGCAGGCTGGACCCCCACTTTGGAGCCTCGGTTCTCCCAGGCCACTTTATGGTAACGCTGCATATGTTGCCGCAGGGCCGTGGTACCAACATTGGGGCCTTGGTCACATTTCACCTTCTGTCTACACATCTTGCATGTGGCCAGGTTACCCTCCTGCGGATGCTTGATGAAAAACTGCCACACTGCCGAGTAGCTAATTTTTCCACCAACAGTCCGCACTAAATCACTGCTACAGACGCCAACCTGGCTGGCAACCATACTATCACCTTGCTGCCTCAGCTGCTAACTCAGGGGCAACCTGGGACCCTCTTCTCCTGATGATGAAGCCCCTTCTGCACCGGGCTCCCAAGTGTGATCGGCTTCATCATCATCATCATCAAGTTGTGTCTGCTGGAACGCTCGCCACACCACCTCCCATGCCACTCTCCTCCTCAGTGTTTGTCTGCCTAGCAAAAGAAGCGGCAGATGTCTCCTCCATTTCTTGGCTGGGCAGTAGCTCCTGACTGTCCTCTAACACATCATCCTCACTGAATAGTGGAGCTGAACCCAAAGCATAAGATACTTTGGCTGTAGGGGGGGCGTAGGGCAGAGGCAATGGAAGGACAGGGACTGCTACCGGGCCATGGCAACTCAGGGTTGTGTCCGAGGAACCTACTGACTGTTGACTGGGGGTGTCAGATGTCACTTGTAATGAGGTGGATGACCGTGTTAATCAATCGATGACGGCAGATGCGTTGCTGGTCAAGACACGACCGCTAGCAGATACTGGGAGATCAGGCCTCTCATCGTGACTCCTGCTGCCACTCGCCCCTAGTCTGCTGCGACCTCTGCCTGATGAATCTAGGCCTCTCCTCGGTGCACATCCTGGTAATCTCTGCCTGACATTTTTACTGCGTTTAGGAGGGGAAAACAATACACTACACTACATCTAAAATAGTATTTTTGTAACACCAGGTGTGTAGAAAAGCTGAAGCAAAATAGGCAGACACTGTAGCTAAAAGCTAATGCAAAAAGACACTGTCAGATGTGGTCTTACACAGGATGCCCCTGGTCAGAGTTAAATGCACCACAGGCAGTTTTAAAATGTGGTTTTTGTTCAAAATGTAAAAGGTAAAGATGCAGGTACTCTTAAAGATAAGTGGTAACACTCAGAATGCCCCCTGATGAAAGGCATTGGCTGCTTTAAACATGAAAAAGTGACTTTTTTAACAAAATGCAAAAGGTAGGTAGACAGGCACTCTTACAAGATAAGTGGTAGCACTCAGAATGCCCCCTGGTGAAAGGCAATGGCTGCTTTAAATGTGACTTTTTTGAACAAAATGCAAAAGGTAAATAGACAGGTACTCGTAAAGATAAGTGGTAGCACTCAGAATTCCCCCCCGGTGAAAGGCAATGGCCGCATTAAACATGAAAAAGTGCCTTTTTTAACAAAAAGCAAAAGGTAAGTAGACAGGCATTCTTACAAGATACGTGGTAGCACTCAGAATGCCCCTGGTGAAAGGCAATGGCTGCTTTAAGCATGAAAAAGTGCCATTTTTAACAAAATGCAAAAGGTTAGTAGACAGGTACTCTTAAAGATAAGTGGTAGCACTCAGAATGAACCCCGGTGAAAGGCAAAGGCTGCTTTAAAAGTGAAAAAGTGACTTCTTTTAACCCTTCTAGTGCCAGCTACGTGAGTCTCACGTAGCTGCCTCTCCAACCGTTAAGTGCCAGCTACGTGAGACTCACGTAGCTGACTTTAAACCCCCTTAAAAAAAAAACTATAAAAGATACAGACTTACCTGAGCCCTCGTTTGATAGTGCCAGCGACCCAGATGGCATCCGATCCCCCCCTGGGGCTTTCCTCTCTTCAGGAGAGCGCCTGTAATAGCGCCCCCCCCCCCCCCCCGCAATTTGGGGATTTTCTTTCCTGTAAAGAAAAAAAAAATAATGACATTTACTCACATGCTCTCGCGATCCCTCCTGCTGCCTCTGTTGTTCTCTGGGGGGGCTCCGATCGCCCCCCCAGGCTCTTCTGTATTGCACAAGAGGGCCAAGATGGCCCTCTCCCTCCCTTTCTTATGTCGGCTGCTAGCCCTGCCCCTCGGGGCGGGGAAAGTGACGTCTATATGACGTCACTCAGCAGCCTACATCTCCATCCACATTGATGCCGATGATCAGTGCTGTTGGATGCTCAGCAGAGGAAGGTTGGAGGGGGGAGAGGGTTGTGATCACTCTCTCCCCCTCCAGGCCTTCTCCACCGAGCACCCAGCAGCTGTCATCATGGATCACCGAGGGACAGAGAACACAGCATGACCAGGGGTAAGTAAAAAAAAAAAAAAAGACTTTTTCTCTTTGTCAGTGTCATTTTTTTCTATTTAACCCCTTGTGAACTGGTAAGGGATCTGTGAAATCCCTGTACCAGTTCACAAGGCTGGGGGCTGGCAAGTTACCTGCTGCTAGTGGGTGACTTGCTATTTACCCCCGGCTCACCAATTACCTGCCTCCCCAACGGCCAGGGGGGGCAGAAGGGCCCGGGCTCTGTAGGCACTATGCCGGCTTGTATCCTGCAGGGCGGGGGGCCACCAGAGCTGGCCCCTGCGCCCTGTTCTACAAGCCCTGCATAGCTGTTCCCGGGTCGGTTATGCTGGATAGGGGGGACCCTGCGTCATTTTTTGGGGGGATTTTAAGGGTTTTTGACCCTTAAAATTCCCCAAAAAATGGGGTCCCCCCGGGTTAGTAGACAGCTACTCTTTAATATTTATGCTAGTATTTGGGATACCCCCTAGCGAAAGGCAAAGGCTGCTTTAAAAGTGAAAAAGTGCCATTTTTAACAAAATGCAAAAGGTTAGTAGACAGGTACTCTTAAAATATTTATGCTAGTATTTGGGATACCCCCTAGTGAAAGGCAAAGGCTGCTTTAAAAGTGAAAAAGTGTTTTTGGACAAAATGCAAAAGGTTAGTAGACAGGTACTCTTAAAATATTTATGCTAGTATTTGGGATGCCCCTGGTGAAAGGCAAAGGCTGCTTTAAAAGGAGAAATAGTGCCTTTTTTAACAAAATGCAAAAGGTTAGTAGACAGGTACTTTTAAAATATTTATGCTAGTATTTGGGATGCCCCCTGGTGAAAGGCAAAGGCTGCTTTAAAAGTGAAAAAGTGAAGTTTTTTTGAACAAAATGCAAAAGGTTAGTAGAAAACTACCCTTAAAATATTTATACTAGTATTTGGGATGTCCCCTAATGAAAGGCAAAGGCTGCTTTAAAAGTGAAAAGGTGCCTTTTTAACAAAATGCAAAAGGTTAGTAGACAGGTACTCTTAAAATATGCATGCTAGTATTTGGGATGCCCCTGGTGAAAGGCAAAGGCTGCTTTAAAAGTGAAAAAATACAATTCTGTGATTACTCACCTGTAGAATTGGTATTATACGTATTCAGCACGCCCTGTTCCAGAATATTCCTTACACATGGGTAATACATCCACAAGATGGTGCTGGACTGCAGAAAACAGCTTGTGGCTCCTCCCGGCCCTATATAAGTCAGGGACCTCCCACTAATTCCCCAGTATTTACAAGCAGTTAACAAGAAGCCGGGAGAACAATAACATAAAAAATGAACAATCACTATACAGAGGTAAATAAGAATAATGATAACAAGGGTGGGGTGGAACAGGACGTGCTGTATACATATAATGCCAATTCTGCAGGTGAGTAATCACAGAATTGTATTATTCTAAGTATATAGCACGTCCTGTTCCAGAATAATCCTTACACATGGGACATCCAATAGCAGTGTTCATAAGGTAGGGTGGGATCCCTAAAAGTAACAGCAGACAGTTTAAACCACTGCCGCCTGCAGAACTTTGCGACCAAAAGCAGCATCAGCTGAGGCCCTAACATCAACCTTGTAAAACTTGGTGCTGAAAAGCCCAAGAGGCACCAATAGCACGAGTAGAATGAGCAGTAAGGCGGAAGGGAGGCTCCTTCCCCTTAGCAGAATAAGCCTGTACCACAGCCTGACGGATCCACTTGCTGATAGTGGACTTAGCTGGAGCCAGACCTTTCTTAGGTTCAGATGGGAGCACAAAAAGAGCATAAGTCTTCCTGAAGGATTCAGTAGCCACCAAATAGAACTTCAGAGTCCTGACCACATCCAGAGAGTGTAAAACCCGCTCCTTAGGATTACTAGGATTAGGGCAAAGAGAAGGCAACACAATGTCCTGATTGAGATGAAAAGCAGACACGACCTTAGGCAGAAAATCTGGATTAAAACGAAACACCACCTTGTCCTGGTGTCTCTCAAAGTAAGGAGGTTTGATGGAAAGCTCCGCCAACTCAGAAACACGCCTAACAGAAGTGATAGCCACCAGAAAGGCTACCTTAAGAGTCAAAATAGACAAAGGGGCCTCACGCAAAGGCTCAAAGGGAGACCCCTGTAATGCAGATTAGACCAAGTTCAAATCCCAGACTGGTAACATAGGCTTACGTGGCAGACGCACGTGAGTAACTCCCTGGAATAAGGTCTTGATCAGACGATGGTGAGCAAAGGATCTTTGGAAGAAAATGGCCAAAGCAGAAACATGACCTTTGAGGGTACTTAATTGAAGACCCAAATCCAAAACAATGTTGCAAGAATTTCAGAATCCTGGGGATAGAAAAAACCCGACAGGGAAGCGACTTAGACTCACACCAGTCAATGCAAGCATGCCATACCCTATAGTAGATGGATGACGAGGACTTCTTCCTAGCCCGAATCATGGTATTAACAACAGAGGCAGACAGCCCCTTCTCCATCAAGATGGAGGTTTCAGCAGCCAGGCCCTCAAAGCCAGCGTTTGTTAATTCGGGATGGCGTAGCTGCCCCTGAGTGAGCAGGTCTGGATCCTTGGGCAGAGCATACTGATCTACTGCCAACTGCACAACGTCTGCGAACCACACCCTTCTTGGCCAACAGGGGGCCACCAGAATGGTTGGTAACCCTTTCCTGAGCAATCTTGCGCAACACCCTGCCCAGCAGAGGGAAATGAGGAAACACATAGAGAAGCTGAAAGCTCTTCCAAGACATTGCTAGGGCATCCGTGGCCAAGGCCAGAGGGTCCTGTGACAGAGAGACACCCTGCTGCTGAGGGACCATTCTCCCAGACGAGAAGACCCCCTGCTGAGGGAGTCCGCCTCCAGTTTCTCCTCCCCCGGGATGTACACGGCTGAGATGCAGGGAACATTCTCCTCCGCCCAAGACAGTATCAGGGACACTTCCTCGAGGGCCCTCTTGCTCCGGGTCCCTCCCTGATGATTGATGTAGGCAATCGCCGTCTGGTTGTCCGAGCAGACCTGAACCGCCCGACCTCGAAGGTGTGGAGTCAAATGGGCGAGAACCAACCTTATCGCCCTCAATTCCAGAATGTTGATAGGGGTGTGGGCCTCCTGAGGGCCCCACTGACCCTGGAATTTTAGGGATTTCCAGAAGCCCTCCCAACCTGTCAGGCTGGCATCTGTGGTGACTGTCTCTCAGCACGGGGCCAGAAAGGATCTGCCCACCAACAGGTTTCTTGAGTCCAGCCACCACGAGAGAGACCGTCTGGTCAGGGGGGACAGAACCAGCACCTGATCCAGGGACCGAGGGTCCCGATCCCAAACTGACAAGAGGTGATTTTGAAGGGGTCTCATGTGAAACTGAGCGTATGGAACCGCCTGTAAGCAAGACACCATCAGGCCCACCAACTGCATCCCCTGACGGATGGAGGGATGAGGGGAAGACATAAGAAGCCTGGCTAGGGCCTGAAGATTCTCCACCTTCTGCTGAGGGAGAAAGATCTTGACCTGGGATGTATCCAGAGTCATGCCCAGAAAGGACCTCACCATTGAGGGTGACAGGAAAGACTTGGGATGGTTGATCACCCAGCCGAAGGACTCCAGTGTGGACACCACCAGCTGGGTATCCAGCTCGGCCTGCTGGAAAGACTGAGAAGTGATGAGAATGTCGTCTAAGTAAGGAAGGATGCGAATGCCCTGAGATCTCTGCAGAGCCAGTATGCCCGCCAGCACCAGGATAGGTCTGATGAACCCGTCTTTTTTGTGAACAATGAAAAGATTGGAATAGTAGCCTCTGCCCCTTTCCCTCAAAGGCACCTGGCAGATGACCCCCGACTCCAGAAGGTTTTGGACAGCAAGGCACAGACCCTGAGCTGACAGGGGGTTTTGAGCCATCCGGGATTTGATGAATCTTGGGGGCGGCCAGGCTGCAAATTCTATCTTGTAACCGGAGGACACTACCTCCTGAATCCACTGGTCTGAGACCGTCCCACCACCCAGATGGGTGAGGGTGCCCCTTCATGCCTGAGGGGGCTTGGGTGAGGATTTTGATTTGGGACCCCAGGAGAGGCCAGGACGGCCACGTCCTCTGCCCCTTCCCCAGTGATCTCCGCGGACCCCAGTGAAGGAGACTCCTCGTCAAGTTCTGGAACCACGGAAGGATGGGAGAAAGGCACCCATCCCCCGAAAGGACGGGGACGGCCTCCTACGTTGAGGTAACCTACCACCCCTGGCAAACAAATCCAAGCGTTCACCAAAGAAGCGCAAGCCCTTGAAAGGGAAACCAGTGAGAGCTTTCTTAGCAGCATTATCAGCTACCCATTGACGTAGCCAGACAGTGCGGCGTATAGCCACCAACAAGGCAGAAGTTCTACCACACATTCTAATGGAATCATCCATAGCAGAAAGAATATATGCAATAAATTCCTCACAAAGCAGGAGAGATCTATACTCTTCTCTACCCACATTCTCAGTTGCCCCGTCCAAGAGACACTTAAGCACCCCTTTAATGGCAATAGCCATAATAGCAGAGGCACAAACTGGGTGCAGCGCCGTCCCCACACAGGCAAAGGCGTGACAGGCCAGTTGGTCCAAGCGCCGGTCCTCCCCATCCCGCAGGATAGTAGTATCAGGAGAGTGCATGACAGATGATTTGGACAACCCGAGAACGAGCGCATCCACCTCAGGGGGACATGACCAAGGCTTAACAACATCAGCAGGAAAGGGATACCTCTTGTCTCAACTCTTAGGAACCCCTGGCAGCTTGCTAGGTCGTTCCCATTCCTTGAGCACTAGATTATTAAAGTGAGACTGCTCAGCGAACTCCCAAGCGTGGCTTAACCGTATGAAAAAGCTCGCCCTGCTGCTGCGGAGCCACTGGAGGAGGGGAGAAATACAAAGCACTTCAAAAATATGACTCAGCAATCTGTCAGTGTAATCAGGGGACCACGGGTCTTCCTCAAAGGGAGTCCCAGTACTACCGTAAATCTTAGGTTGTTCCTCAGAGGATTCTGAATCAGAAAATAATTCCCCCTTATCAAGGGGGTAAGGGCCTGAGAGTGAGGGGGGCCCTCATCTTCTACAGGGAAGAGGGAAACCGCGGGTGATAAATGCCGCTTCTTAGCAGAAGCCTTACACGGGGCAGACCCATCCATATGTTTTTCAATGCTGGCCACCCGTGCAGCTAAATCAGGTTGAGACTCCCCGCTAGTATGCCCCTTGGTGGGGGTCAGATGTAAGCGTGGGGGGGTAGGTGAAGCCAGAGGGAGCGCCGCACCAGTAACAAGCAACCCAGGCTGCATCGCAAGTACCTGCTGGGTGCAGGGTATACACACCCTGACATCATCACTTGGGGATACTTCACACACAACACATAGCCGGGCTTGTCCCGAAGGAACCCCAAGCACATTATCCCCAGAAGCCTCCATATGGTGATTATAGTGTCACAATAAACCAATATTGGGTTAAAGCTAATGATAGCAACCCGGGATGCCCCAAAGGCCCGCTAGGGAGGTGGGAGATATAATAGTAATAGCCCAAACTAAAAGGGGGAGGACCGGGAGAAACCACAATGAGGTCTACCCACCTGAAAGACATAAGAAGACATCCCCGTAAGAAAATGCAGTAAAAAAAAAAATAAATAAATAAATATATATAAATATATATATATATATATATATATATTGTGGAGATTAGCTCTGGTAGGCGACCGGGTGTCAGCAGTATAGAGGCGGAGTCAAACAGTTCAAAGTAAAGTCTGTGTTTATTTCACACAAAAATCCACAAAAGCATATGTCCATACAGGTTACATCACCTTTTCAGGAAACCGCAGCATAAATGATTCAGTCAGGCAAACAGCTTTTAGTCCTTGAGCAAAGGTTCTGTTCACAGTCAAATATGTCTCAGGTCCACATGAAACAGCTTCCACAGGAGATTTCAGCTAGGCTCACAGAGTCTCACTCCCATGTGAGCTCTAGACAAAGGACAGGCCACAGCTGATTCCCCAGGCTATTTAAACAGCCCGCAAAACCCGGACCTGGGTAGTGGGATGGAGTCCCACCCTGCTCTACTCCATCCCAGTAAAGCCGTCCCAGGTTAGCCTTTCGGCTATTCTAAAGCAACAGCAGCAAACTGCCACCAGCAGCTGATGCTGGAAATCAGACTACACGGCTTTACTGCACCAATGCCAGGTACATTGGTGCTACATACCTGCCGTCAATAACGGCCCCTTGCACCTTACCACAATATATATATATAAAACAAGCCACCTCGCAGGGGCACTCACGGACTGCGGACACGCAGCACGAGGGAGTAAAACGGCGTCCGCATATACCTCGAGGGGCGGGCCGCTAGAGCGCGAATCGCGCCCACATGATCCCGCCGTCCAATGATGGCGCGGCAGAGCCTGAGGTAATGTCGCCGCCACTCGCAGAGCGCTGTACAAACGCGTGGCAACGGCTGCCAGTAAAAACACATTAAGCAAGACGTGCCAGATACAACAAAATCAATTCTGGCACAAGCAAGTGAACATTCAGGCTGCTTGACATACCGCACACCCCCCCCCCCCCGAGATCTCACCAGGGAGAGCGAAGCAAGGGTAGCAGGGACCACATAATACTCAGTGAAATAAAATGAGAGGAGAGGGCAGATACCTAAGGGGGGTAGGGTTTAAAGGGAAACCCGGGTGCTGTCCTACCTTCACACGAACCAGTCAGCCGAGGCTGGGAGGCAGTGGGTCCAGAACGGGTGGTAATAGTCCTGCAGGGCCGCAGGCTGGTAAGCTCCGCTTGCCTGCTTATATAGAGAGCCATCTTCTATCTTCGCAGTCCAGACTGCAGATGAAAACTGGGGAATTTGTGGGAGGTCCCTGTCTTATATAGGGCCGGGAGGAGCCACAAGCTGTTTTCTGCAGTTCAGCGCCATCTTGTGGATGTCTTACCCATGTGTAAGGAATATTCTGGAACAGGACGTGCTGCATACTTAGAATAGTGCCCTTTTGTAACAAAATGCAAAAGGTTAGTAGACAGCTACTTTTAAAATATTTATGCTAGTATTTGGGATGCCCCCTGGTGAAAGGCAAAGGCTGCTTTAAAAGTGAAAAAGTGCCATTTTTAACAAAATTCAAAAGATTAGTAGACAGGTACTCTTAAAATATGTATGCTAGTATTTGGGATGCCCCCTGGTGAAAGGCAAAGGCTGCTTTAAAAGTGAAAAAGTGACATTTTTTAAACAAAATGCAAAAGGTTAGTAGACAGGTACTCTTAAAATATTTATGCTAGTAAAATATTTATGCTAGTATTTGGGATGCCCCCTGGTGAAAGGCAAAGGCTGCTTTAAAAGTGAAAAAGTGACATATTTTAACAAAATGCAAAAGGTTAGTAGACAGGTATTTTTAAAATATGTATGCTAGTTTTTGGGATGCCCCCTGGTGAAAGACAAAGGTTGCTTTAAAAGTAAAAAAGTGCCCTTTTTAACAAAATGCAAAAGGTTAGTAGACAGGTACTCTTAAAATATTTATTCTAGTATTTGGGATGCCCCCTGGTGAAAGGCAAAGGCTGCTTTAAAAGTAAAAAGTGTCATTTTTTAACAAAATGCAAAAGGTTAGTAGACAGCTACTCTTAAAATATTTATGCTAGTATTTGGGATGCCCCCTGGTGAAAGGCAAGGGCTGCTTTAAAAGTGAAAAAGTGCCCTTTTTTAACAAAATGCAAAAGGTTAGTAGACAGGTACACTTAAAATATTTATGCTAGTATTTGGGATGCCCCTGGTGAAAGGCAAAGGCTGCTTTAAAAGTGAAAAAGTTTATTTAACAAAATGCAAAAGGTTAGTAGACATCTACTTTTAAAATATTTATACTTGCATTTGGGATGCCCCCTGGTGAAAGGCAAAGGCTGCTTTAAAAGTGAAAAAGTGACAATTGTAAACAAAATGCAAAAGGTTAGTAGACAGCTACTCTTTTAAAATATTTATGCTAGTATTTGGGATGCCCCCTGGTGAAAGGCAAAGGCTGCTTTAAAAGTGAAAAAGTGCCCTTTTTTTAACAAAATGCAAAAGGTTAGTAGACAGCTACTTTTAAAATATTTATGCTAGTACTTGGGATGCCCCCTGGTGAAAGGCAAAGGCTTCTTTAAAAGTAAAAAAGTTTATTTAACAAAATGCAAAAGGTTAGTAGACACCTACTTTTAAAATATTTATACTTGTATTTGGGATGCCCCCTGGTGAAAGGCAAAGGCTGCTTTAAAATTGAAAAAGTGACATTTTTAAACAAATGCAAAAGGTTAGTAGACAGATACTTTTAAAATATTTATGCTAGTATTTGGGATGCCCCCTGGTGAAAGGCAAAGGCTGCTTTAAAAGTAAAAAAGTGTCATTTTTTGAACAAAATGCAAAAAGTTAGTAGACAGCTACTCTTAAAATACTTATGCTATTATTTGGGATGCCCCCTGGTGAAAGGCAAAGGCTGCTTTAAAAGTGAAAAAGGGCCTTTTTTAACAAAATGCAAAAGGCTAGTAGACAGGTACTCTTAAAATATGTATGCTAGTATTCGGGATGCACCTGGTGAAAGACAAAGGCTGCTTTAAAAGTGAAAAGGTGCCTTTTTTAACAAAATGCAAAGGGTTAGTAGACAGGTAATCTTAAAATATTTATGCTAGTATCTGGGATGCCCCCTGGTGAAAGACAAAGGCTGCTTTTAAAGTGAAAAAGTGAAGTTTTTTTAACAAAATGCAAAAGGTTAGTAGACAGGTACTCTTAAAATATTTATGCTAGTAAAATATTTATGCTAGTATTTGGGATGCCCCCTGGTGAAAGGCAAAGGCTGCTTTAAAAGTGAAAAAGTGACATATTTTAACAAAATGCAAAAGGTTAGTAGACAGGTATTTTGAAAATATTTATGCTAGTATTTGGGATGCCCCCTGGTGAAAGGCAAAGGTTGCTTTAAAAGTGAAAAAGTGCCCTTTTTAACAAAATGCAAAAGGTTAGTAGACAGGTACTCTTAAAATATTTATGCTAGTATTTGGGATGCCCCCTGGTGAAAGGCAAAGGCTGCTTTAAAAGTAAAAAAGTGTCATTTTTTGAACAAAATGCAAAAGGTTAGTAGACAGCTAATCTTAAAATATTTATGCTATTATTTGGGATGCCCCCTGGTGAAAGGCAAAGGCTCCTTTAAAAGTGAAAAAGGTGCCTTTTTTAACAAAATGCAAAGTGTTAGTAGACAGGTGCTCTTAAAATTTGTATGCTAGCATTTGGGATGCCCCTGGTGAAAGGCAAAGTCTGCATTAAAGGTGAAAAAGTGCCCTTTTTTAACAAAATGCAAAAGGTTAGTAGACAGGTATTTTTAAAATATTTATGCTAGTATTTGGGATGCCCCCTGGTGAAAGACAAAGGCTGCTTTAAAAGTAAAAAGTGTCATTTTTTGAACAAAATGCAAAAAGTTAGTAGACAGCTACTCTTAAAATATGTATGCTAGTATTCGGGATGCCCCTGGTGAAAGACAAAGGCTGCTTTAAAAGTGAAAAGGTGCCTTTTTTAACAAAATGCAAAGGGTTAGTAGACAGGTACTCTTAAAATATTTATGCTAGTATCTGGGATGCCCCCTGGTGAAAGACAAAGGCTGCTTTTAAAGTGAAAAAGTGACATATTTTAACAAAATGCAAAAGGTTAGTAGACAGGTATTTTGAAAATATTTATGCTAGTATTTGGGATGCCCCCTGGTGAAAGGCAAAGGTTGCTTTAAAAGTTAAAAAGTGCCCTTTTTAACAAAATGAAAAGGTTAGTAGACAGGTACTCTTAAAATATTTATGCTAGTAAAATATTTATGCTAGTATTTGGGATGCCCCCTGGTGAAAGGCAAAGGCTGCTTTAAAAGTGAAAAAGTGACATATTTTAACAAAATGCAAAAGGTTAGTAGACAGGTATTTTGAAAATATTTATGCTAGTATTTGGGATGCCCCCTGGTGAAAGGCAAAGGTTGCTTTAAAAGTGAAAAAGTGCCCTTTTTAACAAAATGCAAAAGGTTAGTAGACAGGTATTTTGAAAATATTTATGCTAGTAAAATATTTATGCTGGTATTTGGGATGCCCCCTGGTGAAAGGCAAAGGCTGCTTTAAAAGTGAAAAAGTGACATATTTTAACAAAATGCAAAAGGTTAGTAGACAGGTATTTTGAAAATATTTATGCTAGTATTTGGGATGCCCCCTGTTGAAAGGCAAAGGTTGCTTTAAAAGTGAAAAAGTGCCCTTTTTAACAAAATGCAAAAGGTTAGTAGACAGGTACTCTTAAAATATTTATTCTAGTATTTGGGATGCCCCCTGGTGAAAGCCAAAGGCTGCTTTAAAAGTAAAAAGTGTCATTTTTTTTTTAACAAAATGCAAAAGGTTAGTAGACAGCTACTCTTAAAATATTTATGCTAGTATTTGGGATGCCCCCTGGTGAAAGGCAAAGGCTGCTTTAAAAGTGAAAAAGTGCCCTTTTTTAACAAAATGCAAAAGGTTAGTAGACAGCTACTTTTAAAATATTTATGCTAGTATTTGGGATGCCCCCTGGTGAAAGGCAAAGGCTGCTTTAAAAGTGAAAAAGTTTAATTAACAAAATGCAAAAGGTTAGTAGACAGGTATTTTGAAAATATTTATGCTAGTATTTGGGATGCCCCCTGGTGAAAGGCAAAGGCTGCTTTAAAAGTAAAAAATTGTCATTTTTTGAACAAAATGCAAAAGGTTTGTAGACAGCTACTCTTAAAATATGTATGCTAGTATTCGGGATGCCCCTGGTGAAAGACAAAGGCTGCTTTTAAAGTGAAAAAGTGCCTTTTTTTAACAAAATGCAAAGGGTTAGTAGACAGGTACTCTTAAAATATTTATGCTAGTATTTGGGATGCCCCCTGGTGAAAGCCAAAGGCTGCTTTTAAAGTGAAAAAGTGAAGTTTTTTTAACAAAATGCAAAAGGTTAGTAGACAGGTACTCTTAAAATATTTATGCTAGTAAAATATTTATGCTAGTATTTGGGATGCCCCCTGGTGAAAGGCAAAGGTTGCTTTAAAAGTGAAAAAGTGCCCTTTTTAACAAAATGCAAAAGGTTAGTAGACAGGTACTCTTAAAATATTTATGCTAGTATTTGGGATGCCCCCTGGTGAAAGGCAAAGGCTGCTTTAAAAGTAAAAAAGTGTCATTTTTTGAACAAAATGCAAAAAGTTAGTAGACAGCTACTCTTAAAATACTTATGCTATTATTTGGGATGCCCCCTGGTGAAAGGCAAAGGCTGCTTTAAAAGTGAAAAAGGGCCTTTTTTAACAAAATGCAAAAGGCTAGTAGACAGGTACTCTTAAAATATGTATGCTAGTATTCGGGATGCACCTGGTGAAAGACAAAGGCTGCTTTAAAAGTGAAAAGGTGCCTTTTTTAACAAAATGCAAAGGGTTAGTAGACAGGTAATCTTAAAATATTTATGCTAGTATCTGGGATGCCCCCTGGTGAAAGACAAAGGCTGCTTTTAAAGTGAAAAAGTGAAGTTTTTTTAACAAAATGCAAAAGGTTAGTAGACAGGTACTCTTAAAATATTTATGCTAGTAAAATATTTATGCTAGTATTTGGGATGCCCCCTGGTGAAAGGCAAAGGCTGCTTTAAAAGTGAAAAAGTGACATATTTTAACAAAATGCAAAAGGTTAGTAGACAGGTATTTTGAAAATATTTATGCTAGTATTTGGGATGCCCCCTGGTGAAAGGCAAAGGTTGCTTTAAAAGTGAAAAAGTGCCCTTTTTAACAAAATGCAAAAGGTTAGTAGACAGGTACTCTTAAAATATTTATGCTAGTATTTGGGATGCCCCCTGGTGAAAGGCAAAGGCTGCTTTAAAAGTAAAAAAGTGTCATTTTTTGAACAAAATGCAAAAGGTTAGTAGACAGCTAATCTTAAAATATTTATGCTATTATTTGGGATGCCCCCTGGTGAAAGGCAAAGGCTCCTTTAAAAGTGAAAAAGGTGCCTTTTTTAACAAAATGCAAAGTGTTAGTAGACAGGTGCTCTTAAAATTTGTATGCTAGCATTTGGGATGCCCCTGGTGAAAGGCAAAGTCTGCATTAAAGGTGAAAAAGTGCCCTTTTTTAACAAAATGCAAAAGGTTAGTAGACAGGTACTAAAATATTTATGCTAGTATTTGGGATGCCCTTGGTGAAAGACAAAGGCTGCTTTAACCCTTTAAGTGCCAGCCTACCTGCAGCTTTTGTCTCCCTCTGTTGCCAGACCATGTTTTACTATTTTGCGCTACACATGTTCAACTGTGATTTTTGAAAGGATTTCCAGGGATTTCCCAGGAAAATTATATATTGTTTTTTTCAAGAGTCTGGGCTTCAACATGAAATGTCTTGTTGGCCTTTTTTAGTGTATTCTTTTGGGTGAAATATGTGCAAAAAAATATTAAAAAATCTATTTTTTTGCAATTTGTAGTGTTTTTTTTGTAATAACAAATGTAAGTTTGTCAATAAAATGTTATTGCGTGCGAAACCCCAATTTCTCCCAGTCACAGTGGTACCACATATGTACCAAGCTTGTTTATGTGGGCTTATTATTCTGGAAGTAATCCCTCAATGTATTCTTTGGTTGCACAAAGTTTCCCTAAAAAAGAATAAAAAGGAAGAATCAAGCCACATTTTCCTAAAAAAAAACTATATAAAAAAAATATAAATATGCAAACAAGGAAAAACAAGCTAAATCTGAAAGCGCAAGGTCCGCCGAGCAGAACAATGCCCAACATGCATAGGTACTATTAACTCTTTTAATTGCCAGCCTACTTGAAGTTTTGTCACCCTCTGTTGACAGGTCATTTTTCCCCATTTTGCGCCATGTTTAACCGTGATTTTTGCCGGAATTTTCAGGACAATATATATATATATATATTGCAGCAGAGTTTAGGCTTTAACATGAAATGTCTTGTTTGTAATTTTTCTACTGCTTTTTAAATATTTTTGCGTAAAAAAAAATAACAATTCTGTGATTACTCACCTGTAGAATTGGTATTATGAGTATACAGTACATCCTGCTCCAAATATAATACTTACAATCGGGTTATACACCGCCAGATGGCGCTGGACTGCAGAGACATTGAAAATAGGCTCCTCCCGGCCCCTCAAATACCCGGGGACCTCCCACAAATCCCCAGCATTGAAAAGCAGTTAACGAGAAGCCGGGAGAATAAAACAACCCAAACTATCAATTATAACAATTATAACAATCACCATACAGGGGATCCAAGATAATGCAAAACCAAGGGTGGGTTAGAGCAGGACGTACTGTATACTCATAATACAATACAACAGGTGAGTAATCACAGAATTGTATTATTCTTAGTATACAGTACGTCCTGCTCCAAATATAATACTTACAATCGGGACATCCAACAGAGTGTCCATAAAGTAGGGTGGGATCCCCAAGACAAAAGGCAGCAGCAGGCAGTTTAAACCACTGCCGCCTGCAGAACCTTTCAGCCAAAAACAGCATCAGCTGAGGCCCTAACATCAACCTTGTAAAACTTTGAAAAGGTATGAACAGACCAAATAGTGGCCTTGCAAACTTGTTCAACAGAAGCCTGGTGCTGAAAAGCCCAAGAGGCACCAATAGCACGAGTAGAATGAGCAGTAAGGCGGAAGGGAGGATTCTTCCCCTTAGCAGAGTAGACCTGCATCACAGCCTGACGAATCCACTTGCTGATAGTAGACTTGGCAGGAGCCAAACCCTTCCTAGGACCAGAAGGGACCACAAAAAGAGCATCAGTTTTCCTGAAAGGTGCAGTAGCCACCAGATAGTACTTCAGACACCTAACAACATCCAAAGAGTGCAAAACTCTCTCCTTAGCATTGCTAGGATTGGGGCACAAAGAAGGAAGAACAATATCCTGATTCAAATGAAAAGCAGACACTACCTTAGGTAGAAAGTCAGGTTTGAAACAAAACACCACCTTGTCCTGGTGTCTCTCATAGTAGGGGGGCTGAATGGACAGCGCCACCAACTCAGACACATGCCTGACAGAAGTGATAGCCACCAGAAACACAACCTTGAGCGTAAGAATGGCCAAGGCAGCATCCTGCACAGGTTCAAAGGGAGCACCCTGCAAGGCTGACAGGACCAAGTTCAGATCCCAAACAGGCACCCTAGGCTTACGTGGGGGACGCACATGAGTGACCCCCTGGAAAAAAGTCCTGATCAGAGGGTGCTGAGCAAAGGACTTCTGGAAGAAAATAGCCAGGGCAGAAACCTGACCCTTCAGAGTACTAAGTTGGAGCCCCATCTCCAACCCATGCTGCAGGAACTCCAGAATTCTGGGAATAGAGAACACAATAGAGAACACACGACAGGGAAGAGACTCAGACTCACACCAGTCGATGTAGGCACGCCAAACCCTGTAATAAATGGAAGAGGAAAACTTCTTCCTAGCTTTAATCAAAGTATCCACAACCGAGGAAGACAGCCCCTTCTCCATCAAGATTTCAAGGAGGTTTCAGCAGCCAAGCCATCAGAGCCAGAGTTTGTAAATTGGGATGGCGTAGTGAGCCCTGAATGAGCAGATCTGGCACCAAGGGCAGAACGTACTGATCTACTACCAGCTGTACCATGTCTGCGAACCACACTCTTCTTGGCCACCTGGGAGCCACCAGAATTGCTGGCACCCCTTCCAGAGCAATCTTGCGCAGAACCCTGCCCAGCAGGGGGATTGGAGGGAAGAGATACAGGAACTGAAAGTCCTTCCATGACATTGCTAGCGCATCCGAGGTCAGGGCCAGAGGATCCCTGGACAGAGAGACAAAAGCTGGGAGCTTGTGATTGTGGCGGGACGCAAACAGATCCACATCTGGTTGGCCTCAATGGTGACACAGATATTGAAACACCCTGCTGCATAGGGGCCATTCTCCCTGGCGAGAGGTCCCCCTGCTCAGAGAGTCCGCCAGGTGATTTTCCACCCCCGGGATGTACACAGCTGATATGCAGGGGACATTGGCCTTCGCCCAAGTCAGGATCAGAGACGCTTCCTGGAGGGCCCCCTTGCTCCGGGTCCCTCCCTGATGATTGATGTAGGCAACTGCCGTCTGGTTGTCCGAGCGCACCTGAACAGGCAGGCCCCCGAAGATGAGTAGTCAAGCGAGCCAGAACTAACCTGATCGCCCGCAGCTCCAAGACATTGATAGGTGTGTGGGCTTTCTTAGGGCCCCACCTCCCCTGGAACCGCAGGGACTTCCAGAGACCCCCCCAACCTGACAGACTGGCATCCGTGGTGACCGTCTCCCAGGAAGGGGCAAGAAAGGATCTGCCCCCAAGAGGTTCCTTGAGTCCATCCACCACAAGAGGGACCTCCTGACCAGGGGGGAGAGCACACGGACCCTGTCCAGGGACGCTGGGTCCTTGTCCCATACTGACAATAGGTGAAGTTGCAGAGGCCTCAAGTGGAACTGAGCATAAGGGACCACTTGGAAGCACGCCACCATCAGGCCCACCAGCTGCATCCCCTGCCTGATGGAGGGATGGGGACAAGCTAGGAGGGACTGAGCCTGTGCAATCAGACTGTTCACCTTCTGCTGAGGAAGGAAGATCCTTGCCTGAACTGTATCCAGACTCATTCTTAGGAATGGAGTTAGCAAGGAAGGGGACAGTGAGGAATTGGGGTGGTTGATCACCCATCCAAATGACTCCAGAGTGGACACCACCAGCTGAGTATCCAACTCTGCCTGATGTAGAGACTGGGAAGTGATGGTAATGTCATCCAGATAGGGAAGCACGCGGACGCCCTGACATCTGAGCAGAGACATCACGCCAGCCAGCACCTTGGTGAACACCCTGGGAGCTGAAGTGAGGCCAAAGGCCAAGGCCACAAACTGGTAGTGTTGATCCATCAGAGCGAACCTGAGGAACCTTTGATGACCTGGGAACACAGGAATATGAAGGTAAGCATCTTTGATGTCCACAGAAGTCATGAAATCCCCTTGGCGCAGGGAACTGATGGCAGAGCGCAGAGTTTCCATGCAAAAGCGCCTGCCCCTGACAAACTTGTGGAGGATCTTTAAGTCCAGGATGGGCCTGACAGAACCATCCTTTTTGGGTACTGTGAATAGGTTTGAATAAAGCCCTTGCCTTTTTCTCTTAAAGGGACCTGGCAGATGACCTCCAGCTCCAGGAGGCCTTGCACTGCTTGCACTAGCTCCTGAGCTGACACAGGGTCCTGAGGAATCCAGGATCTGATGAACCTTGAAGGGGGATTGGCAGCAAACTCCAACTTGTAACCGGAGGACACTACCTCCTGAATCCACCGGTCTGAGACATGAAGCCTCCAGACGTGAGCGAAGTGCTGCAGCCGTCCCCCCAGCCGGATGGGTGAGGACGCCCCATCATGCCTGAGGGGGCTTAGGGGAGGATTTAGCTTTGGGACCCCAGGAGGAGCCAGGACGTCCACGTCCTCTGCCTCTACCCCAAAAAATCTCCCTGGGCCCCAGGGAAAGAAACCCCCTTCCCTGTCTTGCACCATGGTAAGGGGAGGAGAAGGAACCCTGACCCCGAAAGGGCCGAGATTGCCGCCTGCGCTGGGGTAACCGGCCTCCCTTAGCAAAAAGGTCCAGGCGGTCCCCAAACAGGTGCAGTCCTTGAAAGGGAAAACCAGTGAGGGCCTTCTTGGCAGCATTGTCAGCAGCCCACTGGCGCAGCCAAACCGAGCAGCGTATAGCCACCACGAGGGCAGAAGTTCTGGCACACATTCTGATGGTGTCATCCAATGCTGATAGGACAAAATTCATAAAAACATCACAACTGGAGAGTGCATTAAACACCTCACAAGGCAAATCATCAGGGGCACTATCAAGCATATTTCTGATAAGGGTTCTAGTGGCCACAGCAGTAATGGCAGAGGCACAGACCGGGCGCAGCCCCGTCCCCACACATGCAAAGGCGTGGGATGCCAGCTGATCAATACGCCGGTCTTCAGCATCCCGCAGGGTAATAGAATTAGGGGAATACATGACAGAGGTGTTAGATAGCCCTAGGATCGGGGCATCCACCTCGGGGGGGATGACCAACATTTAACCACCTCAGCAGGAAAGGGATACTTCCTATCCCAACTCTTTGGAACCCCGGGAAGTTTACTGGGGCGCTCCCATTCCTTGAGCACAAGGTTATGGAAATGTGCCTGCTCTGGAAATTCCTAATGTGATTTTGCTGTATGGAAAAGCTCCCCTCTTTGCCTGGGAGCCTCAACAGGGAGAGAGATAGACAGAACCTCAAAAATCTGGGTCAATAATCTGTCAGTGTCATCCGGGGCCCAGGGATCAGAGCCAGAATCGTCATGACCCCTTGTTCTCTTATCAGATGAGCCTGAATCAGAAAAGAGCTCCTCTTCATCAGACAGGGTATAGCCATGCAGATTCCAAAACTCCTCAGTTCCCATAGGAAAAACAGTAACATTAGGCGTCAAGTGCCTCTTCTTAGCAGGGGCCTTACGCGCTAAGGACTTCGCAATAATCTGTTCAACAGTAGCCAGTCTAGAAGACACATCAGGCTGAGAATCCCCAGTAGTATGCAACTCAGTAGGAGTGAGGTTTAAGCTTGGGGGAGTAGGCAAAGTGAAACGAGGTGCAGCCAACTGGCAGGCCAGATTGCAATGCAAGCACCTGCTCAGCACAGGGTACACAGACCCGCGCCTTGTCAACGTCAGCATGAGGCTGCCCACACGCTACACACAGGCGGTCTTGTCCCGAAGGGACCCCGGTCACATTATCCTGGGATGCCTCCATATGGTGATTATAGCGGCGCTATACGCCGATAGGGAATAACGCTATGTAGCAACCCTGGATGCCCCAATAACCCGCTAGGGAAGTGGGAGTATAATTTTTACAAGGCCCACAAGCAATATACTAAAACAGGGCCGGGAGAAGCCAAGAAGGGTTCGTCCCGCCTGAAAGACATAAGCAGACAAGACCTTAAGTACATGGTAACAAAAGTGAAGGAAATAAAGCCGCCCGCGAGGGCACTTACGGACCGTGGTAGGTAGGAGTCCGTCGCACATAGGCCAACCAAGCAGGAAAGATGGCGTTGGTATACCTCGAGGGGCGGGCCAGAAACAGCGATGACGCGGAACGCGCCAAAGACGGGCCCCGCCCCCCCGAAGAGCGCGAAGCCAGAACGGCCAACAGCCAATGATGGCGCACCAGCGCCTGAGGTAATGCCGCCAGCAAGTGCGGAACCAAGTCAGCGTGCGGCGGCGGCGGCAAATTTAAAAAGCAGTAAAGACAAGTCAGCGCGGCGGCTGACACAAAAATAAAGGCATGTAAAAGAGAAGGCACAGAATGCATAACATACATATCTATACACATACACACACACCCACCCCTTTTCCCCCGAAGACTACCAGGAGGATGAGGGAGGATGGCGGCCACTTAAATAGGGCCCACCGATAGGCAGGGGCAAGGGGCAATAGTGCGGGAGGGCCATCCCATAGAGGCTCACCATAAGCCTGAACCGCCTACCCTTTGGTGGGGGATTGCGGTGGAGCAGCGCTCCTAAGCACCAACAGCGGTGCTGCCTACCTTCACCCGATCAGTGCAGCCAAGGCTGGGAGGCATATTACTAGTGGAACGGGTGGGAATAGTCCTACAGGGCCACAGGTTAATAACCCCGCTCACCTGCAAGTAGAGAGCCAATTTCTCGTCCTTCGCAGTCAGACTGCAGAGAAATTCTGGGGATTTGTGGGAGGTCCCCAGGTATTTGAGGGGCCGGGAGGAGCCTATTTTCGATGTCTCTGCAGTCCAGCGCCATCTGGCGGAGTATAACCAGATGTAAGTATTATATTTGGAGCAGGACGTACTGTATACTAAGAATATAATATTTTTTAGACAATTTTCCCCTTTATTTTAAATAAAACATTTGTTTTATTAATGAAAACCATATTGCATGTGAAAGCCCCATTTCTCCTGATTACAACGGTGCCACATATGTATCAGTAGCCCCCCATTCTTGCCCAGTAGACCCCCCAAACTGAAAAGAGCACTTTATAACATTTACAAATAAAATTCAACTACTATCCACACTATAAACATAAGGGGTTAATAAAAAAAAATGAAATAGGGTCCCCCCTCTTGAATTTTAAGGGTTAAAAACCCTTAAAAATCCCCTAAAAATTTACGTGGGGCCCCCCTTACCCATCATAACCAGCCCGGGACCAGCTATGGGGGCTTGTAGGAACAGGGCGAAGGGGCAAGTTTTGGTGGCCCCCCGCCCTGCTGGCTACAAGCTCCGTGGGCCGGGCTCTTCTGCCCCCCCCCCTGGGCTTTGGGGAGGCAGGTAATTGGGGGTGCAGGGGTTAATGGCAAGTCACCCGCTAGCTGCAGGTGACTTGCCAGCCCCCAGCCTTGTGAACTGGTATAGGGGTCTCATGGACCCCTTACCAGTTCACAAAGGGTTAACATAAAAAAAAACACACCACACAAAATGTCATTTTTGGGCGCTATTCCGGGGGCTCTCCTGGAGCCATCCGAGCCCCCACGGGGGATCGGATGGCACGAAATTAAAGAGGAGACCCGGCCGGATCCTACAAGGGGTCAGGTGAGTATTTTTTTTTTAACTAGCGGGGGGGAAAGTCAAGCACATAACACCTACGTGCTTGGCACTTAGGTCCTTGACAAGCCAGCACGTAGGTGTTACGTGCTTGGCACTTAAAGGGTTAAAAGTGAAAAGGTGCCTTTTTTGAATAAAATGCAAAAGTTTTGTAGACAGGTACTCTTAAAATATGCATGCTAGTATTTGGGATGCCCCCTGGTGAAAGGCAAAGGCTGCTTTAAAATTGAAAAAGTTACATATTTTAACAAAATGCAAAAGGTTAGTAGACAGGTATTTTTAAAATATGTATGCTAGTATTTGGGATGCCCCCTGGTGAAAGTCAAAGGCTGGTTTAAAAATGAAAAAGTGCCTTTTTTAACAAAATGCAAAAGGTTAGTAGACAGCTACTCTTAAAATAGTTATGCTAGTATTTGGGATGCCCCCTGGTGAAAGGCAAACGCTGCTTTAAAAGTGAAAAAGTGCCTTTTTTGAACAAAATGCAAAAGGTTAGTAGACAGGTACTCTTAAAATATTAATGCTAGCACGCTTTTAAAGAATGACACCAGGAAAAGGAAAAGCTAAATAGGCAGGTGTGTTTTTAGCTAAATAGGCTTCAAAGCTAATGCAAACACTGTAAACTGTCTCTGTCTTTCTCTGTTACAGTCACAGCCTCTCTCCTTCTCTCTCTGGCTCTATCTGTCCCTCGCTCCTTCTGTTACTTGTTATATCTCTCCCCCCTGTATTTATCTATCTATCCCTCGCTCTCTCTGCATGACCCGCTCTGGCCGCAATACAGTGTTGGAATTAGCTTCTACAAAATGGCCGCCGCTTATATTGGGCTGTGACATCATCGGGAAGCCTGGCTGCTGATAGGTAGCATGTGATGCCTACCCAGGATTCCTTGCCCCATGGGACATGCCCTGACATGTGGATCCACCATTTTAGATGGCCTGGATAGTAGTTAATGGAGTTTTAAGGAATTGATTCGAGCTATCGAATTGCGGCGATATTCGGAATCGTTACGAATCGAATTTTTCCTGAAATTCGTAACGAATTTGAATTGCTTATCTCTAGTCTACGTGAAAATGATTGATTAAGGTCTACATGAAAATGATTAAGGTCTACATGAAAATGATTAAGGTCTACATGAAAATGATTGATTTAGATATACATTAAAATATACAGTGATACAATGAGTTAATATAAGTCGGGATGTTCACATAAACCACATACTGATAGAGATATTCCTCAGCTGCTGGAGGCACCAACACTACATGTGTACAATCGATCTCACCCATGAAGTTAGGTATATCTGCTATATCAAAAAAGCCCAACTTAACAGCATTCCAGGCTACCATGTTGTCAGGGAAATATATGTATTTTTGACAATGGGTAGCCATGCCATCCAAAAACTTGCTTAGCCTGCAGCTCAGCATAGGCTGGAACATCCCCATGGAGAGGGCACCCAGCCTCTGGAACGAGCCGTTCCCTAAAAATTGCAGGCAGCCAAGCATTTTAGTCATACCTGCAATTGCTTGCCCCTTCCTTGTGGTGCGGGCCAACCATATAAAAGTTATGGAGGGAAATGCGGTTAAGTCGGGTGAGCTCAAATAGCTCAACATCATGCATGCGATCGATGTCCATACGTGCGCGGTGCAAACTGGATTCGGCCATGCTCATGCAGAGCATGCTGCGCAGCTGCAATCGCTCGTATTCCTCCACGTACTCAGCAAACATCATCTCCCATCTCAACAGCTAACTTTCTTCTACAAAACGACCGCATACGTTGAACGAAAACAAACTAATTTTATTGGCTGGGTTGTAATCAACAATCAAGGCTCTGAATCATGCGTAAGCCCATACCAATAATGTAAGTTGCCCAACATAACGGAAATTTAACGATAAAGATACTACCATCGAAAGTGCTTATTCACGTTAATGTAAACGCATATACGCATGAAAGTAGTAACAAAAATTCCAAAAAAGCATGCAAAAACTCACAAAACTTACACAAACACATGCGAAAGTGTATGTGAAAGAGGCTCTGAATCAAGGCTCATATATGATTTCCTCTGCTGGTTGGGGGAGTGAATTTCAGGGGAAGACTACCTCCAGTTTGCAAACTTAAAGAAAACAATAATGAAATGGTGTCATGATAAGGTCATGACCAACATCAACATCCCGCACTATTGACCTGGTGGGTGATGGCCTCCCCGATGTGTTATCATACAGATTTTGATGTGCCACGAGAACTTTGGCCATAAAGTGCATGATAGTGGTCAGAAACTGCTTTGGCCAAAGCCAGACATTAGGGCATCACTGAATCTCCCACTTAGAGTGCCCTGTCGCAGGTGTCTGCCCACAAAGCTTTACCCATCATCTCCCTGGGTGCTGGATGGAATGGGTGAAATTTGGGTTGGAGGAATCGGAGTGGGTGGAGATTGGTGTTGCCAAAGATTCCACAGGGCTAGGTTGGGGGCTGGGTGTTTTGTCTTGTGTAACCCATGATGTTGCAGGAGTGGATGGTAACAGTGATACGGGGCTTTCCATGGTTGAGCTGTCCTGCTGTGCTCCAGTGGGGGAGGGGGTTGTTGGGGGGCTAATGTGTTTTCCCTTCCCTTTGCTCTTCTTCAGACTCCTGCTAGATGTTTGGCTAGGGCCAACACTATGTCTGGGGCTAGCAGTGCTTGCCCGAGTATTAGAGTGGCCTCTGCTCTCCTTTGCTTTGGCACTCTTGGTGGAGGAGCTCTTGGCTTCACATTCACTACACCTGTGGCTAACAGTGGTGGCCCTACTAGATTGCCAATCACTGCTCTGCTTTGGCTTACCACTCTTGGTGTTTTTTGGCTGAGATGGGTGAGCATTGAGGGTAGGGCTGCTATGCCAGGCCCTGGTGGCTGGCTTACCTCTGTTAGATGCTGTTTGCATGCCGTAGGTTTGCAAGGTCGTAGGTGAACAGTGGTGGGACCCATGGCGTGAGTTTCCAGGGTGCTCTGCTTGAGGCTAGTTGCAGCTCTCGTTGCTGCGTTTTTTGCCAGTCATGTGTTGTTCATGAGTTCTGGCATTCAAACAGATGTATGGGAGCGAAATTGGCTCCACCTTAACAACTTATATACTTCTCCAATACGTCACCGCGTATGCCCACGCGCCGAGGCCTGAACGCATGGCAGCTTCCGGAAACCGCTGGGGTGCTTCAGATGATGCATAGAGATGCAGGAAGATGGCACCCCTGGTCTTCATTCATGAGCATCAGGACACCATAATGCTTGTAAGTACACATAAATGCCTGCATCGATGGGAACGAGGTGGATCTCGTTGGAGACTGTCACATTACGTGGCAAGGGACATTACGAAATGCTAGAAAACCGCTATGAGACGAAACTTTCAGATCAACGCATACGAGAGCGCGGTCTGTGAAATAGGCCCCGAGAGCTGTACTTACAGCGTTCTCATTGGCTTACACAGCTACAGGACTTTTACGCCACGCACCTGATGGACGCTCGGAATCATGCATGTATACTGAACGAAAGCCATGTGTAATGTTCAATATAGAAGGTTCTGAATCAAGCTTATTGTTTCATCTAATATATTTAAGTTCACAGAGACTAATTCACTAAACTTTTTTTTAAATATTTAGGTTAGTTATGGAGCAAGAGATACAATTCTAAGTGACCGTAGGCTTTATCCATACTTTTTCCGTTCTGTTCCTGATAATGAGATGCAATATGAGGCAATGGTAAGGTTACTGCAAAAGTTTAAGTGGAACTTGATTGGGATCATCACATCAGGTGATGAGAGTGGACAAAGAGAACTTGAGGAGCTGAGTAAACTCTTCAAAAAACATGGCATCTGCATAGAATTTAAGATTTCGGTATCTATTGAACACTACTATCATATCCCGGAAATTTTTCAGACTGCATCCACAGAAGTCGTTATTATCTGTGGAACTCATAGTAGAGCTTTTGTAGAATTTGTCTCCAAGGCAGCTGATATTTTCTATCACAAGACTGTTATTCTTCCAGCTTCCTGGGCAAAAGTGACAGAACTAACAAGAACCAAAGAAGATATTTATCCAATAAATTGTAGTTTGGTGTTTGACTATTCCCAAGCTTTTGTTGATGGAATGCAGGAATATTTTGATAGTATTCACACATCCAGCCGCTCAACTGACCCAATACTGGAAGATATTTGGATACAGATGTTAGGATGCTTTTCCAAAAATAAACCAAAGAACTTGTTAATTTCAAGGACAACAAAAAGATCACTCTCTCATTGTCTTGAAAGAAGTATGAAAGGCAATTTATATTGCCCTAATGACAGAATACCCTACCAGGTCTACCTTGCTGTCTTAATCATGGCCACAGCTGTGCGTGATCTGTTACATTATACACAACTTAGTGGATCACCAGAAGCTTTTAAAAGAAATCAACATAAGGTGAGATATACATTTAATCTACAGTGTGAATAACAGATTTATAGTGACCCTATACCTGAAAAAGAAGTTTATGTAGTCACCTTCTATCCTTAACCTAGTGACCCAAAACAGAACGTGTTTCATTTTTTTTTTATTAAAGCATTTGCTCAAATACTAACAGCAAGCAGTATGTTGTCTGAATGGCAGCTGTATGGCTCCCTGGAAAAGCAGCAGTGCCCCCGGTGCTCTCCAGTGATTATTCTTTCAGTTACAAAAACAGAGAAGCCGAAAGGCAGCGAATAACAGCACTACAAATTAATAAATATAGCAACCAAAATAATTTTATTTACATCAACCACATTAAAATAGACACAATACTCTTTAAAACTCCATAAAGCATATATGACAGAAACAATATACCATGAGGTGCTCTCCAGCAACAGTTCAAGAATATCTGTTATTAACCGCCATGTAACAAAATCACTATAAATATACATTATACTCTCCCTTGGATCCAGATAAAGATTGAAAAGTGCTTTTTAATGTGTAAAATATCTAAACTAATAAATATATTATATAATAGCCAGACCAACAGTGTGCTGAATCTAAATCCACAGAAATTATTATAAACCTACTCTTTGAAAGCATATGACTGACTATAATACAAAAGTCTACACAAGTCTAATATGTGCAGCAGTCCCAAAGTTCTGCTGTTAAAAAATATTCGCTTTATCAGGCCGTGACTGGCCCCATGCTGACCTGTCTTTAAAGCGGACCAAAACCCAGTTTTTTAAATAGCATGCCCTTAATCCCTTCCCCCATGAATAGTACCTTTTGCCAATTTTCACTGCTCCTGCTTCACTCTAATCCCAGACAATGGCACCTGTTTTAGCTCCACCCCTTCCATTTATTGCCACTGTTGTGTGTGGCAATGATGTCATTACCACATCTATGCAATGACTGATCGCCTGCCATCTTACATAAAGGGACAGCTATAAAAACAGTGTTCCAGGAAGATTCAAAAATGGAAAATATCAATTTCTAGGTCACCTTAAGAAGGGAATATTGGCAGGGGAATTAGCCAAAAGTATTTCACAAGTTCAATGGGTTTTGTTCCACTTTAAGTACCCTCCATCACACACAGGTGCGGTCACTAATGGCCCCCTGAACCTCCCTCAGAGCCCAGCCCACCTGATGACATGGTGGCATCATCAAGTAGCTGTGAGTGAAGGCACTGTGAACCACCAACAAAATGGCCGACCCCATGGCAGGCAACAAAGCATAGCACAGAGCGGAAAACACACCCCCCACACAGTGTAAGCTGTGCATGTGCTGCTGCTCTAGTAAGAAGCAATTAAAATGGCCAAGGCCAAGCCCAGGGACAGAGGATGGTGTGCGGGGAGAAAGGGACACATGACACTGCTGTGGTGACAACACTTATCCCACCTTGCCGGGATCAAACCAAAAAGATGATGCACAGGTGCACATGTGGTGACCATGCACAATGTGTGTGATGGGAGATGCAGGCCAGAACAAAAAGTGATAGCCATGCTCATCCCACCTCGCCCAGGGGGCACCAAACAGTCAGACTTGATAAAAAAACATCAAATAAAACTATTATCAATATCTATATCATTAATTCAAAAAAAATAATAGGGCACATGACCCTATTTACATCTGTCAATATCAATCAGTAGGTAAAATGTCTATATCTGTATATATCTCCTGCCTGCCTATATGCATTTTTAATGTTAAAGGGACAGTATTCCTAATGAGGAAGGTGTCCATTATATTATGTGAGCAATCTGTCTTATTCCTTATACTCCTTGCATTGAACTCACAGCATGAGAAGTATTTATGTTGTCTTCTATACATGACTTTGAAATGTATCCCTCATCTCCATCTTAATTCTAACATACATGTGACTGCATTTAGGTTGTACAGTCAAAATATTTATAACTGTCCTAGATAGTTATAAAGATTATGACTAGGGATGAGCGAATCGATCCGGACGAACCCGGATTCGTTCCGAATTTCATTAAAAATTTGATTCTGAACGAATCCGAATTTCCCTGCGATTCGATCGATCAAAGTTTTCCTTTAAACTCCATTTATTTCAATTACAGGCATTCTAAGATGGTGGAAGCACAATGTCCAGACATGTCCCCTGGGGCAAGGTATCATGGGACAGTCACATGCAGCCTATCAGCAGCCAGGAAGCCCAGTGACATCACCGTGCTATATAAAGCGGCGGCCATCTTCCTTTTGCTCATTTGAAAATTGCATTCGTGAGAGAAAAGGTGGCTGCTGCAGCTAGGGAGAGAGAGTTAGACAGGCAGTAGACAGGCAGAAAGACTCAGCAAGTCAGGGAGAGGCAGGGAGAGCAAGGAAAGGTAGGAAAAAATCGGAGGCAGTGACAGGGAAAGTTTTTCTTTTTATTTCTTCATCCAGCCTGAGTTTCACTAATTGCTTTAGGTGTGCATTGAATTCTGTTTGCTGAAATTAAACCCACCGCTGCCTGGGGTATCCCAAAATCTCAGCTACCCACCCCGCCAGTTATACTAAGCAGGCCTGTTTCAGCCTGTTTTTTGCTAATTGCTTTAGGTGTGCATTGAATTCTGTCTGTTCAAATAACACTGGGGACTGGGGTATCCCAAAATCTCAATTACCCACCCCGCAAGTTATACTAAGCAAGCCTGTTTCTGCCTGTTTTTTGCTAATTGATTTAGGTGTGCATTGCATTCTGTCAGGGATGCCCCTGCGCTGGGGCAGAAGGGCAGCATGACTGCCATGCGCAGGCCAGGAAGGGTGGGAGAGTAGCTATTAGGGGGATGGACATAGGGACAGAATGTGATGGCCAGAAAGGGGAGGTAAGTAGGGGCAGGGGGGGGTATTTAAGCGGCTGGCTCCTCAGGCACCCCCTCTTTCCGGTTTCCCACAGAGCAAGAAGTACTACGCTCCTTGCTCTGACAGGTATGGAGAGCCTTCTGGAGAGGATGCGTGAGGAGGCAGTTCGGCGCGGGGAGGATTGGCTCCGCGGGATGATGGGCACCTTACCTGGTCCTGCTGATTCTTCGCCGCCTGCTCCACTGCAGTCTGCTGTCCCCCGCCGCACTGGGCACACCCGCCGGGCGGCTGAGCGCCTCAGCCCTTCCCCACCACGTGCGGTCAGGGGCGCTTCTCGCCCTGTCTCCTCCGGCCCCACCCCTCTTCCTGCCCGGGCTGCGATGGCTGCTCCCCGCCCTGCTGGCTCCTCTTCTGCCCGACGCCGTCTGCAGAGCCAGGCGTCTTCTGCTGCTGCTGGTTCTCAGGCTGGGGCGGCGGCGGCCGCTACCCTGCTGGTGGGAGGCCAGCATGACACCCTGACTTCACAGGCAGCTGGGGCTGCTGTTTCCCATGGATTTCTGCCTGTTTCCTCTGTGCCCAATTCTGTGGGGGTGGATCACTGCACCGCCCCCCACTCAAGTACTACCCTTCCCCCTCTCCACATGTATTTCCGCGGGGCGGTCGGGGGCGGGTCTGGGGGGGATTCCAGATTGGATTCCAGTTTTGGGTCCCGTTCGGCGTCCCACCTGGTCCCCTCTCAGCCGGCCCCTACATATATGACGGGGGCTACCAGTGCCCCGGGGAGTGCGGGCGTCCGCCCAGATACTTTAACCGGCTGGGCGTCCGCCCAGGCCAGCCTTGTGCCCTCAAGGTCTCCACTTACCTCCCTGGGGTCACGGGATCTCCCAGTTGCCGGGGCTTTGGGCCGGAACATGGGGCACTTACGGGTGGCGGTTCCCAGCCGACCCCTCCCTTCTTCGTCCCTTGCATTGCCCCCTCCTGGGCCGATGGGTGTTTCTTTGCCGGACGGGGACATGTCTCCTCTTCTTTTTTCGTCACAGGTGCCAGTCGGTATGGACCTCTTGGGTGCGACCAGCGCAGCGTGGACTGCACTTTTGCCAGCTTCAGCGAGTCAATCGTCGGCCGGTGGCGGTTCCCAGGGACTCAGTCTTCAATCTGCGGTGAATCACGGGCTGGTGGCGGTGGGTTCGACGCTTTCCTCTACACCTGCTGTCGCGGCCACGTCGGTTGGCCCATCTTTGGTTCCAGTCTCGGAGTCGGCAGTGGCTACGGTTCCGTCGGGGATCACGCCAGCAAGCCAGAGTCGTCCAGGTGGCGGGTCGGACATTCCTGCGCACCCTCCAGGTGAGTCCCAGCCTCTTTTTTCTCTCAATGTGCCGGGAGTTGCTCGGGGAGGGGACCCAGGGGTGGGAAGGAGTCACTGGGGTGAGGTCATTTGTGGAGGGGTTAAAGGATTTAGTTGGGAGGTTTGAATCTGACATTTCTCAGTTGAATGGGCCGGTGGGTCCTAAAGTGGTGTGGGCCGCTCCAGAGTCGGGTTGGCTGGCCCCGGGGTTAGGGGGGCCCCGTTGGCTGGGGGTAGCGGGGGTCTGGCTGTATCTCAGCCTCAGGCGCAGGGGGGGTGCAGGCTGGACATGTAGGGACGGAAAAAGCGGACAGGGGTGGGGTTAGGAATTTACCCATATCTGACTCGGCGATGGGTCACTCATACATTTGTTACGAAGGTCCGTTGGGTGCCCACTTGAAGGCCGAGGTAAAGGAGAAGATTTGGAAGAGGGAATACATTGACATTTTTACGCTCCTTCCCCTGGAGCGTTTCAATGTTGATAGGTGGAAGGAAGGTGGCGAGGGAAGAAAGGAAGAAGAGGAAGATCGTAGGAGGTTTAGGATGATCCCAAGGACTTTTGGGAATTGGCTCCAAGCTTTTGCCATTATGGGTAGTGTGATTGGGGAGAAGTCCCCGGGGGAGTGTTCGGCCTTGTTTTGTTACCTAGATGCGGTCTGGGAGGCGCATAGGGTTTATGGTGGGACGGCTTGGTTAAAGTACGACGAGCAGTTTCGACAGAGGATGTTGGTGCGCCCGGAGTTGGGGTGGGATCATAGAGACATAGGTGTGTGGATGAGGGTCATGAATACCAGGGGCGGCGTATATCAGACGATGGGTGGGCCACTGCCCTTTCCTACACCCCCTGCCGGGGGGGCAGGGGGGAGCGTCGCTAGGAAGAAGGGGAGTTGTTGGGCATTCAACGACTCACAGTGTAAATGGGGATCGGCCTGTAGATTCAGGCATGACTGTTCAAACTGTGGTGGACCGCACACGGTTACCCGTTGTTTCCGGAGAGGTCAGATGGGGAACAGGCGGACAAACGATGGGGCTGGAAAAGGGGAGTTCGCCGGTGATCGTAGGCAAGATAATGGGATGGCTAAATAGGTACCCGGATAAGGAGGCGGCGGGACTGCTGGGGTCAGGGTTTCAGGAGGGTTTTGTAATTCCATGTTCGGTCCCTCCTTCCGGGACATTTAGGCGGAACCTCAAATCGGCAAGGCGGCATCCAGGGGTAGTGCGGGACAAACTGGCTAAGGAAGTGGGGTTGGGGCGCATGGCAGGCCCCTTTGTAACTCCTCCTATCCCGGGCTTGGTGGTATCGCCATTGGGGGTGGTTCCCAAGAAAGAGCTGGGAAAATTTCGGTTAATTCACCACCTGTCCTTTCTAAAGGGGGGGTCGGTTAATGATGGGATTTCCCCGGAGGTAGCCTCTGTTTCATACACTACGTTTGATTTTGCTTTGGGGTTAGTAAGGGCGGCCGGGCCGGGTGCCTTGATGACTAAAACGGATATTGAGTCGGTGTTCCGGTTGCTGCCCGTCCACCCTGATAGTCAGTATCTTCTGGGCTGTTATTTTGAAGGGGGGTTTTTTATCAATAGGTGTCTTCCCATGGGATGCTCGGTGTCTTGCGCTTATTTCGAGGCGTTTAGCACTTTTCTTGAATGGGTGGTTAAGGAAAAGTCGGGGTTGTCAGCGGTGGCTTATTATTTGGATGATTTTTTCTGCGTAGGTCCGGCAGATTCCAGGGTTTGTGATTTATTGTTGTCCTGTATGCTTAGCACTTTTGATTCCTTTGGGGTACCGGTGGCGACAGAGAAGACAGAGGGGCCCAGGACATGCATGAGTTTTTTGGGTATCGAGATTGATTCCCAGGCTGGTGTATGCAGGCTTCCGTTGGTTAAAGTTAGGGATCTGCTTCAGGAGCTGCAGGGGGCGTTATTGGTAAAGAAGGTGACGTTACGGCAGTTACAGTCGGTTTTGGGAAAGCTGAACTTTGCCTGCAAGGTCTTACCGATGGGTAGAGTTTTCTCCAGGCGATTGTCATTGGCAACTGCTGGCGTCAAGGAAGCTCACCATTTTATTAGGCTCACGGGGGGGTTGAAGGAGGATTTAAGGATGTGGGTCTCCTTTCTCAGCTCATTTAATGGCCTGGTGTACTGGCTTGACCCGGTGAGGGAGAACAGGGAAGTGGGGCTGTTCACAGATGCGGCGGGGTCCACGGGGTTTGGGGCGTATTTTGCGGGAAGATGGTGTGCCGCTCCTTGGCCTGAAAGGGTGAGGTCCTCTTCGGACATAAGGAATTTGGCTCTCCTGGAATTGTTTCCGGTGGTGGTGGCCCTGGCTTTGTGGGGGGAGGATTTGCAGAACAAGTCGGTCCTTTTTCACTCTGACAATATGGCGGTGGTGTCTGCGATCAATGTGCAAACTGCATCTTCACCCCCCGTGGTTAAGCTTTTGAGACAACTGGTTCTGTCGTGTCTACAGTACAACATTCTTTTTCGAGCTGTGCACGTTCCGGGTGTGGCTAACGGAATAACGGATGCTCTGTCTCGCTTTCAGATGGATCGCTTCAGGGAGCTGGCGCCCGAGGCTTGTACGGAGGGAGAGGAGTGCCCGGATTGGGGATGGCGACTCATCTAGAGGGGTTATGGAGATTGGTCCAGCGATCGCTGGCGGCAAGGACGTGGGCGGCATATGAAAAGGTATGGGAGGAATGGTTTTGGTTGGAGAATGAGTGGCGGATGTTCGGGATTGGGGCGTCTAGAGAGGAGATGGTGATTTGGTTTGTGGCCTCCTTATTTGAAAAGAGTCCCCTTCATCAGTGGAAAGAAAACTATCCGCACTGTCATTTTTATGTAAGGTAAGGGGATGGCCGGATGTTTCAAGGGCCTTTGTGGTTAGACAGGCCTTGAAAGGGTGGCGGAAGGTGCATGTTTGTGTGGATCAGCGCCGACCGGTGACATGGGACATCTTGCAGAGGCTGATCTATTGCCTTCCTATGATATGTGGGTCTCAATACGAGGCGACGTTGTTCATGTTGGCCTTTTCGTTAGCTTTTTTTGGGGCATTTAGAATTTGCGAACTGGTGAGTCAGACCAGGACGGCACCTGGGGGGATTGCCTTCCAGGATGTGGTGGAAACGGATGATTCCATTGAGTTGCTGCTGAGATGGTCCAAAACGGATCAGGCGGGACGGAGGTGTTGGGTGGTGTTACGGCAGATGCCTGGGACTCTGGGGTGTCCTGTGGCGGCGTTTAGGGCATTCCGTGAGGTTAGGCCTCGGATTCCGGGTCCACTGCTAGTTCATGAGAATAGGTCTTACCTATCGCGGTACCAATTCACGGCTGTTTTTAAGAGGACGTTAGAGGACGTGGGGTTGTCTGCGTCAGAATACGGGACCCATTCCTTTAGGATTGGGGCGGCTACGGAGGCGGCCCGTTTGGGGTTGTCGACGGAGTTGCTCAAAAAAATTGGCCGGTGGGGATCACATCGTTATAGGACATATGTCCATCCGCAGAGGGTTGAGGAAGTGGGTTTTTAGGGTGGTATAGGCGAGGGTGGATGTTCTGGAGAATTAAAAAAAAAAAAAAAAAAATCAAAGTTTATAAAGATTTGTTTATGGTAGTAGAAGTGGTTGGGGGTGGGGGTGTTTAATAATGTTCCTTTGTTGTTTTCTTTTCTTTTACAGACTCCTCCTGCTGCCCTTTGCTGTTATTGGGGCATTCCTTCATGTTTTGGGCCGCAAAGAGGGCGGAACTGCGACGATGTGGTTTGTAGCTAGGGTTGCCGCAGGAGACGGCTAAGTTGAGTTGGTGGGGTATTCGGGGTCTGTGCTGGAGGGAGGTGTTAGGCCACTTTGTGGAGAGATATGCGTGGGATGGTCCTTCTGGTGTCCTGGTCCTTCATGTAGGCGGCAATGATCTGGGAAAGCTAGCCTCTAGAACCTTGTTGACTGCCATTAAGGGTGACTTGTCTAGGATGCTGGTGGAGGTTCCACGCCTCATCATTGTGTGGTCTGAGATGATACCTCGTTTTCGTTGGAGAGGAGCAAGGGACGAGCGGGCGATCGACAAGACCAGGATTAAGGTAAATAGGGCAACTGGAAAATGGGTGGAGATGAAGGGGGGATTGGTGGTCCACCATGTAGATGTGGAAGGGAAGAGGATGTTTTTTAGAAGTGACGGGGTGCATTTGAATGAAGTCGGTCTGGACCTGTTTAACCTTAGGCTTCAGGAGGTCGTGGAAATGGCAGTAGAGTTTTGGCGGGCAAGATTGTTGTCAAGGTTTCATCGACCCCCTTGCTGTGGCGGAAATCCCTTGTCGATCCGTGGAGGGGGGCAGTCGGGCAATGGAAATAAGGTGGAATTAACCACAATGAAGTAAAGAAAGGCAGAATCGGCGATCATCACAAGAGAATAAGTTGATTATTATGAGCTACAGCTGGGTGGTTTTAGATGGGTTAATATAGGAGACGGTTAGCTCTTATACAAGAAGCCCCTGGGCCTGCGGGCGAACGTCCGGGGGCTGGTTCTTGGTTGGCCGTCGGGTTAAGTAAGTCTGTTATCAGCTGTGGCTAAGTTTTTGGGTAGTTGTTAGAAGTTGGATATAACGCCCCCTCCATAGATATAGAAGGGTCAGGCCGACAAGGGATTTTGTTTGTTTAATGTATACATATGCTGTGGCCGATATTTATTTTATAATAAAATAAATGTCTTTCCAACGAATGGCGGTGTCGGTGTGGTCACTTTATAGCATAAGGATGGTTGGGGGGCAGGTAATGGTGTTAAAGAATGGAGGGCTATGGGCGCTATGAGCAGTCAAGGGATGCCCCTGCGCTGGGGCAGAAGGGCAGCATGACTGCCAAGCGCAGGCCAGGAAGGGTGGGAAAGTAGCTATTAGGGGGATGGACATAGGGATAGGATGTGATGGCCAGGAAGGGGAGGTAAGTAGGGGCAGGGGGGGGGTATTTAAGCGGCTGGCTCCTCAGGCACCCCCTCTTTCCGGTTTCCCACAGAGCAAGAAGCCCTCCCACCCTCCCGGTTTTTAGCGTAAGTATGGGCATGTGGGGATATGTCGGATATGTGGGACAGGTGTGTATTTTCAGCGGACTGATGCGGTGGGGTTTTCTGTGGGGTTGTTTTGTATGCCTAACTTTGTTTCTTTTTAGGGTTAATGAAGTCACAGCCGGCGGAAATCCCTTGTCGGTCCGTGGAGGGGGGCAGTCGGGCAATGGAAATAAGGTGGAATTAACCACAATGAAGTAAAGAAAGGCAGAATCGGCGATCATCACAAGAGAATAAGTTGATTATTATGAGCTACAGCTGGGTGGTTTTAGATGGGTTAATATAGGAGACGGTTAGCTCTTATACAAGAAGCCCCTGGGCCTGCGGGCGAACGGCCGGGGGCTGGTTCTTGGTTGGCCGTCGGGTTAAGTAAGTCTGTTATCAGCTGTGGCTAAGTTTTTGGGTAGTTGTTAGAAGTTGGATATAACGCCCCCTCCATAGATATAGAAGGGTCAGGCCGACAAGGGATTTTGTTTGTTTAATGTATACATATGCTGTGGCCGATATTTATTTTATAATAAAATAAATGTCTTTCCAACGAATGGCGGTGTCGGTGTGGTCACTTTATAGCATAAGGATGGTTGGGGGGCAGGTAATGGTGTTAAAGAATGGAGGGCTATGGGCGCTATGAGCAGTCAAGGGATGCCCCTGCGCTGGGGCAGAAGGGCAGCATGACTGCCATGCGCAGGCCAGGAAGGGTGGGAAAGTAGCTATTAGGGGGATGGACATAGGGATAGGATGTGATGGCCAGGAAGGGGAGGTAAGTAGGGGCAGGGGGGGGTATTTAAGCGGCTGGCTCCTCAGGCACCCCCTCTTTCCGGTTTCCCACAGAGCAAGAAGCCCTCCCACCCTCCCGGTTTTTAGCGTAAGTATGGGCATGTGGGGATATGTCGGATATGTGGGACAGGTGTGTATTTTCAGCGGACTGATGCGGTGGGGTTTTCTGTGGGGTTGTTTTGTATGCCTAACTTTGTTTCTTTTTAGGGTTAATGAAGTCACAGCCGGCGGAAATCCCTTGTCGGTCCGTGGAGGGGGGCAGTCGGGCAATGGAAATAAGGTGGAATTAACCACAATGAAGTAAAGAAAGGCAGAAGCGGCGATCATCACAAGAGAATAAGTTGATTATTATGAGCTACAGCTGGGTGGTTTTAGATGGGTTAATATAGGAGACGGTTAGCTCTTATACAAGAAGCCCCTGGGCCTGCGGGCGGACGGCCGGGGGCTGGTTCTTGGTTGGCCGTCGGGTTAAGTAAGTCTGTTATCAGCTGTGGCTAAGTTTTTGGGTAGTTGTTAGAAGTTGGATATAACGCCCCCTCCATAGATATAGAAGGGTCAGGCCGACAAGGGATTTTGTTTGTTTAATGTATACATATGCTGTGGCCGATATTTATTTTATAATAAAATAAATGTCTTTCCAACGAATGGCGGTGTCGGTGTGGTCACTTTATAGCATAAGGATGGTTGGGGGGCAGGTAATGGTGTTAAAGAATGGAGGGCTATGGGCGCTATGAGCAGTCATGTTCAAATTACACTGGGGACTGGGGTATCCCAAAATCTCAACTACCCACCCCGCCAGTTATACTAAACAGGCCTGCGTCAGCCTGAGTTTTACTAATTGCTTTAGGTGTGCATTGAATTCTGTCTGTTCAAATTACACTGGGGACTGGGGTATCCCAAAATCTCAACTTCCCACCCCGCAAGTTATACTAAGCAGGCCTGTTTCAGCCTGTTTTTTGCTAATTGCTTTAGGTGTGCATTGAATTCTGTCTGTTCAAATGACACTGGGGACTGGGGTATCCCAAAATCTCAACTACCCACCCCGCAAGTTATACTAAGCAGGCCTTTTTCAGCCTGTTTTTTGCTAATTGCTTTAGGTGTGCATTGAAATCTGTCTGCTGAAATTACACCCACCGCTGCCTGGGGTATCCCAAAATCTCAACTACCCACCCCGCCAGTTATACTAAGCAGGCCTGTGTCAGCCTGAGTTTTACTAATTGCTTTAGGTGTGCATTGAATTCTGTCTGTTCAAATTACACTGGGGACTGGGGTATCCCAAAATCTCAACTACCCACCCGCAACTTATACTAAGCAGGCCTGTGTCAGCCTGAGTTTTACTAATTGCTTTAGGTGTGCATTGAATTCTGTCTGTTCAAATTACACCCACCGCTGCCTGGGGTATCCAAAAATCTCAGCTACCCACCCCGCCATTTATACTAAACAGGCCTGTGTCAGCCTGAGTTTTACTAATTGCTTTAGGTGTACATTGAATTCTGTCTGTTCAAATTACACTGGGGTATCCCAAAATCTCAACTACCCACCCCTCAAGTTATACTAAGCAGGCCTGTTTCAGCCTGAGCTTTACTAATTGCTTTAGGTGTGCATTGAATTCTGTCTGTTAAAATTACACCCACCGCTGCCTGGGGTATCCCAAAATCTCAGCTACCCACCCCGCCAGTTATACTAAGCAGGCCTGTGTCAGCCTGAGCTTTACTAATTGCTTTAGGTGTGCATTGAATTCTGTCTGTTCAAATTACACCCATCGCTGCCTGGGGTATCCCAAAATCTCAGCTACCCACCCCGCCAGATATACTAAACAGGCCTGTGTCAGCCTGAGTTTTACTAATTGCTTTAGGTGTGCCTTGAATTCTGTCTGCTGAAATTACACTGGGGACTGGGGTATCCCAAAATCTCAACTACCCACCCCGCAAGTTATACTAAGCAGGCCTGTTTCAGCCTGAGCTGTACTAATTTAGTTAATTTTGCTTTGCTTTCTGTCTGCTGACATTACACCGGTGCCTGGGGTATCCCAAAATCTCACCTACCACCTCTCCTGTCATACTAAATAAGCCTGTTTCAGCCTGTTTCAGCCTGAGCTGTACTAAGTGCTTTAAGTTTGCATTGCTTTCTGTCTGCTGACATTACACCAGGGCGTGGGGTATCCCAAACTTGCACCTAGCACCCTATCTGTTATCCTAAATAAGCGTCTACAGCTTTAGCTTTATTAAGCTACTGCATTTTGAATTGGTTATTGTCCTGCTGTCAATAAACCAGGCCGCAGGGCACCCCAAAGCTGGACCTTGCACCCTATCTGTTATACTAAATAAGCTTCTACAGGCCCTTTTTTTATTTTATTTTTTTGTTTTTATATAGAGCAGCAATAGATTATATAGTGAGGTTAATTCGCCATTTTGCACCATTATATAGAGAAGCCCATTGTGTAAATCTGAGGAGCAATAGTTTATACAGTATTGTGAGGTAAATTCGCTGTTTTGCACTTTTATATATATATCAGCCTAAATACCTGTGTAAATCTGAGGAGCAATAGTTTATATTGTGAGGTAAAGTCGCCATTTTATAGAGCAGGCCCTGTCTGAAAATCTAATTTTGCAATCTATGTTATATTGTGAGCTAAATTCGCCATGTTGCACCATTCTTTAGAGTGGCCCTCCTGTGTAAATCAGAGCAACAATAGTTTATATTGGACTATACATTTGCCCTGTTTTGCACCATTATATGGAGCAGCCCCTGAGTAAATCTGAGGGGCAATAGTTTATATTATGAGGTAAATTCATGGTTTTGCACTGTTATATACAGCAGCCCCTATATAAACCTGAGGAGTAATAGTTTATATTGTGAGATAATTCAGTTTTGCACCATTATATGGAGCAGCAATAGTTTATATTGTAGGTGAATTCATGGTTCTGCACCAATGCATAGAGCATATATAAACCTGGGTTATATTGTGTGAGTTAAATTTGCTCTTGGTTTTGTAGCATTCTATAGAGCAGCTCCTGTGTAAATCTGAGGGGCAACAGCTTATACTGTGAGGTAAATTTGCCATTTTGCAGCATGACTGTGCTAGCGTTCCAATATGCCCTGCGTCATACTGTTCCATCACCAAAATAACAAGACCGGACCACCAAGTCCTTGGAAAGATTAAATTTAATCGGCCACAGCCCAACATATAATAAACAAATGCAGAAAAGAGTCCCCCCTATTGTTCCGGGTCTGAGAAGCCTAGATGAAGGGAAGGGGAGGGAACAAAATTAACTTCCCGCCCCACCAAGCGGAAGCCAACATAAACTCGGCCGCAAAACCTCCTAGGCCAGGGAGCTTAATCGGGCTAACCGCAAGTGACCAAAACATCCCCTTCCTTACTTGAACCCCAACCATCCAAAATCCTTTAAAACAACTCGTCCTGGCCGGTTTCCACAGAAACAGCCGCATACCCTACCCAAGTAAATGCTATCTCAGACCCGAAACCCGAGGGGAGACCCGCCAAAGCCGAGCAGCGCTGAAACCTTAGCGTTGCTTGGCCCGCCACAACTCCACCGCCATATCGATCCGCTCCTTCAATGACATGTTAAACAAGTCGTTCCCCATGTCATTCAAGTGGACCCTATCAGATCTATAGAACCCCCTTATCCCCTCTACATCGATGTGGCGCACGCTGAAACCCCCGTTCAACCTCACAAACCTCGCTATCGCCTTGTTGACCTTAACCCGAACCTTCTCAATGGCCAACAAATCTCTAGCGTGTCGCCAGGCAAAACGAGGAACAATCTGGGACCACACTAACACCACCCCCAGAAATACTCCCAGAAAAAACAACAAGTCCCGCGTTATGGACTTGATCAGGTGGCGCATTGGAACCTTCCCTAAATCATTCCCACCCGCATGAATGACCAGAACCACAGGCGGCCCCCTCCTTGCCGCCACACGCATCGTGTGCTCTCGCATGTCCTCCCAGCACAGACCTCTCACACCGGCCCAGCTCAACCGAGCACGATCCTCCAGAATGCCCAGCTGCATCCGAACCACCGAGCCGACCAGTAAATATAAGAATGCCCGACGATCATGACCGAGCACGGTGACTCTGAAACAAAATAAGAGAAGGAAACGGAAGGGGGGGTAGGAAAATGTTAACTACCGATCCACACCTTCACCTGAACCGCCGATCAATCCTGTCCAGCCGAATGTATCGCTGAAACCGCGCCGATTCCCACCTCCCCAGCCTCATTATTATGTCATCCAGCAGACCCAGCCGAGCAGCCTCCGTCGCAACCCCTATTCGAAATGAATGGGTACCATAATCGCCGCTTGCCAGCCCCATTACCCCGAGACATTTCCTAAAAACTGCCAAAAACTGGAAACGCGACAGGAAGGAACCATCCTCGTGCATGAGCAGCGAACCGTTCCCCCTCGGCCTGACCTCCAGAAACTCCTTAACGGCAGCAGCCGGGCATGAATTACAGTGCTGCAACCTACCCAAACAGATACTGACCCCCCGCCCCCTTTGATCTGTCTTTGACCGTCTTATACGTATCACCACCCCTTCATTGGACGTTATGGTATCATCAAATCCCAATTCCCCGGGTACCCGCTTGCTAGGGCTCACCAGCTCCCCCACCCTCAGAGCTCCAAAAAATGCCAGCAAAAATGCCGCCCTAAACAAACGCGCCTCAAAACCTGACCTATTAACCCCTCCAACAAACCCCACAAGACCGGCCGCCTATTATCAGCCGTCCTACGCTCTTTCCGCCAACCCTTCAGTGCCTGGCGTACACAAAACGCTTTAGTCATATCCGCCCAACCCTCTAGGCGGCACAAGAACGCCAAGGCTGACATCTTTCTGTCAACCGAAGCCGGGGACACGCCTCCCGCCACCAATTCGCCCACATACCAAATCAATAACCCTAGCCTATCGTCCTCCATTGCAGGCACCCCGAACTCCTCCACCAAGGCCCACCACTGCTGCCACGTCTTCACATATGACCCCCAAGTCGATGGTGCAACTGACTTCTGAATTAAGCCAAACAGTCGTCCTACAGGATCTCCAGCAGCCAACTGGGGCATGACTCGCCAACCTCCCTTGCCTCGGGTGCCAATTTCCTGAAGCGCTCCCACTGTAAACGAGAAAGAGCGTTTTCCACCCCGGGCACATGTGCCACCCTGCACCACACGTTGTACCGCAAACATCCCAACACCAGTTGCCTGAGCAGCACCACCACCGATAATGAAGATGAAGTCTGCGTGTTAACTGCCGCAACCACCGACATATTGTCTGACCGAAAACACACCGCCTTGTTCCTCAGCACCTCTCCCCATAGGGTCACCGCCACCACCAGTGGGAACAATTCCAGGAAAGCCAAATTCCTCACCAGGGGCGTTGCCATCCACCGCCCTGGCGAGGGGCCCGCACACCATCTCCCCCCCAAGTAGGCCCTGAAACCAACCGAGCCCGCCGCATCTGTGAAGAGCTCAAGCTCCTCATTCCCCCTTACCGGATCCAGCCAGTACGCCAGCCCATCAAAGGACTCCAGGAAAGTGATCCACATCCTAATGTCCTCCTTCATTGGTGCCATCAACCTGATGAAGTGATGCGGCTCCCGAACCCCGGCCGTTGCTAGTGATAGACACTGGTAAACACCCGCCCCATAGGCAAAACCCGGCACGCGAAGTTCAACTTCCCGAGCACCGACTGAAGCTGCACTAACGTGACCTTCTTAACCCCCAGGGCCCCTTCCAACCCCCCAACCAGATCGTCAATTTTATCCCTCGGAAGCCGACATACCCTTTGCACCGTGTCGATCTCGATCCCCAAGAATTTTATCACGGTTGCTGGACCTTCTGTTTTGTCATGCGCAACCGGCACCCCAAAGGCCCCAAACACATTCAGCATAGTTGCCAACAGCAAATCGCATACTCTAGTGCCCGCTGGCCCCACGCACAAAAAATCATCCAAGTAGTGGGTGACGGATCCCGTGCCCGCTCTCTCCCTTACCACCCACTCCAAGAATGAGCTAAAGGTTTCAAAGTAGGCGCAAGAAACTGAACACCCCATCGGGAGACACCGATCCACGTAATACCCCCCTTCGAAAAAACACCCCAACAGATACAAGCTATCCGGATGCACTGGTAGCAGCCGAAACGCGGATTCAATATCGGTTTTTGCCATCAATGCCCCAGGGCCTGCGTCCCTCACCATAGCCAGAGCAAAGTCAAACGACGTATAAGACACCGACGACAGCTCTTTGTCTATCCCATCATTCACCGACCCGCCCCTCGGGAAAGACAGATGGTGTATGAGACGAAATTTGCCTCGCTCCTTCTTGGGTACAACACCCAGCGGGGACACCACCAGATCCTCCAAGGGGGGGGTCGCGGAATGGGCCTGCCATCTGCCCCAAAGAAACTTCCTTCCCCAACTTTCCCCTAATCACTTCAGGCCGCTCCCGAGCAGATTTCAGATTCTTAAGTGAGCGCACCTTGGGAGGCGCTGCACATGGAATCCGAAAACCAAACTCGAAACCATCAGCCAGTAATCGAGCAACCCCCTGGTCAGGGTACTTATTTAGCCAGGGGCGCATCTCCACCCCTCTCACCGGGGATACCCCTTTTTCCAGGCCCCTCGGCCCCTCTACGGCCCCCCCGGCCCTTCTTAAAACATCTCCCCGCGGAGTGGCTCCCGCCGCAGCCCGAACATTCGTGCCGGAATTTGCACGTGGGCCCCCATCTGCAGAAGGAGTCATTGAAGGCCCAGCACAAACCACGTCTGGCCAAATCCGCCCCTCCCGACCCCAATGAAGTGGCAGCCCCCAGAAAGGGGGAGGAACCCCCCCGCCAGCTGGGTATACTCCTCCCCTCGCATTCATCACCCTCAACCACAGCCCAATGTTCCTATGATCCCACCCCAACCCCTCACTTACCGACATCCGTTGCCGGAATTGCTCATCATAGCGGAGCCAGGCCAAGCCCCCATACACCCGGTGGGCCTCCCAAATGGCATCTAAATAGCAAAACAGTGCCGAGCAGTGTTCCGGTTTCTTTTCCCCAATAACGCTTGCAAGTATAGAAAATGCCTGCAGCCAATTCCCGAAAGTCCTCGGGATCAACCTAAAGCGCCTCCTATCCTCATCCTCCTCCTTCCGGCCCTCCTTCCCCTTTTCCCACCCCTCAACCCCAAAACGCTCCAAGGGCAGTAACGTGAATATGTCCACGTACTCCCTTCGCCATATTTTTTCCCTCACCTCCTGTTTTAAGTGTCCCCCCAGCGGACCCTTGAAACACACGTAGGTGTGCCCCTTAGCCGAATCCGAAATCGGTAGGGACCTATCGCCCCCCCCCCCCCCTAACTCACCCGAACCCGGATCTGCCGAATTTTCCCCCACCCTGCAATCTACCCGAGCAGCCACCCGCTGCAGCGCCCCTCCCCCGGCACCACTCGCTGCCACTGGCACACCTGGCGCCCACACTGCCGCTAGCCCTGGTGGGGCCCCTTGGACCCCCCGCCCCCCAATGCATCCCACCTTGCTAACAATTCCCTTACCCCCGCTATAAAACCTGCCCCCCCGCGCCATCACCCCCAGATGCACCACCCTCAGCTTGCGATAACGAATTAAAATCAGCGATCGGTTGTGGCTCACCCTGCCGAGCGATCACGCCGCTTGACCCTTCCGCGCGCTGCTCCCATCCCTGCAACCCGCTTCCTGACGGACATCCTGACGCCACCGCCGTTCCTGGTGCCGCCGCTACGTTGCCGGAAGAGGATGGCGGCCTGCTGATGCTCGCCGCCACGGACCACCCATTCGCCCGACTGCCGCCGACGTCCATCCGCCATCTTGGTACCTCGACCGCTGAGCCGCCCGACACCGCGTCCTGGTCGACCAACGGCTGTGGGGAAAAAAGGAGGCGAGCAGCTGGTACTGGCCGGGAAACCGAGTCCCCGGCCGCATGCACGCGCGCCCGCGGTACCTGGACCTAACTGCAAATGGGCAGGGGAAGACGCCATGCGCACTAGCTCGCCGGGCTGAGGGGGCACGAGGTCAAAAGGCCATGCGCCCAAGGATGCGGGGGCGCGCCACGCCGGGGAACGCCGGTGGGAAGGGGGGGGGCATCCTGCATTGCTGTGGGTAGGGGGGGCAACGCAGAATAAAAACGGCCGTGGGGGAGCTGGGATGATGCTCTCGCCGGGGGGCCCCAGCTATGGGCGAAGGGGGAGCTGGCGCGGGGATCATACGTGTGTGGTGGGTGAGAAGTATGTGCTGCTTGGGGGCCCCCACCAGCGTCGAGCAGGACGCCGGGGGCCCCACTACTGTACCTGGGGGGGAAGGGGTCCCCCCCCGGGTACCCACTCCGCTCTGTCCAGAGCGGAGCTTTGACCCGCATGGAGGACATCCGAACTGGGGGGAGCAGGGGGGGCCCCCTCCGCCGGCTTTTACGCGGGGAGGGGGCGGGGGGAGCGACCACGCGGGCTGCCGCATGGTGCCCCCCCTGTTCCGGTGGAGGGTGTGCAGTACGTGCCGCCGCTCCCTGACTCAGGGAGTGGCGGGGACCGGAGACCCCCGAGCGGCCCGGGCGATCTGACGCTGCCACCCCGCCCGACACGAGAGATGGCCGGGGAGGAGCCGGCCTCTTGCGGCGCAAGCTTGAACGCTCGGGCCGCGCACTCCCCGGAGGAGGGGGCGGGGCCGGCAGCTCCGATGCTGCGGCCCCGCCCCGCACAGCAAAACTGCGGCCTGAGCTCGGATGCCCGGGTCGCCTGACGGAGCCAGCTGGAACAGGCGGGGGAGACATCTGGACGGCTGCCGCCTCCCCCGAACCAACGCGCACCCGAGCACCGCGGCGGAAGCCGCAAGGTAAGCCCCGTGCAGCAGGGTACTCGCCCGGGGGGGAGGGGGGTGAGGGGAGGGGGAAGGGGGTTGAGAGGAGGGTGCAGGAGCTGACCCTCGCCGGTCGGAACGGCGGGGGGGGGGAGGGGCTGAGCCAAGCGATAGCACGGCGTGCCCTGCGGGGACGGGAGGGGGGTGTCGACGAGGAGGACTGGGCAGGGATGAGGCTCCTTACCCAGTCCTCGCCTCGTCGCGTGGCTTCCCTGCGCAACTCTGCTAGTAGGGCCTCCATGTCACTTAACTGGTTGGACGAGCGTCGGTCCGACTGCTTGTCCATCCACGCCGGGTCAAAGAGGAAGGGGAAGGGGACGGACGTCCCCTTATATACTCCCCATCCCCACTGAGGTCACTTCCCCCAGTGACCATTTCCCCCCCATGGCTGGTCTGCCTCTGTCACTTAACTGGTTGGACGAGCGTCGGTCCGACTGCTCGTCCATCCACGCCGGGTCAAAGAGGAAGGGGAAGGGGACGGACGTCCCCTTATATACTCCCCATCCCCACTGAGGTCACTTCCCCCAGTGACAACTTCCCCCCATGGCTGGTCTGCCTCCGGACAGGAACACAGGCCAGTCATGTGGGCTGCCCTCCTTAAAGGGACGGCGCTTTCTTTATATAGAGCAGCCCAGTTGCCATCTAAATCAACTACTGGCCAGGCAGCTTTTCCAGGGCAAACTCTGCTAGCTGCAGCCACAAGTCAAGTTTGGCTTCCCAGAAGTCCAGCGGATCCTAACGGTGTGTTGGCATGGTCATGTCAGGGTATGACATGACCTGCTGGTTCAGGTCCTGCTCCAGGTCTTCGTGCTGCTCATGAGTAGAATGTTACTCATTAGCGACTGAAGACTGAGGCTGCTGCTGATGGAGCTGCTGCTGCTGCTCCTTCCACCCCCCCCCCAGCAGCCATGGCAGTGGAAGGTGATCGGAGAGGTCCCCCTGAGTCAGACCTGGGGGAGTATGGACCATGGCGCAGATAGACATTGCCCAACTGACTACGTAGGATGTCTCTGTAGTAGGTCAGTTTGTCCTCCCTCTCAGTGGGTGTAAAAAATGCCCCCATTTTGTGCCGGAAGCGAGGGTCCAATAAGGTGGAGAGCCAGACAAATGGAGACAATTCTGCGGTCACTACGCAAGCACGTGAGCATGCATCGTGCCATTTGTGCAAGTGACTCGGAGGGACTACCTGTCTCCATCTCCACTGTAAACTGCCACGGTGTGTCTGGGTCCTCTCTCTCGCCTTCCTCACAACCCTCTAGCTCCTGTGGCTGCTCCTGCTCCTCCTCTCCTGTCAGATGACTAGATAAAATGGTCAGTTTGTCAAACCTGGTGAGGTGGTGGAGCCTTGGCTGCCTGGAACAGAGAGCGGCATGCCACTGGGTAATGCAGCAAGCTGGACCACCACTTTGGAGCCAACTCTCCCAGGCCGCTTTATGGTGACGCTGTCCGAGAGCAGAAGTCCCTCAGACAGCAAGATTAAAAATTCCAACAATTTTTGAGGCCTAATTAGTCAGAGGCAATGATACCTAGTTGTTTCTGATTTAATTAAAAGGTGGAAACACCCCCTCAAACAAAACTTCACTTTGGTAATACTATTGCATTTGTTTATTCATAGTTTTATGTATATATACTAACCTATTTTCCCCACCAGGATTCCCTTTATTCACTGTGCCTTTTAACCTGCCTTTTTATCCACAGCGCACCGACACTAATCTTTTCTCCACCTAGGTCCACACCTAAGTTAGAACAGATTTAACCCATCTACACTTCACCTTCTGCCTACACATCTTTCATATAGTCATGTTAACCTCCTGCGGATGCTTGATGAAAAACTGCCACACCACCGAGTAGCTGATTTTTCCTACCAACAGTCTGCAATAATTCACTGCTGCTGCCGCCGCCGCCACCGACGCCAACTCCAGGGACCCTCTTCCACTACCTCCTGGGAAGATAGCCTGCCACGCAAGTGGTCTACCCCGAGCACATTTGCCTCCATACTGTCACTCTCCATCACTCCAAGCATTTAAAAATGCCCTCAAAACCCAATGATGTCCTCCTCAGGTTCTTCATCAGTATCTGCTTAAGGAGCCAAAATGCTTGAAACACCTCCTCCGACGACACTCTCCTCATAACTACTTGCCCGTCTAGTGGAAGAAGCGGCGAGTGTCTCCTCCACTTCTTGGCTGGGCAGTAGCTGCTGATTTTTTCGATTAACCGTTCGTCCTCACTGAATAGTGGAGCTGAACCCAAAGCATAACATACAATAGACAGTTGACTGGGGGTGTCAGATGTCACTTGTGATGCAGTGGATGATCGTGTCAACCAATGGATGACGGCAGATGGGTTGCTGCTCAAGACACGACCGCTAGCTGATCCCGGGAGTTCAGGCCTCTCGCTGACACTCCTAAAGCCACTCACCCCTATTCTGCAGAGACCTCTGCTTGATGAAATGAGGCCTTATATGTTACTATGTTACTAATATGTTACTATGTTACTAATATGTTTCTAATCTGTCACTCTCCATTTTTTATTTTCAGAGACTGGCCTGCGTGGAAATGAATGGCGCATGGATCAGCCAAGATTTCCACCCAACAATGCCTGATGCATTACAGTAGATTGATGATGGGGCCAGACCAACACTAAAGAAATATGGATCGTGCAAAACAGATTTAAGGCAAGGCTCTCCAGTTACAGACATTCCTCCACATCAGACCACAAGTAATTATTGAGAAAATGCTTTACGTTAGTCTTACTTTTTATTAATATTCTTCGGATAAGATACATGTGCCGAAAATCTGTATATGTTCTCTTCATGCTGCTGCTTGCAACTCCAGGGTGTGATTCATCCAATTTTTGGGCTCCTGCAGCCAACTCCAGTGTCTCTTTCAAGCTATGTTTGGGCTCCTGCTGCTTGCAACTCCAGGGTATGATTCATCCAATTTTTGGCCTCCTGCTGCCAACTGCACTGTCTCTTTCAAGCTATGTTCGGGCTCCTGCTGCTGCTGCCAACTCCAGGGTGTCTTTAGGGCAATTTTTGGCCTCCTGCTGCCAACTGCAGTGTCTCTTTCAAGCTATGTTTGGGCTCCTGCTGCTGCTACCAACTCCAGGGTGTCATTCAGCCAATTTTTGGGCTCCTGCTGCCAACTCCAGTATCTCTTTAAAGCAATGTTGGGCTGCTGCTGCTGCTTGCAACTCCAGGGTGTGATTCATCCAATTTTTGGGCTCGGACTCCAGGGTGTCTTTAGGGCAATTTTTGGCCTCCTGCTGCCAACTGCAGTGTCTCTTTCAAGCTATGTTTGGGCTCCTGCTGCTGCTACCAACTCCAGGGTGTCATTCAGCCAATTTTTGGGCTCCTGCTGCCAACTCCAGTATCTCTTTAAAGCAATGTTGGGCTGCTGCTGCTGCTTGCAACTCCAGGGTGTGATTCATCCAATTTTTGGGCTCCTGCTGCCAACTCCAGTGTCTCTTTCAAGCTATGTTTGGGCTCCTGCTGCTTGCAACTCCAGGGTATGATTCATCCAATTTTTGGCCTCCTGCTGCCAACTGCACTGTCTCTTTCAAGCTATGTTTGGGCTCCTGCTGCTGCTGCCAACTCCAGGGTGTCTTTAGGGCAAGTTTTGGCCTCCTGCTGCCAACTGCAGTGTCTTTTTCAAGCTATGTTTGGGCTCCTTCTGCTGCTACCAACTCCAGGGTGTCATTCAGCCAATTTTTGGGCTCCTGCTGCCAACTCCAGCGTCTTTTTAAAGCAATGTTTGGGCTGCTGCTGCTGCTGCTTGCAACTCCAGGGTGTGATTCATCCAATTTTTGGGCTCCTGCAGCCAACTCCAGTGTCTCTTTCAAGCAATGTTTGGGCTCCTGCTGCTGCTTGCAACTCCAGGGTTTGATTCATACAATTTTTGGGCTCATGCAGCCAAATTCAGTGTCTCTTTAAAGCAATGTTTGGGCTCCTGCTGCTGCTTGCAACTCCAGTGTGTCTTTAGGTCTATTTTTGGGCACCTGCTGCCAACTGCAGTGTCTCTTTCAAGCAATTTTTGGGCTCCTGCTGCTGCTTGCAACTCCAGGGTGTGATTCATCCAATTTTTGGGCTCCTGCAGCCAACTCCAGTGTCTCTTTCAAGCTATGTTTGGGCTCCTGCTGCTGCTGCTTGCAACTCCAGGGTGTGATTCATCCAATTTTTGGGCTCCTGCTGCCAACTCCAGTGTCTCTTTCAAGCAATGTTTGGGCTCCTGCTGCTGCTTGCAACTCCAGTGTGTCTTTAGGTCAATTTTTGGGCACCTGCTGCTAACTGCAGTGTCTCTTTCAAGCAATGGGCTCCTGCTGCCGCTTGCAACTCCAGGGTGAGATTCATCCAATTTTTGGGCTCCTGCTGCCAACTGCAGTGTCTCTTTCAAGCAATGTTTGGGCTCCTGCTGCTGCTTGCAACTCCAGCGTGTCTTTAGGTCAATTGTTGGGCACCTGCTGCCAACTGCAGTGTCTCTTTAAAGCAATGTTTGGGCTCCTGCTGCTGCTTGCAACTCCAGGTGTGATTCATCCAATTTTTGGGCTCCTGCCGCCAACTTCAGTGTCTCTTTCAAGCAATGTTTGGGCTGCTGCTGCTTGCAACTACAGGGTGTGATTCAGCTAATTTTTGGGCTCCTGCTGTTGCCAGCTCCAGGGTGTGTTTTTCAGTCACTATAGGGGCCCCTCATAGTGATGCCACTTCAACTCTCTGCAATTTTGCCGCTCTGCGAATCTATTAGCGATACCTCTGATCTGCATGTCCTAATATTTTAAAGTATTATTTGACTAACCCAGCACGCATCCTATGCGTGTTACAGCAAGGCAGAATCTTTTACAACTCTATTGAGGCTCTAGGAGGCTCAGAAATAGCCGTTTTTAATAGCGATTTGTCGCAAATAAATTCGGGTCCAAACTAATTTTGTCGGAGAATTCGGCGAATCGGTCGAATCGAACTTTTCAAAAGTTCGCTCATCTCTAATGGCTACCATTACTCGCAAATATATTTGTTATCCTGACGACATGGTAGCCAGAAACGTGATTAAGCTGACATTTTATAACATCGCCGACATGCCCAACGTCATGGGTGCAATTGACTGCACCCACGTTGCCCTTGTCCCTCCGGCAGTCGACGAGTATATCAACAGGCAGGTTCAATCAGTCCTAATTTTTTAAAATTTGTTTTAATGTCCTTCAAAATTCCAAAATACCCTCCTTGGCAAATGTCCTTTCTTTGAATTAGTCCCTCCTTGTAATTAATCCCTCCTTGTAAGTTATCCATCGTTGCAAATACTTCCCTTATATTTTGGATTTCCTCCATGTCATTTATCCCTCCTTTTAATTTATCCCTCCTTTTACAAAATCACTCCTTGTATTTTTACCTACTTGTAAATATTCCCTCCGTGGAAGTAATCCCTCCATGTAATTATTTACTACTTTAAACTATTACCTCCTTGTAATTATTCCCTCCTTGCAATTTATCCCTCCTTGGAATTTTGTCAACATTTTTATGTATCCCTCCTTTTAAGTATTCCCTCCTTTTAAAAAGTCCCTGTGGAACCATGGACCATATTTAGTTGCATATAAATGTCACATGTGTTCACCAAGGAAAAATTTTAATGTGTACCTGAAATAGACCCGGGAAAGTTAATCTTTACTTCATAAAACATACATATTGTTTTTGGCCAACCCAAAATACTTATGTACTTGTTTATTGCTAATTTAATTTGCCCACAGCATTTGCTTAGGGTGTGATGAATTAGTGTTCCCCTAGTTTGCGTCCCCTTTAAAATGTTTTTGTTGTTTTTTTTTTATCCCAGGAACCGCAAAATGGGCCACTCAATGAATGCCCAAGCAGTTGTGGCCCCGGACATGCGGTTCCTTAGTCTGCTCGCCGGGTTCCCAGGCTCATCCCATGATGCCTACATTCTTCGCAGATCTGGATTGTACGGTCGGTTTGAGTCTGGGGAATTTTCCGGTGGATGGCTCCTTGGTAAGTTGCCGCCAATAACGTCATTTTTTTTATATGCATGGCTATGAATTTAGTTTGTGTTCCATGTATGAAACTATGCCTTTTTGAACACCTTGTTTATCTGTGAAACACGACCTTAACCATTAGATTTTTCAAGCAACCAAGCCTTGCCAAATGATAGTCCTGCATTAGCAAACTGCAGAAATGGAATTTAGATTAAAGTAATAATGAGTCTTCCACACACTCTGCTTAAATTATGTCCTTGAATTTATCCTAGGGTCTGCGCCATCTTTGAGTAGATGCATTACACATACTGAGTAGAGGAGAGCGGGATAAAGTGTAGGGGGCGGTTAGAGCTGGTTTGTACTCACACCAAGCAGCTATAGGGTCCTGAAAAGTTAAGACATACAAGAATGCTGAGCAGCACAGTCCGAAACCAATACCTGTTAGCAGTCTGGCAGATCGGCCATCATCCGCCATCTTGGATGTTTAATTTTTTCAAACATCTATTTGATGTTTTATTTATTTTTGGAAGGGCCTGTACACTATGTATGCTCATGCTGTGTAGCAAATGTGACATAGGTTCTTAGTAATGTTGATGGCACGTTTAGGGGCTTCCATTTATTGCGGAATGTGTAATTTATGTTTTTTATCATACATTTCGCCAGGTGATTCCGGCTATCCACTCCTTCCGTGGCTGTTGACGCCTGTCCTCCAGCCCCATAATGCAGCCGAGGAGGCATATATTAGGGTGCACAGGAAGACCAGGGCCGTGGTGGTGGGGGCGTTTGGCCTGTTGAAGACCCGCTTCCGATGCTTGGACCATACCGGGGGAGCACTTCAGTATGACCCCAAAAAGGTCATAGATATTATAATGGCCTGTGCAGTGTTGCATAATTTTGCTATATTGCAGCGTGTCCCCCGATATGTGGATGTGCCCCCCTCTCCACCCACCGATGACCCAGACGAGGACTATCGTGGCCCACCGAGTGCGTCTGGCCAAGCAGTGCGGTCTAATTTAATTGAGACACATTTTGCTTAATTTGTGTTTCCTTTGTTTGTTTTGGCCCTTTTTTCTTGGCTAATTCTGTTTTTTGCCCTTTGTGTTTGTATGTTTGTTACTTTTACAAATAGTAAAGAAATAATTTTAAACAACCTCACACATGATTGTCATTTGGGTTTTTTGCCATGTTACAAATGTGTTACTGCCTACTTTAACTCATCTTTATTCACCCAAAACTTAAAAGCATAAACTTAGTCCACAACAGGTAAATTACAATTTTATGTAGTTTATTTCAGAAGCAAACATTGGATTTGATGGTCACTCCCATAGTTGCATCAAAACATGGCCAAAACACAAATGAAAGTTGAGCCAAATCAAGTCACATAGCAATTGGCCAGAGGAAGGAGTTTTAAAGTAAGCCACTCCTGTGCAAAGTTAAGGACAAATGAAAATGTTACAAACATAGGTGACAAGCATTGCCATGTCCACATTGGGCAGCAAACAAATAGGCCCACAGACACACCCTCTCCTGCTTGGCCACATTTGCCACAGGCACAGGTGTAAAGCAGCCAAACCTATGCCACATCTACACCTGTTACTCAGTGTGACACCCAAACAAGAACCCCCAGTCCCAATCCAAGTCCAGTTCAATCTCAGCCAGGGGTCAAGGTAGTAGTTTGGCAGCCCAGAATGTCCCACAATCATGCCTACAAACAGGAGGAGCCAGAACCAATGTCATGCGCTACAAGCATGCAGCGCAACAGCTTGAGTGGCAGGTTCATTGAGGCTTCACCTCCGGCATTGGCTAGTGGCCTACCTCAGCACTCTAATGAGCTATATGGGCGCAAATCCAAAGCAAACAAGCAAAGCCATAACAAAAGGGTATATTGGTAGGGCTCACCAGACAGGTCAATACAGTGGGGATGTAGATCAAAGATGTGAAGCAGATACAGGCCAAATAGGCCTTAAAATGGGGGATGCCCATAAAACCCAGGTTGGGGCCCTTGGAGGTGGGCCCTCACCTGGGCCTGTGTGGCATTCAGAATCTGCAACTGTTCCAACATGTTTCTATTAGAAGTTCGAAATTCAGCCATCATGGCACTGAGATTGGCAGTTAAGGTGGCCATGTGGCTGTTGCTATTTCGAACTTCCTCAAGCATGCCACGTAATAATTGGATAAGGTGGCCATGTGGCTGTTGTTGGACCTAGATTCAGTCAACATGGAGTTTAATGTGTTGTTTAAGGTTTCTAATTGGCCATGAAGATGTTCGTGGTTTTGTTGATTTTGGAGGCGAAATAGCCGCCTCTCATGGTGCCATGCTGACTCCATCATCTGCGCGCCCCTCCCCTGGGCAAGTGGGCGACATAGTCGACTACGCCTCCCAATTCCCCGGGTTTGGGGGCGTGCAGATGATGGGCCTCTAGGTCCACCAACAGCCACAGGTCTGCTTGGCAAATCCTCAGCAGCAGAGCTAACACTGGGGACTGTCGGCTCAGTCTCTGCATGCTGCCCATGGTGGGCTGGCAGCATGCCGCCAGCTTCACTCTGCTGTTGAGCATTTGTTGGAGAAACATGTTGGGACAGTTGCTGATTCTGTCGCAGGGGGAGGTGTTCTGAAGGTTCCATGAAGGCTCCATCTTCCTCCAGCTCCTGGATTTCCTCCATCAGTGTGTGGGTCTGTTGGGACATGTAAAAAAAAAGGTTCAGTTTAGGGACTACTGTAATTCCGCAAAAAGAAACATGGCAAGGCACATGCATAAGCAACATCAAAAAAAGACACTTACGGTATATATCGGATCCTGGGTCCGAGGCAGCATGTTCAAACTGGCAGAGGATTCCCCACTAGCTGAGGGATGATGCTGGGCTGCATTGGTGAAAAGTTAACACACAACTAGGCATTGGTGATGCGTATTAACATATATGGTTCAATAAAACACGGGCCCATGCATGAATGTCAACTCCCCCAATGGACCAAGTTAAACTTGACTATGAATGCCATTATCTGTTAGATGTATTAGTCAACAAGTACATACACATTGGTCTCCTTAACCAAAATAAACATGCATGTACTGGCTGTTCTGAGGCTTCACACATCACTTAAAGGCCATTATGGGACCACACTCAGCTTGCAAATAGCATTTGCCATTAGATTAGGCTGCTTGACATTCTTTCTATGTCAAACGTTCAAGCACCCCACATCAAGTCGTTTGGAGCAAAGCACAGCTCAAACCAAAATTGGCTACAGATAAAGATGGAAGTGTTGTATGTAATTTTCTATAAATACATAACAGGCAGTCCTTTGCTAATCTCAATAGTGTTCCTCAAGACTCTCCAAAATAATCTCAGAGGAAGTAAACAAGCAAATAATGGGTCGCCACACATAACACACCCTGTTTAAATGGTTACCTCCACTACAAGGCACACCCTAGGGGCATGTGTTAATATATGGGTTTGTGCGTAATTTTACATGCAGATCACATTTCACATACACAGTAACATTTCTCACCGGCAGGAATATTAGGGATGTCCGTGTCCTGTCGGGCCGAGTGTCCCTCTAAGGCCACAGGATGTAGCAGTCCCAGCACCATCTCCTCAGCTCGGGTAAATTGCAGTTTTGTGGGGAATCCGCAGCCAGTTTGTAAGCTGAAAAAGAGAGTTGCACACATTTAGATAAATGTTTCCAATAAAAGACGTAGCAAAATCCACAAAGTATATATGTACCTGTAATTACGCCGTTTATTTTCTTTCTTCCGTGCTGCATACTTTAGGTCCGATATTTTCCTTTGTATCTGCTCCACATCTTTGAGCTCTTCCCCCGCTGCATTGACCTGTCTGGTGAGCTCCTCCAAAATCTCCGCTTTCCGCTGCTTGCTTGTAGCTTTGGATCTGCACCCATATAGCTCATCATAATACAAGGTGAGGCCACTAGCCAATGCCAGAGTTTGGGCCTCACCAAACCTGCCACTCAAGTGGCCTTGGCACAATGTGCGCCCTGTTGCTTGACGTTCTGGCTCATCAGTGGTTGGCTGCAAATGGGGGGATATTCTGGGCTGGCTGTGTTGGGGAGAAATGTAGGACAGGTGGCTGGCTTTCGATTGGAATGGACTTGGATATGGACTTGGGGTTCTTGCCTGGGTGGCCACTGAACTAGCAGGCGTAGCTGTGGCATATTCTGCCTGCATTTCCACCTGTGCCGGTGCAAAATGTGGGCGAGGAGGAGAGGGTGTGGTGGATGATGTTGGGCTTCTTGGCCTGTGCCTCTGTGGCCCTTTCACAGTTTCATGGCCCTGGGAGGTTAATGCACGTGGCTGGGGTGATGCTGAGCTCTGGCTACTGGGGCTTCGGGCCCGGTGTCTTGGCCTCTTGGCCTGAGAGCTTTTTCCACGTGGATGGGGTGATGCTGAGCTCTGGCTGCTGGGGTTTCGGGCCCGGTGTCTTGGCCTCTTGGCCTGAGAGCTTTTCCCACGTGGCTGGGGTGATGCTGAGCTCAGGCTGCTGGGGCTTCGGGCCGGTGGCTAGACCTCTTGGCCTGAGAGCTTTTCCCACGTGGCTGGGGTGATGCTGAGCTCTGGCTGCTGGGGCTTCGGGCCCGGTGGCTTGGCCTCTTGGGCTGTGAGCTTTTCCCACGTGGCTGTGGTGATGGTGACCTTTGGGGGCTGGGGCTTCTCACCCTCTTGGTGTGCTTTTTAGGGGCCGTACCTGTGTGTTTGGTGGCCTGGCCCTTCTTCTTTTGTGCTGGCTCCTTTGTTTTTGGGATTGTGGGTGCCTTTGTGGTCACCTTCGGTTGCCCACTGCGGGTTCCCGGCCGCTTCCCGGGCGAGTGGTGGGGCCTGCTGAAGCCTCCTCACACTTTTTCCAGCTGGCTTCCTTGGCTGCTTTGGCCTTTGCTGCGTTTTTTTTTTTTTGCTGGCATCATGAAGAGACTCTTAAAGAGAATGAACTGTGGCTCAAGGCCCCTTTAAATACTAATGCCGGGGTCTGACGTTTACACCTTCTCGTACGTGTGCATACGGCCGCTCGTCCGGCTGTGCGGAACCCGGAAACCGCAGGGGCATTGCTTATCTGCTGCAGACAAGAGGCAAGATGGCGCCCACAATCTTCACCCACCAACAAGAAGAGATCATCATGCTTGTAAGTGTCTTTTAATGCCTTTGATTTTCCATGTAAATGCATGCCTAGCCCATAAGGAAGCGCATGAACAAACGGTTGTTTTAAAAAGTGTATCAAACTCCGTGCCAAACTGAAGTGAGGGCCCACACGTGCGAACCTGCACTGAGGCCAGCTTCAAGGATTGTATTAGGCTACAAATATGTATGTTGATGTCATTTAGTCAAATGATCGATTGTTCACAGATATTTGTATGCTGTTTTCACTCAAACCTTGTTTTTGATTGTGTTTTGTAGACCATGCTGGAGCGCAGGTACGACTACCTGCCCAACTCTTTTGAGAAGCGCACCGTCGCCTTGGAGATAGTTCCCAGAATCCACCATCAAACGGACACCACCTTCACCCACACGCAGATCATGCAGCATTGGTCGGACCTGAAACGGCTGCACATGCCCCGGGTGTGGCGGTTTTTCAGACTCCATTTCCTTAGTAAGTACATAGCGATTGCATGCCAGATGTAACTGATGCAGAAGGTAGGCCTTTAGTTATAATGCCTTTTCTTTGGTAGTGTTGGAAATGGATTACCGCATTCGCCGCACCCGGAGGCGCACAGGCCGACCAGTGCTGCATGAATCTGCTGCTGGAAGTGAAGGTGGTGGATCTCCAGTGCGACGGTCCTACCCCTCCTCTGTTGGTTCCTCAGACCAGCCCCTGGACCTTTCCACAGAGGAGGGGCAGCACGGCGTGGGCAGGGAGTCGTACCCAGCAACGCATGCGGGAGCCTCTGGTATGTGACTCTTCATGTAACCGCACACACATATACATGCTATTTCCACCCAAGCTGATTCCCTTAATCTGTTTTTGTAGATGCTTCAGGAGCGGGTGAAGATGCGCAGGCTGCAGCAGATCTCGCCCAGGAGGCACAGGGAGAAGGTGAGTGATGTGACACACAAATTGAAAATTACATTTGATTACTGTTGACTAAGACATAGTAAGTGACCCTATTTGCCATGTCTCAACAGGCTCGACTTCACAACAGTGGCAGGGCCCAGGATGTAGGGTTGTCCCCAATGAGGCATCCGTCGGCCACCAACTTTGCAGTATGTGTTAAGTGACATGATCACCCAAATTCCTAAAGGCAGAGTCAAACTCATTAGCAGAATGACCTGTGCCCACTTCCTTAGAGTAATGACTTCCCAAAATGACCTCTGCCCACTTCCTTAGAGTAATGACCTAGCAGACTGATCTGTGCCCACTTCCTTTAGGTAATGACTTTGCAGAATGACCTCTGCCCACTTACTTAGAGTAATGACTTAGCAGACTGACATATGTCGTGTTTATTTAGGTTGGCAACTAACAAACATTCCATCCACAGGTGAGAAACATGTATTTAGCGCAAACTTATGTTTTTTTTCACAATTTTATACAGGGACCACACGGGCAAGAGTGGAAGAAATGAATCGAAGGGTCCTTGAGTTGGTGGCCGATATGCAGCAGCTGGTTGACTTGTTGGGAACAACAGAAGAAGAATAGTGTTCTGGGTCCTGTCACTGTTTTGTAAATAGTTTTAATTGTTCTAAAGTTTTATCTTTTTATTTTTAATCGTTTTTAAATTTTAAAAAAATTTTAAAAAGGAAAATTTTAACCAAATGGCCAAAAAAAATGGCCTTGAAATTAAAAAAATAATAAAAAAAAAAAATGTTTCAGTGTCATTTATTTACACCAATACATTAACAACAAACGAAGGTTTATCAAAAAAATTCTAGAGGAAGATTCAGATGAACAGGAAGTGGTTTGGGTAAGTTTTAGGGTACTAAAATGGAACAAGAACATAACCGCGAAGTGGTTTGGATAAGTTTTAGGGGACTAAAATGGAAGAAGAACATAACCGCGAAGTGGTTTGGGTACGTTTTAGGGACATAAAATGGATGAAGAACATAACCGCGAAGTGGTTTGGGTAAGTTTTAGGGGACTAAAATGGAAGAAGAACATAACCGCGAAGTGGTTTGGGTAAGTTTTAGGGGACTAAAATGGAAGAAGAACATAACCGCGAAGTGGTTTGGGTAAGTTTTAGGGGACTAAAATGGAAGAAGAACATAACCGCGAAGTGGTTTGGGTAAGTTTTAGGGACATAAAATGGATGAAGAACATAACCGCCAAGTGGTTTGGGTAAGTTTTAGGGGACTAAAATGGAAGAAGAACATAACCGCAAAGTGGTTTGGGTAAGTTTTAGGGACATAAAATGGATGAAGAACATAACCGCCAAGTGGTTTGGGTAAGTTTTAGGGGACTAAAATGGAAGAAGAACATAACCGCAAAGTGGTTTGGGTAAGTTTTAGGGACATAAAATGGATGAAGAACATAACCGCAAAGTGGTTTGGGTAAGTTTTAGGGGACTAAAATGGAAGAAGAACATAACCGCGAAGTGGTTTGGGTAAGTTTTAGGGACATAAAATGGAAGAAGAACATAACCGCGAAGTGGTTTGGGTACATTTTAGGGACATAAAATGGAAGAAGAACATAACCGCGAAGTGGTTTGGGTAAGTTTTAGGGACATAAAATGGATGAAGAACATAACCGCAAAGTGGTTGTAGTAAGTTGTAAGGGTCCAAAAGGGAAGCTGGAGGATAGCACTAAGGGGTTTAGCTAAACCTTGTAGTAGAAGTGAAGGTGTCAAATATGTAGGCGAGCACTTTAATGAGTTAAGTTTGTAGTGCGCAGGCGCAAGATCATAAGTATTTCCGTCTGGACGATTATTTTTTGTAAAAGGGAAACAGAATCTATCGGGAAACGTAAAGGATTCGTGGGAGGATACGATGGGAAAAGGGCAAAAACGAAAGCCTACGTTGTTACCTGAGAAAATAAAACAGAAAAGTCTCGATGGAAAATGACATCCTCGTACTCGTGCTCTGGCATACGAATGGACGGAAACTTTACAGAAGGTTTACAAAGCATGCATAGAATCGCTCGCACATTCATATGAGAGCGGGAACATTTGAAAATAATACAACATTGGCACTAAAACTGAAGTTTTTTTTTGTCTCTCTGAATCGAGGCTATATGTGGGCTCCTAATGCTGCTACTAACGCCAGGGTGTCTTTCAGGCAATATATGGGCTCCACATGCTGGTGCCAATTCCAGGGTGTGTCTTTCAGGCAATATATGGGCTCCTTGTGCTGCTACCAACTCCAGGGTGTGTGTTTCAGCCAATATATGGTCTCCTCATGCTGCTGCCAACTCCAGGATGTGTGTTTTCAGGCAGCAAATGAGCTTCTTATATTGCTGCAAACTCCAGGGTGTGTGTTACAGGCAATACATGGGTTCCTCATGCTGCTGCCAGCTCCAGGGTGTCTTTCGGGCAATATATAGGCCCTCATGCTGCTGCCAACTCCAGGATGTGTCTTTCAGGCAATATATGGGCTCCTCATGCTGATGCCATCTCAAGGCTCTGTCATTGTGCCGCTCTGCTGTATGTCATACATATACAGTATTATGTCACTGAGCACGCATCCTATACGTGTTACAGCAGCATAAAATGTTCTACAACCCTATTCAGACTCTCGGTAAGCCATTTTTAATAACAATTTACCGCAAATGATTTTGGACCGAAACAATTTTGGGTGGGTAAATTCTGCAAATTCTTCAAAAATTCATTCATCTCTCGTTCTGGGTTCTGTTGAATGAATCGCATAGTTAGTACTACAGCTTGAGTAACTGCAATAAGTAACTGTTAAATGTGGTTTGCTATATAGTAGGCCTTACATTTTAGAGTTGCCATACTCTTTTTTTTTTTTTTTTTTAACTTGTTTTAGAGTATTATTGTCCAATAGTATTGAGATGCTGACTCACCTGCAGCTGCGATCCGTCCCGTCGGGTCTCCTCTTCACTGGGGGGCCTCCGATCGCCCCCCCCTTGGGCTCTTCCGTGGTGAGGAGAGGGCATGACCTCACTTACTGGGTCACCGGCACCTCGCAACCGCCCCCAGAGGCTCAGTCACTCCTAGTGTTCGGAGGAGGAAAGTTGGAGGTGCGAGAGGGCTGTGATCTCTCGCCCCCCCAGCTTCCCTCCACCGATCACTTGCCAGCTGTCATCGGAGCTTTGTGGGACATGATTGCCGGGGGACAGCAGAGGATCGGAGGTGAGTAAATAAAAAAAAAAGGAAAAAATTTCATTTTTTTCTAATGTGTGTGTGGTGTGTTTATTTTTACTGCTAATGGTAAGGGATCCATGAGACCCCTATATCAGTTAACAAGGCTGGGGGCTGGCAAGTCAGCTGCAGCTAGCGGGTGACCTGCCATTAACCCCAGGCTTCCCAGTTACCTGCCTCCCCAAAGCCCAGGGGTGGGCAGAAGAGCCCAAGCCCACAGAGCTTATGGCCGGCAGGGCGGGGGACCACCAAAGCTGGCCCCTGCACCCTGTTCTACAAGCCCCCATAGCCTGGGGGACCCTATGTCATTTTTTTAAAGTAACCACTCCTTAATGTTCTGTCGTCCCGAAGCTATAAAAGGCTTCCAGCAGCAGCAGGAGAGCAGAAGCCAGAATGATCAGCGTGGGACACAGTGGCCGGGGATGGATGGGAGGTAAGTATTAAAATAAATAAATAAATAAAATATTTTTTTCTCCTTGTCTCTGTGTGTTTTTTACATTTAACCCATTGTGAACTGGTAAGGGGTCCTTGAGACCCCTATACAAGTTCACAAGGCCTAGGGACTGGAAAGTCACCTGCGGCTAGTAATAAAGGAGACAATTGTAAGGCCGGAGAGTTCTCCAATATAAACTCTCCACCAGGGGAGTAGATTGTTTTGGCCAGAGCAAAGACACAACAAAGAAAATGTTCTAACGAGGGTTTATTAAAGGAAAAGGAAACAAAAAGATCTTTGATTCAGATACACAAAATAAGGGGCAAAAACAAGGCTAACAAAATAATAACAAAAACAACAGAAACCCTAAGGTGCTGGTGCACTCACCCAAGGGCCTATGACAGATGCCAGCAGTCTCCAGACTCCGGTAGGTACAGGTACAGAGCGCCAAAAACAAAGCACACAAGTAAAACAAAATCCAGCTGCACCATGTGGAGGGCGGAGCCACTTAAATAGCCCTCACACCAGGTGCAGCAGAAGATGGTGAGAGAGAGCAGCCAGGGCTCTGTTGACACCTGCTGATGGCTGATGGAATTGCAGATGGGATGATAAATAATGCCAGCCCACAGACATCAGCCGAACTTGGGGTTCTTACAACAATTTCCTAAAAATAATATTTTTATTTTTTTTTGTTTATTCTACGCTAAAATATTTTTAAAAGCAGTAGAAAAATTACAAACAAGACATTTCATTTAAAAGCCTAAACTCTGCTGCAAATATATATATATATATATTTTTTTCCTGGAAATTCCTGCAAAAATCACGGTTAAACATGGCAAAATGGTGAAAAATGACCTGTCAACAGAGGGTGACAAAAATTCAAGTAGACGGGCAATTAGTGTTTTTTATTCTGCTTTTTTTTTTTTTTTTTTTTTTTAGAGAAACCCTGTGCAACCTAAGAATTCCTCAAGGGATTACTTCACTACACTATACACTTCACTACTGAGCCCACTACGCCACCTGGGTACACTTAGAGAGCTTCTGTTCTTTCAGGGAATATATGGTTTGTGGGGATTATTGATATTCCAAATGTAAAGGGTTATTTTGGTAGAAAATGTGCAAGGTAATGTAAGAGTTGTTTTTCTTGAAAAACTGCAAGGTGCGCATAGGGCATAGCATAGTTGTATTTTATCTGAAAAACTCCTAAAGCGCTGTTTCAGGTCAGGGGAGTCTCCTGGGCAGGAAAGGGTGTCTACCAATACATATGTGGTATTGCTGTAACCGAAATAGAAATTAGGTTTCACCCGCAAAAAGATTTTATTCACAAATTTACTTTTTTATTACAAAAAACACTACAAATTGTAAAAAAATAGATTTTTTTTTCACATATTTCACCCCATAATATTGAGAACACACATAAAAATTACAAACATTTCATGTTAAAGCCCAGACTGCGCTAAAATATATTATATACAAATATATATATAATTTTCCTGGGAAATCTATGAAAATCCCTTCAAAAATCACAGTTGAACATGTGCAGTGCAAAATAGTGAAAATTCTGTTGCTTGGTAAGCATGGGAGGCTTTATAAAGATATTTTGTCAATCTATTTAACGTAATCGTGAAATCTTTTGACCGAAATAGGCCGCAGACTCATTAGGCCCAGGTGCTGGCTAGCAAGTATAGGCTCTCCCACAGAATAGGAAACCTGCTGGCAGACTGGGGAATAGACTTAGCAGACACTCCTTCTGGTTATCAAGTTTAAAGCAGGGAAATCCCAAGAACAGAGCCACCAGCTTACACTGCCCTGCATTTTAGATATAAATGGCAGAAGACATTCCAGCCTCCGGGCTAAAATAGTAGTGTATAATTTATTGTCAGTAATAAAGGCAAGAGAATGGTAGTTAGAGCACCTTATAGTGTCTTTCGACTCTTTAGGGTTCATTTTAAGTAGCACTTGATTAATCTGCCTAATATTCAGCAGATACTCCATCTGGTCCTGGAGTTTTATTCAGTTTTAATTCTATTATTGTAATTTTGGTAATTTTGTATTTTGTGGTGGGCCTAAAAAAGCTTTTTTGTGAGAATAGTCTTCGCCTCTAATCTTTTTCTGCTTCTTGTTTTGATTTCTTTTTCAATAAGGCCTCTTGTATAGCACTTATGGGACTTCCAAAGTCCTAAGTGTAACATCCCCAGAATCATTTATATCAAAGACCTCTATTAGTACTTGTTTGATTTGGTTCACAATATAACTAACAGGAGTAGAGATGAGCGAACTTTTGAAAAATTCGATTCGACTGATTCGCCGAATTTTCCGACAAAAATCGTTTTGACCCGAATTTATTTGTGAGGAATCGCTATTAAAAATGGCTATTTCTGAGCTTCCTAGAGCCTCAATAGGGTTGTAAACCATTCTGCCTTGCTGTAACGCGCATAGGATGCGTGCTGGGTTATTGAAATAATACTGTAAATAATTAGGACATGCAGATCAGAGGCATCGCTATTAGAATCGCAGAGCGGCACAATTACAGAGAGTTGAGGTGGCATCACTATGAGGGGCCCCTATATTGCCTGAAAAACACACCCTGCAGCTGGCAGCGGCAGGAGCCCAAACATTGGATTTGGCTCAAAGAGACATTGGAGTTGGCAGCAGGAGCCCAAAAATTGGCTGAATGACACCCTGGGGTTGCAAGCAGCAGCAGCAGGAGCCCAAACATAGCTTGAAAGACACACTGGAGTAGGCAGCAGGAGCCCAAAAATTGGATGAATCATACCCTGGAGTTGCAAGCAGCAGCAGCCCAAACATAGCTTGAAAGAGACACTGGAGTTGGCAGCAGGAGCCCAAAAATTGGATGAATCACACCCTGGAGTTGCAAGCAGCAGCAGCAGCAGCCCAAACATTACTTTAAAGAGACACTGGAGTTGGGAGCAGGAGCCCAAGAATTGGATGAATCACACCCTGGAGTTGCAAGCAGCAGCAGCCCAAACATAGCTTGAAAGACACACTGGAGTTGGCAGCAGGAGCCCAAAAATTGGATGAATCACACCCTGGAGTTGCAAGCAGCAGCAGCAGGAGCCCAAACATTGGCTGAGAGAGACACTGGAGTTGGCAGCAGGAGCCCAAAAATTGGATGAATCACACCCTGGAGTTGCAAGCAGCAGCAGCAGCAGCCCAAACATTACTTTAAAGAGACACTGGAGTTGGGAGCAGGAGCCCAAGAATTGGATGAATCACACCCTGGAGTTGCAAGCAGCAGCAGCCCAAACATAGCTTGAAAGACACACTGGAGTTGGCAGCAGGAGCCCAAAAATTGGATGAATCACACCCTGGAGTTGCAAGCAGCAGATGCAGGAGCCCAAACATTGGCTGAGAGAGACACTGGAGTTGGCAGCAGGAGCCCAAAAATTGGATGAATCACACCCTGGAGTTGCAAGCAGCAGCAGCAGCAGCCCAAACATTACTTTAAAGAGACACTGGAGTTGGGAGCAGGAGCCCAAGAATTGGATGAATCACACCCTGGAGTTGCAAGCAGCAGCAGCCCAAACATAGCTTGAAAGACACACTGGAGTTGGCAGCAGGAGCCCAAAAATTGGATGAATCACACCCTGGAGTTGCAAGCAGCAGCAGCCCAAACATTGGCTGAGAGAGACACTGGAGTTGGCAGCAGGAGCCCAAAAATTGGATGAATCACACCCTGGAGTTGCAAGCAGCAGCAGGAGCCCAAACATTGGCTGAAAGAGACACTGGAGTTGGCAGCAGGAGCCCAAAAATTGGATGAATCACTCCCTGGAGTTGCAAGCAGCAGCAGGAGGCCAAAAATTGGCTGAGAGAGACACTGGAGTTGGCAGCAGGAGCCCAAAAATTGGATGAATCGCTCCCTAGAGTTGCAAGCAGGAGCCCAAACATTGGCTGAAAGACACTGGAGTTGGCTTCAGGAGCCCAAAAATTGGATGAATCACTCCCTGGAGTTGCAAGCAGCAGCAGCAGGAGCACAAACATTGCTTTAAAGAGACACTGGAGTTGGCAGCAGGAGCCCAAGAATGGGATGAATCACACCCTGGAGTTGCAAGCAGCAGCAGGAGCCCAAACATTGGCTGAAAGAGACACTGGAGTTGGCAGCAGGAGCCCAAAAATTGGATGAATCACTCCCTGGAGTTGCAAGCAGCAGCAGGAGCCCAAACATTGGCTGAAAGAGACACTGGAGTTGGCAGCAGGAGCCCAAAAATTGGATGAATCACTCCCTGGAGTTGCAAGCAGCAGCAGGAGGCCAAAAATTGGCTGAGACACTGGAGTTGGCAGCAGGAGCCCAAAAATTGGATGAATCGCTCCCTAGAGTTGCAAGCAGGAGCCCAAACATTGGCTAAAAGAGACACTGGAGTTGGCTTCAGGAGCCCAAAAATTGGATGAATCACTCCTTGGAGTTGCAAGCAGCAGCAGCAGGAGTCCAAACATTGCTTTAAAGAGACACTGGAGTTGGCAGCAGGAGCCTAAGAATTGGATGAATCACACTCTGGAGTTGCAAGCAGCAGCAGGAGCCCAACATTGGCTGAAAGAGATACTGGAGTTGGCAGCAGGAGCCCAAAAATTGGCTGAATGACACCCTGGGGTTGCAAGCAGCAGCAGCAGGAGCCCAAACATAGCTTGAAAGAGACACTGGAGTTGGCAGCAGGAGCCCAAAAATTGGATGAATCACACCCTGGAGTTGCAAGCAGCAGCAGCAGCAGCCCAAACATTACTTTAAAGAGACACTGGAGTTGGCAGCAGGAGCCCAAGAATTGGATGAATCACACCCTGGAGTTGCAAGCAGCAGCAGCCCAAACATAGCTTGAAAGACACACTGGAGTTGGCAGCAGGAGCCCAAAAATTGGATGAATCACACCCTGGAGTTGCAAGCAGCAGAAGCAGGAGCCCAAACATCGCTTTAAAGAGACACTGGAGTTGGCAGCAGCAGGAGCCCAAAAATTGACTGACACACCCTGGAGTTGGCAGCAGCAGCAGGAACCTAGAAATTGGCTGGAAGGCACCCTGAAGTTGGCAGCAGCAGGAGCACATACATTAGCTGGAAGGCACACCCTGGAGTTGGCAGCAGCATAAGCAGGAGCCCAAACATTGCTTGAAAGACACCCTGGAGTTGGCAGAAGCAGCAGCAGGAGGCCAAAAATTGGCTGAATGACACCCTGGAGTTGCAAGCAGCAGCAGCAGCAGCAGCCCAAACATAGCTTAAAAGACACATTGGAGTTGGCAGCAGGAGCCCAAAAATTGGATGAATCACACCCTGGAGTTGCAAGCAGCAGGAGCCCAAACATTGGCTGAAAGAGACACTGGAGTTGGCAGCAGGAGCCCAATAACTGACTGACACACCCTGGAGTTGGCAGCAGCAGCAGGAACCTAGAAATTGGCTGGAAGGCACCCTGAAGTTGGCAGCAGCAGGAGCACATACATTAGCTGGAAGGCACACCCTGGAGTTGGCAGCAGCATAAGCAGGAGCCCAAACATTGCTTGAAAGACACCCTGGAGTTGGCAGCAGCAGCAGCAGGAGGCCAAAAATTGGCTGAGAGAGACACTGGAGTTGGCAGCAGGAGCCCAAAAATTGGATGAATCACACCCTGGAGTTGCAAGCAGCAGCAGCAGCAGGAGCCCAAACATTGCTTAAAAGACACACTGGAGTTGGCAGCAGGAGCCCAGAAATTGGATGAATCACACCCTGGAGTTGCAAGCAGCAGCAGCAGCCCAAACATAGCTTGAAAGACACACTGGAGTTGGCTTCAGGAGCCCAAAAATTGGATGAATCACTCCCTGGAGTTGCAAGCAGCAGCAGCAGCAGGAGCCCAAACATTGCTTTAAAGAGACACTGGAGTTGGCAGCAGGAGCCGAAGAATTGGATGAATCCCACCCTGGAGTTGCAAGCAGTAGCAGGAGCCCAACATTGGCTGAAAGAGACACTGGAGTTGGCAGCAGGAGCCCAAAAATTGGCTGAATCACACCCTGGAGTTGCAAGCAGCAGCAGGAGCCCCGACATTGGCTGAAAGAGACACTGGAGTTGGCAGCAGGAGCCCAAAAATTGGATGAATCACACCCTGGAGTTGCAAGCAGCAGCAGCAGCAGGAGCCCAAACATAGCTTGAAAGACACACTGGAGTTTGCAGCAGGAGCCCAAAAATTGGATGAATCACACCCTGGAGTTGCAAGCAGCAGCAGGAGCCCAAACATTGCTTGAAAGAGACACTGCAGTTGGCAGCAGCAGGAGCCCAAACATTGCTTGAAGGACACACTGGAGTTGGCAGCAGGAGCAGCAGGAGCCCAAACATTGCTTGAAAGACACACTGGAGTTGGCAGCAGGAGCCCACAAATTGGCCTAAAGACACACTGGAGTTGCAAGCAGCAGCAGCAGGAGCCCAAAATTGCCAGAAAGACACACCCTGGAGTTGGCAGCAGCATTAAGAGAACATATACCGATTTTCGGCACAGATATCTTATCCGAAGAATATTATTAAAAAGTAAGAGTAACGTAAAGCAATTTCTCAATAATTACTTGTGGTCTGATGCAGAGGAATGTCTGTAACTGGAGAGCAGCACCTTAAATCTGTTTTGCACGATCCATATTTCTTTAGTGTTGGTCTGGCCCCATGATCAATCTACTCTAATGCATCAGGCATTGGTGGCTGGAAATCTTGGCTGATCCATGCCCAATTCATTTCCACGCAGGCCAGTCTCTGAAAAAAATAAACATTTTTGAAGCATACTGGAGCACATTGAATTGCTCTCATCAGAGCATCACTTACGCACATCTAAGAGTTTCATCATTTTGTTTGTGTTAAAGTCTTCAGGGCCTAGTTTCTAAAGACCATAGACAAATCCTGTTTTAAGTGTAGTGTAGCGTTTTGTCCTCCCCTCATATAAGCACTAAGTATGTCAGGCAGAGAAGTGGCAGGATGGGCACAGAGAAGTTGCAGAGGCCTAAATTCATCAAGCAGAGGTTGCAGCAGACTAGGGGTGAGTGGCAGCAGGAGTCTCAGTGAGAGGACTGATCTCCCGGGATCAGCTAGCGGTCGTGTCTTGACCAGCAACCCATCTGCCATCATCCATTGGTTAACACGATCATCCACTGCATCACAAGTGACATCTGACACCCCCAGTCAACTGTCGGTTATGTCTTATGCTTAGGGTTCAGCTCCACTATTCAGTGAGGACGATCTGATAAACAGAAAAATCAGCAGCTACTGCCCAGCCAAGAAGTGCAGGAGACACTCGCCACTTCTTCCACTAGGCGGGCAAGTAGTGATGAGGAGAGTGGCGTGGGAGGTGGTGTTGCAAACGTTTTGGCTTCTTAAGCAGACACTGTTGAGGAACCTGATGAGCACATCAGTGAGTTTTAAAGGCTTGGAGTGATGGAGAGTGACAGATTTAGCGGCCAGCATGGTGGCAGAAGGGGAAAGTATGGAGGCAAATGTGCTCGGGGTAGACCACTTGCGCGGCAGGCAATCTTCCCAGGAGGTAGTGGAAGAGGGTCCCTGGAGTTGGCGGCAGAGGCAGCAGCAGTGAATTAGTGCAGACTGTTGGTAGGAAAAATCAGCTACAAGGCCATGTGGCAGTTTTTCATCAAGCATCCGCAGGAGGTTAACATGGCTATATGAAAGATGTGTAGGCAGAAGGTGAAGTGTGGCCAGGGTCCCGATGTTGGACCCACAGCCCTGCGTCAATATTTGCAGCGTCACCATAAAGTGGCCTGGGAGAGTTGGCTCCAAAGTGGTGGTCCAGCCTGCTGCATTACCCAGTGGCACGCCGCTCTCTGTTCCAGCCAGCCAAGGCTCCACCACCTTCTGTGGGTCATACCCATCCTATGTCGCTCCAGATGCTCCTCCTCCTCTTAATCCGAGTCAGTCATTCCGCCAGCAATCCATTGGCCAAGCCATGTCCAAGAGACAATAGTATGTGCCCACTCATCCAATGTACAGAAGCTAAATGTGCTCCTGTATAAGTTGCTGGTGCTGATGGCTTGTGCCGAGCCGAGGTGGAGAGTCCCATGCTGTCATTTCTTTGCGAAGAAGGCAGTACCAGCCCTGTACAATTTTGTTGAACAGAAGGTGGCCCAGTCCTTTAGCCTGTCAGTGTGTACCAAAGTGCACAGCAGTGCCTACGTCTGGAGCTGTAACTACGGTCAGGTACAATACATATCCTTTAAGGACCACTGGGTGAATGTGGTTCCTGCACAACCACAACAGCAACTTGAACAGGTCCCTCTGCTGTGGCCTCCACGCTCCTAGGCCTTTGTGCCTGTGACAGTGCACTTGCACTTAGCAATGGTGTCACAGAAAAAAGTGGCTAATTGTCAATTACATATTAATAGTTAACATTTATCTTATTTGAACATATTTATAATAATAACATATAATAACATGTAACATAGCAACAATAACATCTAACATGATAACAGTAACATATAAAATTTAGCAAACATTTTTTTTTTGGGGATTTTTTTTTTTTTCATATTTTGTATTTTTAAAAACATATATATATATTTTTTTATTTTTTTTTTGAATTTTTTTTAAATATTTTTTTCCATTGTCTTTTTTTAATATTTTGTAAATTTTTGTACAAATTTTTATTTTTTTTTTATTTTTTTTTTTGTATTTTGTTTTTTCTAAATATTTTTTTTTTTTATTTTTTTTTTCCCAGTGCCCTTCCAGCCTACCATGTGTGCAGGACACGGCGGTTTCACGCTGTTCTTCACATGGTTTGCCTTGAGCCACAGAGCAACACATGGGAGGAACTGCTAAAAATGAGAACTCAATAAATTAAATCATGGCTTACTCCACGAAAACTGCAAATGGGACCCATGGTGACTGACACTGGGAAGAACATCTTGTCTGCGCTGCGACAAGGAAGCCTGAGCCATGCGTCCTGCCATGGCACACGTGTTCAATCTAGTTGTCAAGCGTTTTCTGAAGTCTTCCCCCCATCTGCAAGACATCCTAACAATGGGAAGGAAACTTTGCATGCACTTCAGCCACTCCAACTCCGCCAAGCACACCCTTCCCCAACATAGTCTGATTTGCAATGTTTCCACCCGTTGGAATTCCACCCTTCATATGCAGGATCGACTATAGGAACAGAGAAAAGCCATCACGGATTTCTTGATGATCCAAAACGGATAGGGGGAATCCCCTGTGTAACTTCAATGTAAACCAGTGGCAGCTCATACGTGACACCTGCCGTTTGCTCAGGCCCTTTGAGGAAGCTACTTTATTAGTCAGTCGCCAGGACTATGAGATGAACGATGAGATTCCACTGCTTCATGTACTACAACACATGTTGGAAACCATGGCTGGTCAGGGCATTAGATGCTGATCAACGCTTATGTTGTATAACAGATAGAGTGCAAGGTGCAGCTTTGGGGTGCCCTGCGGCCTGGTTTATTAAAAGCAGTCAAAAACAAGTGCAAACTGAAGTAGCTTAATAAAGCAGCTGATGCTGATCAACGCTTATGTTGTATAACAGATAGGGTGCAAGGTGCAGCTTTGGGGTGCCCTGCGGCCTGGTTTATTAAAAGCAGTCAAAAACAAGTGCAAACTGAAGTAGCTTAATAAAGCAGCTGATGCTGATCAACGCTTATGTTGTATAACAGATAGGGTTCAAGGTGCAGCTTTGGGGTGCCCTGCGGCCTGGTTTCTTAAAAGCAGTCAAAAACAAGTGCAAACTGAAGTAGCTTAATAAAGCAGCTGATGCTGATCAACGCTTATGTTGTATAACAGATAGGGTTAAAATAGCATGTGCCTTGGGATGCCCGTGTGGCCTGGTATATTTTAAGCTGAACAAAAAGTAACAATAATCCAAGTATGAGAAATGCTTTTGCTTAACAGATAGGGTTAAATAGCATGTGCCTTGGGATGCCCGTGTGGCTTGGTATATTTTAAGCTGAACAAAAAGTAACAATAATCCAAGTATGAGAAATGCTTGTGCTTAACAAATAGGGTTAAATAGCATGTGCCTTGGGATGCCCGTGTGGCCTGGTATATTTTAAGCTGAACAAAAAGTAACAATAATCCAAGTATGAGAAATGCTTTTGTTTAACAGATAGGGTTAAATAGCATGTGCCCTGGGATGCCAGTGTGGCGTAATGTATTTTAAGCTGAGCAGAAACTTTTAACACTAATCCAAGTATGAGAAATAATTTTGACCTTATTTACAGCGCCATACTTTGAAAAAAAATCCTTAATTTCATGCCGATCAATCCAAAGGTCAATGCCCCCAACAAAAATAGTGTTCGGCATAAGTTTTCCTTCTGGAAGGACGTAACCTTTAGTTTACATGGTTGTGGTAGGTTATATTACAAATTGGGATACCCCAGGCAGCAGTGTCATAGAAAGAGACAGATTGTAATGCAGACCATACGCAAGCAGAGAAACTAAGGCTGCAACAGGCCTCTTTAGTTTACATGGTTGGGGTAGGTTATCTTACAAATTGGGATACCCCACTGTATATGAAACCGAATATAATGCACACCCAAAAGTGGACAATCAGCCTCCAAGAGGCCTGCTTAGTTTAAATAAGAGAGCTGCTTAGCTTAAATAAGAGAGCTGATTAGTGTAAATAAGAGGCCTGCTTAGTTTAAATTAGAGAGCTGCTTAGTGTAAATAAGAGAGGTAGGTTATGTTATGTTACAGAATGGGATACCCCCAAGCAGGCTTTAGAACAGTATATATGCACAGCAACAGTGGATAAGCAGGCTCCAACAGGCCAAATTACTTTAAATAAGTGTGGAGCTTAGTGAAGATCAAGAGGGGTATGGTATGTTATAGAGTGGGATACCCCCAAGCAAGCTTTAGAACAGTATATATGCACAGCAACAGTGGATAAGCAGGCTCCAACAGGCCAAATTACTTTCAATAAGTGTGCAGCTTAGTGAAGATCAAGAGGGGTATGGTATGTTATAGAGTGGGATACCCCCAAGCAGGCTTTAGAACAGTATATATGCACAGCAACAGTGGATAAGCAGCCTCCAACAGGCCAAATTACTTTAAATAAGTGTGCAGATTAGTGAAGATCAAGAGGGGTATGGTATGTTATAGAGTGGGATACCCCCAAGCAGGCTTTAGAACAGTATATATGCACAGCAACAGTGGATAAGCAGGCTCCAACAGGCCAAATTACTTTTAATAAGTGTGCAGCTTAGTGAAGATCAAGAGGGGTATGGTATGTTATAGAGTGGGATACCCCCAAGCAGGCTTTAGAACAGTATATATGCACAGCAACAGTGGATAAGCAGCCTGCAACAGGCCAAATTACTTTAAATAAGTGTGCAGCTTAGTGAAGATCAAGAGGGGTATGGTATGTTATAGAGTGGGATACCCCCAAGCAGGCTTTAGAACAGTATATATGCACAGCAACAGTGGATAAGCAGGCTCCAACAGGCCAAATTACTTTAAATAAGTGTGCAGCTTAGTGAAGATCAAGAGGGGTATTGTATGTTATAGAGTGGGATACCCCCAAGCAGGCTTTAGAACAGTATATATGCACAGCAACAGTGGATAAGCAGGCTCCAACAGGCCAAATTACTTTAAATAAGTGTGCAGCTTAGTGAAGATCAAGAGGGGTATGGTATGTTATAGAGTGGGATACCCCCAAGCAGGCTTTAGAACAGTATATATGCACAGCAACAGTGGATAAGCAGGCTCCAACAGGCCAAATTACTTTAAATAAGTGTGCAGCTTAGTGAAGATTGTTGGGGCAATTTCCTATCCCGGACCCACCGGGGCACAGGGCAACCCTTGGGTGTGTGAAGTATAGAAGTGATGTCAGGCAAGCCGGCTTGGAGAGAGCGACCAAGTGCACAGAATTGAACAAAAGCAAGTCTTGGTAAAACACACTCTCTCTTTATTATCTGCTCGGCGAATGGTTAAATACATTTCAACAAATAATAAGCACCTCCCATTTGGGACTTTCCACACTTGATAATTCTATATTTTACGCTTGCAAGGTGACATTTTAACACACTATCACGTGGGTGCTTGTGGTCAGCCATTTTAGCAGAAAACGGTTATCTTGTTAGTACATCTTTGCAGCTACAGTTAGAAAATGTCTCGTACGCAGGATATAAAATGAGGAAGTAAGATTGCGGTTAAGCCATGTTTTCCTGAGTACGTGCGAGAAGCTCAAAAGACATTTATATAGCAAGAAACACATTTTGGAAGCAAGCTATTACACTCAATTACACAAAATGGAGTCTAGATCTAAAATGGATGCTGTCAGGCTAAGCAGCCATTCCTTCAACCCCCTCTTTTGGGCCTGGCCTGCCATGGCCCAATTATACAGAGGTGACGGAATGGGCGCAATCATTACAGTATGTAGACTTATGTTGCAGTAAGTAAGCGGTGTACATCCCTTGGGCCTTAGCGGTTCTATGTGCCAATAGACACATTACAAATTTAAATGCGACAAACCCTATCAATATGAACAGGCAAATTATCCCTATTTGAGTCAATATTCCCTTCCAACCAGAGAAGAATTTCAAGAAATACTGATCCCAAGGATCTGTTACCCCTGAATTGGCTTTCATTTCATAGGCCAGGCTATCTAGTTTGGCAATAGCTTTGGTAATCTTACCATTAGGTCCTAAATTGTCAGGGATATAGGTGCAGCAGGTGGAGCCTATCATTTTACACACGCCCCTTTGGGCTGCTAGTATCATGTCTAAAGCCATTCTATTCTGGAAAACCATGATGGACGTGGGGCCTAGCTGTTCTGCAATGCCTTTCAAAGCATTGCGCGTGTCATTAACAAAGCGCTGCTGGTTGTAATACAGATAATTTATCCAGTCAGCATTCTTATTCACAGTCACAATGGGACAAATGGATCCAAAACCTGTCTTAACAGGATCTCTAGCTTTGAATTCATCAGGGACCCCTCTTGGGACCCCTATGGCATCTATGTAAACATGTGGATCAAAATTACCTTTAGGGTGTGTTTCCCTTTTCCCTCTACGGGGAATACCTTGAAATTGACCCTCAAGAGCATGCTCCCCCCATTCTAATTGGGGGTAATGAGGAAAGGCATAATAAACTTTGTCAAGGCACATTGACCTTTCCAGTTAGGGGACAATATTGGTCTAATTTTCATGTCTCCACATAGCCATGCTACATCACCTACACTTGTGGTATGATTGTAGAGTAAATCATCAGTTACCTCAGAATTGCCCTGAAAGGCACAGAATTTATCAGGAAAATTACCTAGGTCTAGGGCACTTGAAATTCTAGTATAGCAAGTGTAATTACCAGGATAAATTTGTATACCCGTACCTATTTTCACGGGCTTATGGATGACGGGATAACTCTCTTTCCACTTGTCACATTGGGAATCATCAGACTTATTAGTAAACATTTCGATAAAACATTTTTCCTGCTCAGGGGGCAAATGCAAAGGTACGGTGCCTAAATGAGGTCTAGCTGAGGCACATACATAACAGTCAGATCTGTTCTGTTGCAGGGCCGTATAGTGGGCCCACTTCATCCATAGGTTAGTGTTGCTATCAAACCCCGTCTCAGAAGAAAACGTGTCTTCAGGATTTGGGTCCATACGAACCCTTACACTCCTCAGAAGTTGTACTATATCTTCTGTTTCTAGGGGGGAAGTGGTGGTGCTGGTATTTTGGGGTTTATCTCTTACGTTTTTCAAGTAAAATTTACCCTTGCATCTGGGATTTCCCCCACACCCCCCCGAAGGATGGGCCCCCAGCCAGTATGTTCCACTATCACTATCTGCGGGGGTCTCTAAATTCAATACAAGTGTTATGCACTGGTCTCGGGGCTTACTGTTCATACTACAGGCCTGATGACTTGATCTGCTAATGGACATTCGGTCCAGGAGGTTTTTTCCATTGGGGGCTTTTTTCTGGGCTGCGCTCTGGGGTTTATAATTCCAGTTTGATTTTCCTGTGTTCCATCCCACCGCCCCCCAATAATCACAATTTTCTCCCCAATACCCATCAGTTACACAAATATAGTGGGTGGTTGTTAGATACCCTAACATGAACATATTAATTCTTCCTAGGTCTTCACAATTTACAAGAGCACAAAAATCCAGAGTAAAAGTCATAACCTGCATAGAGGTATTGTACCAGAGGGTGACTATCCCTTTGTCGTCTTTAGTTACATAATGGGAATTATCAACCACCTCTTGTACAGTTCTTTTTGCTCTAGAGTATGGGGCTCTTAAAGATGGGATTGTTTTTTTATCTCTGGGGGGTTCTGTAGAATTCCCCCCTTTATGTGTCATCATGGGAATTGGACATAAAGAAAGGCTGCTAAGGGAGCCACATGCTAGGGACAACATCAGTAGTACCGTTGTGAAGAAAGCTAAAATCATTAGCATGCATGATTGAGGGGAATTCAGACAGAAGGATGAAATCCAGATTCTTCTCTTCGGAGCCTGTGTCCTTGGTTGGGGCTCAATTCAATTCAATTCAATTTATTGTTCGCCAAGTACATCGTGAGATGAACAAGGAATTCTTTTCGGCATATACACAGTGCAAAAAGAAAACAGTACAGATAACTGCAGTTAAAGTTACAAAGGAAGGGGAACATGGAAGACAGAGATACGGAAGCAGATAATTTCTTATAAAGTCAGAGTATGAGGACCCATCGATTCCCGCTTGATCCTGAGCCTATGATGCCTGGATATTGTTAAGGATGCGGACAGCCAAAGGAAAGAAACCCTTCCTGGACCTAGAAGTCCTGCAGGCTGGGACCGCAAGACGTCGCCCGGATGGTAAGTAGTGGAATAGGGTGTGTCCAGGGTGGGACGGATCCCGGAGTATCTTTCCAGCTCGCGTCTTGATTCTCTGATTGTGCAGTTCCTGTAGGGATGGTAAGGGGGCACCGATTATTCTTTCTGCCGTCTTTATTGTTCTTTGGAGTCTACCCTTGTCCCTGCTTGTAGCTCCTTCGAACCAGACAGAGAAAGAAAAGCACAGAACAGAACCAATGACGGCATTGAAGAAGAGCACAAGCAACTTTTTCGACAGGCCTGCCTTCTTAAGTTGCCTCAGGAAGAAAAGTCTCTGATGTGCTTTCTTCAGTAGAGCCGTGGTGTTCCTTTCCCAGCAGAGGTTGTCGGAGATTGTCACACCTAAGTATTTCGTCTCCCTTTCTCTCTTGATTTCCACCCCCTTGATGGTCAGGGGTGACAGGGGTGCCGGGTTCTTTCTGAAGTCCACTACCATCTCTTGGGTTTTGGAAGGGTTTATGACCAGGTTGTGTATAGTGCACCAACTGACAAGTTCCTCCACTGATCTTCGGTAGATTTCCTCTTTGCCATTCTTGATCAAACCTATGATGGTTGTGTCATCGGCAAACTTCACAATCTTCACAGAGTTGTCCAAGGAGGTGCAGTCATTGGTGTAAATCGAGAACAGGAGAGGGGACAGAACGCAGCCTTGAGGGGCACCGGTGTTGGTGTGCCTGACACTGGATCGTACTGGACCAAGTCTAACTACTTGGGATCGCTCTGTTAAAAAGCTCCCTGTCCATGCACAGATGTTCTGAGGAATGTTGAGCTTAGACATCTTTTCTACCAGCAGGTTCGGACTTATGGTGTTGAATGCCGAACTGAAATCAACAAAGAGAACTCTGACGTAGGTGTCTGGTTTATCCAAATGCTCGTACGTATAGTGGAGGGCCATGTTCACCGCATCGTCTGAGGATCTGTTTGCCTTGTAGGCAAATTGCATGGGATCCATAAGGCTGCCGGTGGTTGTTTTTAGATATTCCAGCACAATCCTTTCGAATGACTTCATGACCACGGATGTGAGTGCAACTGGCCTGAAGTCATTCATCTCGGTGGCTAAGGGTTTCTTTGGCACTGGTACAATGGTCGATCTTTTGAGACAGTGTGGGACCACGCCCATTTCCAGGGAGGCATTGAAGATCCTTGAAAACACTGGCGATAGCTGGTCCGCACACGACCTGAGGCAGATTGCAGATATTCCATCTGGTCCTGGTGCCTTCTTTATGTTGAGGCCTTTGAGAACTCGTGCAATTTTGTTCTCTGAGACCGAAAGAGTGTTTGTTGTTTGAGAGCCGAGGGAATGAATATTTTGGTTGGTTGACAGGAGTGATTGATCTAGTGACTGGGAGGAACTAGCTGCCATGTTTGGAGCTGAATCAAATCTGCAGTAAAAACTATTGAGATCCTCAACCTGTTGCCTGCTAGGGTTCAGTACCAGGGTAGACCCTTTGTAGTTAGTGAGATGTCTGAATCCCTGCCAGGTCTCTCTTGGGTTACTGGAGGAGAACTGCTTTTCCAGTTTCCTAGCATAACCTCTCTTTGCAGCCCTGATCTCCTTGGACAAGGAATTCCTCAATTTCTTGAACATAAGAATGTTCCCATCTCTGTGTGCAGGCTCTATTACCAACCTCTTCTCGCTTCCTTTGTGAAGCATCTGTCTGTGTTCCTTCAGCGGCGTTAGCTGCTCCTTTACCAGCCTCGATATCGGCTTCATCGAGAATCCTCAGATCAGGTACTTTCTTTATCCTAGAGGCGTGTATCCATGAGTTGGAGCTTTCCACCAGGACAGCTGTGCGTGCAACGGCGATCACTCTCGTCTCTGGTCCGTAAGGGAAATCGAGCCTGCGCGTTGGGTTGAGTTGCCTCACCAGAACCCGGTCTCCAATCCTTAGGTTATGAAGAGGCGTTTCTAAAAGAGAAGGAGAGTTCTGACAGACCTTTTGTTCATTTGTGGTTAAAGATACAATCAGATTTTCTACATACTTTTCCTGTCTAGCTTTTAACTCTTTTCCTGAATCAAGGGGTTTGTTTCCCCTCTTCCAAGGTATGGGAAAAGGTCTTCCCATTAGCACCTCATATGGTGACAATCTAGTGGTCTTATGAGGGGTCATTCTTATTTCTGCAAGTACTGCAGGTAGGTGGTCTTTCCACTTGATGAAAGTTGCGTTTGTAGCCTTCCTGAGTTTCTCTTTGATGGTCCTATTCATCCTTTCTACCAACCCTGAGCTCTGGGGGTGATAGGGGATGTGAAATTTCCAATTTATTTCTAATCTCTCAGCTAATTCTTTACAAACTTGAGAGGTGAATGCTGGACCATTATCGGTACGGACCTGGGTTGGGCATCCAAAACGGGGTATTATTTCTGTGGTCAAGATTTTGGCAACTGTCTTTGCATCTTCTTTGCGTGTGGGGAAAGCTTCTACCCATCTAGAAAACATATCTATGATAACCAATAGGCATTCTGTTCTACTACCTGGCTTTACAGTGATATGTGTAAAATCCATTTGTAGGTCTGTGAAAGTTTCTGTGGGGTATGTGAGATGATCATGTATGGGCTTGTTAGGGTTGTTTGGGTTGTTCCTCTGGCATATGATGCATTTGTAAACAAAATTTTGAACTAGTGCTCTACAGTTTAAAACGTAAAAGTACTCATTTAGTGCTTCTATGGTGTTGTTTGCGCTTCTGTGACCTACCCCATGTGCTTGGGAAATGAAAATTGGGGCACAAGCTTGGGGAATACATGGTTTCCCCTCTTTGCACCAAAGGCCGGAGGTCTTTGTTGCACCCTTCTGAGTCCAAGCCTCAATTTCATCGCAGGTGACTTGTTCCTGTAATGTGCCTAAAACATGGTCTAGACATTCTAATGACATTTGTGCAGTTACTGGGGCGGCCAATAGGGGGGATGACAGTATTGAAGTGTATCCTGTTCAGGCTGCCTCCTTGGCCGTTTTATCTGCTAGTGCATTTCCTAGCGCTATTTCTGATTGTCCTCCGGTGTGTGCTTTACAGTGTATAACTGCGATTTTCTTAGGGAGCTGGACGGCTTGCAAGAGGGACTTTATGAGAGTGTGGTGGGCGATGGGCTTACCATCTGCTGCCACAAACCCTCTCTGTTCCCAAATTCTTGCAAAATCGTGTATTACCCCAAAGCAATATTTTGAGTCTGTGTACGCATTAACAGCCTGGTCTTTGAACAGCTCGCAGGCTCTTGTGAGAGCAATGAGTTCTGCGGCTTGGGCAGATTTAAAGGGTATCTTTTTAGCCTCTAGAATTAAGTCCGGTAATTGTACAACAGCATACCCTGTGAGGTATACTTGGTCTTGGGGTCTGGAGCAGGACCCATCTACAAAAACGTTCTCTGCGTCAGGGATGGGGGTTGACAGCAAGTCAGGGCGTGGTGCCGTGTCTTTTTGGATCTGTGTCCTGCAGTCATGATCAGGGGGGATTTTGTCATGCTCACCTTTTATTCCCAGCATTGCGTTCAGGACCGGAGCTGGTCCTGTGGTGTGGGGTGAATACACTATTTTCAAATTAGGGTTAGACAACAGTATAACTTCATAACCACTCATCCTTTGTGCTGTCATATGTTGCGTGAAAACATTCTTCAGCAAGTATGACACATTGTGGGATGCATGTAGGATCGTCTGATGACCCAGAGTAACAGCTGTGGCTTGTTCCATAGTCATGGCACAAGCGGCCAAAGCCCTTAGACACCCTGGCATTGCCTGAACCTGTAGAGGCAATAGCTTAGAAAAAAATGCTACAGGTCTCATCCTACCCCCGTGTTCCTGAGCCAACAGCCCGGCATAGGTCTTACAAGATTCTCGAACATACAGATGAAAAGCTTTTACATAATTAGGCAGACCTAAACCCGGGCTACTAGACAAGGCATCTTTTAATGTGCAAAAAGCACTAACCATTTCTTGTGACCATGATATGGTGTCCGGCATATCTGAGAGGGTGCATGCTCTCAGTATGTTATCATAGTGGGAGAAGTCAGGTATCCACTGGCGGCAATAACCTGTCATGCCCAAAAAGGTCAACATTTCCTTTTTGGTGCGTGGGCGGGGCAGACCCACAATGGCAGCTACTCTCTTAGGACTAATTTCTCTTTGTCCTTCAGAAAGTACGAAACCTAAGTACTCAACCTTTTTTAGACACCATTGTAACTTTTCTCTAGACACTTTGAAACCACTTTCACATAGAACATTTAATAATTCTATACCATCGGCCCGGGCGGCCTCCTGGGAGTGGCTGGTCAATAGGACGTCGTCCGCATAACACAAGCACACTGACCCATGCCTAGGTGTATAGCTTTTGAGCACTTCTCGGAGCACGATAGCAAAAACCACTGGGCTGTTCAAGAATCCCTGAGCCAATCGTTTGAACGTTAATTGTTGCCCGCGGTAACAAAAGGCGAAAAGAGGCATGGTGTCAGGGTGAATGGGTATCCCAAAGAACGCGTTCTTTAAATCCAGAACGCTAAATGTGCCAAAATTATGGGGGATTGACGTGAGGAGAGAGACCACATCTGGTACTACCGGGGCCAGAGGTACAACTACAGAATTAACTGCCCTCAGGTCTTGGACGAACCGGTAGGTCCCATCTGTCTTTTGCACTGGATTTATTGGTGAATTGTAAGGCGACACTGTTGGTTCTATGATGCCATCTTTAAGATAGCGTGATATGAGGGGCTGAATTCCCTCAATCTTCTCCTGTGAGAGGGGGTATTGTTTGATGTAAGGTGGACGAGAGTTCGGTTTCAGCACAGCCTGATAAGGGGTACAGTCAATTAGCCCCACATCATAGGTGTCTTTTGCCCATACTCTGTCATCCACCTTGTTCCCTAGAGAATCACACAATTGATTTTGGGGTAGGGAGAAAAAGACCTTCAGTACATCACTAAAAATACTTACCCCTCCCTCTTTCGTCGTGCCGATGGAGAGTCCTAGTTTGCCCATGAGATCTCTACCTAACAGATTGACTGGGCAACTGTCCACGAGTCTAAAACAGTGTTCTATGTGCCCCTCACTGGTCAAATCAGACACTGTCATGGGTCTTGTCTTGTAAGTCTTTGTCAGTATCCCATTAATTCCCATGCAAGGAGCAGCGGGTTCCCTAGGTCCCTCATACAAACCCTTCTGAATGACACTGCAAGTTGCCCCTGAGTCCACAGGAAATGACATAGGGACCTCATTGACCAGTAGATTCACAAAAGGTTGTTGTTCAAATGTATGTGAGACCATGGGAAAGGTGGGCACGCTCCCTCCAGGGCACCCCTATTGAGGGCCTGTGTTGGTCCATGTAACAGGGATCTTTGGGGCCGGGGCAACATTTGGTGGTGCCTGATATTGTGCTGATGGTATGGGGCCATAGTTAGCCCTAGGGTCCGGTGTCGATTGATAAGTCTGGGGCCGGTTCTGCAAAGAGGAAGGACCCCTTTGGCTGTGGGCGATATTGGGTGGATATGGGCACTGGTTTTTCCAGTGGTCTAGTGCCCCACAATTAAAACAACCACTTTGCTTGGAACCTGGATGGGATACTGTGAAATTTCTTCCTCCTCGTTGTCTAAAATTCCCTCTTCTTCGGGGGGCCCCTTGGCCCCGTGGAGGGACATGTTGTAGTTGCAATGACCCTCCTGGGTTCTGTTGGTAGTGCACTTGCACTATTCCCGAGCTTTTGGGGACCTCAAAACACTCAGCGGCGTCTTTTGCCATGAGTTCTGAAGCAAACTTCTCTAGCCCTAAACTAGCATAGTCTGAAATCTGCTGCCTGATTTGCAAACTTACAGGAGGGAGGCAATTTCCAATGAAAGTGGTAATGCACAGGGGAATCATTCCTTCCCCTACTCCCATTCCACTCTCCTGTTTCCAAGTGGTCAGAAATCTCTTCCAGAAATCTGTCACATTTTCTCCCTTCTTTTGTTTACACACCAATGCAGCAGACAAGTTATGTTTTACTTTAAACACAGCACTCATTTGATCACTAATTTCCTTCCACATTTTATCTAAACCTTCTTCTGTCTGCCAATGTCGGGGGGTGCCCGAGATACCTAGGGCTGTTACCGCTTCCCAGTCCCATTCTGTCTCTTCACCTATGATTCTGGAGACTAGTAACTTATAATCTTCATTAGTGAATTGTCTCCCCTGGGTTGCTCTCTTGAGATAATTGATTGTGCCATGGGGGGATTTGCGGGGGGACGGACAATTTTTTATTATATGATCTAAGTCCTTAATATCAATTGGTATTGTTATGAGTTGAGTGCCTGCTTGTATGTAAGGATATGCAGAGTTAACTGCTAAATCTTTCTCATTTTCTTTTGGTTCAGTCTCAGACTGATCTAGGAGGTTGGTAACTTCCTCTATGCCTATGCCAAATAATTTTGCTATCTCTTTCTTTTTTGTACGTGTCACCGGCGGGGGGAAAGTTGCTAAAACCTTTTTTAATTCGTTCATGGCCCGGAGGCGCCCATCATTGTCCTCTGGCTCATGTGTCAGTCCCTTAATATAATCAGTATATATAGAAGCCTGTTTTCCCATTTCCTTAATTAGATTTTCTCTGTCAAATAGTATAGGGGCTGTTTTTAAGCCTTCTCTAAGGAGTAAGGCCTTGTCTATGACGTGACACTTATTAATCTTGCGTTCTTTAATATAATCAGCCGCCCAGTCTTCCAACTGGTTTTGTATATCGTCCTCATCTAACTGGTTTTCCTCTAAAGTGGGGTATATTGCCCCGATTACTTTTACTGTGTCTAATGATGGAAAACAACTATCTGTCACCGTGGTCTTGGTGGTGGTGTATTTAGTATTAACCTTAGTATATGGCGGCGGGGCACTGGGGATTTCCTGCCTCAGTTTTTTTGTTTTTAGTCTTGAAGCCATTTGTTCTCTCTGTTATGGGCCTCTTTACATTTCTTTTTATCAAGTTTATCTTTCTTTCTAGTCAACTTTCCAGTTTTCTCATACCAACCCGGGGCGACTTCTAGCCACTTAATACCACATTCCTTCATGTAGGACATGTCCCAATCAGGGTCTCCCTCGTAGTATGGCCAAGCTTTCCTATCACCCAGGCATAGGCCTTGTATCATATCCATGTGATATGGGTTATTAGCGCCCTCTCTAGGGAAAGGATAAATGGCCTCTAAGCCTTCTGTCCACCCTGCCAAGTTGTCTATGAAAGGCAGGGTGTGGTAACTTCCTCCTAACTGCCTTTCTACATAGTGTGTACAGTCTTCTCCTACCAAGGGAGCCTTAGTTTCTTGTTGACCCATTACATATATAAGACAATTATCTCTAAAAATTTCTAAATATTTACACAGTGACGACAGGGTCTCGCTCACCTTCGAGTCTGTATGTGCCACACAACAAATAGATCTTATACAACTACGCGATAGAAAGATATAAGCAGACAGAATGGCCCTGAAATTACTCCATGTTCACACACCACGGTTCCCTCTTAATATATTTCTATAGCGCGCTTCTACAGACAACCCGTGTCTACTTAAAGTCACCCAGACTTCGTCTATGCCTTTGCGAGAGATACTTAGGGCAGTACAGAGTCCTTCAAGAGGTAAATAGAATCAAAATTCACTTACCCCTTAAAGGTGTACTGCCCGCATTCTCCACCAGGAAACTGTTGGGGCAATTTCCTATCCCGGACCCACCGGGGCACAGGGCAACCCTTGGGTGTGTGAAGTATAGAAGTGATGTCAGGCAAGCCGGCTTGGAGAGAGCGACCAAGTGCACAGAATTGAACAAAAGCAAGTCTTGGTAAAACACAATGTAAACAAATTATTTGTAACCAGCTCACCCCTGTGATATCACACTCCGGCACGGATTCAAAAGAGGCTCCTGAAAACTCTTCAATGGAAATGCAGACAATGGTGGATCCAGCCAGAGCTAAAATATAACCTTTACTTTTGTATATTAAAAGTCCAATGAACTCATTACACACTGTGAGCTACCCCTCAGCACTCTCCATCCCACGTGACGCGTTTCAAGCTCACACCGAGCCCTTAATCATACAATTGTTATCACTGGAGAGTCAGCATATAAAGCAGCCGAGCGCAGGATATGTCTTACACCTGGGGGAATCTAGGTGATTACCATCTAGGGCAATTAGCATTAAAATTAACCCCTAATAAAACATAACACATGAAACATAAAACCCGGGACTTACCCCTCCATTATAGCGCCGTGCATGTCTTCCTGTGTTCGTTGCAGTCGAGGGCTCATGACGACATCCGCCCTGAGTGAAGCCAGACCGCATGTAGTAAATGGATGACTGCGGGGAATAAGTGACGTTCCCTGCCCATAGTGAAGCCAACCTGCGTGTCTGTGTCTGCCAGGAGTTCCCCCGCTTCCTGTATAAGTAGTTGCCCGGAGACGCATGACGCGGTATGCCCTCAATGAAGCCCAGATGTAACTAAGGGAAAGAAACCACCCACTGGCTTTTACACCTGTACAAAGCTGAAATGTACATATCTATCTCTGCGATCCCATCACTCACGTGCAGCCGCATAAAACCAAATACCAATGCTGAATGTTTAATAACGGGGAACTATTATTATATATACACTACTCATGCTGTATAATTAAATAAACCAATACACATCTCTATGACTCAAAAAAGAGAGTTTACATGCCCAAATTTCTATGGCCGCCATAGTGCTCAAATATAATGGGACATATGTAATAAAGCTTATTGAAAAATGATTAACCTGATCATATCAAGGTGTATTGGTAAGAATAAGATGCACTATAATAATCCTACTGGTGTAAGCCCCAAATCGGTATACTGTGTACATGATCCAGTCCATTCAGGTTTCCTAACCCATTTTTATGCCGCTTAATATCTGGGAAAGAAATATCTAATACTACTAATAGGGCAGAGGGGGGGGGGGGGGGGAAGGGGGGGGGGGAAACCCAAAAGGGTAATTCTCTCCCAAACTATGTGGTCTAATCTTATCCCTCCCACCCCTCCCCCATCACCCATACATGCATTTAATAAAGGGGAACCATATAGTGGGTACCCCAACAGACAATTACTATACTCCTAGTCTCCCCACCTACACAGTGCACATATATTAGGTTCTAGCTTATTAGACTAGCGAAAGAGGGAGGAAGAGACGTACCGGGGTATAATGCTATATGTAATAGGTATAAATGATTCCTAGGGGAAAAGGGGAAAACAAACCCTAGAGTTCAGCTGCCATATATACCAACATGGCTCAAACCTGAGCCAATCTCCGAAGTGATAGTGAAGAATAAAATCATACTCCAAAAAAGGATATCTGCTTTAAAATCCAAAATTAGATGAAAAGTGCAACCTACTAAGCCCGCATAAGCGGATCAGGGCTAAAAATCCAACATATTCTAAAGATCTGTAAATAACGAGATGTCCAGTCTGTCATTCAAGCCACTGGGTACACGAGTTCCCAATGTCACAATCCATTTAGCTTCGGCTTTCAGTAGTCTCCGCCATGGGTCCCCTCCTCTTGTATTCTCCACCACCCGTTCAATAATGGTAACTTGAATACAGTCCATCCTGCCCTCATGGTTTGAGCATACGTGTCTTGCAACATTAGATTTAGGAGAGGGCATCCCAATCTGGTAAACGTGTTCTCTAATTCGTTTCCTAACAGCACGTGTCGTGCACCCGACATATTGTAGACCGCATAGGGTGCAAGTAATGAGATATACAACATACTTCGTGTTGCAATTCAAAAACCCAACAATGGGAAAAACCTTATTAGTGGTCGTAGACCTAAACTTGGTTGATTTCTGTATCATCTTGCAACATGAGCATCGTGAACCCCCGCAAGGATAGCATCCCTTTGAGGTAAGCCAAGTGCTTGATTTCCTCTCTTTCTGTGTTTTAAGCATGGAAGGAGACAACCTTGTACCCAGGGTAGGTGCCTTAGACGCTACAACATTAACTCCCTCTTTAATAAAGGGTATTAAGTCCTGGTCCATAGCCAATATGGACAAATTCGATTGAATGATGTTTCTGATCTTGAAGAATTGATTGCTGTACTTCGTAACCATAGTCATAGACCCAAACTTCTTTCTGTCCTTCTTTCCATGTCCCAATCAGGGTCTCCCTCGTAGTATGGCCAAGCTTTCCTATCACCCAGGCATAGGCCTTGTATCATATCCATGTGATATGGGTTATTAGCGCCCTCTCTAGGGAAAGGATAAATGGCCTCTAAGCCTTCTGTCCACCCTGCCAAGTTGTCTATGAAAGGCAGGGTGTGGTAACTTCCTCCTAACTGCCTTTCTACATAGTGTGTACAGTCTTCTCCTACCAAGGGAGCCTTAGTTTCTTGTTGACCCATTACATATATAAGACAATTATCTCTAAAAATTTCTAAATATTTACACAGTGACGACAGGGTCTCGCTCACCTTCGAGTCTGTATGTGCCACACAACAAATAGATCTTATACAACTACGCGATAGAAAGATATAAGCAGACAGAATGGCCCTGAAATTACTCCATGTTCACACACCACGGTTCCCTCTTAATATATTTCTATAGCGCGCTTCTACAGACAACCCGTGTCTACTTAAAGTCACCCAGACTTCGTCTATGCCTTTGCGAGAGATACTTAGGGCAGTACAGAGTCCTTCAAGAGGTAAATAGAATCAAAATTCACTTACCCCTTAAAGGTGTACTGCCCGCATTCTCCACCAGGAAACTGTTGGGGCAATTTCCTATCCCGGACCCACCGGGGCACAGGGCAACCCTTGGGTGTGTGAAGTATAGAAGTGATGTCAGGCAAGCCGGCTTGGAGAGAGCGACCAAGTGCACAGAATTGAACAAAAGCAAGTCTTGGTAAAACACACTCTCTCTTTATTATCTGCTCGGCGAATGGTTAAATACATTTCAACAAATAATAAGCACCTCCCATTTGGGACTTTCCACACTTGATAATTCTATATTTTACACTTGCAAGGTGACATTTTAACACACTATCACGTGGGTGCTTGTGGTCAGCCATTTCAGCAGAAAACGGTTATCTTGTTAGTACATCTTTGCAGCTACAGTTAGAAAATGTCTCGTACGCAGGATATAAAATGAGGAAGTAAGATTGCGGTTAAGCCATGTTTTCCTGAGTACGTGCGAGAAGCTCAAAAGACATTTATATAGCAAGAAACACATTTTGGAAGCAAGCTATTACACTCAATTACACAAAATGGAGTCTAGATCTAAAATGGATGCTGTCAGGCTAAGCAGCCATTCCTTCAAAGATCAAGAGGGGTATGGTATGTTATAGAGTGGGATACCCCCAAGCAGGCTTTAGAACAGTATATATGCACAGCAACAGTGGATAAGCAGCCTGCAAATGGCCAAATTACTTTAAATAAGTGTGCAGCTTAGTGAAGATCAAGAGGGGTATGGTATGTTATAGAGTGGGATACCCCCAATCAGGCTTTAGAACAGTATATATGCACAGCAACAGTGGATAAGCAGGCTCCAACATGCCAAATTACTTTAAATAAGTGTGCAGCTTAGTGAAGATCAAGAGGGGTATGGTATGTTATAGAGTGGGATACCCCCAAGCAGGCTTTAGAACAGTATATATGCACAGCAACAGTGGATAAGCAGGCTCCAACAGGCCAAATTACTTTAAAAAAGTGTGCAGCTTAGTGAAGATCAATAGGGGTATGGTATGTTATAGAGTGGGATACCCCCAAGCAGGCTTTAGAACAGTATATATGCACAGCAACAGTGGATAAGCAGGCTCCAATAGGCCAAATTACTTTAAATAAGTGTGCAGCTTAGTGAAGATCAAGAGGGGTATGGTATGTTATAGAGTGGGATACCCCCAAGCAGGCTTTAGAACAGTATATATGCACAGCAACAGTGGATAAGCAGGCTCCAACAGGCCAAATTACTTTAAATAAGTGTGCAGCTTAGTGAAGATCAAGAGGGGTATGGTATGTTATAGAGTGGGATACCCCCAAGCAGGATTTAGAACAGTATATATGCACAGCAACAGTGGATAAGCAGGCTCCAACAGGCCAAATTACTTTAAAAAAGTGTGCAGCTTAGTGAAGATCAATAGGGGTATGGTATGTTATAGAGTGGGATACCCCCAAGCAGGCTTTAGAACAGTATATATGCACAGCAACAGTGGATAAGCAGGCTCCAACAGGCCAAATTACTTTAAATAAGTGTGCAGCTTAGTGAAGATCAAGGGGGGTATGGTATGTTATAGAGTGGGATACCCCCAAGCAGGCTTTAGAACAGTATATATGCACAGCAACAGTGGATAAGCAGCCTGCAACAGGCCAAATTTCTTTAAACTAGTGTGCAGCTTAGAGGAAATACAGAGGCTAATGGGATGTTGCAAAATGGGATGCCCCCACAACAGACCTGAGATCAGTATATATGCACAGAAAAAGTGTCTAAGCAGGCTGCAACAGGCCAAATTACTTTAAATAAGTGTGCAGCTTAGAGGAAATACAGAGGCTAATGGGATGTTACAGAATAGGATACCCCCACAGCAGACTTGAGATCAGTATATATGCACAGAAAAAGTGTCTAAGCAGGCTGCAACAGGCCAAATTACTTTAAATTAGTGTGCAGCTTAGAGGAAATACAGAGGCTAATGAGATGTTACAGAATGGGATGCCCCCACAGCAGACTTGAGATCAGTATATATGCACAGTAAAAGTGTCTAAGCAGGCTGCAACAGGCCAAATTACTTTAAATAAGTGTGCAGCTTAGAGGAAATACAGAGGCTAATGCGATGTTACAAAATGGGATGCCCCCACAGCAGACTTGAAATCAGTATATATGCACAGCAAAAGTGTCTAAGCAGGCTGCAACAGGCCAAATTACTTTAAATAAGTGTGCAGCTTAGAGGAAATACAGAGGCTAATGAGATCTTACAAAATGGTAATGTTCCCACAGCAGACTTGAGATCAGTTCAGTATATATGCACATCAAAAGTGTATAAGCAGTCTGAAACAGCTAACAAAGCCAGTCAGCCAGCCAGTAACACTCAGGCTGGATGAAAAAAAAAAAATCTCCCTGTCACTGCCTCCGATTTTTCCTACATTTCCCTGCTTCTCGCTGACTTCCTGCCTGTCTCCTGCCTGTCTACTGGCTGTCCCTGGCTCTCTAACTGTCTCTCCCTGAATACAGCAGTGTCATGTCTCTCACGAATGCAATAGAGAAATGAACAAAAGCAAGATGGCCGCCGCCTTATAAAGCGCTGTGACGTCACCGGGCTTGCTGGCTGCTGATAGGCTGCATGTGACTGCCCCAGCATGCACTGGAGCGGGGTAGATGTCTGGACATGTCCCGTCCGCCATCTTAGAATGCCTGTAATGTAAATGAATGGATGTTAAAGAAAAACTTCGAGCGATCGAAGCACGGGGAAATTCGGATTCGATCCGAATCGAATTTTTCATGAAATTCGGATCGAATCCAGGTTTGTCCGGATCGATTCCCTCATCCCTAAACAGGAGCTCAGTGTGTAGGGCCTATTGGTCCTTTATGTAAAATTTGGATCCTGTTTTTATCATCCAAAATAGTGCTGCATGCTCAGGAATAGTCATGGGTCCAGTATAGCATTTACTGATGCTATTACGTATGGTACATCTTGTGGCTCTACACCTCTACATGGTGTACACATTTATGAGAATTAAATAAACACATAGGCTATTGCAAAGTGAGCCCCTTGGTTTGAGGGTATAATACCACACAGCTTTTAGTATATTCCCGCCAACAATACACACAGTGTCCTACCAAAAAACACCCATGCAGACCCAAAGACATCTCCAGGAACAAGAGATGTATGGGTGAAGTAGGTGAGAGAGTCCTGTGTTTTTTTTTGTTTCTAATGGGTCACAATGTTCTGATGTTTATAATGGGACACCATGTGTATCGTGTGGGGAAATATACTCTGCATTTTGCTGTATTATATGGTGTCTACTTTCCAAAAAGCCTATGTATAAATAAAAACATCTGTTTGATACCTTCGACCATAATTAAATGTATCCACTACTTTATTCATTAATTGTATTATTATATAAGAGAGCAATACAAGTATTTGTATTGCATAGTTGGTTGTATTCAGAGTCACCTTAAATGATAATGGGCTTGCCAATACTCCTGTCCAATTTCTGAAGTCCCAGTGTTTTAAAGGTGCACTAAACTTTCTTACCGTTTTTGCTTTTTAACAGCTGATTGGCCAAGTCAAGAGAGTTCGTCTCGAAGATATGAATCTGGTAGATGACATGGATGTCTTTTTTAATGAAAAGGGTTCAATATCTGAACACCTTTATGTTGTGCAATGGAAAAAAGAGCTAAATAATATGAATTTACACACTACTTATTTGGGCATGTTTAATGCATCATTACCAGAAGATAAACAGCTAATTATTAAGCCATCACGTATATTATGGAGGCATAATAGGGTGAGTAAATATGATTATTTGTAATAGTGGATAAAATGAAAAACATTTAATTCTTACATTTTGTCTGCTGCAGCTGTTTTGTCCAACTCCAGCTTTTCTAAAACTCATCTCCGGGGTCCATAGTGCTTGCCCCTCACTTTGAAAGATGTGGGATAGGGCTTTGTCTACCAGTTTTTCTTGAAAATGTAGTTAGTAAGCAGTAAGACAAATGGTCTCCAAATCATACAGGAAGATCACCAAATGCTGGCCGCATCTCTGGCTCTCTTCTCCAGCATGCACACTCCCATGCCCAGCCATTCAGAAAGGCTGGATGCGGGAGTGCGTACAGCTAAAGATATGCCGGGGAGATGATGGCCAACGATGACATAATTGGGGGAGCTGCTGGTAAAGGCGTGTTTACCAGTGCCCCCTTGCATTTCACACAGCGTAGCATCCCACTATAGGGTGCCCTGAGGGAAGGTTAAGCAACTGGCCCTGTAGTCTTTGAGATTCCAGGGCCAAAGGCCAAAGGGTTTTGATCCACTTAAATTGTTCATCTGGATCCTGATTTACTACTTGGAAACACACATAATAGACCATTGTTCTGCTGACAATAACTAATATTTGCCAAAACATGACTGGAAAGCCTCATCCATTGGCCTCAATTTAGTAAGAGTTGAAAAAAATTCTCATGATAGTAAAAAATGTACTTTTTGAGAAAAAAGCATGAGAATGTCACTGTTGGTGAATCATCAGCTAGGAATACAATGAAAGTCAATCATACTTTTTTACTCCTAAGAAAAACAGTGACATTCTCATGATTTTTTCCATATGAAGTGAATTTTTTTAGGACCATTCAAATGTCTTTTCAACTGTTATTGAGTCAAGGCCTTTATGTTTAAATATATATATATTATATATATTTATATTGTTTTGCGGCAGTTGCCAAAGATTACACCTAGGCAGGAAGGCGTAGGGAAAGGTGAGTTACTGGTAAACCCAGGGGGGGTTTACAAAATGGGGCATCCTTGTCTCTTTTAGACTCCAGGGCTTACACAGAAGGGTTTTGAGCTGCTTTAAGGCCAAGGCAGATGAGAGGCATGAGTACCTGGACTGTCTAGCCATTTGTCTTTGAATTATACTTTCTTATACACAATATTGGTTGCTGATACAGCTGTACCACTGTCTATTGCCATGCAGACATATAGGGGGAGAACACATGTCATCAGAAAATGTGAAAAACAGGCAAATTGCACCTGTGCGTTTGTATGAATGCATATTTTACAATGTGTCTGCATTTTGTAATCTTTACTCTGTAACACCACAAGTGAAAAAAAAAATGACACTCATTGCAAAAAGTAATTCCATCCAGATGCCAAGAGGTCGCTGCACAGAACCATGTCAACCGGGATTTCGAAAAGCTCCTGGAGAAAGTCTTCACATCTGCTGTTATGATTGTGTTCCATGTTTTGAAGGAGAATTTACAAGTTCTTATGGTAAAAACATCCACCAACACTTGTATAATTTATGTAGCAGCAATGCAGTGTATTTATAACTATTGTTTGTCCTTAATTTTATAGCATTAGAATGAAGGCTGGTTAATAAGTATTATGGCTAGTAAATGTTCTCACTAGAGATGAGCGAACTTTTGACTGATTCGCCGAATTTTCCGACAAAAATCGTTTCGACCCGAATAAATTCGCGACGAATCGCTATTAAAAACGGCTATTTCTGAGCCTCCTAGAGCCTTAATAGGGTTGTAAACCATTCTGCCTTGCTGTAACACGCACAGGATGCGTGCTGGGTTAGTTAAATAATACTTTGAATAAATATCACATGCAGATCAGAGGCATCGCTAATAGAATCGCAGAGCGGCACAATTGAATTCAAGAGAGTTGAAGTGGCATCACTATGAGGGGCAGGAACCCAAACATTGCTTTAAAGAGACACTGGAGTTGACAGCAGCAGGAGCCCAAAAATTGGATGAATCACACCCTGGAGTTGGCAGCAGCAGCAGGAGCCCAAACATTGGCTGAAAGACACTGGGGTTGGCTTCAGGAGTCCAAAAATTGGCTGAATCACACCCTGGAGTTGGCAGCAGCAGCAGCAGGAGCCCAAATATTACTTCAAAGAGACCCTGGGGTTGGCTTCAGGAGCCCAAAAATTGGATGAATCACACCCTGGAGTTGGCAGCAGCAGGAGCCCAAATATTACTTTAAAGAGACACTGGGGTTGGCTTCAGGAGCCCAAAAATTGGATGAATCACACCCTGGAGTTGGCAGAAGTTGGCAGCAGCAGCAGCAGGAGCCCAAACATTACTTAAAAGAGACACTGGGGTTGGCTTCAGGAGCCCAAAAATTGGATGAATCACACCCTGGAGTTGGCAGGAGTTGACAGCAGCAGCAGCAGGAGCCCAAATATTACTTTAAAGAGACCCTGGGGTTGGCTTCAGGAGCCCAAAAATTGGATGAATCACACCCTGGAGTTGGCAGCAGCAGCAGCAGGAGCCCAAATATTACTTTAAAGAGACACTGGGGTTGGCTTCAGGAGCCCAAAAATTGGATGATTCACACCCTGGAGTTGGCAGCAACAGCAGCAGGAGCCCAAATATACACTGGAGTTGGCTTCAGGAGCCAAAAAATTGGATGAATCACACCCTGGAGTTGGCAGCAGCAGCAGCAGGAGCCCAAACATTACTTTAAAGAGACCCTGGGGTTGGCTTCAGGAGCCCAAAAATTGGATGAATCACACCCTGGAGTTGGCAGCAGCAGGAGCCCAAATATTACTTTAAAGAGACCCTGGGGTTGGCTTCAGGAGCCCAAAAATTGGATGATTCACACCCTGGAGTTGGCAGCAGCAGCAGCAGGAGCCCAAATATACACTGGAATTGGCTTCAGGAGCCCAAAAATTGGATGAATCACACCCTGGAGTTGGCAGCAGCAGCAGCAGGAGCCCAAATATTACTTTAAAGAGACCTTGGGGTTGGCTTCAGGAGCCCAAAAATTGGATGAATCACACCCTGGAGTTGGCAGAAGTTGGCAGTAGCAGCAGCAGGAGCCCAAATATTACTTTAAAGAGACCCTGGGGTTGGCTTCAGGAGCCCAAAAATTGGATGAATCACACCCTGGAGTTGACAGGAGTTGGCAGCAGCAGCAACAGGAGCCCAAACATTACTTTAAAGAGACACTGGGGTTGGCTTCAGGAGCCCAAAAATTGGATGATTCACACGCTGGAGTTGGCAGCAGCAGCAGCAGGAGCCCAAATATACACTGGAGTTGGCTTCAGGAGCCCAAAAATTGGATGAATCACACCCTGGAGTTGGCAGCAGCAGCAGCAGGAGCCCAAACATTACTTTAAAGAGACACTGGGGTTGGCTTCAGGAGCCCAAAAATTGGATGATTCACACCCTGGAGTTGGCAGCAGCAGGAGCCCAAATATACACTGGAGTTGGCTTCAGGAGCCCAAAAATTGGATGAATCACACCCTGGAGTTGGCAGCAGCAGCAGCCCAAACATTACTTTAAAGAGACCCTGGGGTTGGCTTCAGGAGCCCAAAAATTGGATGAATCACACCCTGGAGTTGGCAGCAGCAGGAGCCCAAATATTACTTTAAAGAGACCCTGGGGTTGGCTTCAGGAGCCCAAAAATTGGATGATTCACACCCTGGAGTTGGCAGCAGCAGGAGCCCAAATATACACTGGAGTTGGCTTCAGGAGCCCAAAAATTGGATGAATCACACCCTGGAGTTGGCAGCAGCAGCAGCAGGAGCCCAAACATTACTTTAAAGAGACACTGGGGTTGGCTTCAGGAGCCCAAAAATTGTATGAATCACACCCTGGAGTTGGCAGCAGCAGGAGCCCAAATATTACTTTAAAGAGACCCTGGGGTTGGCTTCAGGAGCCCAAAAATTGGATGATTCACACCCTGGAGTTGGCAGCAGCAGCAGCAGGAGCCCAAATATACACTGGAGTTGGCTTCAGGAGCCCAAAAATTTGATGAATCACACCCTGGAGTTGGCAGCAGCAGCAGCAGGAGCCCAAATATTACTTTAAAGAGACCCTGGGGTTGGCTTCAGGAGCCCAAAAATTGGATGAATCACACCCTGGAGTTGGCAGCAGCAGCAGCAGGAGCCCAAATATTACTTTAAAGAGACCCTGGGGTTGGCTTCAGGAGCCCAAAAATTGGATGAATCACACCCTGGAGTTGGCAGGAGTTGGCAGCAGCAGCAACAGGAGCCCAAACATTACTTTAAAGAGACACTGGGGTTGGCTTCAGGAGCCCAAAAATTGGATGAATCACACCCTGTGGAGAGTCATGTGGAGAAAAAGTAGCTTAGTTAGTAATATCTACATAAAATTATGAATAAACAAATGCAAAAGTATTGCCAAAGTGAAGTTTTGTTTGAGGGTGTGTTTCCACCTTTTAATTAAATCAGAAACAAGAAGGTATCATTGCCTCTGACTAATTAGCCCTCAAAAATTCTTGGAATTTTTAATCTGGAATCATGTCTGATCCGTCTTATCCGAAGAATATTAATAAAAAGTAAGAGTAACGTAAAGGATTTTTTATCAATACTTACTTGTGGTCCGATGCGGAGGAATGTCTGTAACTGGAGAGCAGCGCCTTAAATCTGATTTGCACGATCCATCTTTCTTTAGTGTAGGTCTGGCCCCGTCATCAATCTACTGGAATACATCAGGCATTGTTGGGAGGAAAGCTTGGATGATCCATGCGCCATTCATTTCCACGCAGGGCAGTCTCTGGAAAAAAAAAAACTATGTATAAACCAGGGTCTTTTTCATATAAAAACAAATGGTTATTTTTGCTTTTAAACCATATGTTCCACAGCTTTACCAGTCATTGTGTCAGCCAATGAAGCAACTTTGTCTGGAAGTGCTGCAAAAGCAGTCCACTGCATCACAAGTGGCATCTGACACCCCCAGTCAACTGTCTGTTGTCTGTCTGTTATGCTTTGGGTTCAGCTCCACTATCCATTGATGAAGATCTGATAATCATAAAATTCAGCAGCTACTGCCCAGCCAAGAAGTGGAGGAGACACTCGCCTCTTCTTCCACTAGCCGGCAATTAGTGATGAGGAGAGTGTCGTGGGAGTAGGTGTTGCAAGCCGAGGTAGTGGAAGAGGGTCCCTGGAGTCTGCGGCGCTGGCGGCGGCAGCAGCAGCAGATTATTGCGGACTGTTGTTCGGAAAAATCAGCTACTCAGCGATGTGGCAGTGTTTCATGCAGCATCCTGTGGAGAAAAAGTAGGTTAGTTAGTGTATATACATAAAATTATGAATAGACAAATGCAATAGTATTGCCAAAGTGAAGTTTTGTTTGAGGGTGTGTTTCCACCTTGTAATTAAATCAGAAACAACTAGCTATCATTTGCCTCTGAATAATTAGCCCTCAAAAATTCTTGGAATTTTTAATCTTGATGTCTGAGGGATTTTTCCTCTCAGACAGCATCACCATAAGTCCAGCCTGCTGCATTACACTTGGAAGAACATCTTGTTTGCGCTGCAACAAGGAAGCCAGAGTCATGCGTCCTGACATGGCACACGTGTTCAGTCTAGTTTTGAAGTCTTGCCTCCATCTGAAAGAACAGGAAAGAAAGTTAGCATGCACTTCTGGCACTAGTACACCACCAAGCACAACCTTATTGAGCCTCAGCGTCACAACGGTGTACCCCACCATAGTCTGATTTGCGATGTTTCCACCCGTTGGAATTCCACCCTCCATATGCAGGATCCACTATAGCAGTGGTCCCCAACCCTGTCCTCAAGGCCCACCAACAGGCCAGGTTTTGCAGATCTCCACAAAGATGCACAGGTGGAGTAATTAGTGCAGCTGCAGAGCAATAGAGCTGGCTATTTGGAGATCCAAAAAACATGACATGTTGGTGGGCCTTGAGGACAGGGTTGAGGACCACTGCACTATAGGAACAGAGAAAAGCCATCACGGATTTCTGGATGATCCAAACGGATAGGGGGACACCCCTGTGTAAATTCAATGTAAACCATTGGCAGCTCATACGTGACACCGACCGTTTGCTCAGGCCCTTTGAGGAAGCTACGTTATTAGTCAGTTGCCAGGACTATGAGATGAACGATGAGATTCCACTGCTTCATGTACTACAACACATGTTGGAAACCATGGCTGGTCAGGGCACTGGAGACATGGCACATACATTTCACAGCCACATGAAGCCTGTGGGGGCTGAAGTGGAGGAGGAGGAGGGGGTGGGGCACAGCAAACCACAGTTTAGGTTTCACAAAATGACCATTTTATCTAGTCATCTGACAGGAGAGGAGGAGCAGGAGCAGCCACAGGAGCTAGAGGGTTGTGAGGAAGGCGAGACAGAGGACCCAGACACACCGTGGCAGTTTACAGTGGAGATGGAGACAGGTAGTCCCTCCGAGTCACTTGCACAAATGGCACGATGCATGCTCACATGCTTGCGTACTAGTGAGCGCAGAATTGTCTCCATTTGTCAGCGGGAAGACTTCTGGCTCTCCAACTTATTGGACCCTCGCTTCCGGCACAAAATGGGGGCATTTTTTACGCCCACTGAGAGGGAGGACAAACTGACCTACTACAGAGATATCCCACGTAGTCAGTTGGGCGATGTCTATCTGCGCCATGGCCCATACTCCCGCAGGTCTGACTCGGGGGGACCTCTGCGATCACCTTCCACTGCCATGGCTGCTGGGGGGGTGGAAGGAGCAGCAGCAGCAGCTCCATCAGCAGCAGCCTCAGTCTTCAGTCGCTAGTGAGTAGCTTTCTACACCCGCATAGTGAGTCTACTCATGAGCAGCAGGAAGACCTGGAGCTGGACCTCAAACAGCAGGTCATGTCATACCTTGACATGACCATGCCAACACACCTTCAGGATCCACTGGATTTGCTGGGAAGCCAAACTTGACTTGTGCCCGCAACTAGCAGAGTTTGCCCTGGAAAAGCTGTACTGGCCGGACAGTAGGTGATTTAGATGGCAACTGGGCTGCTCTATATAACGAAGCAAAATGGCAAATTTACCTCACTATATAAGCTATTGCCCCTCAGATTTACACAGGGGCTGCTCTATATTATGCTGCAAAATGGCAAATTTACCTCACAATATAAGCTATTGCAGCTCTATATAAATAAAAATAAATAAATAAAAAAAGGGCCTGTAGAAGCTTATTTAGTATAACAGATAGGGTGACATGTGCTGGTTTGGGATGCCCATATGGGCTAGTGTTTTGGCAGCAGTACAAAAACCAATGCAAAATGCAATAGCTTAATAAAGCTGATGCTGATCAACGCTTATTTAGTATAACAGATGGGGTGCAACATGCAGGTTTGGGATGCCCTGCGGCCTGGTGTATTTAAAGCAGACCAAAACCAATTCAAAATGCAATAACTTAATAAAGCTGAGGCTGTAGATGCTTATTTAGTATAAACAGGTAGGGTGCAAGGTGCAGCTTTGGGGTGCCCTGCGGCCTGGTTAAATGAAAGCAGTCAAAAAGGAAGTGCAAACTGAAGTAGCTTAATGAAGCTGATGCTGATCAACGCTTATGTTGTATACCAGATAGGGTGCAAGGTGCAGCTTTGGGGTGCCCTGCGGCCTGGTTTATTAAAAGCAGTCAAAAACAAGTGCAAACTGAAGTAGCTTAATAAAGCAGCTGATGCTGATCGACGCTTATGTTGTATAACAGATAGGGTTAAAATAGCATGTGCCTTGGGATGCCCGTGTGGCCTGTTATATTTCAAGCTGAACAAAAAGTAACAATAATCCAAGAATGAGACATAATTTTGACCTTCTTTACAGCGCCATACTTTGAAAAAAAAAAAATTAATTTCATGCTGATCAATCCAAAGGTCAATGCCCCTAACAAAAATAGTGTTCGGCATAAGTTTTCCTTCTGAAAGGACGTAACCTTTAGTTTACATGGTTGGGGTAGGTTATCTTACAAATTGGGATACCCCAGGCAGCAGTGTCATTGAAAGAGACAGATTGTAATGCAGGCCATACGCAAGCAGAGAAACTCAGGCTGCAACAGGCCTATTTAGTTTACATGGTTGGGGTAGGTTATCTTACAAATTGGGATACCCCACTGTATATGAAACCGAATATAAATGCACACCCAAAAGTGGACAATCAGCCTCCAAGAGGCCTGCTTAGTTTAAATAAGAGAGCTGCTTAGTATGGTAGGTAGGTTATGTTATGTTACAGAATGGGATGCCCCAAGCAGACTTGAGATCAGTATATATGCACACAGCAGCAGTGTGTAAGCAGGCTCATACAGGCCAAATTTCTTTAAATAACTGTGCAGCTTACAGTAAATGCAGAGGCTAATGGTATGTTACAGAATGGGATGCCCCAAAAACCAGAGAGCACCTGGCAGGCAGCAGTAAGACTATGCCCAGCAAAAGTGTCTTTATCATGCCTAATTTCAATTAGAATAGGTGCAAATGGTTAGGTTCTTAAATAGAGGCTGGTGTAGTCACAGAATGGGATGCCCCAAAAAGGAGTGCACCTGGCAGGGACCAGTAGTGCTATGCCCAGCAAAAGTGTCTTTATCAGGGCTAATTTCAATTATAATAAGTGCAAATGGTTATATGGTCTTAAACAGAGGCTGCTGTAGTCACAGAATGGGATGCCTTAAAAAAAGATCCAGTAGTGCTATGCCCAGCAAAAGTGTCTTTATCAGGGCTAATTTCAATTATAATAAGTGCAAATGGTTATATGGTCTTAAACAGAGGCTGCTGTAGTCACAGAATGGGATGCCTTAAAAAAAGATCCAGTAGTGCTATGCCCAGCAAAAGTGTCTTTATCAGGCCTAATTTCAATTATAATAAGTGCAAATGGTTATATGGTCTTAAACAGAGGCTGCTGTAGTCACAGAATGGGATGCCCCAAAAAAGAATCCAGTAGTGCTATGCCCAGCAAAAGTGTCTTTATCAGGGCTAATTTCAATTATAATAAGTGCAAATGGTTATATGGTCTTAAACAGAGGCTGCTGTAGTCACAGAATGGGATGCCTTAAAAAAATATCCAGTAGTGCTATGCCCAGCAAAAGTGTCTTTATCAGGCCTAATTTCAATTATAATAAGTGCAAATGGTTATATGGTCTTAAACAGAGGCTGCTGTAGTCACAGAATGGGATGCCTTAAAAAAGATCCAGTAGTGCTATGAACAGCAAAAGTGTCTTTATCAGGCCTAATTTCAATTATAATAAGTGCAAATGGTTATATGGTCTTAAACAGAGGCTGCTGTAGTCACAGAATGGGATGCCTTAAAAAAAGATCCAGTAGTGCTATGAACAGCAAAAGTGTCTTTATCAGGCCTAATTTCAATTATAATAAGTGCAAATGGTTACATGGTCTTAAACAGAGGCTGCTGTAGTCACAGAATGGGATGCCCCAAAAAAGAATCCAGTAGTGCTATGCCCAGCAAAAGTGTCTTTATCAGGGCTAATTTCAATTATAATAAGTGCAAATGGTTATATGGTCTTAAACAGAGGCTGCTGTAGTCACAGAATGGGATGCCTTAAAAAAAGATCCAGTAGTGCTATGCCCAGCAAAAGTGTCTTTATCAGGCCTAATTTCAATTATAATAAGTGCAAATGGTTATATGGTCTTAAACAGAGGCTGCTGTAGTCACAGAATGGGATGCCCCAAAAAAGAATCCAGTAGTGCTATGCCCAGCAAAAGTGTCTTTATCAGGCCTAATTTCAATTATAATAAGTGCAAATGGTTATATGGTCTTAAACAGAGGCTGCTGTAGTCACAGAATGGGATGCCTTAAAAAAAGATCCAGTAGTGCTATGCCCAGCAAAAGTGTCTTTATCAGGCCTAATTTCAATTATAATAAGTGCAAATGGTTATATGGTCTTAAACAGAGGCTGCTGTAGTCACAGAATGGGATGCCTTAAAAAAAGATCCAGTAGTGCTATGCCCAGCAAAAGTGTCTTTATCAGGGCTAATTTCAATTATAATAAGTGCAAATGGTTATATGGTCTTAAACAGAGGCTGCTGTAGTCACAGAATGGGATGCCTTAAAAAAAGATCCAGTAGTGCTATGCCCAGCAAAAGTGTCTTTATCAGGCCTAATTTCAATTATAATAAGTGCAAATGGTTATATGGTCTTAAACAGAGGCTGCTGTAGTCACAGAATGGGATGCCCCAAAAAAGAATCCAGTAGTGCTATGCCCAGCAAAAGTGTCTTTATCAGGGCTAATTTCAATTATAATAAGTGCAAATCGTTATATGGTCTTAAACAGAGGCTGCTGTAGTCACAGAATGGGATGCCCCAAAAAAGAATCCAGTAGTGCTATGCCCAGCAAAAGTGTCTTTATCAGGGCTAATTTCAATTATAATAAGTGCAAATGGTTATATGGTCTTAAACAGAGGCTGCTGTAGTCACAGAATGGGATGCCTTAAAAAAAGATCCAGTAGTGCTATGCCCAGCAAAAGTGTCTTTATCAGGGCTAATTTCAATTATAATAAGTGCAAATGGTTATATGGTCTTAAACAGAGGCTGCTGTAGTCACAGAATGGGATGCCCCAAAAAAGAATCCAGTAGTGCTATGCCCAGCAAAAGTGTCTTTATCAGGGCTAATTTCAATTATAATAAGTGCAAATGGTTATATGGTCTTAAACAGAGGCTGCTGTAGTCACAGAATGGGATGCCTTAAAAAAAGATCCAGTAGTGCTATGCCCAGCAAAAGTGTCTTTATCAGGGCTAATTTCAATTATAATAAGTGCAAATGGTTATATGGTCTTAAACAGAGGCTGCTGTAGTCACAGAATGGGATGCCCCAAAAAAGAATCCACTAGTGCTATGCCCAGCAAAAGTGTCTTTATCAGGGCTAATTTCAATTATAATAAGTGCAAATGGTTATATGGTCTTAAACAGAGGCTGCTGTAGTCACAGAATGGGATGCCTTAAAAAAAGATCCAGTAGTGCTATGCCCAGCAAAAGTGTCTTTATCAGGGCTAATTTCAATTATAATAAGTGCAAATGGTTATATGGTCTTAAACAGAGGCTGCTGTAGTCACAGAATGGGATGCCCCAAAAAAGAATCCAGTAGTGCTATGCCCAGCAAAAGTGTCTTTATCAGGGCTAATTTCAATTATAATAAGTGCAAATGGTTATATGGTCTTAAACAGAGGCTGCTGTAGTCACAGAATGGGATGCCTTAAAAAAAGATCCAGTAGTGCTATGCCCAGCAAAAGTGTCTTTATCAGGGCTAATTTCAATTATAATAAGTGCAAATGGTTATATGGTCTTAAACAGAGGCTGCTGTAGTCACAGAATGGGATGCCTTAAAAAAAGATCCAGTAGTGCTATGCCCAGCAAAAGTGTCTTTATCAGGGCTAATTTCAATTATAATAAGTGCAAATGGTTATATGGTCTTAAACAGAGGCTGCTGTAGTCACAGAATGGGATGCCTCACAGCAGACTTAAGATCAGTTCAGTATATATGCACAGTTAGTTAGTATAAGCAGCCTGAAAACGCTAACAAAGGCTGTCAGGCTGGATGAAAAAAAAAAAAAAATCTCCCTGTGACAGCCTCCGATTTTCCCTTCCTTTCCCTGTTTTTTGCTGGCTTTCTGTCTGTCTCCTGTCTGTCTCCTGCCTGTCTCCAGCCTGTCCCTGTCTGTCCCTGCCTGTCCCTGCCTGTCTAACTGTCTCTCCCTCAGCTACACAGCGTTCTGTCTCTCACGAATGCAATAGAGAAATGAGGAAGGAAAAGCAAGATGGCCGGCCTTAAATAGCGCTGTGACGTCACCGGGCTTGCTGGCTGCTGATAGGCTGCATGTGACTGCCCCAGCTTGCACTGGCGCGGGATAGATGTCCAGACATGTCCCGTCCGCCATCTTAGAATGCCTGTAAATGTAAATGAATGGATGTTAAAGGAAAACTTCGAGCGATCGAATCGCGGGGAAATTCGGATTCGATCCGAATCGAATTTTTCCTGAAATTCGGATCGAATCCGGGTTCGTCCGGATCGATTCGCTCATCCCTAGTTCTCACCACCAGTTTTATTTTTCTTATTTTATAGACAGTGAAATCTGTCACACATGCCCTGACAATGAGTGGCCTAATAAAGCAAAAGATAAGTGTGTTCTCAAGCTCCATGAATATTTGTCTTATGATGACATTGTGGCTTTATTGTCTTCTGTCTCCTCAATATTACTTTGTCTTAGCGCCTTATTTATCAATGGAATATTTATTTTGTTTAGAGACACTCCTATAGTAAAAGCTAATAATCGCAGCCTCAGCTTTATTCTCCTCATCTCACTCAAGCTTAGTTTACTGTCTGTGTTCTTGTTTATTGGACGTCCATCAGATATATCCTGCAAACTACGCCAAATCTGCTTTGGTGTTTATTTCACAGTCGCTTTGTCTTCGGTCTTGGCAAAAACAACCATGGTTTGCATTTCATTCAAAGCCACCAGACCCAACAGCTCCTGGAGTAAATGTGTAGGAGCAAAACTACCAAATTCTGTAATGGGCGTCTGCTCTTCTATTCAGGTTCTTGCTGGAACTGTTTGGTTATCTAGTAATCCTCCATTTCAGGATTTTGACACTTATTCTTTTCCAGAGAAGATCATTGTTTATTGTAATGAAGGATCTGTGTTGGCTTTTTACTTCATGTTAGGCTACATGGGACTTCTGGCAACTGTGAGTTTTATATTAGCTTTCATGGTGAGAACATTACCGGACATCTTTAATGAAGCCAAATACATCACCTTCAGCATGCTGGTGTTCTGCAGTGTTTGGGTCTCAGCCATCCCGGCTTATCTGAGCACTAAGGGGAAGAATGTGGTCATTGTAGAAATTTTTGCTATTTTGGCTTCATCTGCAGGAGTAATGTGTTGCATATTTCTCCCTAAATGCTACATTATACTGAGGAGAAAAAACACGAACACCAAGGCACAATTGTTCTCTAAGTCACCCTCTTAAGCCACCAACTTTTTTTCCTTTACTACATCTACACTTTTCAGATATTGCGTATATGTTCTTATTAACATATAAGCAGATGAGAGGCCCAAAAAGGTGCTCATGATGCTCCAGAGCATCAATGGCCCTAGTAGAAATGATACAAACCTCAGAAAAAATGTAAATACTACAAATATGTTAAAATCTATTTCACCCCTATTTAGCTATGACACTGAGTTTAAGATTATCCACTAGTACAGAATCTATACAAAACATAATTTATGCTATAATTTATATTTTTTCTGCAAATGTATGTTTTGACCATTCTTCCTTTTCAATAATAAATGTAAATTACATAAATCATCAGATTATAATAAAAAATAAGGCGATAAAAAATTATATTCAACAGTTGTTTTAAAGTATTCAATCGGGTTGCACAATGGAGCAAGAAGGTGAGGTGGGGCTAATACTGTGGAAAATGGGTAAGGATCTCACTGAGAAAAAAATTATCTACAGTAATATCAGGTGGATAAAAGTCCCTTTGGATATGGACATCACTTGTGCAAGACTAGTTTTGGTCTGATTTCATTCCTAACTAAAAGTGCCCCAAAATGGCATGTATATTACTCTGACTTCTCCATAGGACTGTATCCAACTCCTTTAAAGCTCTTCAAAGCAAAAAAAACAACCAAAAGGGGGGGGTGTCCTTAACCCCCCAACAAAGTCTGCCCTTACACCAAAGACTGACAATTGCACTACCCTATGTACTTTATTAAGCAAAAATACACTAAATAGACACTACAAAGTTAAAATGTACATTAAAAAACATATCACACACCATGACAACATCTGCCACAAGGGAGTGTTGGACCTACTGCTGCTAATTCAAATATAATTGATGTGACACGTTCATTTATAGCCTAACATATCTAACCCTTAATCACATCTATATTGTATGTGCATGTGACCAAAAATTGCATCCATTTTCAACATTTCATCCTACTATAACGTGCTTTCAAGAAATATAAAAAAAGAGAGCACATGCCACACAAGTGTACACTTACATATTACATCATTGCTGTGAGACCCTGCAGCGTCCAAACACCCCCCGAGAGCTACCAACGCGTTTCATGATAATAACTTCTCAATTTCTCAAGGCAGTGTATAGCACCTAGGTAGGTGCCCATCTGTCTTTTATACTCACCTCAGTCCCGTTCCCCCGTCTGCACCGGCCGGAAGTGCATCAGCCGCTAAACCAGAAAAGGCAGCCCGCGCTCCAGCGGAGTGCCGTGACTGGCAGACCCCCTGCGCTCCTGCTGAGAACGCGGAAGCATCAGGGAAAGCACTGAGGAGGAGAGTGGCTGCGCTCCCCCTGCAGGCCGGGAGGAGAGAGTACGCCATGTAGCTGATGGAGGGCGTCGCGGCATGGGACTGGCGGAACGGAAAAATGAATATTCCCTGTGGGCCCCTGGAATCTCTAACGCTCAATCAAACAGATTTAACATCATACATTAATGGTCTAATCCATAGCATGGTTCATGCAGTCAATACTATATATTATCAAACTTACAGCAATACAAAACTGGCATATCCTATAGTAATGGCATTTCATTTGTTACAATCTTAACATGTTATTAAAGACTAAGAAGCCTGGCCCTACTATTTTACAAATTGGGCTCCACACATATGTAATTGCCTGTCTCCACCAGATACATGAATCTAACACCCCTAAAAGCCACCATCCTTATCAGGGGTCCTATGATAGTGGACAACCAATATAATTTTGAGCAGTAAGTGATAGGTGCGAGAGGAGCACCAGTAAGAGGGAAGGACGCCAAGAAACAAGACAGGCCCTAAGCCTGTACAAGCATCATGTCCTTATAAGCCCTGTTTACGGCTAAAATTGATCCAAATGGGACCCTAGGCAAAAGGCAGAAGCCTAAATAACACCAAGAAGGGATAATAAGGGAAGGAAGAGGAGCAAGGAAAGAAGACCAGAAGAAATTGAACCGAAACCTCTTTAAAGCAAATACACCATCACCAAAGACCATCAAAGTAACAGCAACATGTGGTATGTCCCAATTTTAAGTTATTTGTTCAAAATAATACCCTAAAGTTTTGGATTCAGCTGGATTAATCCCATTCTCTGTCTAGACCACTTATCAGTGTGGCTAGTCCAGTTTTTCTCCACTGACATCCCTGCAATAATTATGGGTGACTTTACAATACCTATCTTTTCTGATCTCAAACAATGGTTCACTGCCCTCAACTACAAGGATAGCCGTACTCTAAACCAGGGGTCCACAACCTGTAGCATGTGAGCCTCATGCAGCTCACAGACCACTGCTTTGTGGTTAGCAGCTGTTGGACTGGACTGAAGGTCTAGCACAATGTTGAGGCTGGAAAATTGATGGATTCCAGGGCTGAACAATGATGCACATGGGGTTAATGCAGAGTGGGGCAGCCAGAGAAGTGTGGCAACTTTATATTAGCAGACAACTTGTCTCATGCCAACAACCTGTCTCAGCAGCTTCCAAAGTCACACTCGGCTTCCAGCCTCTCTGTGGGGTGTCAAGTGGCTCTTGTGCAGTAAGTCTTATTCTACAATGTACAGTAAACTCTTTGCAGTCTGGGCATCTGCTTGTGTGTGTGTGGGGGGGGGGGGGGGGAGTATTTTAACGGGATTGTTCAGCAAATTAAATATAACAAATATGACTTACCTGCTGGCATGCAGGCTCAATCAGTCATAGAGCAATCTCCTGGACCAGCCTCTTGAGCACTGTTATTATATAGATTATTTGACTTCTATCAAATGTGGCTCCTGAGCATCTCTTAGTGCTGAAAATGGCTCTCAGGAAGGGTTGCTCTAGACCTTCGCTACACTAACCACTGATTATTATTGTACTTTATTTCATCTTCACTGCCTCATATCACAACCTACCAACACTGAAGCTCACAGAAACCTACTCTCGCTGGATTTATAGTCACCTTGTCATCATTTACCATCTCAGATTCTGAAACCCTGCACTACCACAACACACTAACCTCAGCCCCTGACTCTGTTGTGCTCCACAATTACATCCATCATCATTACACAAACTGACAACCATGGATACAATTTGGACATTGCTGAACTAAAACTGCACTCTCTATTCATAAATGGTGTAACCAAACCCAGTCCTTTCTGCTATACAAACTGGCACTTCAGGAACCCAGGAATGGCACTTAAATCCTATTTCCCAACTGTTCAACACAATCAAGTTCTCTTTTTTCCCCACAACCTCCTCTTGCCATCTCCCAAATCACAGCAGGGGAGTTTGTCTCATTCAAAAAATTGAGTAGTCATAACCTCAATAATAGAAAAAAAAAAACTTACCTGGAGTGCGCATGCAACTGATGGCAGACATGTAGAGCCCCAGCTCCATAACATTCTGGTTGGTGGCCTGATTCTGGCACCCCAGCACTCGGCATAATACAGGGAGGACATCGAGGGCAATCCCTTCCAGCTGACAGGCCAGAGGGTATCGGCAAGAGTGATCTCTCAGCAACATTAAGGTCATCTGCCCAGAGCCATCACTCTGGTTCTCAGGCCGTTGTGGGGGGGGGTTGTGGAGGAGGCCCTCATCTGCCTGTGGGAGCACACGGGGGAAAGGTGGGAGAGGGTGGAGATTTGCAGCGAACCAAACACCGTGGCTGCTTTGCAGCCACAGCAAATAGGCCTGGAGTGTCCTGGGGCGCTGGCAGCACTTGTGGCCTAGAAAGAGCACCTGAACTAAGCAGATGGGAAAGGTCATTGCTGTCTGCAGCATGAAAATCCTCATGCAGGGCCATCTTTTTGTGTGTTCTAGCCTTGAGCCAGTACTGTATGTGCCATCCTCTCCTACTTCTTGATCTTGCCTACTATTAATGTTTGACTCCATATTTGCGGGGTTACATTATAGTAATTTGAAGATCTCTTGGCTCTCTGGCAAGCAAATCTTGTCCTCTTCTCTCATTTTCTGGGGTCAGCGACTGACGGACACAAATTTTGTAACGCTGTCCCTTGTATTTGGTTCCATTCTGCAGGCAGTCGCAACGATGTAGCGCGACATCTCCGATCTTGGAGGATCTTTTGCCAATGGACGAAAGCTGGATTGACAAACCTCTATTAGAATCCACACCTGATGCTGAGGTAAATGCTCAGCTACAAGATCCTATGCTTGTTAAGTTTGGTTCACTTTTGCAAAGCGCTTTTGAAAAATGGTCCCGGGCGGACGCAAATATGGTGACCATAGACTAAATAGTAGATCTACAGGGCACTATAATGGCCCTTTTGCAGGAACTCCTCCTCCAGGGGTTGGAAGTGCCTTGGGCCTAACAGCCTGATGCTGTCTGGTGGCCCCTGATGACTTTAGACTATGGCTCTCCCTGTTCCCTTTTCCCTCTGCCCTAGCCTCTGGCCACACATAATTAAAAATACAACTCTGTGAAGTACTCAACTGTAGAGTTGATATTATACGCATACAGCACGTCCTGCTCCCGAATGTAATGGCTTTAAGGCCCTGGGAACCGATAACGTCTCACAGGGAAGAGACTAAGGCCCATGCCAGTCAATATGGGATACCGCCAAGCCATTATAGGCGGAGTAAAGGGAAGCTGGGGAGCTAGCTCCCAAACCACCACTCATACCAAGTCACCCAGAAGATGAGGTCCGCCCCCAAGGGGCGATTAGCAATCAATCCCCAGACAGGAGACCTTTGATTGGAAACAGGAAGAGACCTGATAAGGGCAGAACCGCATCCCAACAGAGCTATCACAATTCAGCAGAGGTATCTACGAACCATTACTCCCAGGGCCGCCAGGCCATAGATCCCATGGAACTCCCTGTCCTGCCAGCTGTGCGCAGAACCCAAGGTAGGTTGATGAAAGGAGGGCATATGAAATAACAAGGCTATGCCTAAGTACTCAGGCCCCCTGACCGGAGTCAGAATATCCTGGGACAGTAGGGACAGGGGCAGAGGCCCTGTGCCAGGAGGGAGGCCCCTCAGAGCCACGCTAGGCTCCCTGGGCAACCCGGGATAGTATAACCTGCCGCCAAGGGCATCCATAGAAGCGAATACCGCTGAGAAGCAGGGGGGGGTAGAACCCCACCCAGTCCAGGAACAGGGACCCTCCAGAGGTAGCAACCTGTCCCAATCTTTAGACCAGCATTAAAACCATGCCATCGCCTTTCAACAGGCCAGGAATCCCCCATGAACCGACCGGTCCTGAAGGAGGGGCAGGCCCGCCATATAGATTCAAAGGGGGCCACCATTTCAGCAAGCCCAGCAGATAAGATGGACCCTCTAAGGGGCCCAACCTAGACCCCCGTGGGTCGTGGAAGAGATTTACCTTTCCCTTTCCAAACCTGCGAGACTTGGTACCCAGGGTGACCATACTCTAGGAGATGCTGGTAAGGAAGGGAGGTGCCCCCCTGACGGGGCCCTTGCATATGGGAAGTTCCAGAGGAACCACCTTACCAAGAAGGCATGAGCACAGACCAAGCACCGGGGTGCTGGGACATATGAAGGTTTAGTAACTTACTGCGCCGAAGAGTATATAAATGACATCATCTTGATGTGCCACCGACAGGCCCACCAGCTGCCATCCCGCTTGGTGAAGGCAAGGCGCAAGTAAAGGGGGGCAGAGCCCCCGTAACCAGGGGTCCCCTAATGCCAGAGAAGAAGGCAGCAAGCCTGAACCGATTTCCCAGGAACGGGGAATAGTGGATAAGTGACCGTGAGGGGATGAAGGTGTTTAAGCAACCATCCAGTAGCTTCGAGGGGACACTGTTGGCCAACCGACCCACTTCGTCTGATGCAGAGGCTGGGGAGTAAGGAAGACGACCCGGTAGGTCCCAACGCAGAAGCCCCACCTCAGGCGTGTCCCCAGACACGCCAGGCTAGTAGCCTGGGCATGAAAGAGAGGCCCCAAATAGCGCCTCAAGCTGGAGTGTTGATCCTGTGACACTGACTAGAATAGTCTTTGGCGTGCAGCAGGCCCCAGAGAAGCTGAGAAGGGCTAGAGCTTCGCAAGAGGCCGAACCCCCCCCCCCCCCGCGCAGGGGCCCGTGACCTAAGACAGAGTTGTCATATATGGATTACTTGTGAAGGTAGAATTGCTGGGCCTGCCATAGGCCCACGGGGTCCAGACTACCTCGTACTGATGAGGGGTGAGGGGGGAGGATGGAAAAAATGTATAGAGGCCATGGCCCCATACCGTTAAGGCAATTAACAAGCGCGCCCAACACTGCAGGCCCAGTCCGGCCTGCGCCAGGTTCAGAAGGGAGAGCAGGGGCTAAAAACACCCTGACAGAAAACTGAGGGGGGACAGTCAGCGAGAACCCATCCTGAGCCCAGGTGGGTTACATCCCGGAACCACCAGAAGGAGAAGGCATATTCCTGGATGTGAGACAGCTGTGCAGTCGTCCCCTCGCCCAGACGGGCGAGGGCGCCCCTTCATGCTTGCGAGGTTTTGGCAGATTTGGACTTGGTCCTGCCAGAAGGCCCAGGGCGCTGTCTGCCCACGCCATGTTGGAAATCCACGCCGAAGAACTGGAAACACACCTCAGATTCACGTTTAACACTAACGTAGGGAGGTGAAGGGATGACCCTGCCTCGTGAAGGCCGGAGCGGCCTTCTGCGGAAGGGTGCTATAGCCTTTTTGCCAAAAAGGTCCAAGCGGGCCCCGAATAACTGCCGTCCTCTGAATGGAAGGCAAGTGAGAGCCTTTTTTGTAGCTCCATCGGCGCCCCACTGTTGCAGCCAGACCAGGCGGCGAATGGCTACCGCAAGAGTTGAGCTCCTAGCACACATCTTAATGGTGTCATCCAGTGCCGATAGAATAAACTTCACAAAGGCTTCGCAGTCTGATAGCGCACTAAACACCCCCCAAGGGAGGTCCTCAGGGCGGTGATCCAGTATCTTTCTGACCAGAGTCCTGGCGGCCACCGCAGTGATGGCCGCGGCGCAAACCGGGCGCAGGGCCGTCCCAGCACACGAGAAGGCGTGTGAGGCCAGTCTGTCAATGCGCCGGTCCTCAGCGTCCCAAAGGGTACGGTAAAAGGGGGCAGGCATAAAAGGGGGGTTTGTGACCCCTATAACCGGCGCGTCCACCACCAGGGGAGCTGACCATAAATTAACCACATCAGGGGGAAAAGGGTACTTCCATTCCCAGACCCTTGGAATCCCTTTAAGCTTACCAGGTGATTCCCATTCCTGGGATATAATATTCTGGAAATGTTCCTGTTCTAGGAACTCCAAGTGCGGCGGCGCTGTATGGAAAGTCTCCTTTTTAGGCTTGGGGATCTCCCCAGGGGGAGAGATTGACAAGACCTCAAAAATCTTGATCAGGATTACATCCGTATCACACAGACCCCAGGAGCCAGGCTGGGATTCCTCACGGCCCGCGGGCATCCCATGGGAGGAGCCCGAGTCTGAGAATAGCTCACCCTCCTCAGAAGGGACAGGGTCCTGCATATCAGCAGAATCATCAGAATCGTCAGGGACCAGAGAGCCTGGAGGTGTCAGGGACCGCTTTTTACCAGGGCCCATACGCTCTGCCAATCCAGAAAGCACCTGCTCCGCCGTGGGCAACGCTCGCGGCACCTCTTGCAGGTCATCCCCACTGGAGTGGGACTCATCATGAGTGATGTTTGGGAGCGGGGAGACGGGGGTGAGGAAGGGAGGATCCTCTGTTAGCAATGCCTGTGCTGCACACTGTCTGCAGACCTGTGCCCTGTCAGCCTCAGCCAGGGGCTGGCCACACACTGCACACAGCCGGTCACGTCCCGGAGGGACCCCGGTTCCATAATTCTGAAATGCCTCCATATGGTGATTTTTATGCAGTATAACGCAGGGAATTATGCAATAGCAACCCTGGATGCCCCAAAACCCGCTAGTAATGTGGGAGAATTTGTAATATAATATATGTTAGGCCGTGGCCGGTAACGAAGTCTTGGCTTCTGAAAGACATAATGGGACAAGGGGAGTGGAGTCAGTGCCATGCTCTGTTTGAAAAACCTAGAAGCCATACCGCCCCGGAGGGCACTTACATGACCGAGGGAGGAGACAAGCCACACCACGCGCGCGTGCGAAGACAGAGAAAATGGCGCCAGTGAACCTCGAGGGGAGGGCCAGGCCAGGCTGTGACGCAAGACGCGTCATGCCAAGTCTCTGCCTCCCTCAAAGAGCGCGAAGCTCTAACCGACAGCAAGTGCAGCAGCGGAGAATAAGTAACATCTAATGCTGACACGCTGTAATGAATCTGCCGAGGCAGACTGATAGTGAGAAAAGACAGCTCGCACTGTACAGTGATGTGCGACACTGACCCCCTGATTAAAAGAGACAGGGTCTAAAGGCTGATGGGCGCTAGGGCTGCCACACACACACACACACCCCCCCTTCTTTTCCCCCGAGTTACGGGAGGGAGCGAGGGGAGAAGCTGAAGGTGTCCATGGACTGAGTCTATGAGGGGCAAGGCAATATGCGGGAGGGGCATCCTCTAGAGGCTCACCAACGGCCTGACCGCCTACCCTATGGAGGGGGATTGCGGTGGAGCATGGCTCCATTCAGCACACCAGGTGCTACCTACCTTCACCCGACCCGCGCAGCCTAGGCTGGGAGGCATATTTCTTCTAACGAGGACGGGTGGAAATAGTCCCACAGGGCCTTGGGCCGTAAGGCCCGCTCGCCTGCAAGAGCGTGATACTTCATGTCTTCGCAGTTCCAGCACTGCAGAGGAATCTGGGGATTTGTGGGAGGTCCCGCGGTATATGTAGGGGTGGGAGGAGCTTGTTTTCTACATGTCTGCAGTGCACGGCGCCGGAGGCGGAGGACTACCCACATGTTATGACTATTCGGGAGCAGGATGTGCTGTATGCTTAGAATATAAAAGTAGACCCTTTGCCGTCTCTTTTCACACCAACAATCTTTCTGGTGGTATATTGTATATTGTAACTCTTGTTTTTTATAATTTTAGTGATAGTAGTACACCCTGTGTGATTGGTAAGGTTATATTTGAACTCGAAATTCTTTCTCGGCCACTGACTAGGTAATTCTTGGCCTGGTCACATATGTTAAGCAAATGACCTTTGCCTTAAACTGTTATGGATGGGCCTGATTGTTTCTTATGGGTGTAAGCTTCAGTGAAGCTAACAAGTTATAGACGTTGGATTTTTGCTGTTCAGGTATAATGTTTAATGAGTAAAAGGGGTTAGCCTACCACGATGTTTGAAACATGCTCACTCCTGCTTCTACATCCCAATAAATAATTGGGATATTGAAGCTAATTGTGTTTTCTAATTCTGTTTTATTTCTTCTGTTATATTGGAAACAGGAAGAGGCCTGATAAGGGCAGAACCGCACTCCTGAAAGAGATATCACAAGTCAGCAGCCTTCAGCAGAGGCATCTGCGAAGCACTACTCCCAAGGCCGCCCAGGCCATAGATCCCATGGGACTCTCTATCAGGCCAACTGTGCGCAGAACCCACAAGTAGAGTGATGAAGAGAAGGCATATGAAATAACAAGGCTATGCCTAAATACTCAGCCCCCCTGACCGGAGTCAGAATATTCTGGGACAGTAGGAACAAGGGCAGAGCCCTTGTGTCAGGAGGGAGACCCCACAGAGCCACGCTAGGCTCCCCGGGCTACGCCGGGATAGCATAACCTGCCGCTAAGGGCATCTATTGAAGGGAAGACCGCTGAGAAGCAGGGGGAGTAGACCCCCGCCCAAGGCAGGATCAGGGACCCTCCAGAGGTAGCAACCTGCCACAATCTTCAGACCAGTATGAAAAACAGACCAATGTCATTCAACAGACCAGAAGTCCCCCAATAAACCGACCAATCCTGAAGGAGGAGAAGGCCAGCCACATAGAGTCAACAGGGGCCCACCGTTTCAACAACCCCAGCAGGTAAGATGGACCCTCTAGGGGGCCCTACCTAGAAACCAAGGGGATTGTGGAAGAATTTTCCATTCCCCCGTCAAACCTGCAAGACTTGGTACCCAGGGTGACCAATTACTGGAAGATGCTAGTAAGGAAGGGGAGTGCCCCCTGACGGGGCCCTTGAATATGGGAAGCTCAAGAGGAACCACCTTACCAAGGGGGCATGAGCACAGACCAAGCACCGGGTGCTGGAACATATGTAAGTTAAATAATCTACTGCACCGAAGAGCCCAAGGGCTCGATATATAATTGACATCATCTTGATGTGCCGCCATCGGGCCCACCAGTTGCCATCCCGCCTGGTGAAGGTAAGGCGCCAGTAAAGGGGGACAGAGCCCCAGTAACCAGGGGTCCCCTATCGCCAGGGAAGAAGGCTGCAAGCCTGAACCGATTCCCAAGAATGGGGAATAGGGGATAAGGGACCATGAGGGAATGAGGTGACTGAGTAACCATCCAGTAGCCCCCAGGGGACACTGCCAGCCAACCGATCCACTTCGGCCTGATGCAGAGACTGGGGAGTAAGGAAGACGACCCGGTAGGTCCTAACGCAGATGCCTCCCCCCCCAGGCGTGTCCCCAGTCGCGCCAGGCGAGTAGCCTGGGAACTAAAGAGAGGCCCCAAGTAATGCCTCAATCCGCAGGGTTGATCCTGCGACACTGTTCTAGAAATAGTCTTGGCGTCCAGCAGACCCAAGGGAGACTAAGAAGATCTAGTACTTCGCAATAGGCCGAAAGCCGCCCCCCCCCCCCCGCACAGGGGGCCCGTGACCTAAGACAGAGTTGTCATATAGGGACTACCTGTGAAGGTAGAATTGCTAAGCCTGCCATAGGCCAACGCGGTTCAGACTACCTCATACTGTTGAGGGGGGAGGAAAGATAGTATAGAGGCCATAGCCCCATACCGTTAAGGGCAATCAGCAAGTGCGCCCAACACTGTAGGCCCAGTCCGGCCTGCGCCAATTTCAGAAGGAAAAGCAGGGACTGGAAGCACCCTGACAGTGACTGAGGGGGACCGCCCAGCAAAAACCCATCCTGTGTCCAGGGGGATTACATCCTGGAACCACCAGAAGGAGAAGGCATATTCCTGGATGTGAGACAGCTGCGGCAGTCATCCCCTCGCCCAGACGGGCGAGGGCGCCCCTTCATGCTTGAGAGGTTTTGGCAGATTTGGACTTGGTCCTGCCAGAAGGCCCAGGGCACTGCCTGCCTGCCCCATGTTGGAAATCCACACCGAACAGCTGGAAACACACCTCAGATTCGCGTTTGACACTAATGTAGGGAGGTGGAGGGGTGACCCTGCCTCGTGGAGGCCGGAGCGGCCTTCTGCGCAAGGGTGCTTTAGCCTTTTTTCCAAAAAGGTCCAAGTGGGCCGCAAATAACCGCCGTCCTCTGAAGGGAAGGCAAGTGAGAGCCTTTTTCGTAGCTCCGTCAGCACCCCACTGTCGCAGCCAGACCAGGCGGCGAATAGCTACCGCAAGGGCTGAGTTTCTAGCACACATCTTAATGGTGTCATCCAGTGCCGATAGAATAAACTTCACAAACGCTTCCCAGTCTGATAGCGCATTAAACACCCCCCAAGGGAGGTCCTCAGGGCGGTGATCTAGTATTTTTCTGACAAGAGTCCTGGCGGCCACCGCAGTGATGGCCGCGGCACAAACCGGGCGCAGGGCCGTCCCAGCACACGAGAAGGCGTGGGAATCCAGTCTGTCAATGCGCCGGTCCTCAGCATCCCTAAGGGTACGGTAAAAAGGAGCAGTCATAAAAGGGGGGTTTGTGACCCCTATAACCGGTGCGTCCACCACCAGGGGAGCTGACCATAAATTAACCACATCAGGAGGGAAAGGGTACTTCCATTCCCAGGCCCCTGGAATCCCTTTAAGCTTACATGGCGATTCCCATTCTTGGGATATACGATTCTGGAAATGTTCCTGTTCTAGGAACTCCAAGCGCGGCGGCGCTGTATGGAAACTCTCCTTTTTCGGCTTGGGGATCTCCCCAGGAGGGGAGATTGACAAAACCTCAAAAATCTTAATAAGGATTTCATCTGTGTCACACAGACCCCAGGAACCGGGCTCAGAATCGTCACAGCCCCCGGGCGTCCCATGGGAGGAGCCCGAGTGTGAGAATAGCTCACCTTCCTCAGAAGGGTCCGGGTCCTGCATATCAGCAGAGTCATCGGTATCGTCAGGAACTGGGGAGCCTGGAGGCGTCAGGGACTGCTTTTTACCAGGGCCCATACGCTCCGCCAATCCAGAAAGCACCTGCTCTGCCGTGGGCAACACTCGCGGCACTGATTGCAGGTCATCCCTGCTCAAGGGACTCATCATGAGTGATATTTGGGAGCGGGGAGACGGGAGTAAGGAAGGGAGGTTCCTCTGTTAGCAAACCTGCCTGTTCTGCACACTGTCCGCAGACCTGTGCCCTGTCAGCCTCAGCCAGGGGCTGGCCACACACTGCACACAGCCGGTCATGTCCCGGAGGGACCCCGATTCCATAATACTGAAATGCCTCCATATGGTGATTATTAAGCAGTATGACGCAGGGATTTATGCAATAGGCAACCCTGGATGCCCCAAAACCCGCTAGTAATGTGGGAGAATTTGTAAGGAGGACCCGTTGTAATATATATTAGGCTGGGGAAAGGCAACGAAGTCTTGGCGTCTGAAAGACATAATGGGACAAGAAGGGTGGAGTCAGTGCCATGCGCTGTCTGAAAAACATAGAACCATGCCGCCCCGGAGGGCACTTACATGACCGAGGGAGGAGGCGAACCACACCATGCGCTCACGCGAAGATAGAGAAAATGGCACCAGCGAACCTCGAGGGGTGGGCCAGGCCGGGCTGTGACGCGAGGCGCGTCATGCCGTGTCTCCGCCTCCCCCAAAGAGCACGAAGCTCAAACCAACGGCAAAAGTAGAACCGCGGGGAATAAACATACCTCTATGCTGACACGCTGGGATGATGCTGTCGAACAAGCAGATTGTTAGTGAAAAGGACAGCTCGCGCTGTATAGTGAAGCGCGACACTGACCCCGTAAATAGAGAACCAAGGTGTAAAGACGAATTAGCACTAGGGCTGCCACACATACCCCCCCCCCCTTCTTTTCCCCCGAGTTACGGGAGGAAGCGAGGGGAAAGCGGACGGTGTCCATGGGCTAGGTCTGTGAGGGGCACGGGCAAGATTGCGGGAGGGGCATCCTCTAGAGGATCACCATCGGCCTGACCGCCTACCCTGTGAAGGGGAATTGCGGTGGAGCATGGCTCCGTTCAGCACACCAGGTGCTACCTACCTTCACCCGACCCGCGCAGCCCAGACTGGGAGGCATATTTCTTCTGAAGAGGATGGGTGGAAATAGTCCCACAGGACCTTGGGCCGTAAGGCCCGCTCGCCTGCGAGAGCGTGATACTTCATGTCTTCGCAGTTCCAGCACTGCAGAGAAATCTGGGGATTTGTGGGAGGTCCCTCGGTATATGTAGGGCCGGGAGGAGCTTGTTTTCTACATGTCGTGCACGGCGCCTGAGGCGGAGGATTACCCACATATTATTACTATTCGGGAGCAGGACGTGCTGTATGCTTAGAATATTATACCTCTCATGTTCAGGGCCTTAATGTGCCACAAAAGAGGGTTAAGGCCTTTAGGCTATGCGCTCACTGCATGCAGACATTGTCTGTATTAGGGAAACGCATTTCACAAGGAAATCGCCTCCTAAGTATCTTAGCGGGGACTAGCCCACTTTTTATATGGCTAATGCCCCAAAACGTTCAATGCAGTTTACGCAGAGTAAGTCCTCTGGGCTTTTTTTTTGGTTTAGACTATTAGTCCACTTTGAAGCATATCAAAACCCCTGCGGCCAGGCCCTGGAATCTAAAAGATTTCAGGCCCGGCCACCAACCTGACCCAGCATATGAACAACCCCCCCCCCCCCCCCCCCGTGGCCCTGGTGATTGAATCTGTTCCCGACGAGTCCTACAACCTGATCTCTGCTGGTGCCGCATCACTGGCTTCTCTGTGCCTGTGCACTCTTCCATGCCCAGCCCTTCTAAATGGCCGCAAGAGTGCTCACACCAAGCTTCATGCCATTGATGTGGCCAGCCGGCTGCACCTCGGTACTGCAGCACTTTTGAGAGAGCTCTCTAAGAAAGTGCTGCATGGCATGGCTTTGGCGGTGGAACACACCAGAAATGGGTTTCCATCCACTTTAAAGAAATCTTCACAGGGTTAAATAAATGAAACTACACACATACATATACATGCCAGGTATATATGCCAAATACGTTACCAAGCAGCCACCCCTTTCACCAATTGAGCCCATCTGGCGAGCCCTGATCGGCCGGTCGGCTGCAGCAGACAATGCCGCCTGCAGAGCATGGCTGGTTGCATATCAACCAGAAGCCTCGCTCTCTCTGGGCTACAAGGAGGATGGAACTGACTTCACCTGGCCGGGCAAATCTGCCCCAGCAACAGGTGATACATGCATCCTGTGGGCAGTGATTGGCGCATGGCAACGCAAAGCTAGCGTTCTAGACGGAGCTGTCACTGCTCCATTCAGAAAGAGCGCTAGTGCCTCCCGTCCCCCGGAGTGGCGCCTGTGGGGAGTAGGAAGGCGGCATTAACCCTTTCAGTGCCAAGCACGTAGATTATACCTGCTTGCTTACACTCCACTTAAGTGCCAAGCACGTAGAATCTACGTGCCTGACTTTCCCCCCTGCTACAGTAAAAGTAAAGTAACAAAAACACTCACCTGACCCCTTGTTCGATCCGGCCGGGTCTCCTCTTCATCCGGGGGGGCTTCGATCCCCCACTCAGGCCCCCCCGGGTGCAGGGGAATGCCCGGAATAGCCACCCCCCCTTCAGCAGCCGCCGGAAAAACATGTAAAAAAATAAATAAATAAAAAATGACATTTACTCACCTCAGTGTCCGATCGCTCCCGCTGGGTCTCCTCTTCACCAGGGGGCCTCCGATCACCCCTCCCTGGCTCTCCAGCTTCAGGAGAGGGCCTTCAGGCCCTCTCCCTGTCCTCCCCTTTGGGGGCGGGGCTTATGACGTCACTCTCGGGTGTCGTCCTGGCTCCGGGCTGTCATTTCTTTCACTTGTCATTGCTGGCCACAGGAGGGGGAAGGCAGGTGATGAGATCTGATCGCCTGCCTCCCCCCTCCACTGGCCAGCGATGACACCACAGGTAATCAGAGCTGCAAGGGACAAAGGAGCTGACGCTCGGAGGTGAGTAAAGTAAAAACAAAGTTTTATTTTTTAATAAAGTCATTTTTTATTCTGTGTGTGTGTTTTTTACTGTTAACCCTTTGTGAACTGGTAAGGGATCCATGAGATCCCTATACCAGTTCAGAAGGCTGGGGGCTGGCAAGTCACCTGCGGCTAGCGGGTGACTTGCTGTTAACCCTCCGGCACCCCAAATTACCTGCCTCCCCAAAAGCCAGGGGGGCAGAAGGGCCCAGGCCTCACAAAGGCTATGTGGGCTTGTAGCCTGCAGGGCCAGTGGCCACTAAAGCTGGCCCCTACACTCTGTTCTACAAGCTCCCATAGCTGGCCCTGGGCCAGTTATGCTGGATAGGGGGGGGGTTCTGCCTCCCCAAAGCCCAGGGGGGGGGCAGAAGAGCTTGTGTGCCAGCTTGTAGGCAGCTTGTAGCCAGCAGGGCCAGGGGCCACTAAAGCTGGCCCCGACGCCTTGTTCTACAAGCCCCATAGCTGGTCCCTGCTGGGTAGGGGGGACCTCATGCCATTTTTGGGGGGGGGGTTTAGGGGTTTTTAACCCTTAAAATTTCCTGCCCAAAAATGGGTCCCCCTCCCCCATGACATTTTTTTTTTAATCTAACCCTTTATAGTGTGGATAGTAGTTGGATTTTATTTGTAAATGTTATAAAGTGCTCTTTTCAGTTTGAGGGCTCTCCTGGACAGGAACAGGGGGGCTACCGATACATATGTGGTACTGTTGTAATCAGGAAAAATGGCAATTAAAAGGGTTGAAAGTAGCTATGCATGTTGGGTATTGTTCTGTTCAGGGGATTTTACGCTTTCAGATTTAGCTTGTTTTTTCTTGTTTGCATATTGATATTTTAGGGAAAGGTGTTTTTTATTCTGCTTTTTATACATTTTTTAGGAAAACCCTGTGCAACCATAGAATTCCAGGAAGATGAGCCAACTACAACAAGCTGGGTACGCTTAGAAAGCTTAACATGTGTACTTACAGGGAATATATGGTTTATGGGGGATATTCCAAATGTAAAGGGTTGTTTTTCTGGAATGCTTTTTAGGCATTCGGTGTTGAATGTGTCTGATGCTACTTGTGTAATTTTCTGTTTCTTACTTGGTTATCCCTCTTTTGCAGTTACCATGTGTGTCTTCCAGTCTTTGCACCACCCTTCCCACCTCCCTCCCCCCCCTTTCCCCCTCTCTCTCCCATTCCCACGTCCCAAACCCCATGGTTTTGCCGCTTCCCCCCTTTCCTGATTCGTGGCCCCACTGTCCCTCTTATTTCTTCAGCTCGTTTTTTTCCTCTTTGTCCCCTCTCCTATTTTCTGTCCTCTGACTAACCCCTTGCCATCTTACCCCCTTATTTCTCCTTCCCTTTGTCCCCCATTTCCCCTGCACCCCTGCTTATCTCCCCTGTCTTCCGCTTCTAGTTCCTTCGCCCTGTCGAGGATTCTCTGCTAACCATGCACCCACCATTATACTTATGGTAAGAGTGCGGCAGCCATCAACTTGTTTGGCATCTTTTTCTTCTGACTCCAACACTAGAGATGCTGAAGCAGACCTCCCATCCAAGCTCCTGCAACCGCTCTGGGGCCTGTGACATCCAACATCCCTCCCAAACCTAAATTGCTAGAGTGTGGTTTAGCGTGTCCCTCTGGGTCTGGATCAGCGTGTCCCTCTGGGTCTGGATCAGCGTGTCCCTCTGGGTCTGGATCAGCGTGTCCCTCTGGGTCTGGATCAGCGTGTCCCTCTCGGTCTGGATCAGCGTGTCCCTCTCGGTCTGGATCAGCGTGTCCCTCTCGGTCTGGATCAGCGTGTCCCTCTCGGTCTGGATCAGCGTGTCCCTCTCGGTCTGGATCAGCGTGTCCCTCTCGGTCTGGATCAGCGTGTCCCTCTCGGTCTGGATCAGCGTGTCCCTCTCGGTCTGGATCAGCGTGTCCCTCTCGGTCTGGATCAGCGTGTCCCTCTCGGTCTGGATCAGCGTGTCCCTCTGGGTCTGGAGCCACATGCCCCTCTGGGTCTGGAGCCACATGCCCCTCTGGGTCTGGAGCCACATGCCCCTCTGGGTCTGGAGCCACATGCCCCTCTGGGTCTGGAGCCACATGCCCCTCTGGGTCTGGAGCCACATGCCCCTCTGGGTCTGGAGCCACATGCCCCTCTGGGTCTGGAGCAGCAGGGCCGGCATCAGCCCCCTGGCAAGGCAGGGCAGTTGCCGGGAGACCCCACCCCCCGGGACGGCCCCCTGCCAATGCCAGCCCTTGGGGTTCTGGCCCCCGGGGTTCCACACAATGCGGCATCTTGATTTAGATTCCAAGGGAGGAAGTGTTGGGTTTTGTTCTGCTTTAAAGTTGCCCACCCCAGCTGATTTCCTATCCCTGGAGCATCCCAATCTGTTATACCCTACTGTGTGAAACCCCCTGGGATCGCTGGCATACCCACTATGCTAGCAATTCCACCCCTGAGTTTTGTTCTGATTTACAGGGGCATCTCAATTTGGGCCCGTGTTTGTGAATAAAAAACCCTGGTTTGGCTGTTAACTCAGGTCAGGTTTAAAGGGAATTGGTGTGCTTCAAAGTAGACCAAAACTAGCGTTTTGGTTCAAATAGCATGATCCTTAGGGGGCATCCAGATTTGGGACGTCCCTCATGATGTGACGTGACTCTTCACCACAAAGAGGCACACTGAGACCATGCCACCCAAGGGCCCTCATAAACCTGGAGGCGGCAGTGTGGATCAGCATGTCCTTCTGGGTCTGCATCAGCGTGTCCCTCTGGGTCTGCATCAGCGCGTCCCCCTGGGTCTGCATCAGCGCGTCCCCCTGGGTCTGCATCAGCGCGTCCCTCTGGGTCTGCATCAGCGCGTCCCTCTGGGTCTGCATCAGCGCGTCCCTCTGGGTCTGCATCAGCGCGTCCCTCTGGGTCTGCATCAGCGCGTCCCTCTGGGTCTGCATCAGCGCGTCCCTCTGGGTCTGCATCAGCGCGTCCCTCTTGGTCTGCATCAGCGCGTCCCTCTTGGTCTGCATCAGCGCGTCCCTCTTGGTCTGCATCAGCGCGTCCCTCTTGGTCTGCATCAGCGCGTCCCCCTGGGTCTGCATCAGCGCATCCCTCTGGGTCTGCATCAGCGCATCCCTCTGGGTCTGCATCAGCGCGTCCCTCTGGGTCTGCATCAGCGCGTCCCTCTGGGTCTGCATCAGCGCGTCCCTCTGGGTCTGCATCAACATTTACTGTAGGCTTTAGTTTGCATTGAGATCTGGGTCTGGAGAAACCTGCTACATGGGATCAGAGGATCGGTGCCTCTGTCTGTCCACAGTAGGCTTTTAATTTCTGTTGATGTCATGGTACATATAGGCAACACTAAATGACTTTTAGTGGTGTTTACTAGCACATGATATAAACCATACCTGCCAACTTTTCATTGTGAGAAAGAGGGACAATTGTTAACTGAGGCCACACCCCTCATTGAGGGATGGATAGGAGATATGATGTAACAATTACAATAGAAACACTTTGAATAGGCAAATGAATCATTTATTGATGCAGATCTGCATGTTACACCTCAAAGAAGGACAAATGAAAACAAAGAGGGACAGGGGGACATGGACTCAACAGAGGGACAGTCCCTTTAAATCAGGGACACCTGGGAGGTATGACATATAAAAGCATAAAAGGTTGGTTTTGGGCAGTTTGTAGAATGGTCTTCCAGATTTAGTCTTTCTTTTTAGACCCATAATGCTCCTCCCCCACATTGAGATCATTCTCCTCATGTGTCTGTTGATGAAGGGGATCACCGAGGACCCCCTGGGTCAGCGCATGGCACAGAAGGTGCAGCAGAGGGTGGAGTTTATGATCTCAGTAAAGGACTTGCAGGACATATTTATGGAGGTGGAGCAGGAGCTGTACAGGACCATCGTGTTCTGGGTTCTGCTCATCATCCTGCTGCAGGTTGTCACTATTACTGTGCCGATGGTTGTCATAGGGAGGAGGGCCAGGCAGCAGGAACCCATTCAAGAAGATCCTCCGCCCTCAAACTCTACACAGATCATCGGGACTAAAGAAGATGCCTAAACCAGACCTTCACCCTGAATAAGAGCCGCACCCTGTACATACAGATTGCCCATATTAACATCTACTGCATTTTCTGAGCCTTTAAACATCCAAGATGGCGGCACATAGGGTCTCAGGCAGCCTGCAAGCAGGAAGTGTTTTTTGACTGTGCTGCTCTGCATTCTGGGATTGCTGCCATTTTCCTAAACGCCAGCTCTGCTCTGTCTGTGCAAAGCACAGCTATAACCCCACCCCCTGTGCTTTTGACCCTCTCCTCAGTATGTGATGCTTTTGAGGCAAGATGCCCTGAATAGAGTTGCAGCCCAGTGGGGAAAAGGGATCAAAAGTAAGTGATTAAAAACATAAGAGATGCTGGGGAATAGTTTTTTTTTAAGGGTTTGTGCTTTTCACTAAATGATGATGAAGGTCTGGATTAAAGCATTAAGTCATCCCCCGAGCAGAAAATCCAACAAGACCCCAAATTATTCCCTGAAATAAAGGCCACAGGCACCACCTGGTATGTGATATCGGAATAAATGATTGCCTCTCTTCTGTGCTTGGACGACCTACCTGTGACAATGCCTGGTCAGCCACAAATCTGACCATTCGAGATCAATCACATACATTTGATTAGGCAAAGCAATTCCACCACACATAAGCCAATGTGACCACAGATGGATAAAGAGGGGGCCCAAGAGGCGTGTGCCCCGAAGCCTCCACCACTTGCCCTGCAAAGGGGCCTCTCCCAACCTTTGGGTTATTGTCTGGCCCAGGAGGCTTTTCAGTCTTTGGTCTGACGGGCCGCAGGGACGGCAACAAAGCTATCGGCGGCAGTGGAGCCTTTTTTTTTGCCAACCTGCAGCCAAAGCCACCACAGGGCAGGACGGAGAGTCTAGAGCAGCAAATCCACCATCAGCACCCAGTGATGGGTGCATACAGAGCTGTCACTGCACATAAGCCACAAAGCACAGCCGCTGGCAGCTCAATGCAGGGAACTGTTTTCTGCCGGAAAAGCTGGGCACCCAGAATGCCAAAGCAGGAGTTCCCGAGCAGCAAGACCCGCACAAGGGGGGCACAAGAGACTCGAGCTGACGTTCCGATAAGTGGGCGGGTGCCAGACAACCACCAATCAGTTCCTCGGCTGGACTTTTATTTTAAAGAAAAAAATATTGTATCTGGGGCCTCCACCACATTTTGTGCCCAGGGGCCTCCACCACACTTAATCTGGCCCTGAATGTGACTGGTCAACATGGTTGTCCTAATCAGCAGAACTTGCCACCAAGCAGGAACCACTAACAATAGGAGACATAATGAATCAGAGTCCATAATCAGCACTGGAGGGGGGGGGGGGGGCATTGCATTAATCTTTTGAAAGCTGACGGTTTCACCAGGAAGAAGGGGGGGGGGGCGAGGAGAGAGGTAAGAAATCTCTAAAAGTGTTAATGTGAGATGCTGACAAGGTCAGGTTTTCAACCAAAACAACCCTTTACATTTGGAATATCCTCCATAAACCATATATTCTCTGAAAGTACACATGTTAAGCTTTCTAAGCTTACTGAGCTTGTTGTAGTGGGCTCATCTTTCTGGAAGTAATCCTTTGAAGAATTCTTAGGTTGCACAGGGTTTCCCTAAAAAATGTATAAAAAAGCAGAATAAAAAACATGTTTTCCTAAAATGTCAATATGCAAACAAGAAAAAATAAGCTAAATCTGAAAGCGCAAGGTCTCCCGAGCTGAACAATACCGAACATGCATAGGTACTATTAACCCTTTTAATTGCCAGCCTACTTGAAGTTTTGTCACCCTCTGTTGACAGGTCATTTTTCCCCTTTTTGCACCATGTTTAACCGTGATTTTTGCTGGAATTTGCAGCAGAGTTTAGGATTTAACATGAAATGTCTTGTTTGTAATTTTTCTACTGTTTTTTAAATATTTTTGTGTAAAAAAAAACAAAAAAATAAATAAAAATATTTTTTAGACAATTGTCTCCTTTATTTTATATAAAACATTTGTTTTATTAATGAAATCCATATTGCATGTGATAGCCCCATTTCTCCCGATTACAAGGGTACCACATATGTATCGGTAGCCCCCCCCCCTCATTCTTTCCCAGAAGACCCCCCCTAAACTGAAAAGAGCACTTTATAACATTTACAAATAAAATACAACTACTATCCACACTATAAACACAAGGGATTAATTTAAAAAAATGACATAGGGTCCCCCCTCCCTATTTTTTGGGGGAATTTTAAGGGTTAGGGTTAGACTAACCCTAACCATAACCCTAACCCTTAAAAATCCCCTCAAAAAATGACATAGGATCCCCCCCTCCCAGGGGGGGGGGGGGCATTTTTGGGGGGGAATTTTAAGGGTTAGGGTTAGGCTAACCCTTAAAATTCCCCCCAAAAATGACGTAGGGTCCCCCCTACCCGACATAACCACCCTGCAGCCTACAAGCCCACATACCCTGTGTGGGCCCGGACTCTTCTGCCCCCCCCCCGGGCTTTGGGGAGGCAGGTAATTGGGGGGTGCCGAGGGTTAATGGCAAGTCACCCGCTAGCAGCAGGTGACTTGCCAGCCCCCAGCCTTGCGAACTGGTATGGGGGTTTCATGGGCCCCTTACCAGTTCACAAGGGGTTAAATGTAAAAAAAACACACAGACACATGGAGAAAAAAATATTTTATTTGTTTTTTTTTATACTTACCTCCCATCCATCTCTGTGCACTGTGTCCCACACTGATCACTCTGGCTTCTGCTCTCCTGCTGCTGCTGGAAGCCTATTATTGCTGCTGGGTGACAGAGCATAAGGAGTAATTAAAAAAAAAAAACGACATGGGGGGGCCCCATTTTTTGGGGAATTTTAAGGGTTAGGGTTAGCCTAACCCTAACCCGTGAAGGTCCCGGTCCCCCTGGGCGCAGCCGTGAAGGTCCCCCTGGGCGCACCCGTGAAGGTCCCGGGTGTGAGCTTCCCGCCTGCCAGCTCCCCGGGTGTGAGCTTCCCGCCTGCCGGCTCCCCGGGTGTGAGCTTCCCGCCTGCCGGCTCCCCGGGTGTGAGCTTCCCGCCTGCCGGCTCCCCGGGTGTGAGCTTCCCGCCTGCCGGCTCCCCGGGTGTGAGCTTCCCGCCTGCCGGCTCCCCGGGTATGAGCTTCCCGCCTGCCGGCTCCCTGTGTGTGAGCTTCCCGCCTGCCGGCTCCCCGGGTGTGAGCTTCCCGCCTGCTGGCTCCCCGGGTGTGAGCTTCCCGCCTGCTGGCTCCCTGGGTGTGAGCTTCCCGTCTGGATTGCCCCTGCCTGCTTTTCTGCCTGTTTTACCTATCCTGATTTGCTGCTTGGTCCAATTCCAGCTTTTGGGATCCCCGGTATGCTGATGGATGCGTCTCCAGTGAACAGCTGTTTAAACGTGTCCGGTGCCGCTTTTTGTGAGGGGTGGATAATGTTAGGTCTGGAGTTCCTCCACAGCCTCATTTCCCCTGCATTATGCTGCTCCACCAGCAGATGGCTCTGTCCTGCTGAGGTGTGTTAATCAGCCAGCACCTGTGGGACTTCCTGGCCTATATAAACTGGTCTGCACATTGCCTCAGGGGATTGGCATTGATGTCAGTTCATGTCTCTTTGTCTGTCTATGCTCTGAACTCTGGAAACCTGTATCTTGACCTGGACCCTTGAATCTGTACCTTGGACTTAAATCTGGAACCTGGATCCCTGCCATAGCCATTCTGACCATGTTTCTTGTTCAGCTCAGTCTCATTGGACTTTTTGGATTGCATTTGGACTTTTTCTTGCATTCCATGTATGTATATGTATATTTCCTGGCCTCACAGTAATCTGAGTGTTTCACGTTTCCCTGTTTATCAGCACAGCTGTATTTACCATGATTCTAGTATAGTCACTGTAGTAGATTTATGTTTCATACATATATGTATACAGGGCCGTATTTAGGATTTGTGCTGCCCTAGGCACTTTTTTTGGTCCACCCCCCCCCCCCCCCCCCCCCCCCAAATTTTTAAACAAAACCCAGGAACTAGATTTTACCAGGTTTTGTTCTGGTCCCTCAGGGCACCCTGAATTCAGATGCCCGTTGTGTGAAACCGCCAAGAAATACATTTTTCACTCACCTCTTCCTCGTTTCAATGATGCACACGTGTGGGGTCTTGTACAATGAGAGCTGTCAGCTGTGACTATGTCATTTGCCAAGCTGGTCTCATTGTTGTGGATGGGGAGCACATGCTGCCGCATCCCCAGAGCACACACGCTTCCAGGGGTGCAGTAGCACACGATCCCCATTCTACTCAATAAGAGTTGTTTGCTGAATGACAGTCACGACCAGGGGCGGAGTGGGACTAAAAAACGGCCCGGGACTTTTTGAGGCACACCGGCCCTGCTATACTTTTCCTGGCCCAGTCCCAACTTTTGAAAACTGGAAAGACAGACACATGAAGACATTTTTTTGCACTTAAACCACGCCCCTGCCACACCCTTAAAAGGAAACACCACCTAATAATTACTTATTATTATTATTACTATTAATAATAATTACAGGCAAGCCCCCCCACACACATATACTATAGCCAGTGAGGGTCATCCCTCCATACACACACACACCTCACCCCTCACTACATTTTTCTTTCCTGCACACGAGCAGGACACAAGTGATGTGAGCAGGCTCTTTCCTGCTGGAGTCCCGCCGCGCGCTCGGCTGCACACCTGGGGCCCGACACATGGAGACGGCGCGGGACAATTGAACGTTGGTGTGATCCTGGGACGGTCCTAACCCAAATTAGGACGGTTGGGAGGTCTGCATCACACAACAATGGCAGATGGAAAGAAGTAGAAAGAAGATGGAAGGAAAATAAATGAGAGGACAACTGAGAGATTGAGGGAATGCAGAAAATAGTAAATAAAGTGAGAGTGAGTGAGAAGGGTGATGCCCCCCCCCCCCAGGTTCACCAAGAATTGTTACCTCAGCAGCGATCCCATGGCACATGTGCATTAACCGGAAATCCATTCTTAATGAGGAAAGACCCAGGTGTCCGCCTTTGCTTCACTGTAGCCGATGCCCACACCAGCTATTCATAAATGCCATTAGCCGGGGAAAGCCGGTGATGTGGCCATGACCAACACATGCGCTGTGGGATTGGCTGATTGGTCAGTACAATGGGTGACTGGGGGGGGGGTGTTTATAGAGTGGGGAATTCTGACCTGGAAACAGGGAATCCTAGGCCCTGGGGCCTTTTACACTCCAGTCTGGACTAAAGGGTTTGAACCTGCTATAATAGTTGCAGATCCTATAGCAGAGTTGGCACCGGCCATTAAGAAATACCTGGGGGGGGGGGGTACATGCCGGGCTGAAGGTAAAGCCCACATGCAGCATGGCATTGGTGAGAGCACTGGACCATCCCTGGGGATACAGACAGTGAGGAATCCCAATTTGGGATGCCCCTTAAAGAGGCAGTATACCAGCCCTTTAGTATTATAGACACTAGGTAGTTGGTTGCTCCTCTTTAAAGCATACCTACAATAATTTGTCAGCCTATGGCACGGGCTTTCCTTTCCCTATTTCCCCCAGCTGAACAGTAAGCAGATGCAAGGTTGCCTCTGGTGGAGGACTGGAAGTCACAGTTCACAATGCAGCAGCCAGTGCTTTCTACTGAAGGAGGTGCTGGTCACTGCAGTGTGTGCTGCAACTTCCAGTCCTTAGACACATGGAGCCCACTGAGAAATGGGTTTCTCTTCACTTCGGGCTGCAGGGTGCAAATTAAGGTGGAACAAAACCTGGGCTTTTGCCTTACTTGGGTTTTGGTCTGTGACCTTGGGGCATTCTGACTTGGGATGCCCCAGTTTGTGAAACCCCTGGATTGAGGCCATTTAGATAGGCCTAGTGTGGCAGCAGCTGGCCGGCATGGGATGGCCAGATAGGTAAGTCAACTCAGAGTTTCGGGGGCTTTTACACATAAAGGAAAGTGAGGAATTGGGCAGCCCTAGAGTCTTAGTCTGCTGTTGGTCCGCTCTAAATATCAAATACAGAAGACTGTGGCGTCAGGACTGCTCCTAATTCAGTACAACTAACTGCCAGCAAGGGGTTAAAGCGGACCTTCACTCTAAATAAGAGTCTATCTTATATGTTTCCCACACCCTGTACATACAGATTGCTCACATTAAAAATCATCCTACCTGCATCTACTGCATTTTATAAGCCTTTAAACATCCAAGATGGCGGCTTATGGAAGCTGCCATTTTTGCAGGCAGCCTGCAAACAGGAAGTGCCTGCAAACAGGAAGTGACTGTGCTGCTCTGCATTCTGGGACTGCTGACCTTTCCCTGACCCCAGCTCTGCTCTGTCTGAGCAAAGCACAGCTATAACCCGCCACCCTGTACCTTATCCCACTCTCCTCTCCTCAGTAAGTGTGATGCTTCTGAGTCAAGATGGCGGCGCCCGTATCCTAAATTCCCGAACAGAGTTGCAGCACAGTGGGGGAAAGTATAATAAATTAGTGACTAAACATGTAAAATATATTAATTTTAGATGCTGAGGAATTGTTTTTTAAGAGTTTGGGCTTTTCATTAAATCAGGGTGAAGGTCCGGTTTAATGAGAGCCCAGCTCCCAGCCACTGCTGCTCTCATCATTAACCCCCTCAGCTACAGAGGCCCAGAACAGATCAAAGAAGGATGACTTGTCAGTCAGGCCGGCCTTCCCCGTGATGTGTGCAGCATGGAGTCTCGTCTCATGACACCCCTCCCCCAGCCCACTATCACCTCAGTTATCAGTGTCTCTCCTTCCTTCTCCGGCATGAAAACCCGCCTGTTGCCTTTTAAATTCCTCTCTGAAGCGTGGAGGACAGAGACTGCTCCTGATTGGCCAGGGTGGCTGCCTGTCACAGCTGCTTCTTCTCCCCTGCGTGTGACACATTGCAAGCAGCGCTTTTGATAGGCAGAACAAAGCACTGCTTGTAGTCTCCCAAATTCAAGTTAGTGTGAGAGGTGGCCTCAGGTCGGTCCTGCATTACCACATTACTGTGTGTGTCAGAGCGGGGCTGGTGGCGGCGGGCAGAGCGGCCTCCACCCATTCCACTTCTCTCCCCATCGGCCACCACACCTCCTCCTCCTTCCCATGTGGGATTCTGCCCGGTATGCCCTATGGCCTATGCCCTGGTCACGACTGAGGGCACTCAGTGGATGAAAACCCGCACATGCGCTGTTGGAGCAGGGAAAGGTGAGTGTTTAGTTGAGCCCCAGCGGGCTCCACACAGCGCGGCAGCGGTGATGGTGATGGGAGAAAGATTACAGCATGAATGCGTGTGTCAGGTAGGTCTGCTTTACAATAGCAAAGTAAATGATTTAGGAAAAAAAGGCCTCAAAAACAAAATGGCAGAACATTACTGTGAAAAAGCAAGGGAGGTGGCAGAGACAAGTAAAAAGAAAGTGGGAGAAAGGGGATAAAGAAGCTGGAGAGTGAAACAGATGAGAAAAAGTAAAAGATATGTAAAAAGCAGGGCCAGCCTTTGGTAAAGGTCAGCCTGTACAAGATGTTAGGATGACTGCCCCAAACTCACACATACATTCACCTTGAGAAGAGAAAAAATAGAAAGCAGCAACAAAAAAATAAGGTATATGGTGCACAGAACAAGAAGAAAGTCTAAAGTAAGGTGGAAAAGAGGTGTAAAAACAGCAAAAAGAGGAATACATACGGAAAATGAAATAAAGGTGGCAAGAAAAAGATGGGAGGAATGTGGAAAGAGATGAACAGAAGGTTTAGAAAAAGAGAGAGGGAATGTGGAAAAGAGAGGAAGACATAGAAAAGGTGAAAAATGGTGGTGGGGGGGTGACAAGAGAAAGAGATGGACAAAATGTGTAAAGGAGAGGTGAAGGCAATGGGTAATAATAAAAGATGAGCAGAAAAATGTAGAAAAAAGAGGAGTGAATGTAGAAAAACAAAGGAGGACATAGAGAAGGTTAAATAAGAGAGTGAGTAAAGGTGACGAGAGAAAGATAAAATAATGTGGAAGAGAAATAGAAAGTGTAAATAAAAGCAGGAGGGGATTTGGGAATAAAAAAAAGAACCAACATAGAAGGGATTGTAAAAATTAGAGCGGGACGAAGGGTAAAAGAGATGATTAAAAGGGAATCTAAAGAAAGCAAGTCAAAGGAAACAGAAGAAAAAAAAGCAAGCTGAATGTCCTGGTGCCCTCTTACAGAGAGATCAGGATGGAACCCAGAGTGACCGCACACCTCACATACCCCAAAGGAGGCCATGGTGAAGAAAATGTAAAAGAGAAAAAGATTGGGGGGTATGAGAGGGAGAGAGAGGAAATTATATGTAAAAAATAAGAAGGGAAGGTGAAAAAAAAAAAAAAGAATGAGAAAAAGGACTAATGGATGAGAGATAGCTAAGTGAAAGTGGGGGGTGGAAGAAGATTGAGGGAAAGTAGAAGAACAAAGTTTGGAGAAACGAGGGGGATAGAAAGCCACTTAAAGTGGACCAACGCCCTCCTTGATCGGCGCTAGAGAGAAGCACGAGATGAGGCATGTGTGGGCCGCATCTTGCGCTTCTCTCTAGCATTTGTGAATGGCCAGCGCGGGCGCGCTCCCTGTTAGAGGGAAGCGCAAGATGCAGCTGCCAGCGTGCTCGGAGCTGCTGTGGTTGGACGCGCATCCAAAGCGTCTCCGAGCACGCTGATTGGACGAACGGCCACGCAGCCTGTGCCGTAGGAGCGGGGTGAGGTGAGTTTTATTGGGCGTTCTGGGGGGTTTCACCATTGGACATTAGATCGGGAGTGCCCCACGGAAGTGGACCAAAACCCAGGATAGTGAAAATCCTGGGTGTTAGTCCACTTTAAGGGAGTGAGAATGTGAGGAGAGATGGAGAACGCAGGATAGCGACGGACATGAAGGTGGGGAAAGAAGAAAATAGGGGAGGGGAAGGGGAAAAGTGAAATAGAGATTGAGAATGTGACTAAGGAAGACAGAGGAAGCAATGCAGCAGAAGAATGGGAAATAAGAGGGGCGTGAGAAGGAGAGAGTGCGGGAAGAAAGGAATTAGAAGAGCAAATAGAGGAAATAATATGAAAGAGAGGGGGGTGTAGTAAGCAAGAGAGAGAGCAGAAAAAGAGGTTATGTATGGGACAACACTCGCTTTCACTTGGAGGCCGATTCATTAATAGCGACAGATGAGCGACAGTAGCGTTATTTTCACAGCGCCCGCTAGTATTCGCTGTGCTTGGCCGTTGTTCGGTTGTTGACAGCGACTCAGTCGGTGTGCGGTAATGTTGAATACGGGGTGGGGAGTCGCTATTTGACAGGTTCCGCGCTGTATGGGAGCGCATGACAGCGAATGGCCATAGCGAACGGCTCCCAGCATATTCATTAACAAATCACGCTCCAAAAATTCTCGCGCTGTGAAATGCTTGTTTAAACCCCAGAGCGCTGGCGGCGATGGGTTAAAAGTAGTTTTTTATCCCCCAAACAACCATATTTTTGGGAAAAAAAAGTTTTTCAAAACATTTTGTAATATGAATACATTAATATCAATTCTGCCCAAATTTTTTTTTTTTTTTTTAACCATAAAAAAATATCTAACATTGCAGAAGTGGTCACAGAACTTTTGACATTTAAAAAAAAAAAAAATACATTAATAGCAATTATTTAAGAATATTTAAAGATTGTTCCATTGAAATGCATTGGAGAGCGCCAGGTAGCGAGAGGTCATACCTGTCGCTGTTCAAGGTCGCTCGCTGGCGCTGTGGGGTGAGGCTGGAATAATGATGAATGATTCGCTATCTGGCGCTCTGTCAGTCGCTAAGCAGGATCGGCTTGATAAATGTGTGATTGCGGAGGGGAGCCGGCGTTCTTGTGGCGGTGACCGTCATTACCGTTCGCTCACCATTCGCTACCCGACGCTATCCCTTGTTAAATAAGGGCCTTGGTTCCCTTTGGTGCCACTAACAGCTAAGCAGCCGAGGGGCACCGAAGGCAGCAGCGTGCGCATCTGGCCACATCCCCCGCTCACCTACCAGCCGTTGCATGTGCGGTGGGCGTGTTGGTGGTGCACCCATTCAGAAAGGCCAAGCGCAGGTGAGTGCAGCCGTGAGCCGGGATGTGGCCGCTTTTCCCAGATGCAGTGAGGGCTCTGGGACAAGGTGAGTGAAATGGGGCCTTCTGGGGAGGCGGGGTTTACACAGTGAGGCATCCCAGGTCAGGATACCCGGCTGTGAATAACCCCCCTAGAAAGTCCAGTAAACACTTGCCTTACCTGGATTCAACGGTGCATGCGCGGGCTCTAGTCCAATGGAAGCCGCCCACCGTCACTGCGCTGGGATCCCCATTAATTCTAATGAGAGCCACCTGCTGAATTACCTAGTGACAGTGGCCGACTCTCATTGGACCAGAGCCTGCGCATGCACCATTGGACCGGGAAGAGGTGAGTGTCTATGGGGGGGGCTGGCCTCTGATCTTTCCCCAGGGCGTTCCAAAACACACACACACACACTCTCCCTCCGTCTACAAACTCATCATCTATTTTAATTTTTTTTTTTAATATTTAACAATTTACATTATATTTTCTCCTTACCTTTTCCTCCGCGCTCCTCAGGTCTCTGCTGCACGAGTGCTCTGCTCACGAGTCTGCGAATCAGCAGGTGGGCGGCGACTCAGCAGGTGGGTGGAGCCTAACAGCATCTCTTGTGTCCTGCGCCGGCCTGGCTTCCTGGAGGTGGGCAGACGCTGATGCAGGTGACATCTGATTGGGGCGGGGGGGGCGGCACTTCTAGGTCGCACTGGCGACCCCGCAGGCACGCATGCTGGAGCCCCGCGGGCACGCGTGCGGGAGCCGGGGCCCATTAATTGAAAGAAAAAATGAAATGAAGTGGACCGATGGGCAGCGGGGGGGAGGGGGGAATGGCGGGGTATGACGATCACCACTTCTTGGTCACAGGCACGATGCGCTGGGGTCCCGCGCCCATTAGTTGATGGATGATCGGGGGGGGGGGGGGGGTGTCGGATCTGTCAGGCATGCTTGCGCCAGGCGGATACGCACGCCGGAGCCCCGCGGCGCAATGTAAAAAAAAAAATATTTTTTTTTTCTTCAAAAAAGACAAACAAGGCCGCCCTTTAGGAATGTATCCGCCCGAGGCACGTGCCTTGCTGTGCCTTGTGGCAGATACGGCCCTGTATGTATAGCAGTCTGTGTGTGTGTGTGTGTTCTGTCACAATTAAACACGGTTTGCTGCATCTCAGTCTGTTTCTCAGTCTCATTACTGGTCCTTTCTACTAAAGGAAGCCCTCTGAGATTCATGACAAGAATGTGTGTTGGTCTGATTTAAAGCGGAATAAAATGTAGCAGTACCTGGATCTTTTAGATTCCAGGGCCAGCCGCTGGCTTTCCTTTGCCGAATAGGGATGCCCCTCTGTGTGAAACCACCCAGGGCGCCGATAAACACCTTTCCCGGGTCTGACAGCGCATTTGCCGGCTCCAGGACAATCCGAGCCACTTGCTCAAATGGCGGTTTGGCAAACAGCTCTAATTGTTGACATTGGGGAACGCATGCGGGGGATGCAGGAGCGTGCTCTACCTATTCATTGCAGTGCAAGTGGCTCTGATTGGATGGGAGTCTGCGCATGTACCATTGGACCATGGCAGAAGCAGATTTGGGGGGGTTCACACTGTGGGGCATCCCGATTGCCAGGATGCCCCATGGAAGCACAAAGACAAAACCCAGGAAATGATTTAGTTCCCTGTGTACAGAGGCTTCCAATGAAGTCAATAGGAGCATCCTGGACTAAGACAATGGCTCTGCCGGGCCGGCTTCTTATACAGACGCAGGGGTTGAGCAATGTGTGTCGTGGAAGCGGGTGGCAGGTAAGTGGGTCGCCTTGTGCCTGTTGGCATATTTGGTCTGAGGTCTTTTGGAAACTTTACCCTTAATAATAATCTAAAGCACGCCAGAGAGGACGGTGTCCCCATCCCTGGGGCCTCCCGCTATGTGAGACCCCCCAATATCGCCCCCTCAATACTTACTTAGTTCTATTTCAACTATTTTCCAATCTTCTGCTTTTAAACTGGACCAACGCCCATTTTTACTTTAACTCCAGAATGCTGGAGCCCCCCTTGCAGGTAACAGCACATTAAGCACATAATACTCACTGAGTCCCGCCATTAGCTGCTGGGCAGGTCCTGCCAGAGGCCGGCGCAGAGGACGCTACTGCGGATTATGAGGAGGGCGCAACTGCTGGGGCCTCCACCACTTGCCCTGCAAAGGGGCCTCCACCAACCTAAGTTATGGTCTTGTCCAGGAGGCTTTTTAGTCATTGGTCGGACCGCGGGGGGCGGCAACAAACCTATCGGCGGCAGCCAAAGCCACCACAGGGCAGGATAGAGAGACTAAAGCAGCAAACCCACCGTCCACAATGCTACAGTGATGGGTGCAGAGCTGTCACTGCACATAAGCCACCAAGCACAGCCGCTGGCAGCTCAATGCAGGGAACCAGCCGGGCGACTACACTACCCCCCACCCAGAATGGCAATGCAGACACCACACCAGATAACCAATTTAGAATTTAACAATTGAATATTAGGCAAAGTTTTGAACACAATAGTTGGTGTATAATAAATGTAGCCAATTGATTAAGGCAATAAGTGACTGTAGAATAATCTAGTATAATTTCTACTTGGAATATGGGGGGGGGGGATATTTCAAAGGCTGAGAGGAGCTTTCCTAGAACGGAAAGTGTTTGCACAGTACCAATCAATCCTTGCAGCAGGTGGAGCTATGCAAATCATCTCTTTATGTCTCTGTGCCATCCAAGGCCCTTAGAAAAACTAAGGGTGCAATGCCAATGATTAGCTTTAAATTTACACATCCAACTAGTAGACACATGTTTCGAGCTTTAGGCTCTCATAAGCACTAGGACAGAGGGTTCTGGCTGTATGGGGGGTGAGACTTGGTGAGTACCAAAACAGAGTCGCAAGCCAGTATGTGGAGAGACCCATGTTAGGGTTAAAGTGGACCAACACCCAGGATTTTCACTATTCTGGGTGTTGGTCCACTTCCGCGGGGCACCCCGATCAGTGCCCCGCTGTGTGAAACCCCCCAGAAAGCCCCAAAAACTCACCTGACCCAGCTCCCACGTGATTCGCTCCACCAATCACCGCAGACGGACAAGCAAGGTCCGTCAACTGACAGGGTGAGAGCGCCCGCTGCCTCTCGCGCGTCCCTCTTACAGGGAGCGCGAGAGGCCTGCGCATGCGCCTTTGGAACGAGGAACAGGTAGGATTTGCGGGCGTCCTGGGGGGTTTCACACAGCGGGGCACCACCGATCGGGGTGCCCCGCAGGCAGGGAGCTGATTGGCCCGAGAATCTTATAGATTCCTGGGCCGATCAGCGGTGGGTGTTGGTCCACTTTAATAACGGGGGGGCTAAAGAGACCAAAAAAACCCTCTAGTGCATCCTTAGCATTTCTAAGGGCCTTGGATGGCACAGAGACATAGAGATGATTTGCATAGCTCCGCCTACTGCAAGGATAGATGGGTAATGCTGTCCGTCCTTGTATTGGGTTCTGTGCAAATACTTTCCGTTTTAGGAAAGCTCATTTCTTCCTTTACCTAAGCAGAGGGATTTTTGGTCTCTTTAGCCCCCCTATTAAGCCTAACATGGGTCTCTCCACATACTGGCTTGCAACTCAAACTTTTCAAACCAAGGCTAAAGTTGTGTCTAGGTCACTTTAACATATATGGCTATTTGGGTAACTTTATAACACACTGTATGATCTGTGTAATTCAAACAGTCTATCAATACACACAATCTGTTTAAAATGTAAGATTAACTCTATATAATAAACTTCAGGTAGATTGTGCTCTAAATTGGTAACTATGCTGTAAATAGTGAGGAGAAAAGTTCACTTATCCTTACACCAAACGATCTTGGTAGAAAACAGTCTTGTTATTTTGCTGACTAAAATGGTGTTTCTTTTAATATTTTCCGGATATTTCTTTCTTCAAGTGGTCACGGACCTCAAAAAATCTAAATAAAATTACCAAGGGCGTCCTCCAACCGCGCCGAGTCCCTCTCTTTGCGCTCCTCGGGAGGCTTCACACCGTGACTAACAGACAAAAAATTAAGTCTTCACACCCCTCACACAGTTCAGCAGTGAGGTAAATAAGGATAGGGTTAGTTTTAACCAAAAATGTCACTGTGGCCCTATAATTTATGTGGCTCAGAGACACAGACACAGACACAGACACAGACACAGACACAGACACAGACACAGACACAGACACAGACACAGACACAGACACAGACACAGACACAGACACAGACACAGACACAGACACAGACACAGACGTGCTCCCTGTGACCCACCTCACGGACTCTGCTCCCTCAGAGCTGTGCTGTGCCTTTTATAGGCTGCAGGAATGACCTCACCAGCCTCTCTCTCATGGCTGGCCCCGCCCACCCACACACAAGAGTTTTCCAGAAGCCTCCCAGCAGAGGATTGTTATATGTCGGTTACACACGCACCCACATAAGGGCGGCACAAGGGACTCGATCTGACGTTCCAGTAACTAGGAAGGTGCCACACAACCACCAATCAGTTACTTGGCTGCACTATAATTTTAAATGAAATAAAAAATAGTGTATCTGGGGCCTCCACCAGATTTTGTGCCCAAGGTGGTCTCCCTCTTTGAGGGGCATCCCGATGTGTGAAATCCCCCCAGATCTCAGCTCGCTGGCAATTCCTCAGTGTATGTGAATATGCGCAGACTCTCCTCCAATCAGCTTTCCTAGTCGTACTTTTGAGTGAGCGGCTAGTAAACCTGAATAGCAAGCTAGCCAATCCCCTGCGTCCGCGTGTACCCGCCCCAGCCATTCTATGGATAACTGGTATTGGCACCTTGCTCCATGCTCTCACTGCACATGTGCAGGCTCCCAGCCAATCATAATAGATTGTGTCATGTGGAAATGTATTCTGGGGTCGTGGGTGCCCACCGCCACCCATTCGCCTTTTGCTGTGAAGATAGGTCTGGTAAAAGGAGCGCGTATCAGCTGAGGAGGATGCCGCCGCTGGATTTTTTCGGTCCACTTTAATTGAGCATTGGGATGCCCCTGTGTGTGAACCCCCCAGTTCACCAATTACTTACTTTATGCGTGTGCCCCCTACAATGATCATTTATTGCTCGGCACCATATGAGACTGCTGCCTTTAGATATGCCTGGCGTGGGAAGCATGGAGGGTGCAGGAAATGTCGGAGGAGGCCCACACATGTGCCATGGGATCGCCAGTTTAAGGTAATTAACCGGGGATGTGGGGAATCGTATCTTGTGGCCTTGATTGTTGTCATGGCGACACCAACATCACAGTGTACGGCTCCATGATACAGGTCATTAAGAGCCTGATAGGCTGCTGGGCCCCTTCACTACCAGCAGTGAACAGAGCCCTGCCAGCCCATAATAATGTCACCAGCTCTCAATACAGACAGGGCAGGTTTGTTAATGGATCTATCTAAGGCCAGGTGACAGCACGGTTTTGGTCTGCTTTAAAGAGGAACAACACACAGGACTTTGACCAATTTGGGATGCCTCACGGTTTTTATTCCTGGAATTGCCCATAAACTAACACATTCGCATGCTGCTCAGTCATTTAGATGCACTGAGCTCAGTGAGGTTACGGTAATCACAATGGAGCAAGCACTGCCGGCCACATTCCCAGCCCCGGCCTCTAGCTGTGGCCACGCCCGGGTTGGGCATTCAGAAAGGCCTGGTGTGGGTGCGCGCCTAGATATAGATGTGCTGGGGATGCTGGACACAGGCTCATAAAAGAGGTGAGTGGATTGGGAGATCTGGGGGGTTTCACACAGCGGGGCATCCCAATTTGGGATGCTTATTGAAGAGGTATACTAACCTACCCAAGAGTCTTATAAACTGTGGGGTATAAAGTGGACCAAAACCCAGGATTTTGACTATCCTGGGTTTTGGTCCAGGGCGCGCTCTGATCCACTTACGTCAGCACGTCTAAGCCTTCATCTAAGGTGAGCGTCTCCGAGCATGCTGACAGCCGTATCCCCCGCTTCCCTCTAACGGAGCGTGCCCGCACCGGCCATTCACAAATGCCTGGAGCGGGCACACGCCTTGCTAGGGGCATGGTGGGGATGCGCCCGTGGCCCTCGCATGCACCATTGCACCGGGAAGCAAGGTAAGTGTACGGGCTGACCAGGGGCTTTCACACAGCGGGGCATTCCAACTTGGGATGCTTCATAAAGAGGTATACCAACCGAGTCTTAGGAACTCTAGGTCTGCTGTGTGAACCCCCCCCCCAGATTGCCGAGCACAACTCACCTCTTCCCGGTCCTATGGCACATGCGCGGCCACTTGTCCAATCAGTGTCGTTGGCTAAGCCTTTGTCTACAGCCAGCAATTCCGAGTGCGCTGGTGGCCGCATTCCCCGCTTCCCTCTATTCATAAATGCCTGCTAGAGGGTTGGCGGGGATGCAGCCACAGCTCACACATGCGCCATTGAACCAGGAAGCAAGGTAAATGTATGGGGCGACCTGGGGGGTTTCACACACCGGGGCATCCCAATTGTGGATGCCCTGGGGAAAAGAATCAATCAGCCCAGGAATCTTATAGATTCCTGTGCCGATCACCATGGGTTTTGGTTCACTTAAAGCGGACCTTCACTCTGAATAAGAGTCTATCTTATATGTTTCCCACACCCTGTACATACAGATTGCTCACATTAAAAATCATCCTACCTGCATCTACTGCATGTTATGAGCCTTTAAACATCCAAGATGGCGGCTTATGGAAGCCGCCATTTAATCAGGCAGCCTGCAAACAGGAAGTGCCTGCAAACAGGAAATGACTGTGCTGCTCTGCATTCTGGGACTGCTGACCTTTCCCTAACCCCAGCTCTGCTCTGTCTGAGCAAAGCACAGCTATAACCTGCCCCCCTGTACCTTATCCCACTCTCCTCTCCTCAGTAAGTGTGATGCTTCTGAGTCAAGATGGCGGCGCCCGTATCCTAAATTCCTGAACAGAGTTGCAGCCCAGTGGGGGAAAGAATAATAAGTTAGTGACTAAAAATGTAAAATATATTAATGTTAGATGCTGGGGAACCGTTTTTTAAGAGTTTGGGCTTTTCATTAAATCATGGTGAAGGTCCGGTTTAAAAGAGATTTGGTCTGCTTTAAATCAGGCTGAGCGATTTCTCCTGCTTCAGGTCCCCTTTTAAAGGGACATTCTAGGTAAACATTAATTCTTAGTTCAGCACATCCCTTTAATTTGAAAAGCTTCAAAAGTTAATTAGCCAGGTGCTGCAACCTCCCATAGGGTTTCCACCCCTTAGAACCCTAAATCTAATACTATATAATTCCATTTAAGGTGCGCACTCAATACATGTCACAATAAAATGCCAAAGATTTGTAGTTTCAAAAAATAATGAATTTATTAAATTAAATCACATTGCAAACAAAAAAATCAACACTAACACATAATTAAAAGCTTGGTCCATATATCATTATTGTGCGGCTTCAGATATACTTTAAAGTGCATAGATTTATCATTACCAACTTAAAAACACTCATGATCAATTGATATTCATTGCAGTATACGGCTAAAGTGCTTAGTGCAGACAATCACAGTCATAGGATATATAGCAGTATAAATAAGAATAAATGTGTAACACACACAAACAATTAATATTGCACAAGCCCAGCAGCAGTATATTGCACTCAATCCATATAGAGGCCGATTCATTAATAGCGCCAGGTAGCGACAGATGAGCGACTGTAGCAGTATTTTCACAGCGCCCGCTAGTAGTCGCTGTGCTTGGCCGTGGTTCGGTAGTTGACAGCGACTCAGTCGGTGTGCGGTAATGTTGAATATTGGGTGAGGAGTCGCTATTTGACACGTTCCGCGCTGTATGGGAGCGCATGATAGCGAATGGCCATAGCGAACGGCTCCCACCATATTCATTAACAAATCACGCTCTAAAAATTCTCGCGCTGTGAAATGCTTGTTTAAAACCCAGAGCGCTGGCGGCGATGGGTTAAAAGTAGTTTTTTAACCCCCAAACAACCTTATTTTTGGAAACCAAAAAAAACAAGTTTATAAAAACATTTTGTAATATGAATACAATAATATCAGACCTGTAATATCAATTCTGCACATTTTTTTTTTTTACCTTAAAAAAATATCTAACATTGCAGAAGTGGTAACAGAAATTTTCACATTAAAAAAAAAAAAAAAAATTATTAACAATTATTTATGAATATTTAAAGATTGTTCCATTGAAATGCATTGGAGAGCGCCAGGTAGCGAGAGGTCATACCTGTCGCTGTTCAAGGTGGCTCGCTGGCGCTGTGGGGTGAGGCTGGAATAATGATGAATGATTCGCTATCTGGCGCTCTCTCAGTCGCTAAGCAGGATCGGCTTGATAAATGTGTGATTGCGGAGGGGAGCCGGCGTTCTCGTGGCGGTGCCCGTCATTACCGTTCGCTCACCAGTCGCTACCTGGCGCTATCCCTTGTTAAATAAGGGCCATAGTATCTTATTGCACCTTACATTGTGTGATGAGATATGAAAGGGATGTGATGAGATATGAAATATATGCTTGTCAAAGACTTGTCAATTACAAGGCTCCCAGCACATTTGTCTGCAGTTACCAACAGGGGGCCATTTACATATGACAAGCCACTGTCCAGCTAAATAGGTTTTCATCTTCAAGCCAATTTGCAGCCATATGCTAAATATGTTTCCTGGCGAAGTCACATCACACCTCCACATTTGGCAGTTGATATCTACTTACTACAAACCAGTGAACGAGACGTATGATACACATCTTTTCATAACTTTTGCAATGAAACGCCCCGGACACATGATTGGCTGCATACAGCATTCTGCCCGCCCCAATAATCAGTTTTAAAATGGGAGAGTTGGGGACAGAAGACATGACATGCCAGGGGATTGCTTCCAATAAGTAGGCTTGTTATCATTGCTTTCTGTGTACCCCTCACAAGACATTATCTTCAAAAAAGGTAAAGATCTCTGTTATTTCTCCCTGTTATTTTATAAGCATATTGCCGTATACTGTATTGTGACGATTGCACGGGTTGATCAGACCTATTGATCGTTCATCTGATCAGACCGGCCAATCGTACCACACGTGTGTCACAGCAATTCTTCAATTGGCAACACACGCGGCTATAAACTGCTGCCACCAGAGCACAACAGTGCTCAACTCTATAATATAATATAGGCCACACACAATACAATCAGATCGAACGTATCGATCGACCCACAACCACTTCCAGGCGGGGGGACGATCGAGCGTCCTAGGCAAGTAAGGTAGCCAGTCCTTCAGAATAGCATGGGCCTTTTAGTTCTTTCAATAAGAGCGTCAGGGACTATGCTGTATTTTAGAATTTATTCAACAAACAGAAAACACAAGGACAACAAGAAACACGATGCAAGTGATAAAACAGAATTGACTATAAGCACGGTAAATAAATAAATAGCAATTTCAAATAAAAAGGGGGAAAATACCTAAGGGTTCTGGGCTGCGTTCAAATCAATTGTCCTCACACGCTTTTCTGGTCTTATTCAGCTTGGATGTTAAAAGCCAGCGTGCGTCAATCTTGATGGTCAGATCCAGTGTGACCTGTCCCCATTCTACAGCTCACCTTCCTCCCTCTAACCAGGGGTCAGTTTCTTACCCCTCCTATGGGCAGAGCGATTGGAGACATCCACTGTCTGATTGGTTCATATGGTATTCTCCATCTTTGGGTACCTGAAAGCTGGTCCACATGACATCCCCCATCTGTCCTGAGATTTCAAGGAGGGGGATGAGGAGAACATTCCATGGAAGAGGGCAGGATATGGACCTTGCATCTGCTCTCCATGGCTGGTTGACCCTGATAACACATTGTTTATGCTTTGCAGTTTTATGAGGGGAGATAGTCATTCAAGGCGTCCCTGTGTGCATGCAGGGGGAGTTTTATGGCACGCAGTGGGGGAAGTTATGCAGAGCAGAGGGGTCAGCCAAGGTCTATATATATATATATATATATATATATATATATATATATCCGTACACACACACATATATTACACCAACCTACACACAAATAAGATACACCTAAGATGTTCTGTGACATGTATGTCTGTTATTTTTATTGTACATTTTTGTTTACATGCACTGCCCCTTATGGGTGAATTAAATTCTAAAAATTTATAAAGTGGACTTCTGTGTGCTAACTCGCTAACCTTTAGAAGAGACATTGTATGTGTGCTAAATCTTGTGCCCTGTGTGCTTGCCCATCGCTACCAGTGTGACTTTATTGCTGTATAGTAGGGCCAGGTCCCCAAAAACATCTGTATGTAACGATCGTTTGTAGTACGATCAAAATCTGGTCTGGATTAAGGCATAAAACCTCCTTGATTCATGACACATTGTAAATAGTTTGTTCAATGGCACAAATAAATGATACATCAGACCATGTTACAATAACAAACAAATATAGCTACCCATACATATTAACTATGTCCATAGTATGTATCAACCACCTGACGGCCGTTTCGGGCGATCCTAGCCCTTTCTCAAAGGGACATTCTAGGTAAAGAGATAAATTAGCCTTCTTTCTGCTTGCACTATCCTGCATTCCATGATAAACCCTATAGAACTTGTTCCCTTCTGCTGACTCCCCCTAAATGAATTGACTCATTTAACTCCCTTGCCGTGAATGTCCCTTTAATCCTCGGCAGATCCTGGCCAGTTCACGTGTTAACAGGTAAAGAGACGGCTGGGTAACCCGGATGTGTCGGCAGCTTTGGCATTGTTTAGTTAGCTGGCAGAGGACCAGGACGAGCGAGGGCTCCATTGTCCGGTGCGCTGATCCGGCTGGTGCTAGGACCCAGATGAGGCCTCCGTCTGAGCGATTGTGCTGTACCAGGACGGAGATGTCAGACTCAGCATCAGCTGGGCATCAGCAGCACACAGCGCCGGGGAGCTCGCAGCTCCTGATCCCTGAGATACAGCATAGCGCCTGCATGATCAGAGCCCACCCCACCACCACCACAGCCTGGCACCGGCAGCCATGTTTCACCCAGAAATAGAAGAATAACCCGCAGTACCAGACCCAACACATCACACAAACCAGCATGGCCCAAAACAAGAGGCACACTTACAGCCGGGTGAGTACCCTCCTGGGCTGGCAACCTATTCCTATAGGGGAGCGCTTGATGTGGTGGTGTGTGGGCAGAGGGGCACATGAGCGGGCGCGATGGAGGGAGGTGAGAAATGTTCTACATATAAAAGGGCATCTTACGGCTTCTGTAAAGAAATGAATCGATCCTAACCCTTGAAATGCTGGAACACTGCAGGTACCGTAGAGATTCTATGCATTCCTTGACGCAGTCTGATAGAAAAGGGTTAATCGTTGCTGTATACAGTCACACCTGTCACCTGTGCTTGGCGAACAATGTGGCGTGCTGATATTGAACAGCAGTTAAATGGTTAATAAGGATATAACTTCTCTTCTCTATCTTTATCTTCTATTATCTTGGCGTGAAAGGGTAATGCCATTATTAAAAAAATATATATATATATATATATCGATCTCAGTGTCAAAAAGCAACAAAACTTCCTTTCTTTACTGCTGACACTAAATGGCATTTACCCAACAGTGGCAGTAAAAATAGGGCACAACTTCTTTTATCAATCTTGTATGCAGGGGTGTAGCTAGGGGGGAGCAGGGGGGGCATGTGCCATGGGTGCAGCAGGTCAGGGGGGTGCCAAAGAGGGGCCTGAGCAGAGGTGGGGGGTGTCATTTTGAATGTTTGCCCCGGGTGCCAGAAAGCCTAGCTATTCCTCTGCTTTTATGTTCTGTTATGCGGGTGTGAAGGGGTTAATGGCCATTGATTAAAACAATCAACATGGAGAACAGTGTCGAGAAGTGATTAACAGGGACATGACTTGTTTTCTCTAAACATACGACGGTTAAAGCGGACCTTCACTCTGAATAAGAGTCTATCTTATATGTTTCCCACACCCTGTACATACAGATTGGCCACATTAAAAATCATCCTACCTGCATCTACTGCATGTTATGAGCCTTTAAACATCCAAGATGGCGGCTTATGGAAGCCACCATCTTATCAGGCAGCCTGCAAACAGGAAGTGCCTCCTGACTGTCCTGCTCGGCATTCTGGGACTGCTGACCGTTACCTGACCCCAGCTCCGCGCTTTCTGAGCAAAGCACAGCTATAACCCGCCCCCCTGTACCTTATCCCACTCTCCTCTCCTCAGTAAGTGTGATGCTTCTGAGTCAAGATGGCGGCGCCCGTATCCTAAATTCCTGAACAGAGTTGCAGCCCAGTGGGGGAAAGAATAATAAGTTAGTGGCTAAAAACGTAAAATATATTAATTTTAGATGCTGGGGAACCGTTTTTTAAGAGTTTGGGCTTTTCATTAAATCATGGTGAAGGTCCGGTTTAATGCCAATGTAGCGTGTTGCTATTGAATGACTTTTGCACAACTGTGGCAGTAACATTGGTTAATAGAGACACAATATCCTTTCAATAGACAGGAAAGGGTTAATTCCAATGTAGCATGCTGATATTTCAGGACTTTATGCAAACTTGTGGCAAAAAAAATAGAGACACGTCTTCTTTTTATATATCTTTATTTCCTGTGTATCTTGTGTATTTATGGCAGTAAAATGGTCGATAGGGACATAACTTTTTATCTTCTTTTATCTGGCTTTGTATTCTTTTATGTGGGTGTGAAAGGGTTAAACCGGACCTTCAGCGTGATTTAATGAAAAGCCCAAACTCTTAAAAAACGGTTCCCCAGCATCTAAAATTAATAGATTTTTAATTTTTTAGTCACTAACTTATTATTCTTTCCCCCACTGGGCTGCAACTCTGTTCAGGAATTTAGGATACAGGCGCCGCCATCTTGACTCAGAAGCATCACACTTACTGAGGAGAGGAGAGTGGGATAAGGTACAGGGGGGCGGGTTATAGCTGTGCTTTGCTCAGACAGAGCAGAGCTGGGGTCAGATAACGGTCAGCAGTCCCAGAATGCCGAGCAGCACAGTCAGGAGGCACTTCCTGTTTGCAGGCTGCCTGATAAGATGGCGGCTTCCATAAGCCGCCATCTTGGATGTTTAAAGGCTCACAACATGCAGTAGATGCAGGTAGGATGATTTGTAATGTGAGCAATCTGTATGTACAGGGTGTGGGAAACACATAAGATAGACTCTTATTCAGGGTGAAGGTCCGGATTAATGTGAGCAATCTGAATGTACAGGGTGTGGGAAACATATAAGATAGACTCTTATTCAGGGTGAAGGTCCGGATTAATGTGAGCAATCTGTATGTACAGGGTGTGGGAAACATATAAGATAGACTCTTATTCAGAGTGAAGGTCCGCTTTAATGGCAGTGGCTTTGAACAATCAATATCAAGCACAGCGTCAAGAAATGACTAATAACAGGGAAATAACTTCCTTTCCATAGACATATAAAGAGTTAATATTATGTTAGGTCGCATGCTGATGATAATTATTTTTGCACAACAGTGGCAGCAAAAATAATCAATAGGGACACAACTTTTTTTTTTCTCTAGACAGGACAGTGGCATGCTGATATTAAATGACGTTGGTGTAGTTATGGCATTAAAATGGTTAATAGGAACAAAACGTTTTTTTCTTTTATCTAGCTTTATCTTCTTTAATATAGGCATGGAAGGGTTAATGCCAGTGTATTAAAAAAGGGCAATGTCTAAAAAAATCAACTATTTCATTAACAGGGACATAGCTTTCTGTAGATGGAAAAGGGTTAAATGCCAATGTGCTGATATTGGATTCAATTCGCACAATTGTGGCAATAAAATAGTTAACAGAGGGCACCGCCTCCTTTCTCTTGACACATTAATGGCAAGGTGGCATGCTTAAATTGAAGTACTGGCTAACAGGCACATGACTTCTTTTATCTTCTTTTAACTATTTGTACCTTCTTGCATCTAGGTGTGAAAGGGGTAATGCCAGTGGATTAAAAAAAACATTGATATCAAGCTAATGGCTAAAAAAAAAATATATATATCAGTTACATAACTTCCTTTCTGTAGACGTGAAAGGGTTTAACCGGACTTTCAGCATAATTTTAATGAAAAGCCCAAACCCTTAAAAACTATTCCCCAGCATCTAAAATTATTATATTTTAAGTTTTTAGTTGCTTACTATCTATTATTATTCTTTCCCCCACTGGGCTTTAACTCAGAACTCTAGGATACGGGCTCCGCCATCTTGCCTCAGAAGCATCACATACTGAGGAGAGAAGAGGGGTGAAAAGTACAGGAGGTGGGGTTATAGCAGAGCTGGGGTCAGGAAAAGGACAGCAATCACAGAATACAGAGCAGCATAGTCAGAAGACACTTCCTGTCTGCAAGCAGCCTGAAACGCCATGGCCCGCCATCTTGGATGTTTAAAAGCTCATAAAATGCAGTAGATGCAGGTAGGATGATTTTTAATGTGGGCAATCTGTATGTACAGGGGGGGAAACATATAAGATAGGCGCTTATTCAGGGTAAAGGTCCGGATTAATGTGGGCAATCTGTATGTACAGGGGGGGAAACATATAAGATAGGCGCTTATTCAGGGTAAAGGTCCGGATTAATGTGGGCAATCTGTATGTACAGGGGGGGAAACATATAAGATAGGCTCCTATTCAGGGTGAAGGTCCTGGATTAATGTGGGCAATCTGTATGTACAGAGGGGGAAAATATAGGATAGGCTCTTATTCAGGGTGAAGGTCCTGGATTAATGTGGGCAATCTGTATGTACGGGATGGAGGAAACATATAAAATAGGCTCTTATTCAGGGTGAGGGTCTGGATTAAAGTGGACCAACACCCAGGATTTTGACTATCCTGGGTCTTGGTCCACTTCGCTGGGGCACCCCCGATCGGGGTGCCCCACTGTGTGAAACCCCCCCGAACTCACCTCTCCCCGCGCCGACGGAAAAGCCGCGGACAAGCGGCTCCGCTGCCGCCGCCTCCCGCGCGTCCCTCTTGACGCGCGCGTGCCCGTGCCGGTCATTCACAGACGGCCGGCGCGGGCGCGCACACGTCTAGAGGGGCGCGAGGGAGGCGGCGGTGGCCGGCCGCCGCCGAAACTGAGGTAAGGAGTTTGGGGGGGTTTCACCCCGCGGGACATCCCGATCTCGGATGTCCTGCGGGGAGGGAGGTGATCGGCCCGGGAATCTTATAGATTCCCGGGCCGATCACCGGTGGGTGTTGGTCCACTTTAATGTGGGTAATCTGTATGTACAGGATGGAGGAAACATATAAGATAGGCTCTTATTCAGAGTGAAGGTCTGGATTAATGTGAGCAATCTGTATGTACAGGATGGAGGAAACATATAAGATAGGCTCTTATTCAGAGTGAAGGTCTGGATTAATGTGGGCAATCTGTATGTACAGGGGGGAAACATATAAGATAGGCTCTTATTCAGAGTGAAGGTCTGGATTAATGTGGGTAATCTGTATGTACAGGATGGAGGAAACATATAAGATAGGCTCTTATTCAGGGTGAAGGTCCGGATTAATGTGAGCAATCTGTATGTATAGGATGGAGGAAACATATAAGATAGGCTCTTATTCAGGGTGAAGGTCTGTTTTAATAGGGCACCAGCTCCTTTCTCTTGACACATTAATGGCAAGGTGGCATGCTGAAATTGAAGTACTGGTTAATAGGCACACAACTTCTTGTATCTATCTAGATCTTCTTGCATCTAGGTGTGAAAGAGTTAATGCCAGTGGATTTAAAAAAAAAATCGAGTTTAATCTAATCAAGCTAATGGTTAAAAACTAAAATGTGTTACATAACTTCCTTTCTGTAGACGTGACAGGGTTAAGGCCATTGTGGCACGCTGATATTCAATGACTTCTGGTGGCAACAGATTGGTTAATAGGGACACAGCAATCTTACTTTTCTTTTCTGTAGGTGTTAAAGGGTTAACAACAGTGAATTAAAAAAAAAAAAAAAAGCTGTCCTACAACTGTTAACACAGACATAACTTTCTCTCTATGGACAGGAAAGGGCTCACGCCAGTGTGCTGTGTTGCTATTACATATTGTACAAACTATACACAGGGAGACGCACAACTCCCCGATCTGTCCTCCAAAAAATGGCACCACTCACTTATGAACATAGAATTGATACCTTCTTTATTAATTCAACAATTTGTATGTACAGGTATATCCACATATAAAACCAATTAAAATACACATATACCACTGTGGAGAGGAAACAGGGAGGGGAGAATATATACACACAACCCCCAGATAGTAATTGCTACTGGACCCGTTAATGCATGATATTAAATAAATAATGAATATGGCCACTGCTCTAAAACCTGGCTGATAAATCCTATAATGTGCTAAATCACTAATTATCAACCCTAATATACTTTATAATTATATATTTTCCTATGTGCAATAACTTATAAAGTGCAAAGTGCAATGTGCAAAATATTTAAACGAGGACAGCCAGGTGGAGACAAATGCAGACGCATATATAATAAAACATAGGCTGAGATGTGAGTTGGGGAGGCCGATTCATTAATAGCGGCAGGTAGCGACAGTTGAGCGACTGTAGCCGTATTTTCACAGCGCCCGCTAGTAGTCGCTGTGCTTGGCCGTTGTTCGGTTGTTGACAGCGACTTAGTCGGTGTGCAGTAATGTTGAATACAAGCTTACTAGTCGCTATTTGACAGGTTCCGCGATGTATGGGAGCGCATGATAGCGACTGGTCAGAGCGACCGGCTCCCTCCCCATATTCATAAAAAAATCAGGCTCAAAAAATTCAAGCGCTGTGAAATGCATGTTTAAACCCCAGAGCGCTGGAGGCGAAGTCGTTTTTAACCACATTTTTGGAAACAAACAAAAAAAAAATTTAAATAATTTAGTAATATGAATACAATAATATCAGACCTGTAATATCAATTCTGCACAAATTTTTTATTTTTTTTTAACTTAAAAAAATTATCTAACATGGCAGAAGTGGTCACAGAATTTTTCACATTAAAAAAAAAAAAAAAAACCTTAACAATGAATTATGAATATTTAAAGATTGTTCCATTGAAATGCATTGGAGAGCGCCAGGTAGCGAGAGGTCACACCTGTCGCTGTTCAAGGTCGGACGCTGGCGCTGTGGGGTGAGGCTGGAATAATGATGAATGAGTGGCTATATGGCGCTATCTCAGTCACTACGCAGGATCGGCTTGATAAATGTGTGATTGTGGTGGGGAGCCGGCGTTCTCGTGGCGGGGCCCGTCATTACCGGCCGCTCACCAGTCGCTATCTGTCGCTATTCCTTCATAAATAAGGACCTATGTTTTATTATATATGTTCCTGCATTTGTCTCCACCTGGCTGTCCTCGTTTAGATATTTTTCACATTGCACTTAATAATTATATCTTGACCTATGTGCAATAACTTATAAAGTATATTAGGGTTGACAATTAGTGATTTAGCACATTATAGGATTTATCAGCCAGGTTTTACAGCAGTGGCCATATTAATTATTTATTTAATATCATGCATTAACGGGTCCAGTAGCAATTACTATCTGGGGGTTGTGTGTATATATTCTACCCTCCCTGTTTCCTCTCCACAGTGGTATATGTGTATTTTAATTGGTTTTATATGTGGATATACCTGTACATACAAACTGTTGAATTAATAAAGAAGGTATCAATTCTATTTTCATAAGTGAGTGGTGCCATTATTTGGAGGACAGATTGGGGAGTTGTGGGACTCCCTGTGTATAGTTTGTTCTATTAGTGCACAATTGTGCTTCTGTCTTATGTGCACACTTCAATAGATGAAGGTTGGTGCGGTCTGCTTTCTGTTTTACATTAATATTGTACATTGTGGCATTTAAATGGTTAATACCGCATACTTACTGTTAATGCCGACGGATTAAAAAAAAAAAAATGCAAAAAAAGTACAGTGCCCAGAAATGACTGCTAGTAACGCAGCAGAATAGAAAGGGTTAATGCTGTTGACATAGTAACAGTGCCATACCGATATTGGATGCTTGACAGATACATAGACATGGCATTGCAGGCATACGAGGGTTAAACTGGGAGAGGAGGGAACCTGTAGGAGGATGAGGATAATGAGCCCGGGTCCAGGGGGTGGCAGCAGTTTGTTTGTTTCAAGGGTTAATGGTGGCGGTGCAGCACTTTAAATGTTGCAGCGATTCCTCATTGTAATGACTCAGAGGTGGCAGTGACTCACTGCCACCCGCACCATGGCTACCTGTGGGAACTCAAAGCTCCGTTGCAGCATTGCTAATGGTTTTAGGGACTATCCTGGGTTTTATTCCTTGCACCCAGACATCCCAATTTTGTATTTAATCATGACCCCTTTTTTTTTTTTTTTTTTTTTTTTTTTTTAGCATTGATAGGTGGCTCTGTCTTTGCCAGTTTTACATCAGACTGTGTGGGACACCCTGATGCTTGTGTGTGCAGGGGAGGGATATCTGCTCCCGGCTTTGCATGTCAGTCTTTTTCTGGCTTCTTTGTATAGGTCCACCTTACAGCGCTGAAAAAAGGTGGTCGTGAATAAATATCCAGTAGGCTGGGCTATAGAAAAGGGTCTGAAGCTCAGCAACAGCAGCTTTATTCAGTCACTCACTATGATAAATCATCTGAATGGCAGGTATACGCAAACAATGATTTGTTTTAACACTTAGCCCTGCTCACCAGACCACTGACCAGGACATCCTGCTGGCAGACCTGCTCAAAGTTGGCCCCAATACCGAGGATGATCAGCAGCAATGGGGAAGGTGGCCAGAACTGGAGGATCAGTACAGAAAGCAGCAGAGAAGGTGACAAGAAACCAGAAGATAAGTGGCGGCAAAGGAGATGGCAAGAACCAAAGGATGATTTGTATCCGTGAAGGAGGCAGTGAGGACTGGAGGGCGATCAGCAGAGAAGGACTCATTAGTGGCTGATAATCCCCCCGCCCCCCCCGAGTCTACCATTGCTGCCAATTGTCTCCTGGGCGACACTGTCTTCTCCACTGCTGCTGAAGGGTCCATAACTCTGCTTATTGTTCTCTGGACCTTGAGATCTTCTCTACTACTGCTAAAGTGCCCACCAATTCGTTTATTGACCTCTATTCCTTGCTGTCTTCTGCACTGCTGCTGAAGGGTCCATCCCTCTGCTTATTGTTCTCTGGTCCTTGACGTCTTCTTCACTGCTGCTGAAGTGTCCATAAATCTGCTTCTCTGGTCCTCGACATCTTCTTGATTGCTGCTGAAGGGTCCATCACTCTGTTCATTGTTCCCTGGTCCTTGCTGCCTTCTGCACTGCTGCTGAAGCGTCCATCACTCTGCTTATTGTCTTCTAGTCCTTGCTGCCTTCTGCACTGCTCCTGAAGGGTCCATCACTCTGCTTATTGTCTTCTGGTCCTTGCTGTCTTCTGCACTGCTCCTGAAGGGTCCATCACCCTGCTTATTGTCTTCTGGTCCTTGCTGTCTTCTGCACTGCTGCTGAAGGGTCCATCACTCTGCTTATTGTCTTCTGGTCCTTGCTGTCTTCTGCACTGCTCCTGAAGGGTCCATCACTCTGCTTATTGTCTTCTGGTCCTTGCTGTCTTCTGCACTGCTGCTGAAGGGTCCATCACTCTGCTTATTGTCTTCTGGTCCTTGCTGTCTTCTGCACTGCTGCTGAAGGGTCCATCACTTTGCTTATTGTCTTCTGGTCCTCAGTGTCTTCTCCACTGCTGCTAAAGGGTCCATCACTCTGCTTATTCTTCTCTAGTCCTTGCTGTCTTTTCCACTGCTGCTGAATGGTCCATCACTCTGCTTATTGTCTTCTGGTCCTTGCTGCCCTCTGCACTGCTGCTGAAGCGTCCATCACTCTGCTTATTGTCTTCTAGTCCTTGCTGTCTTCTGCACTGCTCCTGAAGGGTCCATCACCCTGCTTATTGTCTCCTGGTCCTTGCTGTCTTCTGCACTGCTGCTGAAGGGTCCATTACTCCATCACTCTGCTTATTCTATGGTCCTTGACATCTTCTCCTCGACATCTTCTCCACTGCTGCTGAACAGTCCATCACTTTGCTTATTGTCTTCTAGTCCTTGCTGTCCTCTTCAATGCTGCTAAAGGGTCCATCACTCTGCTTATTATTCTCTGGTCCTCAAACTCTTCTCCACTGCTGCTGAAGGGTCCATCACTCTGCTTATTGTTCTCTGGCCTCACCGTTTTCTCCGCTATTGCTGAAGGGTTCATCACTCTGCCTAGTGTTTTCTGGTCCTTATCATTTTCTCCACTGCCACTTAAAGGTTGATCAATCTGCTTATTGTTCTGTGGTCCTCGTCATCTTCACGGCTGTTGAAGGGTCCCCCACTCTGCTTATTGTCCTCTGGTCCTCATCAACCATGACCAGGTCTGCAGATGGGACACCCAGCTCACTGGTTCAGTGGGTGACTCACCAGAGAATCACACAGGGACTGGCAGAGAGAAGCAGCATTTGAAGTGAGAGGAGAGGTGGATGAGACGAGCAACATAGAGAATAGATCGCAGGCGTGCTAGACTGTTTGTTGGCATAGGAGTGTGTTGCAGTGGTCTAGTTGGGATATGATCAGGACACGCAGTGGAATTTTAGTGGTGCCAGGAGATGACGCCAAGTATAACGCCAAGTGATTGTGAGGTCAGGAGGCAGTAGTGGAACTTGATGGTGGGAAAACAACAAGTCATATTATGTATTTATAAGAGCAACAAGGGTTAACTCCTTCCAAACACACACACACACACACACACACACACACACACACACACACACACACACACACACACACTATGGAGCCAGAATGTGGTTTTAATATTTGAATGACCAATTGTTATGTCTTCAGAAGCCTTGTGCCGCCTTGGGCAAATAGAAACTTAGAAACATTCTAGACCACAGATAGAACAGTCAGTGAGGCTTCACTAATACTCCCTGGGAAACACTAAAGGCACTAAAGCCCCCCCCCCCCCCCCCCCCTCGCTCAGCCTTATCGGAGCTCAATATAATCCACTGCAACCAGATTCCAGGGGACTCTTCTTGCCTCTGCTTGCCTAAATCCTTTCATTAGGGCCTTCTCTATGTGATTCTTCTGGTCACTGTAGTGGTTATAGTGGACCAAAACCCATGATTTTGGTCCTGATCGGGGGTGCCCTGCTACTTGAAACCCCCAGATCGCTGATCCCAACTCACCTCTTCCCGGTCCTATGGCGCATGCAATGCCGCTCGTCCAATAAGCGTGTTTCGGAGCCACTAACGTCACAACGTCTAAGCCTTCGTCTAAGCCAGCGGCTCCGAGCATGCTTGTGGTCACTTCCCCCGCTTCCCTCTAACAAGGAACATGCCTGCGGCGGCCATTCACAAATGCCTGGCACGGGCACGTGCCCTGCTAGAGGGATATCAGGGATGAGGCCGTGGCTCGCGCATGCGCCATTGGACCGGAAAAGGAGGCAAGTGTATGGGGCAACCTGGGGGGTTTCACACAGCGGGGCATTCTGATTTTGGATGCCCCGGGTGGGGGGAATCGATCGGCCGCCGATCACGGTGGGTTTTGGTCCACTTTAAAGTAGTGACTAGTGAGTGATGAGTGCTGGCTCCCTTTTTTACTTGTTATATCTCTATGACAGGTGTTGCATTTTCCAGATTTGGTGTGTATATACTGATGACTGGTCACCCCCTTCTTTGTTATTCCGGGTCGACGTACCATTTTTACAGATTCCCTATGAATAGATTGATATCTAGTCACTATCTTTGCTATTGCTAATAACTCAAGAGCCCTGAAGTCAGAACAGTGCTGTATAACCTACAAAAGGACTAAGACGGTAGGTGGCTGCTACACACATCCAGGAGGCAGCAGGGGGAGGCCTGAAATAAAAAAAACAGTGTTAAACAATGGGCTATTTAGAAAATCTATTAACAATGTATTTAGTACAACTATGTATAGCCACACTTATCTATTTATAACATATTTAATGCATCTCAAAAGCTACTGCAGCCACCCCTGGTGTTTAAAAGACTCCAGTGCTGGCCACTATTCTGATCCAAAATCAGGATACCCTGCTGTTTGAAACCCCCCAGGGTCACTGGTAGACATACCTTTACTGGCGGCTCCTATGACACTGTTTTCACTGGTAGCAGCATCCCCAAGTTCCCTTTAGTTGTCGCATGCTCCCGCAGCCATTCTGATAGGCTGGAAGCGCTTCCCAGACTACAGGGAAACCAAGGGTTCTTGAGACCAGCCAATTGGCGATCTCAAAAATGCCATGTGGGCGTGGTCTCAGCAGTGAAAAAACATGTTTTTTCTTCAAACCGGGCCACTGCCGAGCCGACTGCATCGCCCAAGGTACTTGTTACTTTATAACCTATCTATTTAGAACCTATATAATATTGTCCTTATTTAGCCTTTCATGTCCATTTATAACCTATTTACCACATTGATATAGAGCACTTGATATCTATTTTTAAACGATTTAGCATATCGCTATATAACCCTTTATATCTATTATCAACCCATTTAGCATATCGCTATATAACCTTTTATACCTATGAATAACCTATATAGCATATCCTTTCATATCTATTTATAACCCATTTAGCATCTCCCTATATATAGGGAGATTATCACTATATAGCCCTTCATGTCGGGTTATAACATATTTAGCATTTCTCTCAGTCCTCATTTTTCTAAATTCTGTATAAGGTTTTCTTTTCCTAAGCAGGTAACCCCCAATAAACTGACTTTTCTCAGAATTCTACTCTAATCCTAGTTGCTTGGCTAGTTGCCCCAACCCATCTCTTATATAAAAGTGCCAGATTTTCTGCCTTATATGCCAGATTTGTAAAAATTCAAAAACCCACATTTGGTATTACGTGACCAAGAAGAATACTGTTACATTGGGGCCATGTATTGACTGTGCTTACTTCAATATTGACCAGTAAGTGGAAAAGTGGTCCAAACTTTCATATCCAGCACCCCCACTCCTCTCCATACACCATCCGGCTCTCCCAGTCCTTTCCATACACCATCCAGCACTCCCAGTCCTTTCCATACACCATCCAGCACTCCCAGTCCTTTCCATACACCATCCAGCGCTCCCAGTCCTTTCCATACACCATCGAGCTCTCCCAGTCCTTTCCATACACCATCCAGCGCTCCCAGTCCTTTCCATACACCATCCAGCACTCCCACTCCTCTCCATACACCATCCAGCACTCCCAGTCCTTTCCATACACCATCCAGCACTCCCAATCCTTTCCATACACAAATTAGCTCTCCCAGTCCTTTCCATACACCATCCAGCACTCCCAATCCTTTCCATACACCAATTAGCTCTCCCAGTCCTTTCCATACACCATCCAGCACTCCCAGTCCTTTCCATACACCATCCAGCACTCCCAGTCCTTTCCATACACCATCCAGCACTCCCAGTCCTTTCCATACACCATCCAGCACTCCCAATCCTTTCCATACACCAATTAGCTCTCCCAGTCCTTTCCATACACCATCCAGCACTCCCAGTCCTTTCCATACACCATCCAGCACTTCCAGTCCTTTCCATACACCATCCAGCACTCCCAGTCCTTTCCATACATCATCCAGCACTCCCAGTCCTTTCCATACACCATCCAGCACTTCCAGTCCTCTCCATACACCATCCAGCACTCCCAGTCCTTTCCATACACCATCCAGCACTCCCAGTCCTTTCCATACATCATCCAGCACTCCCATTCCTTTCCATACACCAATTAGCTCTCCCAGTCCTTTCCATACATCATCCAGCACTCCCAGTCCTTTCCATACACCATCCAGCACTCCCAGTCCTTTCCATACACCATCCAGCACTCCCAGTCCTTTCCATACACCATCCAGCACTCCCAGTCCTTTCCATACACCATCCAGCACTCCCAGTCCTTTCCATACATCATCCAGCACTCCCAGTCCTTTCCATACATCATCCAGCGCTCCCAGTCCTTTCCATACACCATCCAGCACTCCCAGTCCTCTCCATACACCATCCAGTTCTCCTGGTCTTCTCCATACACCATCCAGCACTCCCAGTCCTTTCCATACACCAATTAGCTCTCCCAGTCCTTTCCATACACCATCCAGTTCTCCTGGTCTTCTCCATACACCATCCAGCACTCCCAGTCCTTTCCATACACCATCCAGCACTCCCAATCCTTTCCATACACCAATTAGCTCTCCCAGTCCTTTCCATACACCATCCAGCACTCCCAGTCCTTTCCATACACCATCCAGCACTCCCAGTCCTTTCCATACACCATCCAGCACTCCCAGTCCTTTCCATACACCATCCAGCACTCCCAGTCCTTTCCATACACCATCCAGCACTCCCAATCCTTTCCATACACCATCCAGCACTCCCAGTCCTTTCCATACACCATCCAGCACTCCCAATCCTTTCCATACACCATCCAGCACTCCCAGTCCTTTCCATACACCATCCAGCACTCCCAGTCCTTTCCATACACCATCCAGCACTCCCAGTCCTTTCCATACACCATCCAGCACTCCCAGTCCTTTCCATACACCATCCAGCACTCCCAGTCCTCTCCATACATCATCCAGCGCTCCCAGTCCTTTCCATACACCATCCAGCACTCCCAGTCCTCTCCATACATCATCCAGCACTCCCAGTCCTCTCCATACATCATCCAGCGCTCCCAGTCCTTTCCATACACCATCCAGCACTCCCAGTCCTCTCCATACATCATCCAGCGCTCCCAGTCCTTTCCATACACCATCCAGCACTCCCAGTCCTCTCCATACATCATCCAGCACTCCCAGTCCTTTCCATACACCATCCAGCGCTCCCAATCCTTTCCATACACCATCCAGCACTCCCAGTCCTTTCCATACACCATCCAGCACTCCCAGTCCTCTCCATACATCATCCAGCGCTCCCAGTCCTTTCCATACACCATCCAGCTCTCCCAGTCCTCTCCATACATCATCCAGCACTCCCAGTCCTCTCCATACATCATCCAGCACTCCCAGTCCTCTCCATACACCATCCGGCACTCCCAGTCCTCTCCATACACCATCCAGCTCTCCCAGTCCTCTCCATACATCATCCAGCGCTCCCATTCCTTTCCATACACCATCCAGCACTCCCAATCCTTTCCATACACCATCCAGCACTCCCAGTCCTTTCCATACACCATCCAGCACTCCCAGTCCTTTCCATACACCATCCAGCACTCCCAATCCTTTCCATACACCATCCAGCTCTCCCAGTCCTTTCCATACACCATCCAGCACTCCCAGTCCTTTCCATACACCATCCAGCACTCCCAGTCCTTTCCATACACCATCCAGCACTCCCAGTCCTCTCCATACATCATCCAGCGCTCCCATTCCTTTCCATACACCATCCAGCACTCCCAGTCCTTTCCATACACCATCCAGCGCTCCCAGTCCTTTCCATACACCATCCAGCACTTCCAGTCCTTTCCATACACCATCCAGCTCTCCCAGTCCTTTCCATACACCATCCAGCTCTCCCAGTCTTCTCCATAGACCACCCTGCGCTTTTCTGCATACCATATTCAACTCTCCCCGTCCTTTTCGTGAACCATTAAGTGCTCCAACACAATCCAGTGTCACTGGCACCTATTGATCTTCAGACTTATGATTATTGGTAGCTCAACAGATCGTGACGCTGCACCTTCCTAACAGAGACACAGAATGTGAACATAAATCAGACCAAAAACCAGGAGGCTTTTAGCCCCATATCCAGCCATATTTTGTTTTGTATAGAATGAGGATGTGTTAGATCAAATTTTAGAGTTTTCTCCTCTGTGTTTTCAATGTTTTAACAATAGCACTGCCATGACTGAGCCTCTGTCCCTTGTAACCTGTGATGTACCACAAGTCCCATTGAGCTCTTACGGTGGCCACCTGTGATTATGAGATGGCTTGGGGAGGATGCAGGGAGATGCCTGAATAAGTTTGTGTGACTGAGCAGCAGTCTCTGGGGTTAGAGGAACAGAGCTCCGATTGTCTGCCGTGTGTAATCTAAGTTTCACCAGGAACCTGACATTACAATTGGTTTCTGTGAATACTGAATTATCAAGTGAATGAGCCTGGTGAGGGGCTGGGACAAGCAGAACTCCACTAATGGCTGGTTGGGAGGCGGATGTGTCTATTACACAGGTGGCCATTTATTCCTAATTATTCATCATAAAATCATTTAAAATGAAATAGAATAGAACTGTCATTTTACTGCACCACTTCTACTACTCTGAAAAGTCTTTCACAATTCTGTGAATTTACTACATTTATTACTAGTGTTCAACCTGAGTGACTTGGTTGAAAATGAAAGAGCAATGCTATTTTTCAGTTTTTGTTTTTTTTTCCTTTTACAAAGATTTTATCGAGATTGTCATAGGGTATACATGAGAATCAAACATTGACATATACACTGGTGGTGGCATATATACGAGCTTCAGAAAAATAGACATTAACACAGATAGAGATGGCGGTCTAAGAAGATACAGTAATTACCAATTTTAGTCAAATGAACAACAGGAATCTAATTAAAGTCCAACTCTTGTTACATAACAGTGAGTGCTCGGATTACATAGAGAACTGTTACATACCTCCCAACTTCTGAAAATATGAAAGTGGGACAAGCCACACCCCCTGTCACGCCCTCCAACTCCATCCTTCGGCTGCCTTCACCCCTGCATGCCAGCCTGCGTACGTTTTTTTTTTTATCCGCAACCCAGACAGCTGCCCTCCTCCCCCGCACACTCACCCACACGCCAGGAAGTTAGTATCTTCACACTGGACGGTGTTTGTTCAAAAGGCGCCGGCGTTGTTGCGGCCCTGGGCACACCGCCGCGGCATAGGGTGTCCCGGGACATTTACTAACGGGCCGGGACCGCAGGATTTTGTGCAATAATCGGGACAATCCCGGGAAAACCGGGACAGTTGGGAGGCATGCTGTTACATAGATTTTATTAACCTGTATACGAATGGCGTGTGCGACACACATTTTCTTCACCGGTGCCGGGTGTAAATACCGTATATACTCGAGTATAAGCCGAGTTTTTCAGCCCACTTTTTGGGCTGAAAAAAAGCCGCCTCGGCTTATACTCGAGTCAGTGGCCCAACAGACAATCAGCAGTGCAGGTGGAGATTTGGACACAGGGGGGCGTGGCCTGGCGCTCGAATGACGTAGAGGCGGTGGCAGTGCGGGAAGAGGCTCGGCGGCCGGGCAGAGAGAACGCGCAGGCAGGGAGCGGGAAGCTGCGCTTTCATCATCCCCCTCATCGGAAGCATCTACGTGCTGGGAGGAGTACCTGCATGGCAGGGAGAGGAGCGCACACTGGCTGGCGGGTTTGCTGATGAAGAGGAAGGAGGCGGCGGCGCCCGCAGCGACCCACGGGGAGCCGACGGCAGACGCGGCTTGCGCAACCAAGATGCCGGCCGACATCGAGGGTGAGTGAACACCCCCCCCCCTCCCAGTATGCATGAGGCGGCGGTGAGCGGTCCCTCTGCCTCCAGCGGAGCGGCGGCCGATCCCAGCCCATAGCGCAGCAGAGCAGGGGAGGGCGAAGGAGCTGCTCCCCTGCCCATAATGAATAAAGAAGCAGGGCTGCAGAGACCGGTAAAGATGTCGGCCGTGGAGGGGGAGAAGATCATCCCCGCCTCCCTGCACAAGACACAGGAGCTGAGGTACGGTGGGGGGGAGGGGGGGGGGCGGGTGGGTGTTGGGGGGAATGAGGCAGGAAGCCTGCAGACTGACTATGAAGTTGGGGGCAGCGGGGGTAGAACCCACATCCATTTCCCACCCTAGGCTTATACTCGAGTCAATAACTTTTCTAGTTTTTTTGTGGTAAAATTAGGGGCCTCGGCTTATATTCGGGTCGGCCTATACTCGAGTATATAGGGTAGATATATCAATAGATATATCAATATATCAATACACTAATGCATACCTACTAGAGTTGAATGAAGACAAAGGAAGAGATAAAGAAGAAAGGAGAAAAAGATAGAAAAGATTGAGAAGGAGGGGGGGAGGAGGGAGAAGGGGGGGAGGAGGACGAGGACAGGGAGGGGGGCAGGGAGGGGGGCCAAGTTGGGGGGCCAGGCCTGATATGGAAAAATGGTTCTTCCCCCACCTCAAACTGGGTGGACTGGATCTGTTTGGTGGTGGCAGACTCTAAGAAAACTTTCAAAGTGTCATTCTTGATTGCTGTGATCTTCTCATTACATAAAGTGTCTGAGATTCTGTTCAGTATTTCTTGCCAGGGAATCCTAAGGGACTTCCAATTCCTAGCTATGGTAAGATGAACTGTGGCTAAGATATGCTGAATCAATTTCCATTGGTTCTTCGAGTATTTACCTGATTTGTGGGAGAGCAAGGCTTCCCTGGGATTTCTAGTTATTGGAAGGTGAGTGATATCAGAAAGCAGTTTATACGTTCTGTTCCACGTGACCCTGGCTATTGGGCAGTCCCACCAGATGTGGGCCATGGTTCCCGAGGAGAGGCAACCTAAAACAGAGTGGAGATTTTTTTTTACAGACATTTTCCTTCATTTAAACTTTTTTCAGTCTCCTTAAAAAAAAAATCACACCTTTCAAATTTTTAGGTTGGGAAAGAGATACAATTGTTAAATTAAGCCACGCCCCTTCTTAAGGGATGATTAGGAAGTAGGTTGTAACAGTTACAATATAGCCTATTTGAATAGGCAAATGAATCATTTATTGATACAGATCTGCATGTTACACCTCAAAGAGGGACAAATGGGAACAACTAGGGACAGGAGGACATGTACTCAAAAGAGGGACAGTCCCTCCAAATCAGGGACACTTGGGAGGTATGAAATATTGATATAATAATGGGGATGGGGGTAATCATGTAATATAGTATATTTTATTTCTGATGCCCTGTTCCCTTTTATCGAAGGACACCATGTCCTTCATATAAAAAAAAGACACACAGATGTCCTTTGTAACAACAGCCTTTTCAGTAAGGGACTGTCATTTGTGCAGGGGGGGGGGGGGATTATCCCTTGCAAGGGTGATGAGCTAACTGCTCCACCACAATCCCCATTTCAAATACCACGATATATGGAGATCTCCAGTTCTGACCTTGGACCCACCAGATGCGTTGCATGAGACCAAAGCGCCTGGCACCAGAACCGGGACACCGAGACCTTCCCAGCAAAAGTTTATACCCAAATATGATTCTGATAGTTCTCCGGCTGCAAGCTGGGGGGGGGGGGGTCATAGCCCTGAACAATAGAGGGGTCTGCAGGGCTACCACAGTTGAACCTGTAAACCTCAATATCTCTGCCATTACTTCTTCAATTTAAAAGCGGAAATCAGTTTAGGGCATCGCCAAATGTAGCCCGAAGCAGTTGTGTAACAATTACCTTTGCCTGCAGTAGCACTAAATACTACAGAGCTGATTCCCTATTCTCGGGGGATCCCTAGCCTCACCTTTACCGGACGGCTCCCACAGTGATCGTCTGCGCCGCATTCCCTGGCTTCCCTGTAGCTGGATTATGTAATTCATTGTAATTGGCTGGCATAACCAATGTGGGATGGCTTGGCCCCTAGTTTAAACTGAGACTCTGGCCCCAAGGCAATCAGGCACTGGCCTCATAACCAGGACCCTGCGACCTTTCCAGCAAAAGTTTTGACCCAAAAATGATTCTGATAGTTCTCCGGCTGCAGGCTGGGGGGGGGGGGGGCAGAGCCCTGAACATTAGAGGGGTCTCCAGGGCTACCACAGTTGAACTTGTAAACCTCAATGTCTCGGCCATTACTTTTTCAATTTAAAAACGGAAATCAGTTTAGGGCATTGCCCTAAGACCGGAGGGGGGGGGGGGGGGTAGCATATTGGTGAGGTTTGGGGGCGATTTTAACCTCCCCTGATGTTCCTCTTTAACAGTGGCTCCTCCCTGCCAGGGCTGCCATCTGGAATTTAGGGGCCTCACACAGCAGCAATGTCTGGGCCCCAATCATAAACAATGTGTGATGGCTTGGCCCCTAGTTTAAACTGAGCCTTTGGCCCCAAGGCAATCAGGCTTACCTCAAACTCCAGACAGATCATATAGGAAATGAAAACTCTAGGGGCCCAGCAGTCACATTATATGTTATAGGGGGCCCCAGACACAATATAGGCTGTATAGAGACTGGGCCCCCGAAATCCTCAGAGATGCCAACCTCGGAGACCAGTTTATAGGGAGATGGGCGTGACATGGGTGTGGTTTGGGAGTGTGGCCTATTCACAGGGTTTGTGGTGTAGGGAAATGGTCTGCCACTGCTGCTGCTCCAGGTGCTGCACCCCCACCACCACCGCCTGCCTAGTAGGGAAATGGCCCGCTGCTGCTCCCCCACCGACACCGCCTGCCTAGTAGGGAAATGGCCCGATGCTGCTCCCCCACCGACACCGCCTGCCTAGTAGGGAAATGGCCCGATGCTGCACCCCCACCGACACCGCCTGCCTAGTAGGGAAATGGCCCGATGCTGCACCCCCACCACCACCGCCTGCCTAGTAGGGAAATGGCCCGATTCTGCTCCGGATGCTGCACCCCCACCACCACCGCCCGTCCAATAGGGAAATGGCCCGCTGTCGCTCCGGATGCTGCACCCCCCCACCCCATCACCCACCCAATAGGGTGGCCTGCTGCCGCAACGGTTGTTGCACCTCCACCTCCCGGCATGTAGGGAAACGGCCCGCTGCTGCTCCGGATGCTATGCCCCCTGTCCGTCCGGATGTTCTGCTGCTGGGCGCCGCCACTTCACCTCTGGTTCCACGTGCCTGACACTACTGCTGGCCGGGCACTGCACCTCCTCTGCTCGTGGCAGCGTGGAATAGCTTTGGGGCAAGTGACGCCACCGCAGCGGCGGGAAATTGCTAAAAGCTGGCTGTGGTGACCCCCCAAAATACGGGTGATATCAGCAGACTGGCGGGTGAGCAGGTGAGGTGAGGGGGGGGGGATTCAGGTGATTTGGCATCTCTGTTGTCTATATGTGATGATTGGGACCTCTGTCCCCGAGACAGCCAGGCTTCCCTTAACCGGACCTTCACCATGATTCAATGAAAAGCCCAAGTCCTGAAAAAACAATTCTTCCCCAGCATCTAAAATTAATATATTTTAAGTTTTTAGTCACTTACTTATTATTCTTTCCTCCACTGGGCTGCAACTCTGTTCAGGACTCTAGGATACGGGCGCCGCCATCTTGACTCAGAAGCATCACACTTACTGAGGAGAGTGGGATAAAGTACAGGGGGCGGGTTATAGCTGTGCTTTGCTCAGACACAGCAGAGCTGGGGTCAGGGAAAGGTCAGCAATCCCAGAATGCAGAGCAGCACAGTCAGAAGACACTTCTTGTTTGCAGGCTGCCTGATGTTCCATGAGCCGCCATCTTGGATGTTTAAAGGCTCATAACTTGCAGTAGATTCAGGTAGGATGATTTTTAATGTGAGCAATCTGTATGTACAGAGTAGGGGAAACATATAAGATAGGCTCTTATTCAGGGTGAAGGTCCGGATTAATGTGGGCAATCTGTATGTACAGGGTAGGGGAAACATATAAGATAGGCTCTTATTCAGGCTGAAGGACGGCTTTAAGTTGTGGGACGTGTGTAGCAGACCTAATATATTATTTGGATTGCAAAAAAAGAACCTCTTCATTATTTTTTTTCCTTTATCCTTTTATTTTGTCACGTGTAACAAATCTAAAGTGAGGCCGTTGTGTGGCCCTAGTGATGTCAGCAGCTCTGGTCTCCCTCTCTATATATAATCCCTCCCGCCATCCAAGTTCCACCTCACACACCCCGCCTGAGATAACTCCCGCGCCTGCGCATTGCGCTCCCCAGCGTTCCTCGCCTCGCTTTTGAGCGCTCTGCGTTGATTGGCTCCCCGCTGACTGGTTGTTGTCGAGAGAAGCCGTCTGACATTCTCGTTTGGATTGGCTAGTCCGGAGCGCGGTGTCTGTTCTCTGCTCGCTGATTGGTCGGCTGGTCAGTTCTCAAAGCGAGGCTTGGATTTTCCTGTCACCGGCTGATGTGTGGCGAGCCCAACCCGACCGGCCCTGACTGCAGACACCACCGGGGGTGAGTGCGCGACCGGGCCACCGACTGCTCTCTATATGTATATACTAATATATATGTGTGTGTGACCCGAATGTACCGCCATTCATCCCGCTACTGTATAGTGTGTTATTATTACCGCCCGCCCTCACTGCTGCCTCCACCCCATACCCTGTCCTGTCATCATCATCATTATTATACACCCCATATCCTGCCATCACTAATATTATTATTATTATTATTTTACACCCACACCCTGTCCTGTCATCATCATCATCATCATCATTATACACCCCATATCCTGCCATCACTAATATTATTATTATTATTTTACACCCACACCCTGTCCTGTCCTGTCATCATCATTATTATTAATATACACCCCATAACCTGCCATCACTAATATTATTATTATTATTTTACACCCATACCCTGTCCTGTCATCATCATTATTATTATTAATATACATCCCATAACCTGCCATCACTAATATTATTATTATTATTTTACACCCACACCCTGTCCTGTCATCATCATTATTATTATACACCCCATATCCTGCCATCACTAATATTATTATTATTATTTTACACCCACACCCTGTCCTGTCATCATCATTATTATTATACACCCCATATCCTGCCATCACTAATATTATTATTATTATTATTTTACACCCATACCCTGTCCTGTCATCATCATTATTATTAATATACATCCCATAACCTGCCATCACTAATATTATTATTATTATTTTACACCCACACCCTGTCCTGTCATCATCATTATTATTATACACCCCATATCCTGCCATCACTAATATTATTATTATTATTTTACACCCACACCCTGTCCTGTCATCATCATTATTATTATTCACCCCATATCCTGTCATCACTAATATTATTGTTATTTTAAATATTATTATTTTACACCCATACCCTGTCCTGTCATCATCATTATTATTATACACCCCATATCCTGCCATCACTAATATTATTATTATTATTTTACACCCACACCCTGTCCTGTCATCATCATTATTATTATTATACACCCCATATCCTGCCATCACTAATATTATTATTATTTTACACCCATACCCTGTCTTGTCACCATCATTGATATTATAATACACCCCCTACCCTGCCGTCTCTAATAATATTATTATTACACACCCCATACCCTGCCATCACTAATAATAATATTATTATTATTATACATCCCATTCCCTGCCATCACTAATATTATTATTATACCCCCCTATACCCTGTCATCACTATTATTATTATTATTATTATTATACACCCCATACCCTGCCATCAATATTATTATTATACACCCCATACCCTGCCATCACTATTATTACCATTATTCACCCCTACCCTGCCATCACTATTATTATTATTATAAACCCCATACCTGCCATCAATATTATAATAATAATAATAATTAATAATACTTATGGCAGGGTATGGGATGTATAATAATAATAGTGATGGCAGGTATGGGGTGGCAGGTATTGGCCGCCAGCCAATCAGCGGCTCAGACTTCATTCACCTTTGCAGAATAGATAAAAGGTGTGTTTACTCCCTGAGGATACACAAAGTGATTTGGGTTGCCTCAGGGATACAGGAAATCTGCCTCCCTAGAGTCTAAAAGGCAGCTGTCCCTCTTCAGGTAAAAAGGACTTATTTAGTGACACTTTCCTGACTTCCTCCCTAGGGCAGTCATGGCCTAATGGTTAAAGAGCTGATCTTGTGGCTGGAGTGCACCTAACCGCCCACAACTACTCCCTGAGCTCCATGGTTCGGGCGAGCCACCGCTCCAGGCATGTGTGCGCTCACCGCTTGTGTTTGTCTCACTACACAGATGGGTAAAAAAAAAATGTGGATGAAAAATTCCTATGTGTGCACAAGCATACAATGACTGTATATGGACATAACAAAACAGGGGCAGTCATGGTAAAGGAACCGGAGGGTTGCGGGTTCCATTCCAGGCAAGGCCATGACTGAAGTGCTCTCCTCGGGCCACTGTGGTTTGTGCCTTACCCCTTACCCTGCTACACCCACCTTTCTCCTTGTGCTTTGTCTGGACACTGTATTTTGTGTTGGCATTGTTGTATAAGCTATTATATCACATGGGGAAAAAAAATAAATAAATATATATATATATATATATATATATATATATATATATATATAAATATCTGTATTAAGTTATTTACATGCATGATAAAAAGATTAATAATGAGCTTAGAGTACAATATAATCCCCTCTGTGTCCTCTTTTGATATAAAAATTGTAAAATAATGCTCGCATACTGTAAGTGATGTACCTCCTTTTTTTATCTTCCTTTTTTTAAAGCGAAACAAAACCCAGGAACTTGACTTTCCTGGGGTTTTCTCCATGCATCGCTGTGTGAAACCCCCTGTGAGAGCTATGGGGGTCTGCTATGACGACATTCGGCAGGCTGCTCTCATTCTAGTCAATGGGGAGCACATGCCGCCGCATCAACGGACATATGCGTGCTCCTGCCCCAACCTATCCTAATGCCTTTGTCATAGCATCGTACGAGAGCCCGCGCATGCCCCATTGGAGCATGGTGAGGTGAGTTTCTCGGGGTATCCAGATTCTGGACGCCCAGAGAAAATCCTGCGGCCGGCCCTGAGCATCTTTTAGATTCCAGGTCGGCTGCTGGTGGGTTTTGTTTTGCTTTAAATAAAATCTAATGATAGCAGATTGTTAGGTATTAGCAAATTGACTTGATCACATTCTAATCCTCGGTAACCCGGTTGTGACAATCCTGACGTGTTTTGTGTCCTTCCTCTCCGCAGACCCCGAGCTCTAACACCAGGATGAGTGTGGAGGCGTCAGGGAAGCCCCTGAAAGTGGGCACTCGGGTGGAGGTGATCGGGAAAGGGCATCGCGGGACCGTGGCCTTTGTAGGGGCCACCTTGTTTGCCACAGGAAAATGGGTCGGCGTGATTCTGGATGAACCCAAAGGCAAGAACGATGGGACGGTGCAGGGCAGGAAGTACTTCACCTGCGAGGAAAATCACGGCATATTTGTGCGCCAGTCCCAGGTAAGAGACGGCTGTGGTAAGAGAGGTTACTCCACTCAGAATAGATAATATAGATAGATAGATAGATAGATAGATAGAGAGATATAGATAGATAGATAGATAGAGAGATAGATAGAGAGATAGATAGATAGATATATATGGATAATGTAGAACACAGAGCAACCTCCAAAATCAATTGGTGCAGAAGATGATCTCTATCCCACGACACATGCACCTCCACACGGTGAATCCACCACCAGTAGTGCAAACCCTTACCGACTAATAAAGATATTGAAGCCTTCAAAACGTCCACATATGGGTACTTGATAGGTCCTATTCCTTAGTATATTGCTCACCGGCATTCAGGAAATAGAGCAATTCAACCGGTCACCGGAAAATAATAATAAAACAGAATCTAGTGTAATTCCATTAAAACCCAAACGATTTAATAAGGTTTTAGAAATTTAAGGTTTTAAAATTTAATTGTTTTATTATTATTTTCCGGTGACCGGTTGAATTGCTCTATTTCCTGAATGCCGGTGAGCAATATACTAAGGAATAGGACCTATCAAGTACCCATATGTGGACGTTTTGAAGGCTTCAATATCTTTATTAGTCGGTAAGGGTTTGCACTACTGGTGGTGGATTCACCGTGTGGAGGTGCATGTGTCGTGGGATAGAGATCATCTTCTGCACCAATTGATTTTGGAGGTTGCTCTGTGTTCTACATTATCCATTTACATTAGGTCCAATTGGGAATAAGGACTAACACACGTGGAGCACCTAAATGTGGACTTATATATTTTTTGTCAATAATTTGTGATAACATTGTTTATTTATTCTCAGCGCGGTGTATGTACTATCTTTGTACTTTTGTCTTCATATAGATATATCTATATAGATAGATAGATATATATATATATATATAGTGGACCAAAACCTCCTCCCCCTCACTGCAGCATTATACAGCTCATCCAGGTATGGGTATATCTGTATAAATAAGTCAGGCCCCCCCCCCATGTCTTTCCAGAGCAGAACATTCTATGATGTCACGAGTCTAAAGAGAACTGAAACAGTTCCCACTCATCTAGTTAAAGCGGGCCAACAGTCAAAAATGACTTAAACCAGACCCGCACCACAAACAGTGCTCACATACATCCCTCCCCGGGGCAATTTACATTGCTGCACATAACAATTCATTTACCTTCTTCTACTTCCTGCTTCGGCAAATTTTAGAAACAAAATGGCGGCACATGCATTTGCAGGCCGTCTGCAAACAAGTGCTGCTGGGCTTCCTGTTACTGTGCATTGTCAGTTATGTCAGTTGAATCCAGGCAGCAGCAGCATGGCTGAGAGGCTGAGTGAGGAACCTCCAAAATGCCTGCTACCTTCCTTTTTCCAACTGTGCCAGGATTTTAGCCTGGTTTAAAATGGACCAAAGCCCAGGATTTTGACTATCCTGGGTTTTGGTCCTTTCCCCCGGGACACCCAGATCGGGAGGCTCCCTGCCGTGTGAAACCCCCCCCAGATCGCCCAAAGAAACTCGCCACTTCCTGGTCCTACGGAGCATGTGCGGCCGCTTGTCCAATCAGCGTGCTCGGAACCGCTGATGTCACGCCATCTAAGACGGTATCTAAAGCCAGAGGCTCCGAGCAACTTCCCTCAGAACAGGGAACACAAATGGCTGACACGGGCACGCGCCCTGCTGAAGGGATGTGGCCGCCGCTTGCGCATGTGCTGTTGGGCCAGTAAGTGAACGGGGCGACCTGGGGGGGGGGGTTTCACACAGCGGGGCATTCTGATTTTGGATACCCCAGGGGGAGGGAATCAATCAGCCCGGGAATCTTATAGATACCTGGGCTGTTCAACCTGGGTTTTGGTGCACTTTAAGGGTGAAGCAGATTTCAGCTTTGAGTGTATTCAGGAGCAAATGTAAGTGCTGACAATGACTCAGTATCATGCATGCAGATTGTCCAACTGAGTAATAGTGAGTTTTTATTATTTTCAACTGTACAAGGCTGCGGTGGGGTTTAATAAAGAGGATTCCATCCCTAGTGTCTATAAGACACTAGAGCCATGGCACCCCCCCCCCCCCCCCTCCACTGCCAGGGGCGTACTGACTTGGAATTACCATATACATACTTCAGGTCTGGATCACTTGGCACAAGATCACCTCGCAGTGTCTGGGCAAAATCATGTACAGCAAGACAGGCTTCACCGGGGCGCTGTGATGCGGCAGGGGCTTGAGAACGCTGCTGGAAAGGCCCTTTTCTTCTGCAATAGCCAAACGCAGGCGTGAAAGCCACAATAGGTTACTATGTATATATTATATATTATGTATATATTACAATGCACAGAGCAAAAGAAGCAGAAAATACGCAGAGTTCAACAGGTGATCCCACAGCACATGCACTTCACATGTGCCCACCACCGACTCTATATACTGTTACCAAAGATCTGTAGATAGGCCCACATATAAGCATCCATTAAAGTGGACCAACACCCAGGATTTTCTAAGTATGTCACACACCCCGCTTCAAGATATCCATAACATGTGGGTAATACCGACCTGAAGGGGCGTTCCTGCAGAGATGATAGCAAAAAGAAAGCCCCTCCCTGATCCATAAATACCTGGGACCTCCCACTCATCACCCAGTTTTCCATCTCTGCAGACGGCGAGCAAGTCAGAAGATGATGGCTCCTCCTTGCACAGGGGGATTTCAGGTAGCCGGGATGACTCCCGGCCCGCTATTTATTTATTTCCGTTTGGACCTTTTTTCCCCAGAAATCCATATGCCTCCCAGCCTCGGCTGAGGGTCCAGGCGAGGGTATTTCAGCACCTTAGGTGCTCAGGAGCTATGCTCCACCGTGAGACCCTATATGAGAGGGTAGGCGGTTACACTGGGTTGGTGACCCCGGTTTGGGATGCCCTGTCCCTTACTTACATACAATGGCCCTCCCAGGATCCCCTTCCATAGGTGGGGTGGGGGAGTGTTGGTCCTTTTGTTAATTTATTAACTTATTTATTTATCACAGGACAGCATACTTGAGTGTGTGTGTGTGAGTGTACTGTCACTTTAACTGTATTCAGCCGCCGCAGCCGTTTTACAGGGCCTGTGTGGTGCTGGCTGCTTTCTTCCCCCCATCTTCCCTTCATATCTATTAATGGCGGAGGTATTCACCTCACGCCATGTTACTGTGCTTCAGGGGGGGGGGGGGTGCCGGACCGTCGGCGGGGCCGGGACTTGTCCCTCCCGTTTTTCACCCTGCTATGTGTGAGTGTGTGTGTGCTTAACTTTTTTTCATCTGGCCGGGCCGGCGACCGCTCTTTGCTAATGCGGCGCCGGCCGGCTCTGGGCGCCATTTCCCTGAGGTGATTTCACCTCACGCAGACTGGGGGGGGCGGGGCCGGTGTGACGACGCGTCACCGCTCCCCGCCCCCTGCCTTCGCTGGTGCCACTGCGGAGCTCTGTGGAGGAGAGAGGGGGGGCGTGGCCCGGCCTCGCGCGCGTCCCGCGCTGGCCACGCCCCCTTCTCCCTCTCTGGCTGCAGCTCTGGTTGTTGGTGTGGAGCATCTGGAAATTCCCTCACGGTCGCCATGGTGGTCGATGGTTCTGTAAGTGGCCTCTGGCCATTCTTCCTTTTCCTGTATGCTTGATGGTTTTCTTCATTAGCCTTATCTAAAACAGTCCCTCTGTTCTGTCTTTCAGATGGTGGTTCAGGAGGTTCGCCAGTAGCATTTAGGGGGTCCCTCCTGATCCTTATCACTGGGTTAATTTTTTGCCATAAATCCTCCCACTCGGGACATTAAAGGGGCATCCCGGGTTGTCTAACGGCGTAATTCCCTGGGTCATAGCGACTATTCCTAAACAAAGTTCACCTTATGGAGGCATCCCCGGATACTGGGCTCGGGGCCCCTTCGGGGCATCCCCGAAAGTGTATGTTATGTGGGGTATCCATTTCTGGGGACGATGTACTTCTGTGTATACCATGTGCACAGCAGACCATCACGCGGCAGTCCGAACCACAGGCGTCTGGGTCAGCACCGCCGGTCGCTTCATCTCCACCTCCCGCTTTGACACGCGCCCCGTGTGACGTCGTCATGGGCAGGGAGCTGCAATCTGAGATGTGCGCCAGATTGGCTAACCTTGAAAAAATTATCTCCAGCTCGGTCGCCCGTAAGGCTCCGACTAAGAGAAAGCACCGCTGGCGGAGGACCAGGAGGATGTTAATAATCTGGATTGGTCTGACTATTCCCAGCTAGAAGAAGGGGAAGTTTATGAGGATTCTGATTTTTCGGACGATGAGCAGTCCTTTGGCACTGATGCCGAGCTTGGTGACTTGGGGAGATCCTCTGATACTCCCCACGCTCTGGCTCTGATGTTGGAGGTGTTGAATATTTCCCCTCCCGAGGAGGTGTCACAGCAGAAGGGTGAATTGTTTGAGGAATCCAAGCCGCGCTTGGAATTCCCTACACAAAGGCATTTTGACAAAATTATTGCCAAGGAATGGGACAGGCCGGCTCGGCTCCCTGGCATCCCTCAGGGATGGGATAGGAAATATCCCTTCCCTTCGGAGGCAGTTAAGCGCTGGGCATCTCCCCCCGAGGTGGATGCGCCGGTTTTGGGGTTGTCCAATTCCTCGGTTTTAAACAGACCTGATTGTTCCATTCTCAAGGATGGAGAGGATAAACGTATTGACCAGATGGCTTGTCATGGTTTTGCTAGCGTTGGGTCAGCCATGCGGCCTGTTTGCGCATCGGCACTAATGGTGTTGGCTGCCAGGTCCGTGGTTAGGGACCTGTTGACTTCTTCCGGGCTGCGTCCCGGTAGTGCTGAGTTCCTTAGCCTCAAACGGTGTGAGTTGTTTTTATCTTTTGTGTTGACAGCCTTGGATGACACTTTGATGATGTGTGGTAGAACGTCGGCGCTGCTGGTTACTATTCGGCGTTCGGTGTGGCTGCGCCAGTGGGCGGCAGATTTTATGTCCAAGAAGTCACTAACGGCTCTACCCTTTGTTGGATTACGGCTTTTTGGAGAGACATTGGACTCTGTTACCAAGGGTGGTAGGTTGCCCCAACGCAAGAAACAACGCCGCCCCTTTCGGGGGGCCCCTTCCTTTACCCCCTCCTTTCGTGGGGCCAGATCTGGCAGGGGATTTGCATTCCCCTCTTCCAGAGGAGATTCTGGGAGCAGGGGCAGAGGACGTGCCCGTCCAGGATACAGTTGGGGCTCTAAGCCCAAGCCGGCTGCTAAGCCGGCTCAACAATGAGGGGGCGCCCTCACCCATGCGGGTGGGGGGACGGCTGCGACACTTCTCCCAGATCTGGGATCAAGAGGTCTCGGACAGATGGATCCGGGAAGTGGTGTCTTCCGGTTACAAGCTGGAGTTCGAGCTCCGCCCCCCCTTCCAGATTTTTCAGGTCTCGGATGCCTGCAGAACCTCTAGCGGCGCAGGGGCTTCTGTTGGCAGTGCTGAACCTTCTGGACATGGCTGTCATTTGCCCAGTGCCTCCTTCGGATCAGGGCAGGGGTTTTTATTCCAATCTGTTCACTGTACCCAAGAAGGACGGGTCGGTCCGACCCATCTTGGATCTGAAGTTTCTCAACAGGTTCATCCGGCCACGGAAATTCCGCATGGAAACACTACGTTCGGCCATTCACTCTCTTCGTCAGGGAGACTTTCTGACGTCCATAGACATCAAGGATGCTTATCTACACGTTCCAATTTTTCCAGCACACCAGAGGTTTCTCAGGTTCGTGGTGGAGGATCGGCATTTTCAGTTTGTGGCACTCCCTTTCGGCCTCACCTCGGCTCCTCGGGTGTTCACCAAGGTGCTAGCGGGGGTGATGGCTCTGCTAAGGGTTCAGGGCATCCGCATTGTGCCCTATTTGGACGATCTTCTGATCATGGCCTCCTCCTTCAACCAAGCGGAGTTGGACACCAGAATGGTGGTGTCCACCCTGGAGAGGTTTGGTTGGGTGGTCAACCACCCCAAGTCTTCTCTCTCTCCGTCCAGAGTAGTGACCTTTCTGGGAATGTCTCTGGACACTTCGCAGGCCAGGGTGTTTCTGCCCCAGGCCAAGATTCTTTTGATTCAGGAATTAGCTCGGCTTCTCTTGTCGGCCCCTCGTCCGTCCATCCGGCTAGGGATGAGGCTGGTGGGGTTAATGGTGGCCTCATTCGAGGCAGTTCCCTTTGCGCAGTTTCATACAAGGACGCTTCAGCTTCATCTGTTGAAGGTTTGGGACAAGTCTCCTCTATCGTTGGATCAGTCCTTCCTGATGACTCCCCGAGTTCGTCGATCCCTACAATGGTGGCTGGGGTCGGTCAATCTGTCGCAGGGCAGATCTTTTCTGGTCCCGTGCTGGGAAACAGTCACCACGGATGCCAGTCTGTCAGGTTGGGGGGGTGTTTGGAAGGACCTCCAGTTTCAGGGTCTGTGGAGTCCGCAGGAGGCTCACGAGCCCATCAATGTTCTGGAGTTGAGAGCCATCAGGTTGGTTCTGTTTCGCTTGACTCATCAGTTGAGAGGCCTGCCAGTTCAGGTTCGGTCGGACAACAGGACGGCGGTTGCTTACATCAATCACCAAGGGGGGACTCGCAGCAGGAGTGCCCTCAGGGAAGTGTCTTTGATTCTGGACTGGGCGGAGAGTCACGTCCCGTGTATCTCAGCAGTCTACATTCCGGGAGTGGAGAACACGGAGGCGGACTTGCTGAGCAGAGCCTCCTCTCGTCAGGGGGAGTGGTCTCTCAGTCCCACGGTGTTTCGTTCGATATGTCTCAGGTGGGGGTTCCCAGCGGTGGACCTCTTTGCCTCTCGTCACAATCACAAGCTTCCAGTCTTTGTGTCTCTCTCGCAGGATCCTCTGGCTCTGGCAGTGGATGCCATGTCTCTAAACTGGAGGGATCTGGGGTTTCTTTACCTGTTCCCTCCGTTTCCAATGGTAGCCAGAGTGGTGCGCAAGCTGACTCTGGAGGGCGTGTCGGCGATTCTAGTGGCACCAAGGTGGCCAAGGCAGGTTTGGTTCGCAGACCTGGTAAGACTGGCAGAGGATCAGTTCGTTCTGCCTCTACTGCCGGACCTGCTCACCCAGGGTCGGCTGCGCTATCCCAATTTACCTTCGCTGGCTTTGACGGCGTGGCTGCTGAAACCGCCATCTTAAAGGAAGAAGGTCTTTCTGACGCGGTGGTTCAGACTCTTATTAACGCCAGGAAGCGATCTTCCTCTACTATTTACTATAGGACTTGGAGGTCCTATATTGACTGGTGTGAAAGTAGGTTTTTCTCTTGTCGGGAGTTTTCCATTTCCAGAATCCTGGAGTTTCTTCAACATGGTCTGGATTTGGGGCTTCAACTTAGTACCTTGAAGGGGCAGGTTTCTGCCCTGGCGGTGTTTTTTCAAAGGTCATTTGTACTTCATTCCTTAGTCAAGACCTTTTTCCAAGGAGTTACGCATGTACGGCCTCCTAGGAAGCCCTTTGTTCCAGTTTGGGATTTGAACCTGGTTCTTTCTGCTCTTCAGGGTCCCCCGTTTGAACCCTTGAATGAGATTGCTTTGTCTTCACTTACCCAAAAGGTGGCCTTTTTGGTGGCCATCACTTCGGTTAGGCGTGTTTCTGAGTTGGCAGCTTTATCCATTAAAGCTCCGTACTTCGAAAGGCATCAGGACAAGGTTGTCTTTCGTTTCAAGCCGGATTTTCTTCCTAAGGTGGTCTCTGCCTTTCATTTGAATCAGGACATTGTTCTGCCTTCTCTATGTCCTAATCCCAGCAACGACAAGGAAAGGGCGCTGCATTCCTTGGATGTAGTCCGTGTTGTGAAATATTATCTGGTGGTTACGTCTTCCTTTCGTAAGACTGATGCTTTTTTTGTGGTGCCCTTTGGGCCTAGGAAAGGTTTGGCTCCTGCCAAATCTTCCATTAGTAAGTGGATTCGTCAGGCCATCATTGGGGCCTATTCTGCCAAGGGGAGGAGTCCCCCTTTTCGTGTTACTGCTCATTCTACTCGTGCGGTTGGAGCGTCCTGGGCTTTCCAGCACCAGGCCTCTGTTGAGCAAGTTTGTAAGGCCGCTACTTGGTCCTCTGTTCACACTTTTTCCAAGTTTTACAAGGTTGATGTTCGGGCCTCAGCGGATGCTGTTTTTGGCCGCAAAGTTCTGCAAGCTGTTGTGGTTTAAGTTGTGCATTGTTGCCTTGTTTTTGGATCCCCGCCCTTTTTATGGACACTGCTGTTGGATGTCCCACATGTTATGGATATCTTGAAGTGGGGTGTGTGACATACTTATAATACCCATTTTACAGGTGAGTATTTCACAAAATGGTATTGTTCTAAGTATGTCAAAGTATGTCACACACCCCGCTTCACCCGCCCTTCTTGTATTCTGGATCCTTTATATTGTGAACTTTGCGTTGTTATGACTTATATTTGCCTCTTCCTGGTCCCTTACCTTACTGCTTCTATATACTGGGTAATGAGTGGGAGGTCCCAGGTATTTATGGATCAGGGAGGGGCTTTCTTTTTTGCTATCATCTCTGCAGGAACGCCCCTTCAGGTCGGTATTACCCACATGTTATGGATATCTTGAAGCGGGGTGTGTGACATACTTATAATACCCATTTTACAGGTGAGTATTTCACAAAATGGTATTTTTGACTATCCTGGGTTTTGGTCCACTTCGGTGGGGCACCCCGATCGGGGGTGCCCCGCTGTGTGAAACCCCCCAGAAAGCCCCAAAAAGCTCACCGCTCCCACGTGACCGCGCCAGCCAATCACAGTGCTCAGAGCCGCTGTGGTATGCGCGTCCAAGGCCGCCTGGACGCGCAAACCAGCTCAGCTGGCTCTGAGCGCTGGAGGCCGCGTCTCGCGCTTCCCTCTAGCAGGGAGCGCGCCTGCACCGGCCATTCACAAACGGCCGCCCTGCTACAGGGAAGCGCGAGACGCGGCCGCGGCCCGCGCATGCGCCGATGGAACGGGGCTGAGGTAAGGTTTGTGGGCCTCATAGGTGGGTTTCACCCCGCGGGACATCCCGATCTCGGATGCCCCGCGGGGAGGGATCTGATCGGTCCGGGAATCTTATAGATCCCCCCTGGGTGTTGGTCCACTTTAAAGCGGACCTTCAGCATTTGCAGGGGCAGTTGTGGCCTAGAGGTAAGGGGCAGGTTCGAATCCTGGTCCTGCGACATGACTGACGTGCTCTTGAGCAAGGCACCTAACCCCCCAACTGCTCCCCAGGCGCCGTAATTAGGGCAGCCCACCGCTCTGGGCATGTGTACACTCACTGCACGGATGGCTGAAATGCGGAGGACGAATTCCTATGTGTGGACGAATTCCTATGTGTGCGCAAGCATACAATGGACATCTATACATTAAAAAAAAAAAATAATAATAATAATTTACTGAAAAGCCCAAACCCTTAAAAAAAACTATTTAAAAAAACTAAAACTATTTAACATTTTAGTGACTTACATTTTATTCTTTCCCTCACTGGTCTGCAACTCTGTTCAGGACTCTAGAATATGGGTACCACCATTTTGGTTCAGTAGCATCACATACTTGAGGAGAGGGTTCAAAAGTGCAGGGAGCAGGGATATAGCTGTGCTTGGAAAAGACAGAGCAGAGCTGGGGTCAGGAAAAGGTCACAATCCCAGAATGCAGAGCAGCACAGTCAGAAGACACTTCCTGTTTGCAGGCAGCCTGCGCCTCCATGGGCCGCCATCTTAGATATTTAAAGTCTCAGAAAATGCAATAGATGCGGGTAGGATGATTTTAAATGCGGGCAATCTGTATGTACAGGGTGGGGGAAACATATAAGATAGGCTCTTATTGAGGGTGAAGGTCCGGATTAATGTGGGCAATCTGTATGTACAGGGTGGGGTAAACATATAAGATAGGCTCTTATTCAGGATGACGGTCCGTCTGTGTGTGGGCATATCCACCACACCGGTTTGACTTTTCACATTGGAAGTTTGCAGAGCCGGGTGTTGGGCGATATTATGCAGGGAGCGGGGTGACATCCGGGTTGCTGGCAAAATTTGGCCCCGCGGTTGCCCACTCGTCGGTCACATGGTCCATGAATCCACTGGCTCCTGGAAAAATGACTCTGGACCATGTGACCACCAGTAGCTAATCAGGGGGCTACAACCTTTGGTTGCACAGGGTTTCCCCAAAAAATCTAAAACAAGCAGAATAACAAACATATGAATATGCGATATGAGCAGAATGATAGCTAACATGCTCGGCTACTTTTAAACGGCAGCCTACCTGAGATTTCGTCAGCCTCTGTTGATGGGTAGTTTTTCACTGTTTTGCGCTCACATTTTGCGCTATGTTTAACTGTGATTTTTGCTGGAATTTCTAGGAAAATTATATTTTTTCGGCAGAGTTTGGGCTTTAACACGAAATGTCTTGTTTGTAATTTTTCCAATTATTTTTTGAGTGAAAAAAATAATTCAAAATTTTTGACTGCTGGGTTTTGGCTCTGCTGGGTTTTTTTTTTGAAATTCTTTATTTATTTTCAAGAATATAACAAGTCAATACAAAAGCGAGGGAATAGGGATTAAATTGAAGCCTAACGGAGCCAGCCAGCATACAAACAGATAGTAAACATGTACTTAAGATTAAGATCCACCATTATATACTTATATGCCATAAAAATAAAGTGTGACATAGCCTGTCTATTGACCATCCGCCCGGGCCGGCAGCAGCCCCCCACGGGAACCAAGTAACTAGCACCCGCGGCGGAGTGATCACACCAGGTCCAAGCATAGTTATCCTGCTCCGGAGCGGACTGGCTTAGCAGAACTTGAAACATAGAAAGAAAGAGGAAGAAGAGAGGAAAAAAGAGAAAAGAAAAAAGAGAGAAAATAACAAAAGGAGTAGGGGAAAGAAGTGGGAAGGGAATGCGAAGGGGAGGGAAGGGGGTGCCACGATTATAAACCCCATAGGGTGTATTACAGAGCATCATCTAAAACTCCCCAATTCTACAGTTATGCTGGGTTTTGGCTATGCTGGGTTTTGACTATGCTGGGTTTTGGCTATGCTGGGTTTTGGCTATGCTGGGTTTTGGCTATGCTGGGTTTTGGCTATGCTGGGTTTTGGCTATGCTGGGTTTTGACTATGCTGGGTTTTGGCTATGCTGGGTTTTGGCTATGCTGGGTTTTGGCTATGCTGGGTTTTGGCTATGCTGGGTTTTGACTATGCTGGGTTTTGGCTGTGCTGGGTTTTGGCTGTGCTGGGTTTTGGCTATGCTGGGTTTTGGCTATGCTGGGTTTTGGCTATGCTGGGTTTTGGCTATGCTGGGTTTTGGCTATGCTGGGTTTTGGCTATGCTGGGTTTTGGCTATGCTGGGTTTTGGCTATGCTGGGTTTTGGCTATGCTGGGTTTTGGCTATGCTGGGTTTTGGCTATGCTGGGTTTTGGCTATGCTGGGTTTTGGCTATGCTGGGTTTTGACTATGCTGGGTTTTGGCTATGCTGGGTTTTGGCTATGCTGGGTTTCGACTCTGCTGGGTTTCGGCTCTGCTGGGTTTTGACTCTGCTGGGTTTTGGCTATGCTGGGTTTTGGCTATGCTGGGTTTTGGCTATGCTGGGTTTTGGCTATGCTGGGTTTTGGCTATGCTGGGTTTTGGCTATGCTGGGTTTTGGCTATGCTGGGTTTTGACTCTGCTGGGTTTTGGCTATGCTGGGTTTCGACTCTGCTGGGTTTTGGCTCTGCTGGGTTTTGGCTCTGCTGGGTTTTGGCTCTGCTGGGTTTTGGCTCTGCTGGGTTTTGGCTCTGCTGGGTTTTGGCTCTGCTGGGTTTTGGCTCTGCTGGGTTTCGACTCTGCTGGGTTTTGGCTCTGCTGGGTTTTGGCTCTGCTGGGTTTTGGCTCTGCTGGGTTTTGGCTCTGCTGGGTTTTGACTCTGCTGGGTTTTGACTCTGCTGGGTTTTGACTATGCTGGGTTTTGGCTATGCTGGGTTTTGGCTATGCTGGGTTTTGGCTATGCTGGGTTTTGGCTATGCTGGGTTTTGGCTATGCTGGGTTTTGGCTCTGCTGGGTTTTGGCTCTGCTGGGTTTTGGCTATGCTGGGTTTTGGTCCTTTCCCCCGGGGCATCCCCGATTGGCACGCACGGAGCTATTGATGTCACGCCTTCTAAGCCTGTGTCTAAGGCCGGCGGCTGCTGATTGGATGAGCAGCCGCGCATGCGCCTTAGGACCAGGAAGAGGTGAGTTGACATCGGTGATCTGGGGGGGCTCACGCAGCGGGGCATCCTGGATCGGGGTGCCCCGAGGGATAAGGACCAAAACCCAGGATAGTCAAAATCCTGTTTTTTTTTTTTCTGTCCACTTTTTATATATTCTCAAACACACATTTCCAAGCAATAAATGCGTACATCTAGATCTCAGTTATCAGCTTATATTCCTCATGTATCAGTTTATGTTCATTGCTGCCTTCTGGTCGCACCATCACAAGTAACAATTTGTTTGGCGTCCTCGTGTAACAAACTCATACAATGGCCTCAATTTAACAAAAGCCTGTAACAAGAAATGTTTTGATAAAAAAAATACTCCAGGTTTAGATTTATCAAATTCTTGTCATTCAGCAAAAGAAACCCGCGCTTCATTTTCTGCACTTTTTCTGCATTTTTTTTCACTTGTCATTTCTTAGAAAGTGGAAAGAAAAGAGTCGCTTTCCTAGAACGGAAAGTATTTGCACAGTACCCAATACAAGTACAGATAGCATTACCCATCTATCCTTGCAGCAGGCGGAGCTATGCAAATCATCTCGTTATGTCTCTGTGCCATCCAAGGCCCTTAGAAACGCTAAAGGTGCAATGCCAAGGATTAGCTTTAAATTTTATACAGCCAGACACATCCAACTAGTGGACACGTGTTTCGAGCTTTAGGCTCTCATCAGCACTAGGGCGGATGCCTCTGGCTGTATGGGGGGGTGAGTACCAAAACATAGTCACAAGCCAGTATGTGGAGAGACCCATGTTAGGCTTAAAGTGGACCAACACCCAGGATTTTCACTATCCTGGGTGTTGGTCCACTTCCGCGGGGCACCCCGATAGGGGGGTGCGCGCCCTGCTAAAGGGACGAGCGGGAGGCGGCGACGGCTTATCCGTCGCCTAAAAGGTACGATTTTAGGGGCTTTCTGGGGGGTTTCACATAGCAGGGCATCCCGATTTCTGATGCCCCGCGGGGAGGGAGCTGATCGGCCCGGGAATCTATAAGATGATCAGGGGTGGGTGTTGGTCCACTTTAATATAAATGCTATCTGTCCTTGGGCTGGGTATTGTGCAAATACTTTCCGTTCTAGGAAAGCGCCTCTTCTCCTTTACCTAAGCAGAGGGTTTTTTGGTCTCTTTAGCCCCCCCCCTCCCCTATATTAAGCCTAACATGAGTCTCTCCACATACTGGCTTGCAACTATGTCTTAGAAAGTGGAAAAAATTTTAAAAAGTGAAGAAAATACTGCATACTGAAATGTACAATTGTAATAAATGTGATTCAGCGATGATTTGACTCCCACTCTTACTCTTATTGAATGCATTATTTACAGCTGCCCCAAGCAGTTTTTTTTTTTTTTTTTTACCTAAACAGCCAAGTCAACAATTGACAGTAAAATACATCCACTCAAAAATAATAAAAAAAGTCACTTAGCTTCTCTCCCCCGCAGCAGCTCCTGGCCTGTCCGACACTCCCCCCAGGTTTCCGAAAACTGAACTCCCGGTGTCCTTGCAGGATGCCACCGCCCCTCATGTCGATCATTTATTGAAGGTAGGACTCAATCCCTGGATAGTTCAGTGGATTTCCAGTTGGCTGAGGGCTCGGTATCAGAGCGTTGTTGTAAATGGCGTGCAATCTGAACAAAGGCGAGTTACAAGTGGTGTGCCGCAAGGCTCTGTCCTGGGCCCCATTCTTTTTATTTCAATATATTTTTATTGAATGAGAGATTTTCAAAAAAAAACACACATAGGAGCATAGCAAAAACAACACAAGACTTTACATTACATTATATTAGCAAGGGGATCCTAGGATGGGTATATCGCGTCCACTTCCATGAGAGGGGACACCATTCCACAGTGAGAGGGCCCTGAAACGCCTCGATCCCGGCAGGGCACCCGAAAGGACCAGGCCCGGGGCGTCCGCCAGCAGGTGCCAATGGTATCTAATTCAACAACCGGGTCACCTCTCAAGAGCAGGTACTCTTCTGTCCCTGACTTGTTCCCTCTCCCAGGTCCGAAATACAGTAACCCAGGTCATCCCCCTGTGAGTCGAAAAAGAGATAAAGGCAAAGAGAAAGGGGAAAAAGAAGGGGATATGAAGGGCAGACAAGACAAACAAAGCAAGACGAAAACAAGGACAAAAGCACAAGGAGAACAAAAACGGAAGTTCCTGGGATTCCGAGCCTACGCCCTCTCTAGACTCCCCACCCAGCCGAGGCCCACTGCAACGATCCGGAGGGTAAAAGGGATAGAGGGAAATATAATAAAAAGCCATACGACCCCTACTGCGCCACCACCTCATCGCCCGGATCTCATCCGGCCTCCAGTAATATCTGAAAGTCGGGAGTGCACCGAGAGACCTCCCATAGCGTCCATGTCTTGAGAAATCTCTGGGTGCCCCCCTCCATCCCCTCCAACATCAACCCTTCCAGCCTCTTAATGTTCTCCACCTCCCCATACCACTCCACCAAAGATGGAGCAGTCGTGGAACGCCAATGTCTGGGTATCACTGACCTGGCAGCCGTGAGCAAATGTCTCAGTAACCCCTTTTTAATCGTTGGCACTGGCCCGGGGATCATCGAGAGGAGCGTAACCTGCGGGGTGTGGGGGATCTTTTCCAGCGTCAAGTGCTCGTAGATTCCCAATACTCCCTCCCAGAAAGCCTGTATCCTCGGGCACTCCCACCAGATGTGCAACATATTTCCCTGGGGCCCACCGCACCTCCAACAGTCATCAGTGTCCGCCCCCCCAAATTTCACCAGATCTGACGGACATCTGTACCATCTTGCCAGGATTTTGTAGTTCCGTTCCTGAGCTCTAGACGCCACTGACAGATTATGAGTGAGTTTAAAGGACTTTTCCCAGTCATCAGGCTCAAGCGTTTGTCCCAAGTCCTCCTCCCGCAATACCGAGGCAGCCGTCTATCCTCCCCCGCATCCCGAAGAATCTTGTAGAGAAGGGAGATCACGTGTTTGGGAGGAGAAGGGTCTCGCAGCACCCTCTCCAGAGGTGTAAGCGGGCGGGATAGGCAAGAGGCTGGCGTGATGGATTTGACATATGCCACCAGCTGAGCGTGTAAGAGCCAAGAGATACTCCCAGTCTCCCCCCGAGCTCGCACGTCGGCGAGCGAGGGGGGGCCTGTTCCCGACACCACCTCGCCCAACCTGACATCCCGGGACGAGTCCCATATGAGGAAGGACCGAACATGCATCCCAGGTGGAAATAGCGGGTTGTCAAACAGAGGGGTCAGGGGTCCCGGTCTGAGTGACAACCCTCCCTGCTTCAACAATCTGTCCCATATCTTCAGTAAGGGGCCAACCAAGTACGGGAGATCCCGAGTCCCAGGTCTGGAGGGAGGATCAATCCAAGGCAAGGCCACTAGGCTGAGGGGGGAGATGGCCTGCTCCAAACCGACCCAACATTTATCGTCTCTATGGTGGAACCAATCCGACAGGCGGACCAGTACCGAGGCAGCGTGGTATGTTCGAAGATCCGGGACCCCAAGCCCTCCCCCCAACTTAGACCTAAGAAGCGTCTCCCGTCGAATTCTGGGCCTCCCACTACCCCAGACAAATTTAAAGAAGACCCGCTGTAGGGATTGAAAAAAGCCCCGTTCTGGGGCCAGGGGGACCGTCTGGAACAGATACAAAAACCTCGGGAGTATGTCCATTTTAAGAATATTTACACGGCCTAGCCATGAGTGTTGCTTCTTGTTATAGGAATTGAGGCTAGAAATCGTGGAGTGCAAGAGTGGGGCGTAATTAAGTTTATATAGGGTCCCCAGGTCAGAGGGTATCTGGACGCCCAAGTATTTAATGGCCTCTTTCTGCCACCTGAATGGGAAGTTTGCCCGCAGAAGGCTCTGGGTTTCAGCAGGCAGTGAGATGTTCAGGATCTCCGTTTTGGACAGGTTCACTTTGAAGTTGCTCAGTTCGCCGAAGCGTTTGAACTCCGCTAGAACAGAGGGCATGGTCGTGTGGGGAGAAGTAATATACATAAGTAAGTCATCGGCGAAGAGAGAGAGCTTGTGCTCCCTACCCCCGCAGACGACCCCCCTGATGGATGGATTCATCCTTAAGGCGTTAGCGAGGTGCTCCATCACCAGCACATAAAGCAGTGGCGACAAGGGGCAGCCCTGCCGAGTGCCGTTCCGAATACGGAAGGGACCAGACAGGGAGCCATTAACCCTCACTTGTGCAGTGGGGCCCTGGTATAGAGCCATAATCCTAGCCAACATAACCGGGCCCAAGCCCAACTGTTCCAGCGTAGCCCTCAGAAAACCCCAGTGCACCCTGTCGAACGCTTTCTCTGCGTCTACCGCCAGCGCACATGCAGGGATAGCCCGCGTCTGTGCGTAATGTATGAGGGAGATCGTTTTGATGGTATTGTCTCTCGCTTCTCTTCCCGAGACAAATCCCACCTGGTCTGTATTAATCAGGGAGGGAAGCAATGGCTGTATCCTGAGGGCGATAATCTTAGCGTAAATCTTCAAATCTACATTGATCAATGAAATGGGTCTGTAGTTTCCAGGCTGGGTAGTGTCCCTGTCGGGCTTGGGTATGACCGTGATGTGAGCCTCTAGGGCCTGTCTCGGGAAGAAGCAATCGTTGGATATGGAGTTGAACATTTTAACCAGAAAGGGAGCCACCAAATCCCCAAGCACTTTATAGAACCTGGGGGTAAATCCATCTGGGCCTGGGCTCTTACCTACAGGGGTGTCCCCTATGGCCTTCATTACTTCCTCAATATTGAACGGGTCCTCAAGTAGGTCGCACTCCTCAGGGGGAAGGGTGGGGAGGGCTGTCTCATTAACATAGTCCACAATCGAGGCGCCCTTCGACTGGCCTAGGTCTCTGGGCGACCTGGATTCTAGGTTATAAAGTTTAGAGTAAAAAGTCTGGAATTCCCCGGCAATCTGGGTAGTTTTGTGGAGCTCTGATCCCCCTTCTCCCCTAACCATGGGGATAAATGTACAACCCTGCCTGGGATGAAGAGACCTGGCAAGCATCCTACCACACTTATCACTATGTTCATAGATGCGGGCCCTGAGCCTGTCCCGGTACTTAAGAAAACACTGGTCATAGAGGCCCTTCAGGCTTTGCCTAGCGTCCAGTAGTTCCTTCCAAACGGCTGGGGCGGGAGCGGTCTTATGCGCCTCCTCCAACTCCCCAACGCGAGCCAGGGCTGCCTCAATCTGGTTCGTCCTTTCCCTCTTAAGCCTAGATCCATGTTTGATAAAAACCCCACGAAGTACACATTTAAGGGCCTCCCACTGCACTGGAAATGGGGTCTGATCATGTTCATGATCCAGTTGAAAGTTGGTTATGGAGGCTTTAATTTCAGCTAGGCACAAGGCGTCCTTCAGCAGGTTATCGTTTAAACGCCAGCTGTATTGTTTAGGGGCGACTTCCGGGGTCGGGAGGTTCAGGAAGACCGGGGCATGATCCGACCACAGAATTTGACCAATAGAGGTATCTGGGTCGCGCGATAACGCGTGGTGACTGAGAAATATATAGTCCAACCTACTATATGTATTATGGGGGTGGGAGAAAAAAGTGTAGTCTCTTGCCCCCCCATGTTGGACCCTCCAAGTATCTACTACCTGGAGGGAGCGAAGCGCACCTCGCAGCTTATGTAATTTAGAGCAGGGTATCCCAGACTTCCCCTGAGAAGAGTCAAGCCGTGGGTCAAGGGCCAGGTTGAGGTCCCCTCCCAGCACCAAGGTACCCTCCGAGAATTCCTCAAGAGCACGAAGTATCCCGAGGCCAACCTCCACCTGTGCCTGGTTTGGCAGGTACAGGTTGGCAAGGGTGTACCCAGCCCCCGAAAGCGCAAATTTGAGAAAAATGTATCTGCCCTCTGGGTCCGTTTTCGATTCAAGTGGTGTTAGAGGGACACCTTTGTGGACTGCAATAGAAACCCCTTTAGATTTACTCTCCGGGTTAGGGCTGTGGTACCATCTGTCGTAATACCTATTCCTAATCTCCGGAATCTTCCCCTCGCAGAAGTGCGTCTCCTGCAACAGAAGGATATCCACTCTCTCTTTATGAAAGCCGTATAGTATTTTGGCTCTCTTCTCAGGGACATTCAACCCCCTAGCATTAAAGGTACAAATCCGAATGTCTGCCATGTCAGCCCAGAGTTAGGACTACAACTCGGGGGGGAAGGTGTCGCGGGGGCCAGTGGGACACGGGCGGGGGAGACCGAGACTGCAAAGACTAGGGCAGGAACCGAATCCCAGGAGGACAAAGACACACAGAAGATAAGGAAAAATACGGAGGTTCTGTAGAACACACAACAATGGGAAGTAGAGAGAAAAAAGAAAGAAAAAAAGAAAAAAAAGGGGTAGAAAGAGGAACCAAAGGAGCCCTGCCTTATAGAGGCGGGCAAAGGTAGAGTAGAGGGCGAGCCCTCAAAACCACGCGTATCTGTCGGACAGGGTCCAACAGAGCGGCGCGAACAGTAGTTGTGGAGGTAGCCTAACCACTCAGGAGCCACCCCAAAATGCACAAAGTGTTAAATAATTAGGCTCCCGAGCCCCGAACTAACCATAAAGCATTGAGCATTTAGTTACTGCAAATAACCTCACGGAGCTGTTCACCATGTTTCTTTAACGCCCTCCGCCCCGCCCGTAGAGCCCAGGACGGACCCAGGGCCGGGCAACCCGAACGCAATAAAGCACTAATTCAAATTCAGATCGCCAAATAACAATCACCAAACATCCCCAGGGAAGACCTCCCACCATCAGGGGTGTAACAATTCTGGGTCACCCCCACCCCCCAAAAAACCCCTCCTAGACATAGTAACATATTGTGTCCCCCCGTCCCGCCCCATGGCCCGCAGCAGGCCGGCGCCCCAACACAGGGCGAATAGGACAGAGAGGGGGACCAGCACCCGGGGAGCCACGGGGAGGGAAGAGGAGGGCCACGGATATAACACAGCAAACCGTAAACAGTAAACTATAAACAGTAGTAAGCAATGGTAAATGGTAAAAAACGTTAAACAGTAACCGATGAACCCCCTCCAGGCGAACACCCGACCACCCCGCCCCCCAACCAGCACCCCGATCAGGGAACCGGAGCGAACCGTGGTAGTCACTGCATAGGTCCTTATCATAACGGTTGTCGAGAGGGACAGTCACTTCCAGGAGGTCAGGGGTGGCCTGCATGGGGGGCCGCCGGGGGGGGGAGAACCGCCACTAGGACAGGGCAGGCATCAAATCGGCAATAAGGGAAAGGAGGGTGATGGGTATGGTGTGGCAACAGAAAAGAGGGGGGAAATGGACGGGGCTAACGGCCGCGAATCGGCCCCGGAGCATCACCCCTACGACCTCTGATCATCCGGGGTCTCCGAGGTGCCCACTGAGGCATAGGGGGAAGGGGATCAAGCGCCAGCCAGTCCGGGACCGGGAGGGGGTCCGACTCCAAGAAAATAAACAGGCCCGGGAGGTCCGCCTTGCTTCTGAGGACATATGTGGAATTGTTCCTGCGGACCACGAGGTGGAACGGGTGGCCCCACTTGTAGGACGCGCCGACCTCCAGTATCCGGTCAAGAAGAGGTCGCAGCAAACGTCTCATCTGGAGGGTGCGACGCGACACGTCTGGTAAAATCGCGACTTGAGAGCCCCGGAATCCAATCTTCCCCCTCTCCCAGGCCATGCGCAGGATCTCCTCTTTAACGTGAAAGAAATGGATTCTGCATAAGACGTCTCTGGAGCCTGAGGGTCCCCGGCCGGGCGCCCCGCCACCCTGTGGATTCGGTCTATAATCAGCTCAGCGTCCGGTGGCTTTCCCCTCAGGCCGTTGAACAATTCTGTCGCCCAAGTACACAAGTCCTCCGATCTAACGGACTCCGGTATGCCGCGGAGCTTCAAATTATTGCGTCTGTTTCTATTCTCCTGGTCGTCCGTCTGGAGTCTGACATCGACCAGCTGTTGCTGATGTACCGCTAGGTTTCTCTCAAGGGTTGCCAAGCGCGTGTCGTAATCCGAGCGGGACTCCTCCAATGACGCCACTCTAGTATCCAAGGCAGAGGATTTCTGTTGGAGGTCCTCTATTTCTCTGCGTAGGGCTCGTTCAATCCTTGTAGCAACAGCCTCCAAATCAGCTTTAAGCTCAGCCTTTGTCGGGAGAGATTGCAGAAGATCCCTGAGACTCGGATCTATAGGGGACTGTGGAAATAGCTGGCCAGCCGGGACCCGTGCCGAGGGCATCCCAAATCGGGAGTCACAGGATCCCAGTACCGGGACAGGTCGTTGGGCGCGCTCCGGGTCATCCACTCCGTCCCTACCCGTGCACGGGGGGGGTTCACCGTCCGGTATAGTGATGTCAGGGCCAGGCGACCAGCCCAAAGATGAGGTCCCTATGGAGGCATGCGGAGGGGTGCATATATTCCCATTGTCCCCGGGAGTTTGGTGGATCTCTGCCCTGACTATCCAGGGGCTCCGTGCAGGACCGTCTCCCCAGGCATGAGAGGCAGGCGGCGACCGGGGTGGACTATCTTCCCATGTAAGAGGTGCCCGCGGGGAGGAAGCTGGGAACAGCCATTCAGGAGCCGAGGGGTTAAGCTGAGGGGATGGTGGTGCACCCGTATGCCCCCCTAATTCTTTCCGCCCCAGCTCATCTAGGGCACCCCGATGTGGAGTAGTGGTGTGTGGCAAGGAGGGCACAGAGGGAGCCGACATACATAGGGGGGAGGGCGGGGGCCTTTCGTCTCCTGGTCCCCGAGGCTCCATCCCCGCCGTGCCCACCGCACTAACCTTCACCGCCGCAACCGGCAGACAGGGGCCAGCATCAGGGGCGACATCCTCCAGTCGGGCCCGCACAAGTCCGGTCTGGTGTGCCGTCTGCGGAGCAGCCTCCAGGTCGCAGTGAGGCCCCGCTCCGCACATCCCGGCCTCCTCAGCGCAGCCGTCCGGTGACGTCATGGCGGGTCCCGACAGGGCTGCAGCCGCAACTCCCGCCGAGCCTCCAGCAACGGGCACACAGGTAGGCAGGGGGCTCACATATAGAAGGGGATCTGAATGCTCCTGTGCCTCTCCCGCAGTCTTGCGGCGGGTCTCCGCGCGCCCCTCACCCGTGCTGGGCCGGCCGGGCGCCATCTTGGATGGCTGGGTCTTCTGCCCCGTCGGATCCCGGGGGCTAAAAAAGCTGCCAATCTCTCTCTTTGGGGGCTTTCTGGCGGTTCCCCCCGCTTTCTTCTTCCTCCCACTCCCCATAGCGTTCGATCAGAGGGGGCTTTGGGAGCCCAAATCAGCTGTAATGTAAGGGGTGACAGCAGAGCTAGGAGCCGCACGTCCTCACTCCTTCATGGCCAGGCCACGCCCCCGGGCCCCATTCTTTTTAATATATTTGTAAGTGACATAGGAGAAGGCTTGGTAGGTGCAGTTTGTCTGTTTGCTGATGATACAAAGGTTAGTAATAGGGGGGATATTCCTGGAGGTGTCTGCAACATGGAAAATGATTTAGCTTTACTGGATAGATGGTCAAAACTGTGGAAACTAGAGATTAATGTCTCAAAATGTAAAATCCTGCACTTGGGTAGAAGGAATCCCTGCTCTGAGCACCGTATGAGCAGCACTGTGTTATCCAGGACCTCGGAGGAGAGAGATTTAGGGATACTGATTACTGATAGCTGCAAGATGAGTGGACAGTGTAGCCAGGCAGTGGGAAAAGCAAGCAGGATGCTCGGCTGCATAGCTCGAGGCATCACCAGTAGGAAGAGGGAGGTTGTGATGCCGCTGTATAGAGCCCTGGTGAGGCCACAGCTAGAATACTGTGTGCAGTTCTGGAGACCTTACCTGCAAAAAGACATTATTCAAATAGAACAGGTCCAAAGGCCGGCAACAAAAATGGTGGAAGGACTTAAACTTAAAACTTATCAGGAGAGACTTAAAGAACTTAATTTGTACAGTCTGGAGGAAAGAAGGGAGAGGGGGGACATGATGGAGACCTTTATATATGTGACAGGAGGGAATAAGGTTCAGGAGGGAAGTGTTTTTAAGAAGAAGCTTAATGATAGAACAAGGGGCCCAACCTGAAGCAAGTCGGGGGGAAGATCAGGAGCAATGTTAGAAAATATTATGTTACAGAAAGAGTAGTAGATGCTGGGAACAAACTTCCAGCAGAGGTAGTTGAAAAATCAACAGTCACTGAATTTAAACATGCCTGGGATAAGCACACGTCTATCCTAAGATAAAGAGTACATACAGTATACACATAAGATACAGAGAACATACAGTATACACATAAGATACAGAGAACATACAGTATACACATAAGATACAGAGAACATACAGTATACACATAAGATACAGAGAACATACAGTATACACATAAGATACAGAGACCATACAGTATATACATAAGATACAGAGAACATACAGTATACACATAAGATACAGAGACCATACAGTATATACATAAGATAAAGAGAACATACAGTATACACATAAGATACAGAGAACATACAGTATACACATAAGATACAGAGAACATACAGTATACACATAAGATATAGAGAACATACAGTATACACATAAGATAAAGAGAACATACAGTATACACATAAGATACAGAGAACATACAGTATACACATAAGATATAGAGAACATACAGTATACACATAAGATACAGAGAACATACAGTATACACATAAGATACAGAGAACATACAGTATACACATAAGATACAGAGAACATACAGTATACACATAAGATACAGAGAACATACAGTATACACATAAGATACAGAGAACATACAGTATACACATAAGATACAGAGAACATACAGTATACACATAAGATAAAGAGAACATACAGTATATACATAAGATACAGAGAACATACAGTATACACATAAGATACAGAGAACATACAGTATACACATAAGATACAGAGAACATACAGTATACACATAAGATACAGAGAACATACAGTATATACATAAGATACAGAGAACATACAGTATACACATAAGATACAGAGAACATACAGTATACACATAAGATACAGAGAACATACAGTATACACATAAGATAAAGAGAACATACAGTATATACATAAGATACAGAGAACATACAGTATACACATAAGATACAGAGAACATACAGTATACACATAAGATACAGAGAACATACAGTATACACATAAGATACAGAGAACATACAGTATACACATAAGATACAGAGAACATACAGTATACACATAAGATACAGAGAACATACAGTATACACATAAGATACAGAGAACATACAGTATACACATAAGATACAGAGAACATACAGTATATACATAAGATACAGAGAACATACAGTATACACATAAGATACAGAGAACATACAGTATACACATAAGATACAGAGAACATACAGTATACACATAAGATACAGAGAACATACAGTATACACATAAGATACAGAGAACATACAGTATATACATAAGATACAGAGAACATACAGTATACACATAAGATACAGAGAACATACAGTATACACATAAGATACAGAGAACATACAGTATACACATAAGATACAGAGAACATACAGTATACACATAAGATACAGAGAACATACAGTATACACATAAGATACAGAGAGCATACAGTATACACATAAGATACAGAGAACATACAGTATACACATAAGATACAGAGAACATACAGTATACACATAAGATACAGAGAACATACAGTATACACATAAGATACAGAGAACATACAGTATATACATAAGATACAGAGAACATACAGTATACACATAAGATACAGAGAACATACAGTATATACATAAGATACAGAGAACATACAGTATACACATAAGATACAGAGAACATACAGTATACACATAAGATACAGAGAACATACAGTATACACATAAGATACAGAGAACATACAGTATACACATAAGATACAGAGAACATACAGTATACACATAAGATACAGAGAACATACAGTATACACATAAGATACAGAGAACATACAGTATACACATAAGATACAGAGAACATACAGTATACACATAAGATACAGAGAACATACAGTATACACATAAGATACAGAGAACATACAGTATACACATAAGATACAGAGAACATACAGTATACACATAAGATACAGAGAACATACAGTATACACATAAGATACAGAGAACATACAGTATACACATAAGATACAGAGAACATACAGTATACACATAAGATACAGAGAACATACAGTATACACATAAGATACAGAGAACATACAGTATACACATAAGATACAGAGAACATACAGTATACACATAAGATACAGAGAACATACAGTATATACATAAGATACAGAGAACATACAGTATACACATAAGATACAGAGAACATACAGTATATACATAAGATACAGAGAACATACAGTATACACATAAGATACAGAGACCATACAGTATACACATAAGATACAGAGAACATACAGTATACACATAAGATACAGAGAACATACAGTATACACATAAGATACAGAGAACATACAGTATACACATAAGATACAGAGAACATACAGTATACACATAAGATACAGAGAACATACAGTATATACATAAGATACAGAGAACATACAGTATACACATAAGATACAGAGAACATACAGTATACACATAAGATACAGAGAACATACAGTATACACATAAGATACAGAGAACATACAGTATACACATAAGATACAGAGAGCATACAGTATACACATAAGATACAGAGAGCATACAGTATACACATAAGATACAGAGAACATACAGTATACACATAAGATACAGAGAACATACAGTATACACATAAGATACAGAGAACATACAGTATATACATAAGATACAGAGAACATACAGTATACACATAAGATACAGAGAACATACAGTATATACATAAGATACAGAGAACATACAGTATACACATAAGATACAGAGAACATACAGTATACACATAAGATACAGAGAACATACAGTATACACATAAGATACAGAGAACATACAGTATACACATAAGATACAGAGAACATACAGTATACACATAAGATACAGAGAACATACAGTATACACATAAGATACAGAGAACATACAGTATACACATAAGATACAGAGAACATACAGTATACACATAAGATACAGAGAACATACAGTATACACATAAGATACAGAGAACATACAGTATACACATAAGATACAGAGAACATACAGTATACACATAAGATACAGAGAACATACAGTATACACATAAGATACAGAGAACATACAGTATACACATAAGATACAGAGAACATACAGTATACACATAAGATACAGAGAACATACAGTATACACATAAGATACAGAGAACATACAGTATACACATAAGATACAGAGAACATACAGTATATACATAAGATACAGAGAACATACAGTATACACATAAGATACAGAGAACATACAGTATATACATAAGATACAGAGAACATACAGTATACACATAAGATACAGAGACCATACAGTATACACATAAGATACAGAGAACATACAGTATACACATAAGATACAGAGAACATACAGTATACACATAAGATACAGAGAACATACAGTATACACATAAGATACAGAGAACATACAGTATACACATAAGATACAGAGAACATACAGTATACACATAAGATACAGAGAACATACAGTATACACATAAGATACAGAGAACATACAGTATATACATAAGATACAGAGAACATACAGTATACACATAAGATACAGAGAACATACAGTATATACATAAGATACAGAGAACATACAGTATACACATAAGATACAGAGAACATACAGTACACATAAGGGCAGACTAGATGGACAGTATGGTCTCCTTCTGCCGTCACCCTTCTATGTTTCTATTGTGATTCTGTACACTCCCTCTATTTATTGCAATGGGGGGGGACAAAACAATACCTGTCACCCCCCCCCCCCCTCCCTCCATTGCAATGGATGTCAGTGGCTGTGCACAAGCTCTGTGACTGTCATAGAGCGGCAGGGCCGTGACTGCGATTAAGAGTTAATCGTGGCCCAAGGGATTCTGGAATTTTCAAAAATGAGTGAAGATTAAAAAAAAGTTTCCAAGCTTTGGAGGTTTCATTTTGCGAACATCTAGTGCTATGGGATTATATGGTCTATCTAGTTGCCCAGACAATCACTTTAAATCGGGGCTAAAGTCAAGTGGGCACACGTCCTGATCTTCTGCACTGATCCAAGTATATCACATCTGTGTGTCCAGATCGGTGAGATCTGCATTTATTTATTCTGCATTCAATTAAAGCGGATCAAAACCCACTGAACCTGTAAAATACTTTTGACCAAAGCCCCTGCCGATATTCTATTCCTAGGGTGTAGAACTAGAAATGGATATTTTCGCTAATCAAATCGCCCTGGAACACTGTTTTCTCTTTCTCTGTAAGATGGCAGGTGATTAAAGTGGACCAACACCCAGGGGTGATCACCTCCCTCACCGCGGGACATCCGAGATTGGGATGTCCCGCGGGGTGAAACCCCCCCCAGAACCCCCAAAAAACCTTACCTTATCGCCGCCTAACGCCCCCCCCCCCCCCCAGACGTGCGCGCGCCCTGTTTGTGAATGGACGGCGCGGGCGCGCGCCCTGTAAGAGTGACGTGCGGGAGGCGGCGGCGGACGCGCTGTCTTGTCCGTCGCTGTCACCCGCTTGTCCGTCGGCGGGGATTGGACGGCGTGGTCACGTGGGAGCGTGGTGAAGTGAGTTTTTGGGGCTTCCTGGGGGGTTTCACACAGTGCCCCCCCCAAAGTGGACCAAAACCCAGGATAGTCAAAATCCTGGGTGTTGTTGCACTTTAATATTAGCATAAGTGGGGCAATGACATCATTGCCACACACACAACAGTGGCGATGAATGTAGGAGGCGGAGCTTTACAGCTAAAACAGGCGCCATTATCTGGGATTACAGTGAAGCGGGAGCAGTAAAAATAGGCAAAAGTTACTATTCATGGGGAGAGCAATTCAGAGGATGCTAGTTAAAAATGTGGGTTTTGGTCCACTTTAAAGTGGACCAAAATCCAGGATAGTGAAAAGTTTTGACCATCCTGGGTTTTGTTCCTTTCCCCGGGGGCACCCCGATCGGGGATCAGGGAGCGTGCCCGCGCCGGCCATTCACAAATGCCTGGCACGGGCACGCACATTGGTAGAGGGAAGCGGATGCTGCTGCTGTTAGACGCGCCATGGGGCCGGGATAAGGTGCGTTGGCTGTGGCGATTCACACAGCATGGCCCCCCCCCAATCAGGGGAAAGGAACAAAACCCAGGATAGTCAGAATTCTGGGTTTTCATCCGCTTTAAGTGGCAGTTGTGGCCTAGAGTTATCGAAGCATTTTTTATGGTAATTATACTGTTATATGTTGAACACTTGTGGATTTATTTTCTGAACACTTTGGAATCATTGTGACAGACGCTCTGTCTTTTGGGTGTCATCACTATTCAGTTGCCCACCGGGTCATTCACTGGCCTTTTCTTAATTAGGTCATTGTATTTTGATACTGTTACAGGCAATGTCATTGTATTTTGACTGCCATTGTGTATTGTTGATTACGTCACAGTCAATGGCATTGTCCTGATTGATGGTATTACAGCCTGCTATTGTTCTACTGATTGCGTCACCGGCAGAGTTGAGGGATTGTGTGCCCTGCTGCTATTGGTCGGTGTGTGTGTCATGCAATGGAGACTTGTGTATATAAGGCCTAGAGTGGCACTAATAAAGACACTTCACCTTCATCCTCAATACTGAAGTTCTGTCTCTTATTGGGGGAAACGCTATATTACAATTCACTAGCCCTTGTAAGGGCTGTTCCTGTTTCCTCACGGACGGCTCTGGAATTCCAGCAGCACCTCTTACGATTGGGAAAAGGACGACTCGGGCGGTGAAGCCCTCCGGCGATAAGGGTTATCGCTACAATCATTATTTCACATATATATTTGAACGTTGAGACTTCATAGCATTTTTTTGCATTTTTGCACCATGCACTGATACACTTTACATAAAACACTTCACATTTGCACACAGCAATTTTATATAGCTGCTGATTTTATCTAGTATATATTTTGTTCTTCTTTAGTAGATTTTTTTCTGTATTTGCACATATTAATTATTTTTGTTTTTTTTTTCTATATGCCATATTTATATTTCTAATGGATTAATTTGGATTATTTATTTATTTAATTATGGGATGAACTGTTGGATTTACAATAATAAGAGAGTTAATAGAGGGATAAATATTCCCCCCCCCCCCCCCCCAGCGTATTGTATGTGTTTATGTCTAATGAGTTGTTTATGTTGTTTGTAAATAGTTTTTAAGGATGACCTAATAAATTCACACAGTTTTATACATGTTTTGACCATCTTAGTAGTAAATCCTTGTGTGTGCGGCAGATTTGCAGGGGTTGCGGGACTAGTCTAGGATCCCTTTACTAATAGTGTACAATTTCCAGCCATGGGACATGTCTGAAGTGCTCTTGTGCAAGGCACCTAACCTCCCCCCCCCCCCCCCCCAGCGGGCGCCACAGTTAGGGCAGCTCACTGCTTTGCGCACTCACTGCACAGATGGGTTCAACCGGACCTTCAGCATGATTCAATAAAAAGCCCAAACCCTTTAAAAACTTAAAATATATTAATTTTAGATGCTGGGGAAAAGTTTTTAGTCACTTATTATTCTTTCCCCCCACTGGGCTGCAACTCTGTTCAGGACTCTAGGATACAGGCGCTGCCATCTTGACTCAGAAGCATCACATACTGCGGAGAGGAGAGCGGGATAAAGTGCAGGGGAGGCGGGTTATAGCTGTGCTTTACACAGACAGAGCAGAGCTGGGGTCAGGAAAAGGACAGCAATCCCAGAATGCAGAGCGGCACAGTCAGAAGGCACTTCCTGTTTGCAGGCTGCCTGATGTTCCATGAGCCGCCATCTTGGATGTTTAAAGGCTCATAACATGCAGTAGATGCAGGTAGGATGATTTTTAATGTGAGCAATCTGTATGTACAGGGGGGAAACATATAAGATAGGCTCTTATTCAGGGTGAAGGTCCGGATTAATGTGGGCAATCTGTATGTACAGGGTGGGGGAAACATATAAGATAGACTCTTATTCAGGGTGAAGGTCCGGATTAATGTGGGCAATCTGTATGTACAGGGTGGGGGAAACATATAAGATAGACTCTTATTCAGGGTGAAGGTCCGGATTAATGTGAGCAATCTGTATGTACAGGGTGTGGGAAACATATAAGATAGACTCTTATTCAGGGTGAAGGTCCGGATTAATGTGAGCAATCTGTATGTACAGGGTGTGGGAAACATATAAGATAGACTCTTATTCAGGGTGAAGGTCCGGATTAATGTGAGCAATCTGTATGTACAGGGTGTGGGAAACATATAAGATAGACTCTTATTCAGGGTGAAGGTCCGGATTAATGTGAGCAATCTGTATGTACAAGGTGTGGGAAACATATAAGATAGGCTCTTATTCAGGGTGAAGGTCTGGATTAATGTGAGCAATCTGTATGTACAGGGTGTGGGAAACATATAAGATAGACTCTTATTCAGGGTGAAGGTCCGGATTAATGTGGGCAATCTGTATGTACAGGGTGTGGGAAACATATAAGATAGGCTTTTATTCAGGGTGAAGGTCTGCTTTAATTGCGGCAGAAAAATTCCTGTGTGCGCAGAGATACAATGGCTGGCTGTGCACCCCAAAAATAAAATGAACAGTCCCCCCGTGTGTTCTTGTTAGGTGCGCTCACCTATAATGCGTTTCTAAGCTGTAGATTTTGTCCAAACCTCTGAAAGCTTGAAAAGGACAGTCCATCTAAATAGACCTATTGTGGTTCATGGGAGCAGCCATGATGGGATTCCTGCGCCTGCCGCCCCATTGTCTTCTATTGAGATGTATGAGACAAAGTGCTTCCCCTCCCTTCTCTCCTTAGAAGTGAATGGTGCAGCAGATGCAGTAATCCCATCATGGCTGCTTCTGTGTGACCCACAATTATTTACACGGGACCGTCTCTTGAACGTCTTTCCAACAGACCCGAAGGTGGACCATCTGATACCTCTTCTATACGGCAGCAGAGACATTAAAGAGAACCAAAACCCACATTATTACCTAGCGCCCCCCTAAATTGCTTCCCCGCACCCCACCACTCACAATGAAGAGAACCTCTGGCAACATTTGCTGCTCTTGCTTCACTCTGCTGCCGCCTATTTATCTGTAAAAGCTCCGCCTCCTCAGGTCACTGCCGCTGTTGTCAGTGTGTAGTGATGTCACAGAGAGGGACAATGTGCAGGACAATAAGCAAAACCTTCCATTTCTAGCAGGGTGGATTTGATTTAAATCACTAGTCAGTAAGGCTTGATTTAAATCAGTGATTTAAATCAAAGTTTCTACCTAAACTAGTTCTTGCTATTTTAACATGCGAGTAGATGAAGATTTTTAGAATCACTTTTTATATTACTTTTTTCTCCCCAGTTTAATGGGTTAATCATTCATATTTGGACACCACTGTTCTGTTGTACTTAGGAAGGAGAAAAATAATCCTGACCTTAATAACAATTTAAATAGATTTATTCAACTGAAACAATAACAACATTACAGCATAAGTTATTTGCTTAAACAAACATCCATGTTTTGTTAACTAATTTGGCTAAACAAAATATATATATATTTTAAGAAACTTAGACTGTCAGCCCAGCCGACACATGAAAAACTTAAATCCTACTGTCCCTGCTGTCCTCTGTAGCTCACTAGTCATAGGTTTGTAGAACAATAGGATTAAGGTCTTTTTCTCAACTCTGTTCATGTTGTAACATTTTTGCTGTGAAGAAGAGGCTGGGACCTCTGCGGAGTCAAATTCAGTTTTGAGAACTGCGTAAGTAAAGCGAGCGTCTGTGATAATATAGGAGAGAAAGTGCCCACTAATCCTACAGAAACCTCTGGAAGAGCATGGCATTGTGAATGTTACACATATACAGCCTTTATTCTACTGAGTTAAACAACTCAGCTTTATCTCATGATGGAAGAACCTTTGGATGGTAAAATATTCTCCTCAAAAAGCAGTTTATTGAAAAAAAATCCGATTTAAATCAAAAAAATCCGATTTAAATCAAAAAAATCCGATTTAAATCAAAAAAATCCGATTTAAATCAAAAAAATCCGATTTAAATAAAAAAAATCTGATTTAAATAAAAAAAATCTGATTTAAATAAAAAAAATCTGATTTAAATAAAAAAAATCTGATTTAAATAAAAAAAATCCGATTTAAATAAAAAAAATCCGATTTAAATCAAAAAAATCCGATTTAAATCAAAAAAATCCGATTTAAATCAAAAAAATCTGATTTAAATCAAAAAAATCTGATTTAAATCAAAAAAATCCGATTTAAATCAAAAAAATCCGATTTAAATCAAAAAAATCCGATTTAAATCAAAAATATCCGATTTTAAATAAAAAAAATCTGATTTAAATAAAAAAAAATCTGATTTAAATCAAAAAAATCCGATTTAAATAAAAAAAAATCCGATTTAAATAAAAAAAATCTGATTTAAATAAAAAAAATCTGATTTAAATACAAAAAATCTGATTTAAATAAAAAAAATCTGATTTAAATAAAAAAAAATCTGATTTAAATTAAAAAAAATCTGATTTAAATCAAAAAAATCCAATTTAAATCAAAAAAAATCTGATTTAAATAAAAAAAATCTGATTTAAATAAAAAAAATCTGATTTAAATCAAAAAAATCTGATTTTTTTGATTTTTTTAAAAAAAAAAACATTGATTTATATCCACCCTGATTTCTAGGGGAGGGGAGTATCTTCATGTACTTCACAAGTTCCCTGGGTTTTGCTCTGCTTTAGCCATTTACAGAGTAATGGCTTTGGCTTAGGGGGCGTGGCTTATTTACTGGCTTTATCCTGGAGAATATTCACTAACCTCGTGTTGTTTTGTTACAGATCCAGTTAGTTGAGGACGGAGCCGACACCACCTCCCCGGAGACCCCGGAACCAGCTGCCACCAAAGTGTTAAAGAGAGGTAAGAGCGCCTGTCATGGCGATAATGACTCCTCATGTGACCTTCTCTCTTTTCTTTAGTTTTAGCTTTAAAGTGGAGCAACACCCAGGGGTGAGCTTATAGATTCCCGGGCCGATCACCTCCCTCACCGCGGGGCATCCAAGATCGGGATGGGCAGCGGGGTGAAACCCCCCCAAAAAACCTTACCTTATCAGCGACGGATCAGCCGCCGCCGCCTCCCACGTGCCCCTCTAGACGTGCGCGCGCCCTGTAAGAGTGACGCGCGGGAGGCGGCGGCGGACGCGCTGTCTTGGACGTCGCTGTCACCCGCTTGGACGTCGGCGGGGATTGGACGGCGCGGTCACGGAGCGTGGTGAGGTGAGTTTTTGGGGCTTTCTGGGGGGTTTCACACAGCGGGGCACCTCCAATTGGGGTGCCCCCCCCCCCCCCCCCGAAGTGGACCAAAACCCAGGATAGTCAAAATCCTGGGTGTTGGTCCACTTTAAGGAGGAAAAACCACATCCCCATCTGTCAGACTATAGGGGTTCTGGTCTCCATCTTTATGGGGCATTCCTAATTGGGAAACCCTGGTGGCTGCCCGATCTACTCACCTTTCTCTCAAGCCCTCTCTACAGACCATCCCACCAACACACAGACTGACTTACTTAAAGCGGACCTTCACTCTGAATAAGAGTCTATCTTATATGTTTCCCACACCCTGTACATACAGATTGCTCACATTAATCCGGACCTTCACCCTGAATAAGAGCCTATCTTATATGTTTCCCCACCCTGTACATACAGATTGCTCACATTAATCCGGACCTTCACTCTGAATAAGAGCCTATCTTATATGTTTCCCACACCCTGTACATACAGATTGCTCACATTAATCCGGACCTTCACTCTGAATAAGAGCCTATCTTATATGTTTCCCACACCCTGTACATACAGATTGCTCACATTAATCCGGACCTTCACCCTGAATAAGAGCCTATCTTATATGTTTCCCACACCCTGTACATACAGATTGCCCATATTAATCCGGACCTTCACCCGGAATAAGAGCCTATCTTATATGTTTCCCACACCCTGTACATACAGATTGCTCACATTAATCCGGACCTTCACCCTGAATAAGAGCCTATCTTATATGTTTCCCACACCCTGTACATACAGATTGCCCACATTAATCCGGACCTTCACCCGGAATAAGAGCCTATCTTATATGTTTCCCACACCCTGTACATACAGATTGCTCACATTAATCCGGACCTTCACCCTGAATAAGAGTCTATCTTATATGTTTCCCACACCCTGTACATACAGATTGCTCACATTAATCCGGACCTTCACCCTGAATAAGAGTCTATCTTATATGTTTCCCACACCCTGTACATACAGATTGCTCACATTAATCCGGACCTTCACCCTGAATAAGAGTCTATCTTATATGTTTCCCACACCCTGTACATACAGATTGCCCACATTACAAATCATCCTACCTGCATCTACCGCATGTTATGAGCCTTTAAACATCCAAGATGGCGGCCCATGGAACATCAGGCAGCCTGCAAACAGGAAGTGCCTCCTGACTGTGCTGCTCTGCATTCTGGGACTGCTGACCTTTACCTGACCCCAGCTCTGCTCTGTCTGAGCAAAGCCCAGCTATAACCCACCCCCTGTACTTTATCCCACTCTCCTCTCCTCTCAGTAAGTGTGATGCTTCTGAGTCAAGATGGCGGCGCCCGTATCCTAAAGTCCTGAACAGAGTTGCAGCCCAGTGGGGGAAAGAATAATAAGTTAGTGACTAAAAACGTAAAATAAATTAATTTTAGATGCTGGGGAACCGTTTTCTAAGAGTTTGTGCTTTTCATTAAATCATGGTGAAGGTCCGGTTTAAGGCTGTAGACCAGGTGAATCCTTCCCTAAGGAGAATGTGGGATTCCCCACTATGTATATAACCCGGGATTGTCTTTAATCTCACGTTTTGCTTGTTCTCATGGTGCTTGCATGGACCTCTGGGCCAATCAGCAACGCTCATTAGATTCTGACTTCCTGCGCCACGCTGAGCTCGATATGGGAAAGAAAATCCGAATGAAGTTAGTGCCACCAGCCGCACCCCCCCCCCCCCACCTCTAGCCGTGCCCGCGCTGCCCATTTAGAAAGGTGCGTGCCCAGCTAGTTACGCTAGATTGCGGATGTGCTGCGGCTCATAGAAGAGGTGAGTGTATTGGGCGATTTACCCATAAAGAGATCAAGCGCCCCAAGAATATTTCACTCAAGAGGGTTGTTGCTCCTCTTTAAAGCGGAACTTTCCTGGGTTTGTTCCATGCCTCACTGTGTGAAACCCCCCCACAGGAAGCCCCCCAAACTCACCTCGCCACTCTCAAGCGACGCATGTGCAGGCTCTCGTCCAATGAGTATATATATATAAAAACTAAGGAACAAGGTTTAAAGTGGCACTGGCACAAGCACGCTGAAAAATCACATGATATATTATATGTATACTGTCACTTTAATAGTTATCAAAAAGACAAAGACACTTATACCATCAACAGAGTAAAAAACATGCATTGTGATTTAAAACCTTATCTTATATATATAATATATAAGATATGTATGTATATATAATATATATAATATATATATATATATATATATATATATATATATATATATATATATATATCTTATATGCAGCCACAGCCACACAGACACGCCACCTCCGCTCCACACCTCTCAGCTCACTGGCCTAATTTAGAGATCTAATGATATATACCCCTTCCGGGGACCGCAAAAAGTCTCTCTTAGCGCTATCTAGCAGTCTCTGGCCACATGACCTGTGTGTGTGGGAACGTAGGATCCATATAATTGAGCTTCAAAGCTGGGGTCCAAGGGTGTGCGCCCCAAGTCCCACGGGATTAAATCCAATCAGAATGTAACTGAGCACAATATGGGCTAGACCGTGGCTTACAACGATCTCCCGCCCAGATAAAGGAAGCCACTTAGCTTTGATCCTTGCGCTGTCGCCGTTCGCTGGCAAGGAGCCGGCCGCTTGTCACGAGCTCCTAGCTGCTCCACCATAGCACATTGAGGTCCCCCTCCGACACTGCTTACATGGGGGATGCGCGTGAAGGCACCGAGCACACGGGTATGGAGCGGGGAGCGCGGGTGGGCCGGCCGTCCGCCGACACGTGTTTCGCTCCGCCCACCGGAGCTTCGTCAGGGTCTCGTCCAATGAGAGCCGCCCGCTATGAAAATGTCATTTTGCAGACAGCTCTCATTCTAATGATTGGGGAATGCGTGATGCCGCCTCCCCAGCCGCGTGCGAGCTTCCGCCCCAGCACATTGTAAGCCGTCTGTCTAATGATGATGTCATAGCAGACAGCTCTCATTGGATGAGAGCCTGCGCATGTGCTGTTGGAGCATGGCGAGGTTTTTTGGGGCTTCCTAGGGGGTTTCACACAGAATCGGGATGCCCCATAGAAAATCCACTGGCCGGCCCTGGAATCTTTTATATTCCAAGCCAGTCGCTGGTGGGTTAGTTTCCACTGTAAGTGCGACCACTGTGGTATTGACAGAAAAAAGTAATGGAAAGGAGGAGCAGATTCTGGAGCCTTTCTACAGCATTACAGAGTGCTCCAGGAAATGGGGGGAAGCACATGGGACAGGCTTCCGGGGAGCTGCCTTATTATTGCCATTGTCTGGGCTGTCTCTCTAATCTAATCTAAGAAGGGATAAAGTAGGGTTGGTTGAGGACCGCGAGTAAATTATTTCATATAAGTATGTCACACACCCCGCTTCAAGATATCCATAACATGTGGGTAATACCGACCTGAAGAGGGCGTTCCTGCAGAGATGATAGCAAAAAAGAAAGCCCCTCCCTGATCCATAAATACCTGGGACCTCCCACTCATTACCCAGTTTTCCATCTCTGCAGACGGCGAGCAAGTCAGAAGATGATGTCTCCTCCTTGCACAGGGGGATTTCAGGTAGCCGGGGTAACTCCCGGCCTGTTATTTGATTATTTCCGCTCGGACCCCCTTTTTCCCTGAATTGACCTTAAAGTGGACCAACACCCAGGATTTTGACTATCCTGGGTTTTGGTCCACTTCGGCGGGGCACTCCGATCGGGGGTGCCCCGCTGTGTGAAACCCCCCAGGAAGCCCCAAAATCTTACCTGTCCCCGCTCCCACGTGACTGGACGGTCCAATCCCCGCCAATGTCCAGGCGGGGATCAGGAACGTCCAAGCGGCTGCCGCCGCCGCCGCCTCCCTCGCGTCACTTTCGGCGCGCGCGCGCCCCCGCCGGCCATTCGCAGACGGCCGGCGCGGGCGCGAGCACGCCTACAGGGGCGCGAGGAAGATCAGGTAAGGTGTTTGGGGTTTTTTTGGGGGGTTTCACCCCGCGGGACATCCCGATCTCGGATGTCCCGCGGGGTGGGAGGTGATCGGCCCGGGAATCTTATAGATTTCCGGGCCGATCACCTCTCGGTGTTGGTCCACTTTAAGATACATGCCTCCTCAGTCTTGGCTGCTGGCCCGAGCGAGGGTATACTGGCACCTCTGGTGCTTAGGAGCAGAGCTCCCCCGTGAGACCCTAAATGAGAGGGTAGGCGGTTACACCGGGTTGGTGATCCCAGTTTGGGATGCCCCGTCCCTTGGTATTTGCCCCTGGGGGGTCCCTCTACAGTCCCCCTTTTTTTGTCACAGGGGGGGTTGGGGGTCTCTATCCTAGGGCTAGTCCTTATGCATTTTATTCATTTTATCCTGCTATGCACTTTATTGTGTGGTGTATGTGTGTGCGCGTTTGTTACTGTCTCGGCGCCGCGGCCGCCATTACAGCCGGTGCGCCGGTCATTTCACCTTGTGAGGGGAGCCTTCCCCTCACACACTTCTGGGGGGGCGGGGCCGGCCCGCGGCGCGCTGCCGCGGCCGGCCCCCCGTTGGCTGTGTCTCCCTGCAGTGTGCAGGGCGGGTGCTCCGCTGGATGCTGCAGTCGCACCCGCCTGCTGTGTCACTTAGAATGCCGCGGCGCCGGTCTCTGAGTAGGCTGTGAGGGAGGGAGCTTCTCCCCTCGCGTCTTCGTCGGAGGGGGGGCGGGGCCGGGCTTTCGGCGCGTCGCCGCGGCTCCGCCCCCCTCTGCTTCTGGCGCCGATGCGGAGCTTGCGGCTCCGTTCTGTTGGAGGAAGGGGGCGGACTTTGCTCTGCGCGCGGTCCGCGCTGACCACGCCCCAATCTCGGCCTGCGTCTCTCTTCACGGATGCTGCGAGGTCTCCATTGCGCCTGCTCCATACGGATCTGTGAGTGGCCCTGTGGGCCCTATTTATTCTAGCTTTACTTCCTTATATTGGTCCTATTTGGCATTTATTGGGTTCCTTTCTGTCTTTCAGGCGGAGGTTTTATCAGGAGGATCATCATTAGTATTTAGGAGGTTTCTCCCGGTCCTAGATCCCTGGGTTCATTTTTTGTTCATAAATCCTCCCACTCGGGACATTAAAGGGGCATCCCGGGTTGCTTATTGGCGTAATTCCCTGGGTCATAGCGACTACTAAAAGTTCACCTTATGGAGGCATCCCCGGATACTGGGCTCGGGACCCCTTCGGGGCAACCCCGGAAGTGTATGTTATGTGGGGTGTCCATTACTGGGGACGATGTGCCTTTGTGTATACCTTGTGCACAGCAAACTATTACGCGGCAGTCCGAACCCCAGGCGTCTGGGTCAGCACCGCCGGTCGCTTCATCTCCTCCTCCCACCTTGACACGCACCCCATGTGACGTCGTCATGGGCAGGGAGCTGCAATCTGAGATGTGCGCCAGATTGGCCAATCTTGAGAAAATTATTTCCAGCTCGGTCGCCCGTAAGGCTCCAGCTAAGAGAAAGCATTTGTCGCCGGCTCCGCCGGTGGATGACCTTGATGACGTTAATAATCTGGATTGGTCTGATTATTCCCCGCTAGAGGAAGGGGAGGTGTATGAGGATTCAGATATTTCGGACGATGAGCAGTCTTTTGGCGCTGATGCCGAGCTTGGGGAGATTCTCGGATACTCCTCACGCTCTGGCTCTGATGTTGGAGGTTCTGAATATTTCCCCTCCCGAGGAGGCGCCACAGCAGAAGGGTGAGTTGTTTGAGGAATCCAGGCCGCGCTTGGAGTTTCCTACGCAAAGGCATTTTGACAAAATTATTGCTAAGGAATGGGACAGGCCGGCTCGGCTCCCTGGCATTCCTCAGGGGTGGGATAAGAAATATCCCTTCCCTTCGGAGGCGGTTAAGCGCTGGGCATCCCCCCCAGAGGTGGATGCACCGATTTTGAGGTTGTCCAACTCCTCTGTTTTAAATAGACCTGATTGTTCCACCCTCAAGGATGGAGAGGATAAACGCATTGACCAGATGGCTTGTCATGGTTTTGCTAGCGTTGGGTCAGCCATGCGGCCCGTTTGCGCTTCGGCGCTAATGGTGTTGGCTGCCAGATCTGTGGTCAAGGATCTCTTGGCTTCCTCCGGGCTTCGTCCTGGTAGTGAAGAGTTCCTTAGCCTTAAACGGTGTGAGTTGTTTTTATCTTTTGTGTTAACAGCCTTGGATGACGCCTTGATGATGTGTGGTAGGACGTCGGCTCTGCTGGTGACTATTCGGCGGTCGGTGTGGTTGCGCCAGTGGGCGGCCGATTTTATGTCCAAGAAGTCACTGACGGCTCTACCTTTTGTTGGATTACGGCTCTTTGGAGAGACATTGGACTCTGTCACCAAGGGTGGTAGGTTACCTCAACCCAAAAAACAACGCCGTCCCTTTCGGGGGGCGCCTTCCTTTACCCCCTCCTTTCGTGGGGCCAGATCTGGTAGGGGATTTGCCTTCCCCTCTTCCAGAGGAGATTCTGGGAGCAGGGGCAGAGGACGTGCCCGTCCAGGATACAGTTGGGACTCTAAGCCCAAGCCGGCTACTAAGCCAGCTCAGCAATGAGGGGGCGCCCTCACCCATGCGGGTGGGGGGACGGCTGCGACACTTCTCTCAGATCTGGGATCAAGAGGTCTCGGACCGATGGATCCGGGAAGTGGTGTCTTCCGGTTACAAGCTGGAGTTCGAGCTCCGCCCCCCTTCCAGATTTTTCAGGTCTCGGATGCCTTCGGAGCCTCTGGCGGCGCAGGGACTCCTGGTGGCAGTAGAGAATCTTCTGGACATGGCTGTCATTTGCCCAGTGCCCCCCTCGGATCAGGGCAGGGGTTTTTATTCCAATCTGTTCACGGTACCCAAAAAGGACGGATTGGTCCGTCCCATATTGGATCTGAAGTTTCTCAACAGGTTCATCCGGCCGCGGAAATTCCGCATGGAAACGCTGCGCTCGGCTATTCACTCTCTTCGTCAGGGAGATTTTCTGACGTCCATAGACATCAAGGATGCTTATCTACACGTTCCAATTTTTCCAGCACACCAGAGGTTTCTCAGGTTCGTGGTGGAGGATCGGCACTTTCAGTTTGTGGCACTCCCTTTCGGGCTCACCTCGGCTCCTCGGGTGTTCACCAAGGTGCTGGCGGGGGTGATGGCTCTGCTCAGGGCGCAGGGTATCCGTATTGTGCCCTATTTGGACGATCTTCTGATCATGGCCTCTTCCTTCAACCAAGCGGAGTTGGACACCAGGGTGGTGGTGTCCACTCTAGAGAGGTTCGGTTGGGTGATCAACCACCCCAAGTCTTCTCTTTCTCCGTCCAGAGTAGTGACCTTTCTGGGAATGTCTCTGGACACTTCGCAGGCCAGGCCAGTGTTTCTGCCACAGGCCAAGATTCTTTTGATTCAGGAGTTAGTTCGGCTTCTCTTGTCGGTCTCTCGTCCGGCCATCCGGCTAGGGATGAGGCTGGTGGGGTTAATGGTGGCCTCATTCGAGGCAGTTCCCTTTGCGCAGTTTCATACAAGGACGCTTCAGCTTCATCTGTTGAAGGTTTGGGACAAGTCTCCACTATCGTTGGATCAGTCCTTCCTGATGACTCCCCGAGTTCGTCGATCCCTGCAATGGTGGCTGGGGTCTGTCAATCTGCTGAAGGGCAGATCCTTTCTGGCGCCGTGTTGGGAAACAGTCACCACGGATGCCAGTCTGTCAGGTTGGGGGGGTGTTTGGAAGGACCTCCAGTTTCAAGGTCTGTGGGGCCCGCAGGAGGCTCACGAGCCCATCAATGTTCTGGAGTTGAGAGCCATCAGGTTGGTTCTGTTTCGCTTGACTCATCGGTTGCAGGGCCTGCCAGTTCAGGTCCGGTTGGACAACCGGACGGCGGTTGCTTACATCAATCACCAGGGGGGGACTCGCAGCAGGAGTGCCCTCAGGGAAGTGTCTTTGATTCTGGACTGGGCGGAGAGCCACGTCCCGTGTATCTCAGCAGTCTACATTCCGGGAGTGGAGAACACGGAGGCGGACTCTCTGAGCAGGGCCTCCTCTCGTCAGGGGGAGTGGTCCCTCAGTCCTCAGGTGTTTCGCTCGGTTTGCCTCAGGTGGGGGTTCCCGGCGGTGGACCTCTTTGCCTCTCGTCACAATCACAAGCTTCCGGTATTTGTGTCTCTCTCGCAGGATCCACTGGCCCTGGCGGTGGATGCCATGTCCCTGAACTGGAGGGATCTGGGGTTTCTTTACCTGTTCCCTCCGTTTCCAATGTTAGCCAGAGTGGTGCGCAAGCTGGCCATGGAGGGCGCGTCGGCGATTCTGGTGGCGTCAAGGTGGCCAAGGCAGGTTTGGTTCGCAGATCTGGTAAGGCTGGCAGAGGATCAGTTCGTTCTGCCTCTACTGCTGGACCTGCTCACCCAGGGTCGGATACGCTATCCCAATTTACCTTCGCTGGCTTTGACGGCGTGGCTGCTGAAACCGCCATCTTGAAGGAGGAAGGTCTTTCTGACGCGGTGGTTCAGACTCTTATTAGCGCCAGGAAGCGCTCTTCCTCTACTATTTACTATAGGACCTGGAGGTCCTATATTGACTGGTGTGAAAGTAGGTCTTTCTCTTGTCGGGAGTTCTCCATGTCCAGGATCCTGGAGTTTCTTCAACATGGTCTGGATCTGGGGCTTCAGCTTAGTACCTTGAAGGGGCAGGTTTCTGCCCTGGCGGTGTTCTTCCAAAGGTCCTTTGCACTTCATCCCTTGGTCAAGACTTTTTTCCAAGGAGTTACGCATGTACGGCCTCCTAGGAAGCCCTTTGTTCCAGTTTGGGATTTGAACCTGGTTCTTTCTGCTCTTCAGGGTCCTCCGTTTGAGCCCTTGAATGAGGTTGCTTTGTCTTCACTTACTCAAAAGGTGGCCTTTTTGGTGGCTATCACTTCGGTTAGGCGTGTTTCTGAGTTGGCAGCCTTGTCCATTAAAGCTCCGTACTTCGAAAGGCATCAGGACAAGGTGGTCTTTCGTTTTAAGCCGGATTTTCTTCCTAAGGTGGTCTCTGCCTTTCGTCTGAATCAGGACATTGTTCTGCCTTCTCTATGTCCTAATCCCAGCAACGACAAGGAAAGGGCGTTGCATTCCTTGGATGTAGTTTGTGTTGTGAAATATTATCTGGTGGTTACGTCTTCCTTTCGTAAGACTGATGCCTTTTTTGTGGTGCCCTTTGGGCCTAGGAAAGGTTTGGCTCCTGCCAAATCTTCCATTAGTAAATGGATTCGTCAGGCCATCATTGGGGCCTATTCTGCCAAGGGGAGGAGTCCCCCTTTTCGTGTTACTGCTCATTCTACTCGTGCGGTTGGAGCGTCCTGGGCTTTTCAGCACCAGGCCTCTGTTGAGCAAGTTTGTAAGGCCGCCACTTGGTCTTCTGTTCACACTTTTTCCAAGTTTTACAAGGTTGATGTTCGAGCCTCAGCGGATGCTGTTTTTGGCCGCAAAGTTCTGCAAGCTGTTGTGGTTTAAGTTGTACCTTGTTGCCTTGTTTTGGATCCCCGCCCTTTTATGGACACTGCTATTGGATGTCCCACATGTTATGGATATCTTGAAGCGGGGTGTGTGACATACTTAGAATAATACCATTTTGTGAAATACTCACCTGTAAAATGGGTATTATAAGTATGTCACACACCCCGCTTCACCCGCCCTTCTTGTATTCTGGATCCTTTATATTGTGAACTTTGCGTTGTTTTAACTTATATTTGCCTTTTCCTGGTCCCTTACCTTACTGCTTTTTTATACTGGGTAATGAGTGGGAGGTCCCAGGTATTTATGGATCAGGGAGGGGCTTTCTTTTTTGCTATCATCTCTCCAGAACGCCCTCTTCAGGTCGGTATTACCCACATGTTATGGATATCTTGAAGCGGGGTGTGTGACATACTTATAATACCCATTTTACAGGTGAGTATTTCACAAAATGGTATTTTTTCCCTAAGTGTAATTGAGCCATGCAATTTTAAAATATGGCGCTGAATTGCACGTAGCCCGCACATGCACCCTGAGACTGGCGGAAAGGTGAGCTGTGTGGGTGACCTGGGGGTTTCACACAGCGGGGCACCCCGAATCGGGATACCCCAGACACAAGGGCCGCCTTTTCCCCATAACTGCAATTCAGCACCATATTGAGCTGTGCAGTATTAAAATACAGTGTTGAATTGCACTGAGGGGGAAAAAATCAAAAGAAAAAAATGACAAACGGTCCTCAATCAACCCAAATGTCACTGAGCCGTTTCCTATGGCAATGTCTGACCCTCTCATTTTCTCTGTTGCAGAGGCCGCCGACACACCGAAGGCCAGTAAGCTGGTGAGTACTCGCCCGCTGCATGTCTCGCCACAATGGGCGTATCTCTCCCTGTGTGTGCGCCGGCTGTACCCGGGGCCTGACCTCAGGGGATGGAAAGTCCTGGCGGGACCCCCTCTCTGCTATGGGCTCTCTGAGGGTCCTGGTAAAACTTCAGACAAATTCTATGTGTAACTCCTCTCTATAGTGTGTCTGTATATATGTGTATTGTGTGTGTGTGTAATAATATATATATTCTTGAGATCAGAGGGTTGCAGGATCGATTCCCGGCCATGGGACATGACTAAAGTGCTCATGAGCAAGACACTTAACCCCCGACTGCTGCCCGGGCGCCATTGCTAGGGCCGCCCACCACATGCACTCACTGCTTGTGTTTGTCTCACTGCAAGGCTAGGTTAAATGCGGAGGAATAATTCCTGTGTGTACACAGCCATACATTGGCCATCTTTATCCAAAAATCCTAATATATATACCGTATTTTTCACCCCATAAGACACACCCAGGATTTGGAGGAGGAAAATAAGATAAGAAATGTTCTAAACCAAATGTTGTGCTAAAACAGCCCATTACAGGCAGTGTGGCATCCCCCAAACCCATTCCCCATGGGCAGTGTGACATTCCCTGTATAGGAAGTGTGGGATGCCCCCATTCCCATAGGCAGTGTGGCACCCCCCTCCCATTCCCTATATAGGCATTGTGGCATTCCCCCCACCCCAAAAAAAAAGTATACTTACATGAGCCCCGTCCACGTGTCTCCGCTTTAGCTCCCGGCTCCGCCATTGCACCTTGTTCAGCGCGCGCTGACACAGACACTTGGTTGTCAGTGTGCACTGTGCCGCGGAGCTCCACTTTTTTATTCTCAGTGTGCCACACACCCCGCTTCCCCTTTAATTCTTACGATCGGGTTACTCCACCAGCAGGTGGCGACGTTGCAGAGAGAAGTCTTGAAAACGAGCCCCTTCCGGCCTATATATACCTGGGACCTCCCACTCAATACCAGTTTTTTCTCTCTGCATGAAGCGACAAGACAGAAGAAAGAAGTCTCCTGCTTGCAGGTAGCCGGGGTCAAACCCGGCATCCCCTTTTGGTCTATTTCTGCCCAGTTCTATTGTGTTGTTTATGCCTAGTTAAACGGAAGCCTCCCAGCCTAGGCTGCTGGCTGGGCAAAGGTAGATGGCACTTTAGGTGCCTAGGAGCTTATCTCCTCCGCTCGACCCCACTTGTGGGGCAATGCGGCTATCCGGCATGGTGATCCGGATTTGGGATGCCCCTGTCCCGATGTTTCCTTTAGGTCACCTTCTCCCGCTCGGTCCCTTCTCCCTTCGCTGAATGGGGGGAAGGGGGGGTGCGTGTTGCATGAGGTGCTTTACTTAGTGTTATGTGTGGAAGTGCTTTGGCAGGGCAGCGCTGCGGTGACGGCGTGTGGCTTGGGCTGCTGGGGCCTTTGTTTGTGTTGCACTTTCAAATTTCCCCCCTTTTTTGTTGTGTCCGGGCCCGCCCTTCACTTCCCCTCTCATTAGAGACAGGTGTGCCTAAGCCGGTGGGGGAAGAGGTCCAGTGCGGCTTGAGCTGTAGAGGTAAACGGTCCCCACCATCGCGCACGTGGGGCCGTCCTTGTACTTTGTTATTGCCTGCCATGTATAGCGTTTTTTCCTGGGGCACTTCTGCTTATGTATGGGTCAAATGCCTGTATTTGGGTATGTGTGGTTATATATATATATTTATGTGTGTGTGTGTGTGTGTGTGTATATATATATATATATATATATATATATATATATTATATTTATATACTCTTATTTTTTATTGATGCACTCTCTGGCTTTGCCTTGAAATAGCATGTGTCATGTATATTTTATTCATGATGTTTAAACTATTCATATATGTTTGCCTTGTTGGTTATGTATGAATGTGGTGCATACTGGTTGGGGGACTGACTGTGGTCTCTTTTCCCCCACAGATTCTGGGATCCCCTCACTGCAGTGGCTCTCCCGGTCTGTTATACCTGGCTAGTCTTAGTCTCTAAATTGGGATTTTCCTAGGCTTAAAAAAATCCTCCCACTTCCGGGACTTTAATTACAAAGGGGCATCCCGGGTTGCTTAATGCGTAAAACCCTGGGTTGTTGCGAATACCACAAATTCACCATATGGAGGCTTCCAACGTTACCGGAAATGGCTCTTCGGGGCTATCCAGGCTGTGTGGGGGTTGTGGGGCTCCACTCCCAGGCGATGATGTCATATTATGCGTTCCATGTGCAAGGCAGAACATTGCGCGCCAGTCCGTTGCTCCGGCTTCTGGCTCCTCGCAACTTCCGTCATCTCCTATCCCCCCCAACCTAGTCCGGACCCCGTGTGACATTGTCAAAAATGGGGATTCGCATTCCGGGGTGCATGCGCGGTTGGCCAACCTCGAAAAAAAAAAAAAAAATCGGCTTCAGTGGCTCAGAAGGCTACGGCAAAGCGGAAGCACCTTTCTCCGGCAGTGCCTGCTTTGGAGGGTGAGGTACCTGAATTTTTGGATTGGTCCGATTGTCCCCCTGATGAGGAGGGGGTACTCCTTGAGCAGTCGGATGAGCCTGCAGACCAGCTATTGTTTGACACTGCTGGTGATCACGCTGTGGGGGTGTCCATTGACACTCCTTCCATTTTGGCTCAAATGTTTAAAGTTTTGGCCTTGGATCCGCCTGCGTGGTCCCTTTGCCAAAGGGTGAGTTGTTTGAAGTACCCCAGCCGCGTTTGGTGTTTCCCAGGCAACAGCACTTTGAGAGGGTTGTCCTTAAGGAATGGGAACAACCCGCGCGCCTGGTTGGAACTCCTCCTAATTGGGATAAGCGTTATCCCTTTCTGGAGGACTTGGTGAAGCTTTGGTCAGTGTCCCCCCGACGTCGATACCCCTGTGTTAGGGTTGACTGGCTTGGCTGCGTTGCACTTTTCTGGCACCACTACCATTAAAGATGGTGAGGATCGTCGGGTTGATCAATTGGCTCGCCATGGTTTTATCAGTGCCGGGTCGACACTACGGCCGATTTGTGCTTCGGCGCTTCTTCTGCTGGCAGTTAGATCCATTATTAGGGATCTGCTCGCAGATCTTGATCCCGCTTGTGATATGTTTAGTTCTCTCAAGCAGTGTGAGTCGTTTGTTTCTTTTTGTCCTGACTGCTCAGGACGATGCTCTTGCGACGAGTAGCAGGACAGCGGCATTGCTGGTGGCTATTCGTCAGTCTATATGGCTGCGCCAGTGGACGGCGGACCTTAACTCTAAAAGGGTGCTTACAGCGCTACCTTTCTTAGGTTTGCACCTTTTTGGCCAAAAATTGGATGCTGTTACCAAGGATGGTAAGTTGCCTCAATTCAAGAAGCCTCGTCGCTCCTTTCGGGGTGCGAGTTCCTTTAGTCCCTCCTTTCGAGGAGCCAGAGCGGGCAGAGGGGCTTCCCTTCCCGTTACCGGGGGTGTAGGTTGGTCCTGGGGAAGAGGTCGTGGCCGTCCCGGTCAGTCCTGGGGCGCCAAGTCCAAACCTACTGCTAAGCCCGCTCAGCAATGAGGGGCTGCCCTCACCCGTGCGGGTGGGGGGATGATTGCGACACTTCTCCCTGATTTAAGGCTGCGAGATTCCAGACACATGGATCTGGGAGGGGGTGTCGCCCGGTTACAAACCGGAGTTCGAGTCTCGCCCTCCTTCACGGTATTTTCCTGGAAATGGCGGTCATCCGGCCGGTGCCGCGCTTAGAGGTGGGCCTCGGTTTTTGCTCCATTCTCTTCGCAGCTCCCAAGAAGGACGGGTCGGCTTGCCCAGTCCTGCATCTGAAGTTTTTCAACCTTCCCAGGTCCTCCCCTGCTCCGGCCAGGGTGGTGTCCTTTCTGGGAATGCGGTCGGATTCCGGTCAACACAGGGTGTTTCTCACTCAGTCCAAAATTTGTCTGATTCAGGAGTTGGCTTGGGTCCTTCTTTCCAACCCTCGGCCGTCTGTTCTGGAGCTGAGAGCCTTCTGTCTGGTTCTTGCTCTTTTGTCTCATCAGGGTCTGGGCCTTCTGGTTCAGATTCGCTCGGACAATCAAACAGCGGTTGCTTACATCAGTCATCAGGGAGGGACTTGCAGTCTGGGTGCCCTCAGAGTGGTGTCCCTGATCCTGACCTGGGCGAAGGCACATGTTCCTTGTCTCTCGGCAGTCTGCAGTCCGCTCCGGTGGGGGACACCGGAGGTGGTCCTGTTTCCCTTTCGTCACAATTGCAGGCTCCCGATCTTTGTGTCGCTCTCCCAGGATCCTCTGGCTCTGGCGGCGGAAGCCATATCCCTGAGCTGGGGGGACCCGGGGTTTCTGTACCTGTTTCCTCCGATACCCATGCTAGGCTGGGTGGTACGGAAGCTGGTTCTGGAAAGGGTGTCCGCCATTCTCGTGGCCCCAAGATGGCCAAGACGAGTATGGTGCGCAGACATCGTTTGGCTGACAGTGAATCAGCTCTGCCTCTTCGGCCCGATCTGCTCACTCAGGGTCGGCTGTCTTACCCCAGTTTACCAACGCTGGTTTTGATGGCTTGGCCGCTGAGACCTCCATCTTGAAGGAGGAGGGTCTTTCTGACTCGGTTATTAAGACTCTGATCGGTGCCCGAAAGAGGTCTTCTTCTATCACCTACTATAGGACTTGGAAAGCCTATATCGCTTGGTGTGAGGTTAGGTCCTTGCCATGTAGGGTCTTTTCGGTCTCCAGGATTCTGGAGTTTTTTACAATCAGGGCTGGACTCTGGTCTTCAGCTGAGTACCTTTTGAAAGGGCAGGTTTCTGCCTTATCTATCTTTTTTCAGGAGCGTTTTGCGCTTCTTCCTTTAGTTAAAACTTTTTTCCAGGGGGTTACGCATGTGCGGCCTCCCAGGAAACCATTACTCCCGGTTTGGGATTTGAATTTGGTTCTTTCTGCTCTTCAGGCTCCTCCCTTTGAGCCTTTGCAAGATATTGCTTTGTCTACCCTGACTCAGAAGATTGTCTTCTTGGTAGCTATCACTTCGGTTCGGTGTGTCTCGGAGTTGACGGCCTTGTCTATTCAGGCGCCCTACTTTGAGAGGCATCAGGACAAAGTGGTCTTTCGGTTCAAACCAGACTTTCTTCCTAAGGTTGTTTCTGCTTTTCATTTGAATCAGGATATTGTTCTTCCCTCCCTGTGTCCTAAGCCTAAGAATGACAGGGAGAGGGTTTTGCATTGTTTGGATGTGGTACGCTGTGTTAAGTACTATTTGATTATTACTTCTCCTTTTCGTAAGACGGATGCCTTTTTTGTTGTGCCCTGTGGGCCTAGGAAGGGTTTGGCGCTGGCCAAATCTTCCATTAGCAAATGGATATGTCAGGCCATTATTGCGGCCTATTCTGCTAAGGGGAAAGTTCCCCCTTTTCGTATCACTGCTCATTCTACTCGCGCCGTTGGAGCGTCTTGGGCTTTTCAGCACCAAGCTTCTGTTGAACAGTTTTGTAAGGCCACCACTTGGTCTTCTGTTCATACTTTTTCTAAGTTTTACAAGGTTGATGTGCGGGCCTCAGCGGATGCTGTGTTTGGCCACAAAGTTCTGCAGGCTGCAGTCATTTAAGTTATGCTTCACTTTGCCTTCGGATACCCATCCCTTGTGGACACTGCTTTTGGATGTCCCGATCGTAAGAATTAAAGGGGAAGCGGGGTGTGTGGCACACTGACAATATCCATTTTTCAGGTGAGTACTCCCAAAATGGTATTTTTTTACATTCGCCCAATAAGATGCACTGAGATTTTGCCCCTCACTTTAGAGGAAAAAATAATGCATCTTATAGGGCGAAAAATACAGTGTGTGTGTGTGTCATATATATCATATATATATATATATATATATATATATAATGTGTATATGTATTAGTATTGTCCTATAAGTTTAATCTGTGGCTGTAGGCAGATATTCCAGTCCGCTCCCATGATCCCTTTTAGCTGAGGGCAGGTTTGTGGATGGCTTTTGGGGCTTTTATAGCACCTTACCTTTTGCCCGCAGTCCAGCCCAGAGAGAGAGAGTTCCCCAGGATGTACTAAAAAATCCAAAGCAGACTGCAGCCCCTGAGAGCCAGGATAGGGAGGGCAGGAAGCAGGAGAATGTAACCCTTTACCTGCAGTATCCCAGGATTTTGACTATGTTGGGTTTTGCTCCTTTCCCTGGGAGCACCCCGCTGTGTGAAACCCGCCAGGACGCCGGGACCAGCTCACCTCTTCCCAGTCCCACTGCATGCCTAAGAGCAGCTCTGCATCCTCTGCTTCCCTCTGACAGGGAGCGTGCCCACGACGGCCATTCATAAATGGAGGTATAGTGGGATGCGGCCATGGGCCTGTGCTGTGTCACATGGGCAGAGCTTGGGGATATAATGGCCGTAGCCAATCTCCAGGATGGGCCATAGAGCAGCCTGGGCTCCCGCTCCTCATTCCCTCGCAATGAAGATCAGGGCTGCGCTATGGAGGGGTGTTGGTGTATAGCGACGCTCTTCAGCACCAGTAGGTGCCCCGTGTCCGGTCTCCCTCCCGGATGAGGCCCCTCTAACCTGTCTGCCGTTTCCCCCTCTACATGCAGCGTGGACTCAAACCCAAGAAGGTGCTGTGCCCGTTTTCTTCTACCTCACCCTAAACGCTTGTGCGGCTGACCCGGCGCCATCAGCATGCCACACCCCCTCCTCCATCATGTCATCCATGTGCTCCCTTACTATGCATGACCATCCCATCACTGCACGCTCCCGTCACCTGTCATGGCCGATCTACTCAGTGACTGGCGGTATTTTCTGTCTGTGAGTAATGATGTGGGGGCAGCAATGACTCCTCGTGTGTCATGTGATTTATCCTATAACTTGTGCAGCGCTACGGATTAAGATGGCGCTATATAAATAAACTCTTACCAGGAGGCGGAGGGTAAATTACATATATAATAAAATCCAACGTCGATCACACGTTCATCAGCTTAGGCATAAATTATAAATACTCTGGTTGTTCCTCAAAGTATGATACATGGGAAGTCAAATCCACCATTCCTTCCAATGCTCAAACGTTGTTTCCAGCAGGGGTGTGGTTAAAGTGGACCTACACCCTCCCCCGATCGGCCGGGAATCTATAAGGCTGTGTGAAACCCCCCCGAACCCCCACAAATCCTACCTTCACCTCATTCCAGCGGTGCATGTGCGGGACGCCGCCCGCGCGTCCCTGTAGCAGGGCGCGCACCCGCGCCGGCCATTTGTGAATGGCCGGCGCGGACGCGCACCCTGTAGGAGGGCCGCGCGGGAGGCGGCGGCGGTGGCCCGCGCTCAACTTGTCTGTGGCTGCCTCTCGTTGTCCGTCGGCAGCGATTGGACGAGCTGGTCACGTGGGAGCGGGGTCAGGTGAGTTTTCGGGGATTTCTGGGGGGTTTCACACAGCGGGGCACCCACGATCGGGGTGCCCCATGGAAGTGGACCAATACCCAGGATAGTCAAAATCCTGGGTGTTGGTCCACTTTAAAAATTGAGCATGCAAGAGAAGCACAAAGAGCAATCTAAGTGTAATAAAGCTGAACCAAATGTAATTTTGTATTAAAAGTAGATAAAACACTCACAAGTGTAGGTAGGTAAAAAGCATAAAAGATCCAAGCCAGGTGGAAATCTGTAACTCTCACCGCACATGAACAGCGTATCGGACTTTCCTCAATGTTCAACGCTCAGAAAAGTCAGTAAGAATTCCTGCCCTGTTAAAAGGTGGAGGTACAATGCAATAATCCCCAACGCGTTTCGCCGTGTCCTGTGGCTTTAACAAGGGTGTAAGGCAAAGACAAGAGGACATCTAACATCCTAAAATGTGTGGAAGGGGTTTATTCTATATGTCATTTACCCTCCCCCATCTGGTAAGAGTTTGAGCCTTTCGGGGGTGAGAACACAGTTTGATGCATGCACTTCGGGACGCTCTAATTCAGCTGTCTTATACAAATACATTTGGTTCAGCATTATTGCACTAGATTGCGCTTTGTGCTTCTCTTGCGTGCTCAAGTTGTCTCTGGGGCGATTTTTCTTTTACAAAAATGTTATTGGGTTTGCAAGCATTGAGTAGTACATATACAACAGCAATTCAAATGAATAAAGGGGGGTTGGGAGCAGCTCAATCACTATTATTTATACACAATTATTATTATTAATCAGGGCCTGGGAACTAATTTACCGCCCAGTTTAACCCTCTCATCAACTAAATATCAAGCAACAAACATGTCTAGCTATGTGGAAAGACAGAGATTTGGTTGCACATATCTGCAGATACACAGAGCCGTAGCAGCCATGAGGCAAGGCACTCTGTGTTTAGTGTGGTCCCTACTCTTAATTCTGAGTCCCCAAAGTTGGGACATGCAATGCAGACAAATATCTGAGAGCTACTCACCTGGGAAGCAGCCAGCCTCCCTTTAGAACACTTCCCAGGGAGAAATCCATATTGACTGAATTCCTCCCTGCTTGTGCTCATGGCAATTCAAATGAATAAAGGGGGGGTGTAATAATAGTGATTGAGCTGCTCCCACCCCCCTTTATTCACATATACAACAGTAAGCGTGCTGGAAAGTATAGGTTTAAATATCGATGTCAACTTAAAGTGGACCAACACCCAGGGGGGATCGGCCCGGAAATCTATAAGATTCCCGGACCGATCAGATCCCTCCCCGCGGGGCATCCGAAATCGGGATGTCCCGCGGGGAGGAACCCCCCAGGAGGCTCACAATCCTCACCTTACCGGCGATCCAACGGCGCATGCGCGAGACGCGGCCGCGTCTCTCGCTTCCCTCTAGCAGGGCGCGCTCCCGCGCCGGCCGTTTTGTGAATGGCCGGCGCAGGCGCGCTCCCTGTTAGAGGGAAGCGAGAGACGCAGCCAATGACAGCGCTCTGGTATGCGCGTCCAAGCGGCTTTGGACGCGCATACCAGAGCTGCTCTGAGCGCTGTCATTGGCCGGACGAGGTCACGTGGGAGCGGGGAGAGGTGAGTTTTTGCGGCGATCGGGGGGGTTTCAGACAGCGGGGCACCCCCGATCGGGGTGCCCCACCTAAGTGGACCAACACCCAGGATAGTCAAAATCCTGGGTGTTGGTCCACTTTAACGGCAGACAAATAAAGGCCCTCTATGGAGGGTTACAACAATACAAAGCAAAAGATGATGCATTTATTATAACATTTAACAATCTTATATGGGCTCCACTAATTATTATAATGTGACAGAAAGGAGTGGGCAACCATATAGCTAATAGTTAATTATCGTACCTTGCTATGAAGACTGTATGCGGACCTTCATACAAGTCCAGGGCGCCTATGCCAAAGGAGCAAACTCCTCTTTTACAGGGGGGTAAGTGTGTTAAAATCTCTGGGGGGATTATTATCACACCCCTGCTGGAAACAACGGAATAGCGGATTTGACTTCCCATGTATCCTCCTTCAAGTTTTAAAGGAACAAACAGAGTATATTTAATTTATAACGAATGTTAATAAATCGCGCTCAGGGATTTAAACAATATATTGCAATTTCCTCTTGTTGCTCTTTCCTTGTTATTAAAGTCCTCAGCGCAAGGAGATAAACAGAGTATGGCACTAATACTCTCAATAGTATATAAATATAAAAGCACTGTGTGTGCGATTCTCCGCGGGACAATTCAGATACAATTTCTTTCTTCTATTCACCACGTGATTATCTTTACTAATTAGCTGCAAGTGTATCCATCACCGGTCACACCACACACGTACCAGATAATAAAAGACACAGCGCGTCTCTGTATATCCAATACTTCTTCTTATATAGGATCTTAATCATATGGCTAAAGGGATATGTCTCCTTTTTCTCCAAACCACTTATTCTTATCTCTCTTAGAATTATCAAGACTTAGGTTGTATAAAATAAATCCTCATTTATTCAGATTTTGACATGTGGAAATAAAATAAAACAAAAGCCGCACATAGCATAATACCGTCTATTAAATTCTGTGCGCAGCGCTTAAAATACTCCTTACCAGATGGAAGTATAAAATAGGCATTGATATAAAATATTCTTAAGTAGGAAATCTTGATGCTCAGGGTTCATTAATCCAAGTAGAGCTTTGTTTCATTATTCAAAATATCGCAGCAGCCATAACGCATACGTTACCGCGACCTAGGCTTCTAGTCTCGGCTCTGCTCGGCTCCAGTCGGAGGTCACGTGATTAGGGTAGGCTCCGCCCAACGCGTTTCGTCATTCAGACTTGTTCACAGGCGCATCAAGATTTCCTACTTAAGAATATTTTATATCAATGCCTATTTCATACTTCCATCTGGTAAGGAGTATTTTAAGCGCTGCGCACAGAATTTAATAGACGGTATTATGCTATGTGCGGCTTTTGTTTTATTTTATTTCCACATGTCAAAATCTGAATAAATGAGGATTTATTTTATACAACCTAAGTCTTGATAATTCTAAGAGAGATAAAAATAAGTGGTTTGGAGAAAAAGGAGACATATCCCTTTAGCCATATGATTAAGATCCTATATAAGAAGAAGTATTGGATATACAGAGACGCGCTGTGTCTTTTATTATCTGGTACGTGTGTGGTGTGACCGGTGATGGATACACTTGCAGCTAATTAGTAAAGATAATCACGTGGTGAATAGAAGAAAGAAATTGTATCTGAATTGTCCCGCGGAGAATCGCACACACAGTGCTTTTATATTTATATATTTAATTTATGCTTAAGCTGATGAGCATGTGATTAACGTTGGATTTTATTATATATGTCATTTTTACCCTCCGCCTGGTAAGAGTTTGAGCCTTACGATGCTGGGAACACTTGCTATAAATTTTGATGCATTCACTTCGGGACGCTCTAATTCGGCTGTCTCACGCTTGAGGTTGAAAGGCCTATCAAGAAAAGCTCTGTATTCTTACAATAATGCTATATAAATAATAATAAGGAACTTTTTTTCCCTCTACCGACTTTGACTTTCCGATTATTTCCGCGCCCCCGGGGGTTTCCCGAATTGGGATGCCCCGGTGTGCGAAAACCCCCCAGTTCGCCTATAAAACTTTCCACGCTCCACCAGCACCTGCTCAGGTTCTCGTCCAATGAGAGACGCCTGCTGTCACTACATGCAGTATCTTGATGACTTGAATGTGGAGCGCGCTCTGCCGCATTCCCACCCGTGCGCGCAGTCCCGTCCCAGGTTATTTTAATGTGTGCGGACAACGCAGGGGGATGCGGCAGTGCGCGCTCCCCATTCAAAACTATGAGAGCCACCTGGTGAATGATGTAGTTGCAGCAGACTGCTCTCATTGGACGCAAACCCGCGCATGTGCCGGTGGAGCGTGGAAAGTTTTTACCAGGGGGGGTTTACACAACGGGAAGCCCTGGAGAAAAGCCAGCGACCGGCCCTTAAATTTCTTAGATTGGAGACCAGCCGCTGGTGGGTGTTGTTTCACATTAAGTCCTGTGGAGAACCCACTTGCCCACCTTTTGCTGGCGACTTCTATGGCGAATGACTTCTCAGTGACCTCAACATACCCAATGGAGGGGGCGTGTCCAGGCCTTGCACGCACCCTTCATTGCAGCGAATGATTGGCCGATCTACTCAGTGAGTGGCGTTATTTTCTATCTGTGAGTAATGATGTGGGGGCAGCAATGGCTCCTCATGTGTCATGTGATTTATCCTATAACTTGTACAGCGCTACGGAAGAAGATGGTGCAATATAAATAATAATAAGGAACTTTTTTTTTTTTTTACCTCTACCGACTTTGACTTTCCGCTTAGTTCCGTACCCCCAGGGCTTCCCGATTTGGGATGCCCCGCTGTGTGAAACCCCCCAGTTCACCCATAAAACTTTCCAAACTCCACCGGCACCTGCGCACGTTCTCGTCCAGCGAGAGCCGTCTTCTCTCACTACATTATTCAGTATCTTGATGACTTGAATGGGGAGCGCGCTCTGCCGCATTCTCACCCGTGCGCCCAGTCCCGGCCCAGGCTGTTTTATTGTGCGCGGACAATGCAGGGGATGCGGCAGCGCGCGCTCCCCGTTCAAAACAATGAGAGGCACCTGCTGAATTATGTAGTCGCAACAGGCGGCTCTCATTGGACGTGAACCCATGCGTGTGCCAGTGGAGCGTGGAAAGTTTTTACGGGGGGGGGGGGGGTTACACAACGGGAAGCCCTGGAGAAAAGCCAGCGGACAGCCCTTGAATTTTTTAGATTTAAGACTGGCTGCCGGTGGGTTTTGTTTCACATTAAGTCCTGTGGAGGGAGTACCCACACCTTTTATTATATGTCATTTTTACCCTCCGCCGCCTGGTAAGAGTTTGAGCCTTTCGATGCTGGAACGCTTGCTATAAATTTTGATGCATGCACTTTGGGACGCTCTAATTCAGCTGTCTCACGCTTGAGGTTGAAAGGCCTATCAAGAAAAGCTCTGTGTTCTTACAATAATGCTATATAAATATAATAATAAGGGCGAGGGTTTTATTATTTATTAATTTTTTTATTGTTGCTTTCCCTGGTCGTGTTGAGCTTTTCGAGTCTACTTCTACCGTATATGTGAAAACTAATAAACAGTGCAACTTACCCCAGGAGGCGCTGTAAGGGGTACATTCCACACACCGTTTTTTTTGTTTGTATTCTTAGTATAAAGTACGGCCTGCTCCAAATCTAATACTTACAGTTGGGATATACTCCGCCAGATGGCGCTGGACTGCAGAGACATCGAAAATAGGCTCCTCCCGGACCCTCAAATACCCGGGACCTCCCACAAATCCCCAGAATTTCTCTGCAGTCTGGCTGCGAAGGACGAGAAATTGGCTCTCTACTCGCAGGTGAGTGGGGCTATTAACCTGCGGCCCTGTAGGACTATTCCCACCCGTTCCACTAGTAATATGCCTCCCAGCCTGGGCTGCGCTGGTCGGATGAAGGTAGGCAGCACCGCTAGCTCCACCAAAGGGTAGGCGGTTCAGGCTTATGGTGAGCCTCTATGGGATGTCCCTCCCGCACTATTGCCCCTTGCCCCTACCTATCGGTGGGCCCTATTTAAGTGGCCGCCGTCCTCCCTCATCCTCCTTGTAGTCTTCGGGGGAAAAGAGGGGGGGGGGGTGTATGTGTATAGATATGTATGTTATGCATTCTGTGCTTTCACCTTTCACATGTCTTTATTCTTGTGTCAGCCGCCACGCTGACTTGTCTTTATTGCTTTAAAATTTACCGCCGCCACGCGCTGACTTGGTTCCGCGCTTGGCGGCGGCATTACCTCAGGCACTGGTGCGCCATCATTGGCTGTTGGCCTTCTGGCTTTGTGCTCTTCGGGGGGGGGCGGGGCCCGTCTTTGGCGCCTTCCGCGTCATCGCTGTTACTGGCCCGCCCCTCGAGGTATACCGACGCCATCTTTTCTGACTTGGTTGGCCTATGCGCAACGGAGTCCTACCTACCGCGGTCCGTAAGTGCCCTCGCGGGCGGCTTTATCTGCTTCACTTTTGTTACGACGTACTTAAGGTCTTGTCTGCTTATGTCTTTCAGGCGGGACGAACCCTTCTTGGCTTCTCCCGGCCCTGTTTTTAGTATATTACTTGTAGGCCTTGTAAAATTATACTCCTACGTCCGTAGCGGGTTATTGGGGCATCCAGGGTTGCTATATAGCGTTATTCCCTATCGGCGTATAGCGCCACTATAATCACCATATGGAGGCATCTCAGGATAATGTTACCGGCTGTGTGTAGCGTGTGGGCAGCCTCATGCTGACGCTGACAAGGCGCGGGCCTGTGTACCCTGTGCTGAGCAGGTGTTTGCATTGCAATCTGGCCTGCCAGTGGCTGCACCTCGTTTCACTTCACCTCGTTTCACTTCACCTACTCCCCCAAGCTTAAATCTCACTCCTACTGAGTTGCATACTACTGGGGATTCTCAGCCTGATGTGTCTTCTATAATGGCTACTGTTGAACAGATTATTGCGAAGTCTTTAGCGCGTAAGGCCCCTGCTTAGAAGCGGCACGTGGCGCCTAATGTTACTGTTTTCCCTATGGGAACTGAGGAGTTTTGGAATCTGCATGGCTATACCCCGTCTGATGAAGGGGAGCTCTTTTCTGATTCAGGCTCATCTGATGAGAGACCAAGGGGTCATGATGATTCTGGCTCTGACCCCTGGGCCCCGGATGACACTGACGGATTATTGACCCAGATTTTTGAGGTTCTGTCTATCTCTCTCCCTGTTGAGGCTCCCAGGCAAAGAGGGGAGCTTTTCCATACAGCAAAATCACGTTTGGAATTTCTAGAGCAGGCACATTTCCATAACCTTGTGCTCAAGGAATGGGAGCGCCCCAGTAAACTTCCCGGGGTTCCAAAGAGTTGGGATAGGAAGTATCCCTTTCCTGCTGAGGTGGTTAAATGTTGGTCATCCCCCCCCGAGGTGGATGCCCCGATCCTAGGGCTATCTAACACCTCTGTCATGCATTCCCCTGATTCTACTACCCTGCGGGATGCCGAAGACCGGCGCATTGATCAGCTGGCATCCCACGCCTTTGCATGTGCGGGGACGGCGCTGCGCCCGGTCTGTGCCTCTGCCATTACTGCTGTGGCCGCTAGAACCCTTATCAGAAATATGCTTGATAGTGCCCCTGATGATTTGCCTTGTGAGGTGTTTAATGCACTCTCCAGTTGTGATGTTTTTGTAAATTTTGTCCTATCAGCATTGGATGACACCATCAGAATATGTGCCAGAACTTCTGCCCTCGTGGTGGCTATACGCCGCTCGGTTTGGCTGTGCCAGTGGGCTGCTGACAACGCTGCCAAGAAGGCCCTCACTGGTTTTCCCTTTAAAGGACTGCGTCTGTTTGGAGACCGCCTGGACCTTTTTGCTAAGGGAGGCAGGTTACCCCAGTGCAGGCGTCAATCTCGGCCCTTTCGGGGTCAGGGTTCCTTCTCCTCCCCTTACCGTGGTGCAAGACAGGGAAGGAGGGTCTCTTTCCCTGGGGCCCGGGGAGATTTCTGGGGTAGAGGCAGAGGACGTGGACGTCCTGGCTCCTCCTGGGGTCCCAAAGCTAAATCCTCTCCCAAACCCCTTCAGGCATGATGGGGCGCCCTCACCTATCCAGGTGGGGGGACGGCTGCAGCACTTCGCTCACGTCTGGAGGCTTCATGTCTCAGACCGGTGGATTCAGGAGGTAGTGTCCTCCGGTTACAAGTTGGAGTTTGCTGCCGATCCCCCTCCAAGATTCATCAGATCCCGGATTCCTCAGGACCCTGTGTCAGCTCAGGAGCTAGTGCAAGCAGTGCAAGGCCTCCTGGAGCTGGAGGTCATCTGCCAGGTCCCCTTAAGAGAAAAAGGCAAGGGCTTTTATTCCAACCTATTCACAGTACCCAAAAAGGATGGTTCTGTCAGGCCCATCCTGGACTTAAAGATTCTCAACGAGTTTGTCAGGGGCAGGCGCTTTCGCATGGAGACTCTGCGCTCTGCCATCCGTTCCATGCGCCAAGGGGATTTCATGACTTCTGTGGACATCAAAGATGCTTACCTTCATATTCCTGTGTTCCCAGGTCATCAAAGGTTCCTCAGGTTCGCTCTGATGGATCAACACTACCAATTTGTGGCCTTGCCCTTCGGCCTCACTTCAGCTCCCAGGGTGTTCACCAAGGTGCTGGCTGGCGTGATGTCTCTGCTCAGATGTCAGGGCGTCCACGTGCTTCCCTATCTGGACGACATCCTCATCACTTCCCAGTCTCTACACCAGGCAGAGTTGGATACTCAGCTGGTGGTGTCCACTCTGGGGTCATTTGGATGGGTGATCAACCACCCCAAGTCCTCACTGTCCCCTTCCTTGGTAACTCCATTCCTAGGAATGAATCTGGATACAGTTCAGGCAAGGATCTTCCTTCCTCAGCAGAAGGTGGACAGTCTGATTGCAAAGGCTCAGTCCCTCCTAGCTTGTCCCCATCCCTCCATCAGGCAGGGGATGCAGCTGGTGGGCCTGATGGTGGCGTGCTTCGAAGCGGTCCCTTATGCTCAGTTCCACTTGAGGCCTCTGCAACGTCACCTATTGTCAGTATGGGACAAAGACCCAGCGTCCCTGGACAGGGTCTGTGTGCTCTCCCCCCTGGTCAGGAGGTCCCTCTTGTGGTAGATGGACTCAAGGAACCTGTTGGGGGGGTAGATCCTTTCCAGTCTGTCAGGTTGGGGGGGCTTCTGGAAGTCCCTGCGGAGGTGGGGCCCTCAGGAGGCCCACACACCTATCAATGTCTTGGAGCTGCGAGCGATCAGGTTAGTTCTGGCTCGCTTGACTACTCACCTTCGGGGCCTGCCTGTTCAGGTGCGCTCGGACAACCAGACGGCAGTTGCCTACATCAATCATCAGGGAGGGACCCGGAGCAAGGGGGCCCTCCAGAAAGCGTCTCTGATCCTGACTTGGGCGGAGGCCAATGTCCCCTGCATTTCAGCTGTGTACATCCCGGGGGTGGAAAATCGCCTGGCGGGGTCTCTGAGCAGGGGGACCTCTCGCCAGGGAGAATGGTCCCTATGCAGCAGGGTGTTTCAATCTCTGTGTCACCGTTGGGGCCAACCAGATGTGGATCTGTTTGCGTCCCGCCACAATCACAAGCTCCCAGCTTTTGTCTCTCTGTCCAGGGATCCTCTGGCCCTGACCTCGGATGCGCTAGCAATGTCATGGAAGGACTTTCAGTTCTTGTGTGTCTTCCCCCCAATTCCCCTGCTGGGCAGGGTTCTGCGCAAGATTGCTCTGGAAGGGGTGCCAGCAATTCTGGTGGCCCCCAGGTGGCCAAGAAGAGTGTGGTTCGCAGACGTGTTACAGCTGGCGGTAGATCAGTACGCTCTGCCCTTGGTGCCAGATCTGATCACTCAGGGCTCGCTACGCCATCCCAATTTACAAACTCTGGCTTTGACGGCTTGGCTGCTGTAACCTCCATCTTGATGGAGAAGGGGCTGTCTTCCTCGGTTGTGGTTACTTTGATTAAAGCTAGGAAGAAGTCTTCCTCTTCCATTTATTACAGGGTTTGGTGTGCCCACATTGACTGGTGTGAGTCTCTTCCCTGTCGTGTGTTCTCTATTCCCAGGATTCTGGAGTTCCTACAGCAAGGGTTGGAGATGGGGCTCCAACTCAGTACTCTGAAGGGTCAGGTTTCTGCCCTAGCTATTTTTTTCCAGAAGTCCTTTGCTCAGCACCCTCTGATCAGGACTTTTTTCCAGGGGGTCACTCATGTGCGTCCCCCACGTAAACCTAGGGTGCCTGTTTGGGATTTGAACTTGGTCCTGTCAGCCTTGCAGGGTGCTCCCTTTGAACCTGTGCAGGATGCTGCCTTGGCCATTCTTACGCTCAAGGTTGTGTTTCTGGTGGCTATCACTTCTGTCAGGCGTGTGTCTGAGTTGGCGACGCTGTCCATTCAGCCCCCTACTATGAGAGACACCAGGACAAGGTGGTGTTTCGTTTCAAACCTGACTTTCTGGCTAAGGTAGTGTCTGCCTTTCATTTGAATCAGGATATTGTTCTTCCTTCTTTGTGCCCTAATCCTAGCAATGCTAAGGAGAGAGTTTTGCACTCTTTGGATGTGGTTAGGTGTCTGAAGTACTATCTGGTGGCTACTGCACCTTTCAGGAAGACTGATGCTCTTTTTGTGGTCCCTTCTGGTCCTAGGAAGGGTTTGGCTCCTGCCAAGTCTACTATCAGAAAATGGATTCGTCAGGCTGTGATTCAGGTCTACTCTGCTAAGGGGAAGAATCCTCCCTTCCGCCTTACTGTTCATTCTACTCGTGATATTGGTGCCTCTTGGGCTTTTCAGCACCAGGCTTCTGTTGAACAAGTTTGCAAGGCCGCTACTTGGTCTTCTGTTCATACCTTTTCCAAGTTTTACAAGGTTGATGTTAGGGCCTCAGCTGATGCTGCTTTTGGCCGAAAGGTTCTGCAGGCGGCAGTGGTTTAAACTGCCTGCTGCTGATTTTTCTTGGGGATCCCACCCTACTTTATGGACACTGCTATTGGATGTCCCAACTGTAAGTATTAGATTTGGACCAGGACGTACTGTATACTAAGAATAATACAATTCTGTGATTACTCACCTGTAGAATTGGTATTATGAGTATACAGTACGTCCTGCTCCAACCCACCCTTGGTTTTGCATTTTCTTGGATCCCCTGTATGGTGATTGTTATCATTGTTATAGTTACAAGTTTGGGTGGTTTAATTCTCCCGGCTTCTCCTTAACTGCTTTTCAATGCTGGGGATTTGTGGGAGGTCTCTGGGTATTTGAGGGGCCGTGAGGAGCCTATTTGTCTCTGCAGTCCAGCGCCATCTGGCGGAGTATATCCCAAGTGTAAGTATTAGATTTGGAGCAGGACGTACTGTATACTCATAATACCAATTCTACAGGTGAGTAATCACAGAATTGTATTTTAAAGTGGACCAAAACCCTTGAATTTCCCTAGTCTTGGCCCTTGCCCCCGGGGCATCCTGTTTCTGTGTAAACCCTGCCCCATAAAAAAAAATCACCTTTCCCACGGTGTGTTTGGCTTTATTCATTATTTTTGGTGAAGGTCAGAATGAAGCCGAGCATGCCAAATGCCATATCTGTGCTAACCTCCAGCAGGGGGCGTGCCCACGCTGCCCATGCATGCCTGGTGCGGGCGCACACCTGGCTAAAGGTATAGCATATTGCATGTGCATCGGGATGCCCTGAGGAGAGGGTATCAGGCAGCCTGGAAGTGTTTTAGATCCCAGGTCCGACAAAGATGGGTTTTGCTCCACACTAAGTTCCTCTGCTGCTGATTCAGCTTAGTGCAAAGTTTACCGGCAGATGCTGACAATGCTGCACTGATCATGTGTCGAACACCTGGACCCGCAATCGGGGCTGCCCCTCTGTGTGACACCTCCCAGATCACCGATGCCAACTCACCTCCACCCGGTCCTATGGCGCATGTGCGGGCACTTGACCAATCGGCATGCTCGGAGCCACTGACATCACGTTGTCTAACGTCGTCTAAGGCCAGAGGCTCCGATCGTGCTGGCCATTCACAAATGCCTGGAGCGGGCACGTGCCCTGCTAGAGGGATAGCGGGGATGGGGCTCGCACATGCACTGTTGGACTAGGAAATTAGGTAAGTGTATGTGGCGACCTGGGGAGGGGGGTTCACACAGATTCCCGGGCTGATCGGCATGGGTTTTGGTCCACTTTAAGTAGCAGGCAAAAACTGTAGTTTTAAGAGGAGACTTCAGTCTCTCAATGTGACTTCAAAGTATAGAAAATGTCTTTTGAATAGAGATTCTAAAGAAGCCCGTCAGGTGATAGTGTCCACTTGTGAAGTGCAACGTAATAAAATCCACCACCTTCTGAATTAAACTCTTACCAGAAAATCTTTAAAAAAGAGCCAGAATAATCAAATCCTTCATCCTCCTAGTCATCGCATACAGCATTCCAAAGCAACCAGTGGAAACCGAACTGTGTTGTGACACGAAGCTCCATACACTAGAGCTTCATTCTCCAATAGGAAACCATATGTCTTGTATGGAGCTTCGTGTCACAACACAGTTATTACGTTGCACTTCACAAGTGGACACTATCACCTGACGGGCTTCTTTAGAATCTCTATTCAAAAGACATTTTCTATACTTTGAAGTAACATTGAGAGACTGAAGTTTCCTCTTAAAGATACATCTAGCTCTGTGTTTTATTATATTGTTTTTTTGTTTGGATTTAAAGGTCGGGGATCCTTTTCTAACACGTTGAGCTTGTCATTTCATGTTGTTTGTTAGGCAGCGCGGTATTTATTATTAATCATTTAGCAAAAACTGTAGTTCAACACAGTGGGGGCATTCCAAATCTGGATGACTTTCACTTGGTCCTAGAGTCTAAGAGGGGTTTTGGTCCACTTTAATGCCAGGGTGACATGATTTGAGCAGGATCTCCCTGTTAAAATCACCGGCAACTCATTACACGGCTCACTGGTATACATCAATACCAGAAGTCACCAGCAGGTGGCAGTGTAATGTATTATTTGTATTGATGAATAATTGGTAGCTATAACAATCAGCTATATTAATAACTATTACCGATGGCTAAAAAGCCCCTGACCATCATAACTGTTACAAATGGAGGCGGGTCTCGAACGCTGCAAGGTAATAAGGAGTTAACTGGGTTAAAGTGCACCTATACTCAGAAAGGAAGTTTATGTTGTCATAATCCATCCCCAGCCCAGTGCCCCAAAACAGCATGTGGTTATATTTTTTTACCTCAGCCTTTGGCCAGTATTCATAAAAACGTCAGGAAGGCGTATTATGGTGAATGGCAGCCATATGCTAATTAATCCAGTTACTACCAAACTGTCACCTATGGTAGTTAGGTTGAAGTGCTCCCCAATACTAAGCTGTGTGTACTCTGATTGCATCATCACTTGGGGCGGGGCTGCTCAGCCAGGGAGCAATATGGCCGACTGCATCCAGTTCCTGTTGTTGTTATTAATATTGGGCAAATTAAAAAATTAAGGGGCTCTCATATAAGACTATACAGCTATTCTGTTTTCCCCTTCTCTCTGTTTTTTTTTCCTTCTTTCCTTTTCTTCCCTCCTCTTTTTCTTGTTTCCTCGCTTGATTTGCACCCCCTCCCTCTCTCATTATATATATATATATATATATATATATATATATATATATATATATATATACACATATATATATATATATATTCATTCACATACTACCGATAGATAGATAGATATATATATATATATATATATATATATATATATATATTATACTTAAAACACAGAGCAAATGATCTTTAACTTTAAGGTGGATCTTAAAATATATAACATATAAAGGACTAAGGATTTTCACTAGAAAACACTACATATGGCTCAATCGTCCATTACAATCATTGAAGGCAAATTTCCAATGGATTCCTTCAATGTAATAGTGCCGGTGTATGGAGATTCAGAGGGGGATGGTGCTCGGTATTAATAGAGTTACCCGCCACCTATATAGCTTACTCTTACCAGATAGCCATAACAATTGAGCGTCAGGAGCCTCAATTTCTCCTCGCCGGGTATTTTATAACTCCGTCGGTCAGAGGATTTTTGGCCAATGCTTTAATGTGCTCCCAAGTTTAGGCATGAAAAAAAATATATATTGGACAAATATAGCGTGATACCGCTTTTAATGTATCCCTTTAAAAATATATTATTAAAAATGCGCACTCACATTTTAAAAGAACAAAAACAGCAATAGCAATAGTGTTTTAAGTATTGGTAATTGTCAACTTGAACCGATCGGGGGTGCCCCGCTGTGTGAAAGCCCCCAAAACTCACCTCTCCCCGCACCCATGTGGGCGCGCCGTCCAATCGGCGCCGACGGACAAGCTGATTGACAGCGACGTACAAGCAGCTTGCCCGTCAGCGCCTCCCGCGTGTCACTCTTTACGTGTGCGCGCCCGCGCCGGCCATTCAGAGACGGCCGGCGCGGGCGCGCGCACGTCTAGAGGAGCGCGAGTGAGGCGGTGGCGGTGGAAGCAGCGGCTGGAGAGGTAAGGTTTTTCGGGGGTTTTGGGGGGTTTACACCCCGCGGGACATCCCGATCTCGGATGTCCCGCGGTGTGTGAGGTGATCGGCCCGGGAATCTTATAGATTCCCGGGCCGATCACCTCAGGGTGTTGGTCCACTTTAAGAATTTAAGCGCGGGTTTGTTTTATAATATATATATATATCATGAAGAGAGGAGAGGAAGTATGTGGTGGCGCACAAATAAATGACTTTCAGCGGGTGGTGTGTGTGTAGGATACACTACAATACAATAGGAACACAAGCAATGCCTTGGCAAGAGCAATCTCATATAATAGACTAGCACTACTCCAATTTAAAACTTATCATAATTAACATCATTTACTCTGCATTAAAGTGGACCAAAACCTGGGATTTTCACTATCCCGTGTTTTGGTCCCCCCCCGGGTGCCCCGCTGAGCGAAACCTCCACAGGTCTCCAAGCTCCCTCACCTCTCCTCAAGCCCACGCTGTGACTTAAAGTGGACCAAAACCCAGTGAACTTGTGAAATATATTCGGCCAACGCACCTGCCAATACTCTCTTGTTAGGGTGTAGAAATAGAAATGGATATTTTCGCTTATCAAATCAAATCCCTCTCTGTCCCTCTCTGTAAGATGGCAGGTGATTAGTCATTGCATAAGTGTGGCAATTACATCATTGCCACTCACAACAGTGGCAATGAATGGAGGAGGCGGAGCTTTGCAGATAAAACAGGCGACATTATCTGGGATTAGAGTAAAGCAGGAGCAGTAAAAATAGGCAAAAATTACTATTGGTTGGGGGAGAAATTCCGCGGATGCTAGTAAAAAATGTGATGTTTGGTCCGCTTTAAATATCTCTTAAAGTGCACCAGTCACTTGCACGGCTGGCCCTGAAGTCTAAAAGAGCAGGAGCAGTAAAAATAGGCAAAAGTTACTATTGGTTGGGGGAGAAATTCAGAAGATGCGAGTTAAAAATGTGGGTTTGGTCCTCTTTAAAGCCTCTAGCTGGAATCCGAGGCGCAATTACAAGCAGCATGCGCCATTACGCAACTCCCTTCTAGGCTGTGAATGGCCACACTCAGCCATTCAGTCGCGGTAGGCGGGGACGTGCTCAGCCAATAAGTGAGACGAGTGATGCCGGCACTGGGTGCGCACGCTGCGCCTGCCCCACGGGAAAATGTAAGATTTCCGGGTGTTGGAGTGACAGAGTGGGACATGCCAGCTTGGGATGCCGCTGCTGGAGGGAGTAAGCCTGCTTTATACACTCCAGAGTGGGTTTTGGGCCACTTTAAAAATACATAAAATTACACAAGACACAATGCACAAAGATAAAAGACACCAGGAAAAACAAGACCAAGCCCCCCCCCCCCCCATACACACAACACCCCGAACTATATTAGCAAGAGATCCCAAAACAGTGCAACGTTAAGTATATGTAAAGAAATATAGACTATGAGACTGATTCACTAATGGCAGGCCAGATGAGCGTCTCTATAGCGGCGCTTAGAGCGACCACTAGTAGATGCTGTAAACCTAGCGTTGCAGTCGCTGTAGTAACCTGGCCGGCATTGATGAATGTGATGTGTGTTTGGCGCTCTAACAACAGTATAACGCTGCAGAAGTAGCGCCAGCTCAACGCTCCACACCATATTTAACAAAACACTAGACGCACACATAGCATCAACGCTCTAAAGCTGGGCGCTGTAGCATAGAGCGCCAGAAGCTGTGTGATTAAAGTCTGTATTTCAACACATATCCAGCAGTAACAAAGCGAAAACACATGGAATGACATTGTTGTAACACTGTGACAATAACACTTTAGTGCCAGACCTGTAATGACAATTCTGCATAAAAAAATCCAAAGAATTTATAAAAGTGTTTGTTTGCAGCCAAGAGAGGACGCACAATGATTGGAGCAAAAAAAAAAAAAAAGTTAATTGAGACACGCTGTTTATACACAACTAATGAAGCCCCATTGAAATGTATGGGAGAGCGACACTGAGCGACAGGTACTACATGACGCTACTGAGCCTATTGCGCCGGCGCTATACACTGAGCCGCCTGTAATAATACATGTGACACTACATGACGCTGTTAGAGGCGCTATACACTGACCTGCCTGTAATAATACATGTGACGCTACATGGCGCTGTTAGAGGTGCTATACACTGACCTGCCTGTAATAATACATGTGACGCTACATGACGCTGTTAGAGGTGCTATACACTGACCTGCCTGTAATAATACATGTGACGCTACATGGCGCTGTTAGAGGTGCTATACACTGACCTGCCTGTAATAATACATGTGACGCTACATGGCGCTGTTAGAGGTGCTATACACTGACCTGCCTGTAATAATACATGTGACGCTACATGGTGCTGTGAGAGGCGCTATACACTGACCTGCCTGTAATAATACATGTGACACTACATGACGCTGTTAGAGGCGCTATACACTGACCTGCCTGTAATAATACATGTGACACTACATGACGCTGTTAGAGGCGCTATACACTGAGCCACCTGTAATAATACATGTGACCCTGCATGACGCTGTTAGAGGCGCTATACACTGACCTGCCTGTAATAATACATGTGACGCTACATGGCGCTGTTAGAGGTGCTATACACTGACCTGCCTGTAATAATACATGTGACGCTACATGGCGCTGTTAGAGGCGCACACCAGAATTGCTTTCTTAAAGTGGGCCAACACCCAGGATTTTGACTATCCTGGGTCTTGGTCCACTTCGGTGGGGCACCCCCGATCGGGGTGCCCCGCTGTGTGAAACCCCCCCTAACCCCCCGAAAAACTCACCTCTCCCCGCTCCCAGCGCCGACGTACAAGCGAGGATCAGGAACGTCTAAGCGGCTGCCGCCGCCTCCCTCGCGTCACTTTTGACGCGCACGCGCCCGCGCCGGCCATTCGCAGACGGCTGGCGCGGGGGCGCGCACGCCTACAGGAGCGCGAAGATAAGGTAAGGAGTTTGGGGTGTTTGGGGGGTTTCACCCCGCGGGACATCCCGATCTCGGATGTCCCGCGGGGTGGGGGGTGATCGGCCCGGGAATCTTATAGATTCCCGGGCCGATCACCCGTGGGTGTTGGTCCACTTTAAGTGTGGTTTTGCCTACAGTGGCCGACGGTCACCAGACGCTACGTGGCGCTATCCCTTCTTTAATAACCCCCCATATATAAATACAGACACACACACACACCTAGAAATAATGATGAAGCCCCTGAGCCAGATACAACTAGGATCACAGTGCCAGTGTCCTTGGTGCTTGTGTCATTTTATTATTATTGTTTATTTATATAGCGCCATCATCTTCCATAGCGCGGTACAAAGTAATTTTTTATCTTTTTATTGCTTAAATCATTAATAGTTATAATTGAGTAGTGCTGGGGCCTGTTACATTAGATTGTTTTCATTCCCGTGGCAAGAGATGCTTGTGCTGATATGATGTGTGATTGGCTGGCTATGGCAGCGCCTGTCATGCGATTGGCCGGCAGCATGATGTCTGTCTGGATGATTAGTGGGAGCTGTGCAGATGATGATGTGATGACAGATGGTGATTAGCTGTGTGACCTTTCCTGGCTACTCCCGCCATCTGCCAGGCTGTGGATTACCAGTGTCCCCTGTGCGGGATCCCCCCCCCCCCCCCTCCCGGGGATTACCAGTGTCCCCTGTGCGGGATCCCCCCCCCCCCCCCCTCCCGGGGATGCCCGATGTGTCACACTATGGCTCCGGGGAATGACTGAAATGAGCTTCCACCATTATATGGGGCCCATCCTCCACCCAAAGATATAGACATACACTGAATGGTGCCGGGTGGAGAGAGCCGGGATAATGCCGGTGTACGAGTCTTTCTGGTTCGTTTTTAATGTTACCCTGTGGTCCACTAAGGCCAGAGGGTCCCTGAACTAGGCAGATGGGGAAAAAGGTAAGTATCAGGGTCGGGGTACGGGCTTCCAGGGTTCAGAGCGGATCAGATAGGGGAATAAGTAAGTACCAGGTATGGGCTTCCAGGGCTCAGAGCAGATCAGATAGGGGAATAGGTAAGTACCAGGTATGGGCTTCCAGGGCTCAGAGCAGATCAGATGGGGGAATAGGTAAGTACCAGGTATGGGCTTCCAGGGCTCAGAGCAGATCAGATGGGGGAATAGGTAAGTACCAGGTATGGGCTTCCAGGGCTCAGAGCAGATCAGATGGGGGAATAGGTAAGTACCAGGTATAGGCTTCCATAAATGTGGAATAATATTTTTTGTATATGTATTTTTGATACAGTAAGAAAGCAAATGTTACAATTTGAAACCTTTTTGACGTGATATTTAGTAGCGGGAGGTTAGGACCCTGATTAGTGAGGTGCAGGTTTCTACCATGCACTATGTTATACCCATGCAGGTATAAACCCCGGCCAGACTTTAATAGACCTCAAAGGAAGGTGGGGTCAATAATCCAAGAGTGGATTACTCTGTCCTCCTTGTAACCTGTACACAGCCATTCTGATAGGCCGGGGATAGGAGCGTGCCACTCAGAGAGGCTCCCATTGACTTGTGTCCGGTTCTGTTTGGGACGCCAGTTTGCGATGTGTGTCCCCCCCCGGTCATACAGGGGGAATTCCAAATTGGCTTCCCAAACAGAGTCCAACACAAGTCAGCGGGAGCATCCCTGGTTTCCCTGCTGTGGGTGGCACGCCCCCCCCCCCCCAGTTGGCCCCAAAAACTCACCTTTACCTATCCCACACCACATGCGCATATGCTGGTATTAATGATTGCCATATGTCTCTGCTTAAACAGAGTGCCCGGAATAAAGGAACGTCCGCATCCCCTATTTCCCTGCAGTGCGTGGAGCAGTCCTACATGGTCTTATTCAGGGTGAAGGCCCGCTTTAAAGCGGACCAAAACCCACATTTTTAACTAGCTTCCCCCTATGAATAGGAACTTTTGCCAATCCTCACTCCAGCTTCACTTAAATCCCAGATAATGGCGCCTGTTTTAGCTGTAATGCTCCACCTAGTAGATGATGCAGGGAATAGATGGCGCCTATTCTATTGTTTTATTGGACGATTGCCTGCGATTCAGGGCGGCCACGCACCTCACAGCACCATCGTACAATCTCAGCCGGCCAATGATGTAACAATGGCTTGCTACAAAGTGCTCAGTCACCGGCGGATTGCGCTCTGTCATGTAGTATTGATGCAGGAGTGCATGCTGGGATAGGATTACCCATAAAGCAGCCATTATCTCTTACTAGATGAACAACAGCGACTCTCCCCGGGGGCCTGTGCTAAGTGCTGGAAGCGGCAGCGCTTACCCCGAGACCGTTCCTGGTGCTGTTATATTATACTGCTATATAATATATATAATTAGTGTACTGATATAATATAGATAGATAGATAGATAGTATACTAATAAAAGATAGATAGATAGATAGATAGATAGATAGATAGATAGAAAGAATACTAATAAAAGATAGATAGATAGAATACTAATAAAAGATAGATAGATAGTATACTAATAAAAGATAGATAGATAGTATACTAATAAAAGATAGATAGATAGTATACTAATAAAAGATAGATAGTATACTAATAAAAGATAGATAGTATACTAATAAAAGATAGATAGTATACTAATAAAAGATAGATAGTATACTAATAAAAGATAGATAGATAGTATACTAATAAAAGATAGATAGATAGTATACTAATAAAAGATAGATAGATAGTATACTAATAAAAGATAGATAGATAGTATACTAATAAAAGATAGATAGATAGTATACTAATAAAAGATAGATAGATAGTATACTAATAAAAGATAGATAGATAGTATACTAATAAAAGATAGATAGATAGTATACTAATAAAAGATAGATAGTATACTAATAAAAGATAGATAGTATACTAATAAAAGATAGATAGTATACTAATAAAAGATAGATAGATAGTATACTAATAAAAGATAGATAGATAGTATACTAATAAAAGATAGATAGTATACTAATAAAAGATAGATAGTATACTAATAAAAGATAGATAGTATACTAATAAAAGATAGATAGTATACTAATAAAAGATAGATAGTATACTAATAAAAGATAGATAGTATACTAATAAAAGATAGATAGTATACTAATAAAAGATAGATAGTATACTAATAAAAGATAGATAGATAGTATACTAATAAAAGATAGATAGATAGTATACTAATAAAAGATAGATAGATAGTATACTAATAAAAGATAGATAGATAGTATACTAATAAAAGATAGATAGATAGTATACTAATAAAAGATAGATAGATAGTATACTAATAAAAGATAGATAGATAGTATACTAATAAAAGATAGATAGATAGTATACTAATAAAAGATAGATAGATAGTATACTAATAAAAGATAGATAGTATACTAATAAAAGATAGATAGTATACTAATAAAAGATAGATAGTATACTAATAAAAGATAGATAGATAGTATACTAATAAAAGATAGATAGATAGTATACTAATAAAAGATAGATAGTATACTAATAAAAGATAGATAGTATACTAATAAAAGATAGATAGTATACTAATAAAAGATAGATAGTATACTAATAAAAGATAGATAGTATACTAATAAAAGATAGATAGATAGTATACTAATAAAAGATAGATAGATAGATAGTATACTAATAAAAGATAGATAGATAGTATACTAATAAAAGATAGATAGATAGATAGTATACTATTAAAAGATAGATAGTATACTAATAAAAGATAGATAGATAGTATACTAATAAAAGATAGATAGATAGATAGTATACTAATAAAAGATAGATAGATAGTATACTATTAAAAGATAGATAGTATACTAATAAAAGATAGATAGATAGTATACTATTAAAAGATAGATAGTATACTAATATATATATATATCAAGATTGCCTATGAGGAAGCTATGCAGGATACCCATCTCCATGACCGAGAGCCCCAAACACAAGTCTCTAGATACCGGTTACCATCCCCCTCCCTGATATGTGATGCGGGTAAGCCCACTCCTCGCCTGTTTAACATAATACATACTGTGTTTAATGTGGAACTAAACTTGTATACTGTAAATTAGTTGACCACCTTTACAGAGAAGCACCCCCGAGTCAACTCTTGGAGGGGGTTGTTCTACCTCTTTTTTGAGGTATCCTGAACCGGGATGCCCCACTGTGTTAACTATCCCTGGATTGCCCACTCCAATCCCCTCTTCCACAAGCCCCCGAACACAGCCCTGTGCTGCAGCAGCATCCCCATAGCTAGGCACGCGCCTGCACCAGGTCTTTCTGAATGGCCATCGTGGCATGCCCACAGCCGGGGGTGGAGGATGTGGCCAGAGGTGCTCACTTCATTCAGATTATCTTGCAGCTCTGAGTGGCGCTGCAGAGCTATTTCTTTCTTTCTTTCTCGCTCTGTTCCTTTTTTCTAGTTTTTCTTTTTTTCCTTCTCTCTTTTTCCTCCTTTTTTATTTTGTTCCATTTCTCTTGGTTTTCCTTCTTTCTCTCTCCTCCTTTTTTCATCTCCTTTTTCTTCCTTATCTTCTTTCTTTTTTTGTTCTCTCTCTCCCCTCTTCCCTTTTTCTCTCCTTTTTCTTCCTTCACCCTCTCTTTTTCTTTTCTTTCTTTCTCCTCCTTTTGTTATCTCCTTTTTTTCAAACTTTTTTTCCTATTGCATGGCACGGCCTGCTTCCAGAAGTCCTTACGTATGGGATATTCCGCCACAAGGTGGCGCAGTGTACTGCAGAAGAGTTGTGGCTCCTCCCGGCACCATATAAAAACCAGGATCACCAATAAACCTATCCAGTGTTTTCTCTGCAGTGATTCTGTGAAGATAGAAGATGTCTCTCTCTATTGCGCAGGTGAGCGGGGCAACCAAGCCTGCGGCCCTGCATGTCTATTTCCACTCGCTTCCGGACCCTATTTGCCTCCTAGCCTCAGCTGTCAGATCGGGTGATGGTAGAGGAGCACTAGGGTCAGGTGCTCAAGGAGCGCTGCTCCAAGCCGCAGACCCTGTACCACAAAGGGTGGCTGACCATAGGCTTTATGGTGAGCCTGCTGAGGGATGTGGAGTTCTGCCTTAACTTCTGGGGGGGTGAGTGTTTGTTTTTTGGGGGACTGTGTACTGTTAGTCCCTCCCTGTGTTTTAGGGGTTCTGGGGTTCCCTGGCTGAGGGACTTGACCCTGGGTCTGCGCCCTCTCCCCTTTGTACCCCCCCCCCCCGACCTGGCCCTGCCGCTGCCTGCCCACTCTCCTCTCCCCCCGGCGTTCGGGGGGGGGGGGGGTAGCGGCGGGAGGCGGCTATTGCTTTTGTTAATGCTTGGTTTCACCGCCGCTTTGTATTTCGCTCCGCGAATGGCTGGGCTGCGTTCTGGGGCTGTGATGTGGTTTTTCCCGGTCCTGGCTCCTTCCCCACTTCCCCCATCTCCGGGCTCTTCTGGGGCCATCCCTTGGGGGGCATCCCGGGTGGCTTTTTATTAGCCCTTACCCTGTGCCGGCCTTTAGCGCCTGTGTTAATCACCATATGGAGGCTTCTGGGGATAGCGTGCTAGGGGGTCCTTCGGGGCAATCCCGGCTGTGTGCCATGTGCGGGGCATCCCTTTTGAGTGACAGTGCCACGGTGTGCATGCCGTGCGCCGAAGGTATCATTGCGTCCCAGGCTGGGCTGAACGCTTCTCTTCCCGGTATTGCTCTCCCTTCGGCATCGCCTACCCCTCCGCGCCTGCATTTAGCCCCCAGTGAGGGGGATACTAGCAGGGGGTCACAATCTGATCTGGCACTTCGTGTGGCCAGCATTGAAAGGCAGCTTGCCAGGCCTCTTCCAGGTAAGGCCTCTGGCAAGAAGCGGCATCTGGCTCCCACGCCCTCCCTCTTTGTTGAGGAGGATGAGGGAATTGATGCCTTTGGGGGCCGTTACTCCCTAGAGGAGGGGGAGCTTTTTAAGGATTCTGACTTCTCTGGGGACCAGCAGGAGGGGTACGACAGTGACCCTGGGTCTGCGTCCGGGGAGGACTCATGGTTCCCTGATTACACTGATAGACTGTTGAAACCTTGCACATTGTCCCCCCTGAGGTGGCTAAGAGGAAGCAGGGTGAGCTCTTTTGTCCTGATAAACAGCGTCTGGAGTTCCCTGAGCAGAGCCATTTCACTAATATGGTGCTCAAGGAGTGGGAATGTCCTAGTAGATTGCCCGCGGTGCCCAAAGGGTTGGATAAGAGGTATCCCTTTCCTGCTGACCTGGTCAAGCGATGGTCGTGTCCCCCTGAGGTGGACGATCCCGTCCTAGGGCTGTCCAACACCTCGGTCATGCCTTCGCGAGGACCGGCGTATGGATCAGCTGGCCTGCCATGCCTTTACATTTGTGGGGGCTGGGCTGCGTCCAGTCTGTGCCGCTGCCATTACAGCTATTGCCCTTAAGAAAATGCTTAAGCGTCTCACTGATGGGGCTATGGCTGGTAGGAGGAGGGAGGATTATAGGGCCCTCTTGCTTTGCTCTGATTTTGTTGCCTTTGTCCTTACTGCCATGGATGATGCGGTATGGCTGGGCGGTAGGGCCTCTGCCCTCCTGGTGGCTATGCGCCGCTCTGTTTGGTTGCGTCAGTGGGCAGCTGACACTGCTGCTAAGAAGGCTCTCACTGGGCTCCCCTTTGCGGGGCTGCGGCTCTTTGGTGAGCGTCTGGATGTTCTAGCCAAGGATGGTAGACTACCTCAGCGTAGGAAGCGGCCTCGGCTCTTTTGGGGGCCCTCCGCTTCCCTCCCCTCCTTTCGTGCTCCCAGAGGAGGTTGTGGCGCCCTCTTCTCGGGTAGCCGCAGAGATTCTTGGGGCCGTGGCAGATCCCGTGGTCATCCCGGTCTCTCATGGGGTTCCAAGCCCAAACCCCCTCCCAAGGCCCCTCAGGCATGAGAAGGCGCCCTCACCCATCCGGGTGGGGGGACGGCTTCGCCTCTTTGCTCACGTCGGGAGGCTCCGCGTCTCAGACCGGTGGATGCAGGAGGTGGTGTCCTCTGGTTACAAGATAGAGTTTGCAGCCTGGCTGCCCCCAAGATTCTTCAGATCCCGGATGTCTCAAAACCCTCTGTCAGCTCAGGGTTTGCGCCTTGCAGTTCAATGCCTGTTGGAATCAGGAGTCATTTGCCTGGTGCCTTCCCAAGAACAGGGTCAGGGGTACTACTCCAATCTTTTCACGGTCCCCCAAAAAGACGGGTCTTTGAGGCCCATCCTGGACTTGAAGGGTCTCAACAAGTTTGTCAGGTTCAAGCACTTTCGCATGGAGACGCTACGCTCGGCTGTCGGTGCCCGGGCGACTTCATGACCTCTGTGGACATCAAGGATGCCTATCTTCACATGCCAATCTTTCCGGGTCATCAGAGATTCCTGAGGTTCGCTCTAGAGGATCAGTATTACCAGTTTGTGGCTTTACCGTTCGGTATCACCTCAGCGCCTCGGGTGTTTACCAAGGTGTTGGCGGGCGTGATGGCTCTGCTGCGGAATCAGGGCATTCGCATCCTCCCTTACCTGGACGACATTCTGATTGCGGCTCAGTCTCTTCATCAGGCCGATAAGGATACTCAGGTGGTGACCTCCACTCTCGAGTCCTTCAGCTGGGTGATCAACTTTCCCAAGTCTTCGCTGTCTCCGTCTTTGGTGAGGTCCTTTCTGGGCATGACTCTGGATACCTCTCAGGCCTCAGCAGAAAGTGGAGGGCCTTCAGAAGCAGGCACGGGCTTTGCTCTTGTGTCCCCATCCCTCCATCCGGCAAGGGATGCAGTTAGTGGGCCTGATGGTGTCATTCTTCGAGGCGGTCCCCTTTGCTCAATTTCACATGAGGCCTCTTCAGTTACACCTCTTGTCAGTTTGGGATCGGGACCCTGTGTCCCTGGATCAGGCACTTGCTCTGTCCCCCCTGGCCAGACAGTCCCTCTCGTGGTGGCTGGACTCAAGGAACCTTCTAGTGGGCAGGTCCTTTCTGCCTCCGTGCTGGGAAACTGTCGCCACAGATGCCAGTCTGACCGGTTGGGGGGCTTTTGGAAGTCTCTGCAGTTCCAGGGTCTGTGGGGCCCCCAGGAGGCCCATGCTCCCATCAATGTCCTGGAACTGAGGGCGATCAGGTTGGTTCTTTCTCAGCTGACCTCACACCTTCGGGGTCGGGATGTCCAGATCCGCTCGGACAACCAGACGGCGGTTGCCTACATCAATCATCAGGGAGGGACTTGGAGCAAGCGAGCCCTCAAGGGTCCCTGATTCTGTCTTGGGCGGAAGAGAATGTCCCTTGCATCTCGGCGGTCTACATTCCAGGGGTGGAGAACCAGGAGGCAGACTCCCTGAGCAGGGGGACGTTTCGGCTGGGGGAATGGTCTCTCAGCAACAAGGTATTTCCCTCCCTGTGTCACCGCTGGGGTCAGCCGGATGTGGACCTGTTTGCATCCCGCCACAATCACAAACTTCCCAGATTTGTCTCCTTCGCAGGACCCTCTGGCCTTCGCCACGGATGCGCTAGCGATTCCTTGGACGGAGTTTCGGCTTCCCTATGTGTTCCCTCCTTTTCCTCTGCTGGGCAGGGTGCTGTGCAAGATGGCCCAGGAGGGGGTACCAGCTGTCATGGTGGCCCCCGTTGGCCAAGGAGGGTGTGGTTCGCAGACGTCGTGCTGTTGGCAGTAGATCAGTATGTCTTGCCCAAGGATCCAGATCTTCTCACTCAGGGACAACTGCGCCATCCCAATTTACAAACGCTGGCTTTAACGGCTTGGCTGCTGAAACCTCCATCTTGATGGATAAGGGTTTGCCAACTTTTGTTGTTGATACTATGATTCGGGCTAGGAAGAAGTCCTCGTCCTTTATCTACTACAGGGTCTGGCATGCTTACATTGCCTGGTGTGAGTCCAAGTCTTTTCCTTGTCGGGTGTTTTCTATCCCCAGGATTCTGGAATTTTTGCAACATGGTTTGGATTCGGGCCTTCAACTTAGTACCCTCAAGGGACAGGTGTCAGCTCTGGCATTTTTTTCCATAGATCCTTTGCAAATCACCGGCTTCCTGTTTTCCCCTCCTTTTTCTTCCTTTCCCTCCTTTTTTTCCCTCTAAATTTTCTTTCTTTATCTTCCTTAATCTTTTCTCCTGTTTTTTCCTTTTTTTTCTCTCTCTCTCTTTCTGTTTTCTCTCTATCTCTCTTTCTCTCGCTTCCTTTTTTCTCTCTCCCTTCCTTTTTTCTCTCCTTTTCTTCCTTTCCCCCTCACTCTTTTTCTTTCCTTTCTCTCTCCTCCTTTTATCTCCTTTTTCTTCCCACCTTCTTTTTTTCTTTCTCTTTGTCGGTTTTCCCTCTCTCTCTGTCGCGCTTCCTTTTTCTCTCTCTCTCTCTCTCTCTCTCTCTCTGTCTCTCTCTATCTTTTCCTTTTTTCTCTATTTTTCTCTCTGTTTCTTTCTCTAAGCTGACAGTGCGATGGAGAGCTGCTCCTCCTGTGCTCCCATCTGAAGTCCAGCTTTAGAGAAGGCATGAGCCTTGTCGCTGGCAGTGATAGGAGAAAGCCGCCACTCACCTGGTAACAGGATGGGGTCGCCTGCTGCAGCCAGGACATTGTCCAATGGGAATGCGGAGTGTAAGCTCCGGTGCCTGGTACCCGGACTCCTCACTCTTCAGCGCGCCCCTGTCCCTGGCACCACTTGCCTTGTACTGCGCTGGCTGCTGAGGTCACCATCTGCTGCCTGTCCCCGGACTGCTCCCCAGAGACTCCGACACATGCTTAACCCTTCTGCTTCTTTCCTCTTATCTGTAGCACAGGGTGGCAAACACCACAGCTTCTTAAAGTAGGCAATGTGTATGTACAGGGTGGGGGAAACATATAAGATAGGCTCTTATTCAGGGTGAAGGTCCGGTTTAATGTGGGCAATCTGTATGTACAGGTGGGGAAACATATAAGATAGGCTCTTATTCAGGGTGAAGGACCAGATTAATGTGGGCAATCTGTATGTACAGGTGGGGAAACATATAAGATAGGCTCTTATTCAGGGTGAAGGACCAGATTAATGTGGGCAATCTGTATGTACAGGTGGGGAAACATATAAGATAGGCTCTTATTCAGAGTGAAGGACCAGATTAATGTGGGCAATCTGTATGTACAGGGTGTGGGAAACATATAAGATAGGCTCTTATTCAGGGTGAAGGTCCGGATTAATGTGAGCAATCTGTATGTACAGGGGTGAAACATATAAGATAGACTCTTATTCAGGGTGAGGGCCCAGATTAATGTGAGCAATGTGTATGTACAGGGGGGAAACATATAAGATAGACTCTTATTCAGGGTGAAGGTCCGGTTTAATGTGGGCAATCTGTATGTACAGGTGGGGAAACATATAAGATAGGCTCTTATTCAGGGTGAAGGACCAGATTAATGTGGGCAATCTGTATGTACAGGTGGGGAAACATATAAGATAGGCTCTTATTCAGAGTGAAGGACCAGATTAATGTGGGCAATCTGTATGTACAGGGTGTGGGAAACATATAAGATAGGCTCTTATTCAGGGTGAAGGTCCGGATTAATGTGAGCAATCTGTATGTACAGCGTGTGGGAAACATATAAGATAGACTCTTATTCAGGGTGAGGGCCCAGATTAATGTGAGCAATGTGTATGTACAGGGTGGGGGAAACATATAAGATAGGCTCTTATTCAGGGTAAAGGTCCGGATTAATGTGAGCAATCTGTATGTACAGGGTGGGGGAAACATATAAGATAGGCTCTTATTCAGGGTGAAGGTCCGGATTAATGTGAGCAATCTGTATGTACAGGGTGGGGGAAACATATAAGATAGACTCTTATTCAGGGTGAAGGTCTGGATTAATGTGAGCAATCTGTATGTACAGGGTGTGGGAAACATATAAGATAGACTCTTATTCAGGGTGAAGGTCCGGATTAATGTGAGCAATCTGTATGTACAGGGGGGGAAACATATGATAGGCTCTTATTCAGGGTGAAGGTCCGCTTTAAGCACTATAGCCCTTTTTTGTGATTTATCTGAGCGGATGAATTATTCGATACATTTTTATTTTTACATTTATTGTTTTATTTTTCGGATAGAATGACACAAATATGGGACATTAGGTTATATGTGTTTGCCCAGATGGCGGCCCCTGCTATGGATTTGTATGTGTGTTTTTAAAGGAGCACTATCGCCAAATTGTGTAATAATAAAATCCATAAAATAATAAAATCCATATAAACGCTTTAGCTAATAAGGGGACGGGTCACTTATGAAGCCGAACTGAATAAAACTCCCGCCAAGCTTGTGGTTTTTCTTCCCCTGGTCGGAATAAAATCCCGGGGTTACAGGTTTAGTCTATGAGGGGGGACAGAGTCTGTCATCCCATTTTCCTCTTCCTTCCATTAAAATAATAAAAAAACAAGCCTGGCTGGATATTTCTTGATGCCGGGTGTATAAGTCACCCCTCCTCCCTCCATCCAGCAGATTTATATGGATTTTTATTATTGGGCCATTTTTTCGCAATAGTGCTCCTTTAATGATTTATGAAATGATGAGCGTTTCTATTTTAAATCAAAAATTAAGTTACAGATCTGTATTATGCCTGAAGAAGAAGCTTGAACAGCTTCGAAAGCTTGCATTTTCAATCTAAATGAGTTAGCCAATAAATGGTATTACCTTAACCTTGGATTTCCTATTTTAAATCAATAAATATACTTTGATGAACTATTTATAGTCATTATTTGTCTGGGGCCTTTGGTGCCGCTGTTTTGCGGCAGCTGGAACCCGCACTTTGTCGCGAGGACTTTGTTGCCGGGGGGGTGCGGGTGATGAAAATCCCATCGGTGTCACCTAATCTCTGCTCCCCGACTGTTATCCCGTCTCTGAAACATTGTCTCCATTGCACAGCCGAGTCCCTGAGAGGCTGATGCTGCCTGGTTGCCAGGCAACAAGCTGCTCCTCCTCCCCTCTCCCCCCTCCCGGCCATTAGGCAGCAGCAGCAGCAGCAGCATCGGGTGTGCTGGGCCTGTGGTGATTGATGATGTAATGTGTGCGCGGGGCGGTGGTGAGAGCGGCAGCACCGGGGCCCCCTCATCGCATCCCTCCTGCACGTCGTCCTCGCATCCCTGGACCGAGAGCCATGGAGGAGCCCGGCTCCCACTGACTGGATGCCGCTGCGGCCATTTGCAAGCGATCGTGGGAAAGCGGAGCCGTGTGATTTAATGTGCTAACCCGTCTCTCCTTCTCTTCCTTCTTCTCCTCTCTCTGCCCTTGTGCGGAAAAAAAAATGAAGCAGGCGCCGACCACCCGCAAGGTACACTCTCCCCCTCCATCGGCCTTTACTGTGCTCCCTTGTCTGGTCAGCCATCGTCTCGTGCCGTCATTGCATGCCGCACATACGGGGGCTCCGTCTAGGTAGGTCAGCAATGTAGGTCACAGGCAGGATCACAGCCCCATGGCTCCTCCAGCCATGGGGTTCGGGTCAGGGCGGGGGGGTGCATGGTGGTGCCCCAGCAGGGTGTGCTATGAACATTTCCAGTCATATTGAATTTGGCAGCAATCCCTGGCTCCTGTAATATGGCAGCGGGGGGAGGAGGGTCCGAGGTGGGGTTTTGAGTATACATTGGTTTTTATTCATATTAAATGATCGTATGAGGGGGGACCAGAAGCCTCAGCAGCACCTGCAACCCGTGTAGTTCTACAGCAGTTAATATGATCCTATACTCAAATAGGAAGTTTATGTTGTCGCCTTCTATCCCCAGCCCAGTGCCCCAAAACTGCCTGTGTTTCTTTATTTATTAAAAACAAAACCCGGCACGGTCGGGCCTAGAATCTAAAAGATTTCTGGTCCGGCCCGTGGCATTCCATCCCCAGGGGGATCCCAAACTGGGATGCCTCACTGTGTACCAGAAGCATCAGCAGCTCCCGCAACCCGGGCATTCATTAGACTTGTAGTTCTACAACAGTTAATGTGATCCTATACTCAAATAGGAAGTTGTGTCACCAAAATAGAATATCCACCACCGTGGTGCTAACTACTAACTTGGGGGTTACAGGATGTGCTATGAAAATTTTAAAGTGGACCGAAACCCATGCCGATCGGGCCGGGAATCTATAAGATTCATGCTGATCAGGGTGTCCCGGGACAAAGGAGCATAAGCCAGGATAGTGAAAATCCTGGGTTTTGGTCCACTTTAAAGTAACTCAATGCCTAGTAGGTAGGTCAGGTGATGGGATGTGGGTGGGGCAGTGGTGGGGTAGTGGCACACCAGGGCAGGTTTGGGGTTATAGGATGTGCTATGAATGTTTCAAAGCAACTCCATGCCAGGTAGTTACATTAGGTCAGATGCTGGGGTTTGGCTTTGGATGGGGCAGAGGTATGTTGGCACATTGGGGCAGAGGTAGGTTGGCACATTGGGGCAGAGGTAGGTTGGCACATTGGGGCAGAGGTAGGTTGGCACATTGGGGCAGAGGTAGGTTGGCACATTGGGGCAGAGGTAGGTTGGCACATTGGGGCAGAGGTAGGTTGGCACATTGGGGCAGAGGTAGGTTGGCACATTGGGGCAGAGGTAGGTTGGCACATTGGGGCAGAGGTAGGTTGGCACATTGGGGCAGAGGTAGGTTGGCACATTGGGGCAGAGGTAGGTTGGCACATTGGGGCAGAGGTAGGTTGGCACATTGGGGCAGAGGTATGTTGGCAGATCGGGGCAAGTTTTGGGGTTGCAGGCTGTGATATGAACATTTTAATGGCAACTTTGTGCCAGGTAGTTAGATCAGGTGATTGGTGGTCTATATTGGGTTAGTTTAGTGTCCCTGCAGAGCAACCTGCCCAGGATGGGGTTGCAAGGGAAGGTTTAGATCTGCTTTGCAGGTGGATTTTTGGGCTTTAGGGGCAGCAATATAGCCCTCCACCCCTCCCCGCAGACTGGCTGTACGCAGTGGCAGAAGGATGATGGCGCTTCGGTGGGGCCGTGCAGCAGATTGCCCCGAGGCCTCCTTGCATCTGCCTCTATAAGCCCAGATCATCCAGCTTAGGGTGGGACGCCAGGCCTTGTCCCCAGAGCCCGGGAATGGCCTCCTCCTCCTGCACTTAGCATGCCACCCATGTGTCCCCCGAGTGTACAGGGGCGTGCGCTGCCAGGCTGGCACCTTACAGGGGATGTAGATGGTCCGCACTCCACGCAGTAAAACACTCCTTTTATTTAATCAGATTTAAAAAAAACATCTCCAGTGTAATTTGAGTAGCAGTAGATGGGGCAGAGTTTCCTTTTAGAGATACGGAAATTTGGGAATGCCTGAACATGTTAGCGGGCAGACTGTTCGGACCTATAGGGGTGGTGGTTGGGGGATGTTGGAGCACATGTGCCGTGCCGCCCCTATATGAACGGGCAGAGTTTCCTGTTGGATGTACGATGATGGCGGTAAGGGGACCCTAATACTCTCTATATCACATTGGACGGGCAGAGTTTATGGTTAGACATAGCAGGATGGTGGTGATGGAGCCCTGGAACTTATACTCTCCTGGATGTTCCTATTGATATTGATCAGGACGGGCAGAGTTTATGGTTAGACATAGCAGGATGGGATGATGGAGCCCTGGAACTTATACTCTCCTGGATGTTCCTATTGATATTGATCAGGAGGGGCAGAGTTTCCTGTTAGATATAGAGGGACGGCAGTAAAGGGAAACCCGTGGCATGCTCTCTCCTGGCTGTACCCATTCATATCACCTTGTACGGGGGGGGGGGGGAGGTTGGGGAACCCTGGAATGGCGCACGCTCTCTCCTGTATATCTGCACTAACAGTGTCACTTCTCTTTCCTTGTCTGCTGCCGATGTTTCTGCTGACTGTGTTTGTGCACCGCCAACACCACCGGCGCACACCAGATCACCACCCGCCGCACCAAGGTGAGCACACCCTGTCCTGCCCAGCACCCACACTCATAGATCCCTGTGTGTGTGTGCACCTGCCTGTGCCCGTCACACACACCCAGTGCCTGAAACAGGGCTACCACAGGGAAACGTGTGGCCACTGGAAGACCAACACAGGCCAGAGGGCAAACCTCCTCCACGTCAGCCCCAAGCTAAGCTTTACCTGTGCAGCTCTGCTTATTGGCTAAAGGGGATCACATGACCCAGAAGTGAAGCAGTCACCCACCACACCTACAAACTGGCCATGCTGGCCAATGGAGAACATCAGCAGCATCCCATTTCCTTTACTGGTTTGAGGCTCCCATCTTCCCCCTTTTTCACTATATCCAGTCCAGGTCGTCCCAGAAGTAATGACAGTTGGGTAATCCACCGCTAGGTGGCGCCTGACTGCAGGATCAAAAGCTGTCGCTCCTCCCGGCCTTCTATAAAACAGGTGTCTCTCTGTGATTCCCCAGTGTTCTTCCTGCAGTCTGCTGCATAAGGATCGTATGGATACTCTCTCCTGGAATACTGCAGCTGAGCGGGGCCTCCTAGCCCATCGGCCGCTGCATCCTTATTGCCACCGTTCCCGTGGACCCACTACTGCTTCCCAGCTTCGGCTGGCCGGGACGGTGAAGGTAGGGTGAACGCCGGGGTCAGGCGTTGGCAGAGCTACTCTCTGGGCCGCAGACCCTGCCCAAAGGGTAGCTGGCCATAGGCTGATGGTGAGCCTATATAGGGGGGAGAGGAACCACTATATACCCACGGGGCTTATGCCCTCCCTGCCCCACAAGCTTTATTGTTGTATTGTGCTGGTGTTTATTGACTGGACTTGCTGTCCCTTGCGTGCTAGTGTGTTTTTTACTGACTTTTTACCTCACATATTTACCTACCTGTGTTTTTTACTGATTTTTTTACCTCCGATATTCACCCTCCTCGCTTCCTCGTCGCTCCACTCTCTCACCTCTCCTTCATGCTGCCACGTTGTGAGGGGGGGAGAGGACGTCGGCACTGCACGAGCAGAGTATGTCTTGGGCTGTGAGCCCCGCTGCCGGCCGGCCCGGGCTGCGTGAGGGCGCCGGGCTGGCGATTTTGCTGGGCTCCTCCGTGGGCCGCCTGATGTTGCGGGGCCCTCAGCCATCCTGGTGGACGAGCGCAATTTGCGCGCCGTCGAGAAACGTGTGCTGCTGGCTGATCCACGCCATCTTCTCCTCCTGCATGCTGCTGTCGTCCCTTTGAGCGGTGTTGTGAGTCCCTCTTGATATATTGTCTTTTATGCGCTGGGCATGTGCTGTGGGATGCTTATATGTTCACTTTGTGTCTTCCAGGTGGGCCCCTTGATATTAAGGGTTGTGGTTCCTCTCGGCCATCCCCCCGCCCCCCCTCTCTCCAAGCCCTCTTCTGCCCCCCCCCCCTCTCCAAGCCCTCTCCCTGTAAAGAGGGATCACTTAAAAGGGATCATTTTTTGCGGGCTGGCCAGGTTGGGTCGTTAGTGCCTTGTACCTGTTAACATAACTCAAATCACCATAATAGAGGCTTCTGGGGATAGTGAGCTTGGGACTGACCCCATCTGGGCGGGTGAAGCTCTGCCCCATGTGCGGTGTTAGCCCTCTGGCCGGACTCAGCACGGTTTGTGTCACTTGCGCCAGAAGTGTTATCTCGGAGCATGATCGGGTGGGCGTATTTGCTTCTAGCCCGTTATTGCCTGCGGCCTCTCCAGAACCCCCACGCTTGCTCTCAGCCCCCAGCGAGGGGGAAGCCAGTAGGGGGTCCCAATCTGATTTGGCGTATCGAGTAGCCAGCTTTGAGAGACAGATCTCTCGCTCGGCTCCTAAGAAGGCCACAAGTAAGAGGCGGCATATTGAGCCGGTCTTTTCTGATAATGATGGAGATGATGATGATGATGATCTCTTTGGAGGTGTTGGCCTTGATAGTGGGCCCGGTTCTTCCTCAGATGAGGATATATGGCTCCCTGATGATACCGAGCGGTTGCTGACTGCGATCTTTGAGATGCTGCACATTGTCCCTCCTAGAGTGGCTAAGAGGAAGCAGGGTGGATTGTTTCAGCCTGAGAGACAGAGACGAGTCTTTTCTGAGCAGGCCCTTTTTTCTAACATGATTTTCAAGGAATGGGAAAGGCCTAACAAGTTACTGTCTGTGCCTAAGGGCCTGGACAGGCGGTATTCCTTTCCCGAGGAGCTGGTCTGGCTATGGTCCCGTCCTCCCGAGGGTGATGTCCCCGTGTCGGGTCTGTCCAACACTACGGTCATGCCTTCACCCGAAACTGCTTCCCTACGTGATCCAGCTGACAAGAGCATGGATCAGTTGGTCTGTCATGCCTTCACCTTGCCGGCCAAGAAGGCATTCACTAGTATCCCTTTTGTGGGTCACAGGCGTTTTGGGGAGCGTCTGGACCTCCTGGTCAAGAACGGAAGACTCCCTCAGCGACGAAAGTCTGCGTGGCCTTTTCGGGGTTCATCTGCCTATCGCTCCTTCGAGGAGGAAGAGGCTCTTAATTTTCAGGTGCTCGCAGAGATTCCTGGTGACGAGGTAGGTCCCACGGCCAACCCAATCCCTCCTGGGGATCCAGGCCCAAGGCCCTCTGGCATGAGGGGGCTTCTGCTGTTTGATCACGTCTGGAGACAGCGCGTCTCGGATCGGTGGATTCAGGAGGTGGTTTCCTCCGGTTACAAAATAGAGCTGGCAGTCTGGCCGCCCTCAAGATTTCTAAAGTCACGGATATCCCAGAACCCATTGATGGCACAAGGCCTGCGGTTGGCCGTCCAACACCTTCTGCTGTCAGGTGTGATTTGTCCCGTGCCTCGGCAGGAAGGAGGTCAGGGCTTTTACTCCAATCTGTTCACGGTGGCCAGGAAGGACGGAACGCTCAGACCCATCCTGGACCTGAAGGATCTCAACAGGTTTGTTAGTCAGACATTTCCGCATGGAGACCTTATGGTCCGCAGTGACCTCTCTTCGACCTGGCGACTTCTTGACCACGGTGGACATCAAGGATGCTTATCTGCACATCCCTATATTCCAGGGGCATCAGAAGTTCCTGAGGTTTGCCAGTTTGTGGCGTTGCCATTCGGGATATCCTCAGCCCCACCGTGTGTTCACCAAGGTACTGGCGGGCGTCGGGCTATCCTGAGTATCCAGGGCATTCGTGTGCTGCCTTATCTGGACGATTTACTGATTGCGGCTCTTCTTCAGGCCGAGAGCGACACCCGGACCGTGTTGTCCACTCTCGAGGATTTCAGTTGGGTAGTCAATTATCCCAAGTCTTCAGTCACTCCCTCGATGGCGGGGTCTTTTCTGGGCATGACGTTAGACACCTCTCTGGCCAGGATATTCCTGCCACAGCAGAAGGTGGTGGGTCTTCAGACGCAGGTGCAGGCCTTGCCGTCTTGTCAGCAACCATCTGTTCGTCTGGGGATGAAACTGTGGGCCTGATGGTCTCATGCTTCGAGGCAGTGCCCTTTGCTCAGTTCCACTTGAGACCTCTTCAGTTGAATCTGTTGACCGGTTGGGATCGGACGCAGGAGTCACTGGAACGGGTGTTTTCACTGTCTCCCCCGGCCAGGCAGTCCCTTTTGTGGATGCTGGATTCCAGAAATCTGCTGGTAGGCAAGTCATTTCTGCCTCCACGGTGGGAGATTGTCACCACGGACGCCAGCCTGACCAGCTGGGGAGGCTTTTGGCTGACTCAGAAGATCCAGGGTCAGTGGGGACCACAGGAGGCCCACTATCTTGGAGTTGAAAGCGATCCGGTGGTGCTTCTTCACTTGACTCCCCATCTAAGGGGTTGTGCGATTCAGGTTCGCTCGGACAATCAGATGGCGGTCGCCTACATAAATCACCGAGGCAGGACTCGGAGCAAGCGAGCCCTCAAGGAGGTGACTCAGTTGCTGACTTGGGCAGAGGAGAATATATCCAGTCCAGGTCGTCCCACCCCGCCCTTATTCATTATATCTGGATTGCCTATGGTGATTACCATTTTTATATTGGACCGTTGTCCTTAGTTTGATGGAGAGAGTACACGCTGAAGCTATGTGAAGTAACATGGTTTCTTGGCCTCCCGGCCTGTCTCTTTTCTTACTGCTGTTTAACCACTGGGGAGTCGTAGAGAGACACCTGTTTTATAGGAGGCCGGGAGGAGCGACAGCTTTTGATCCTGCAGTCAGGCGCCACCTAGCTGTGGAATACCCAACTGTCATTACTTCTGGGACGACCTGGACTGGATATATTCAAAAAGAATTCTACAGGTGAGTTTCACAGAACTGTATTTTTCACTTCGGTCTAAACTTCCCTCACTCCCATTATCCCCTTCTCTCTTCCTCCTCTATCTTTTCCTCTCTCCTTTCTTCTCCTCCCTATTCATCTCCCCTCTCATTTTATCTTCCTTTACCTCTCTCATTTGCTTTTCTTTACTCTTCTCTCTTGCCTTGCATCTCATCTTCTCTCTCCTTTCTCCCTTTTTTTCTTCCCTCTCTTTCCCCTCACATTTCCTCTCATCCTGTCTCCCCACCTCACTTCTTCTTTCTTCCGCTCTCTCCCACTATTATCTCCCTTCCACTCTCCCTTTCTCTCTTCTTTCCTCTTCCCCCTCTTCTTCTCTCATGTTCTATCTTCCTCTTTCCTCTTCTGCCTCCCCCTTTCTCTCTTCTTTGCTCTTCCCTCTCCTCCCCTCTGATGTTCTATCTTCCTCTCTCCTCCTCTGCATCCCCTCCTTTCTTTTCTTTTTTCTTCCTCTCCTCCCCTCTGATGTTCCATCTTCCTTTCTCCTCTTCTGCCTCCCCCTTCTCTCTTCTTTCTCCCTTCCCTCTTCTCCCCTTTGATGTTCTATGTCCTCTCTCTCCTTCGGCCTTTCTCTCTTCTTTCCTCCTCCCTCTACTCTTTCCTCTTTTTTCTCTCCTCTTTCTATCTTCTTTCCCCCCATTTACTCTTGTCTCCTTTTCTCTCTTTCTCTCCTATATTCCTTACTCTTCTCTCTCCACTCATCTTTTTTTCTTTCTTCGTCCTCTCTTGTCTCTCCCCTACTCTTATCCTCCTCGATATCCTTTTCTATTCTCTCATCCTTTATCACCCTTGAGATAATAATATATATATATTGTAATTTATGTATGGGGAAGTCAATGACACCCCCCTCCCCCACCCACATGTACACTTGCACATTTTAATTCCCCACGGGAGGCACCCCACCTTCACACAGCCCCCCCCCCCCCCCCCATGTGTTGCTCTCGATCTATTTCTGTGTTTCTGGCTTGTGTCACCTCCGATGTGTGACACTGATGTGTGGCTGCGTCATGTGAGCGACACTCGTATTCGCACTCCTGTAACCAGCAGCTTTGTGTGTACAGTGACTTGTTGCTTGTCCGGCGGCGCCGTGTTAAGCTGTGTAACTATTGGTCAGGGGGGCCTGGCGTCACCTGCATACAGTAATCACTCCTGATTGGTCAGCCTGCCCACAACTCCCCGGCACCATTCTCCTCATTGTATCCTTCCCGCCCAGAAACTCGGTCATGGAAATGTGTGTGTGCCGGGCCCTAAACCCTGCTAATAGAGAGAGACACAGAAACAACTGGACTTGCTGTGTTTTTCCATGAAGACGTCTCGCTGGGTTTCTTCATTCTAAGGGGTTGCTCCAAGTGTGGTAATCAATCAGGGGACTCACGATAGTATGCTGAAGGGGGTACCCAGGACATCACCTGAAAGGGTCTGCTTTAAAGTGGACAAACCCGGGATTTTCACTATCCCAGGTTTTAGTCCGTTCCTTCCCAGCACATCCCGATTTGGGGTGCCCCGCTGTGTGAACCCCCCCCCCCCCCAGAATGCTAAACTGTCTCACCTTTTTTTGAGAGGCTAGCGGACCTGAATGGAATCGCTAGGAGCACTAACAAGAAGTGCGCAACATCACTTCCTGCCTTTGGCTGGGCACGGTCCCGCCATTCAGTTGGGTTGCCAGGGCCGCTCACAGCCGAGAAGGGAGGCGAGTGACTCCGGCTGTGTATGTCTATTGGGCTTGAGGGGGGGGGGGGGGGAGATGAGTTTACCCTCGGGGTGTTTCACACAGTGGGGTATCCCAGTTCAGGGTGCACCGGGGGAGGAGAGTAAGCCTGTCCTGGAGTCTCATAGACTCCAATGATTTCACACAGTGGGGTATCCCAGTTCGAGGTGCACCGGGGGAGGGGAGTAAGCCTGTCCTGGAGTCTCATAGACTCCAATGATTTCACACAGTGGGGTATCCCAGTTCAGGGTGCACCGGGGGAGGAGAGTAAGCCTGTCCTGGAGTCTCATAGACTCCAATGATTTCACACAGTGGGGTATCCCAGTTCAGGGTGCACCGGGGGAGGAGAGTAAGCCTGTCCTGGAGTCTCATAGACTCCAATGATTTCACACAGTGGGGTATCCCAGTTCAGGGTGCACCGGGGGAGGAGAGTAAGCCTGTCCTGGAGTCTCATAGACTCCAATGATTTCACACAGTGGGGTATCCCAGTTCAGGGTGCACCGGGGGAGGGGAGTAAGCCTGTCCTGGAGTCTCATAGACTCCAATGATTTAAACAGACCTTCAGCATCATTTAATGAAAAGCCCAAACCCTTAAACTGTTCCCCAGCATTTAAAATTAATATATTTTTAGTTTTTAGTCACTTATTATTCTTTTCTCCACTGGGCTGCAACTCTGTTCAGGACACTAGGATACGGCGCCACCATCTTGCCTCAGAAGCATCACTTACTGAGGAGAGCGGGATAAAGTGCAGGGGGCGGGGTTATAGCTGGGCTTTGCACAGACAGAGCAGAGCTGGCGTCGGGGGAAGGGACAGCAATCCCAGAATACAGAGCAATACAGTCAGAAGACACTTCCTGTTTGCAGGCTGTCTGATGCTCCATGAGTCACCATCTTGGATGTTTAAAGGCTAATAACATGCAGTAGATGCAGGCAGGATGATTTTTAATGTGGGCAATCTGTATGTACAGGGGGGAGCATATATGATAGACTCTTATTCAGGGTGAACGTCCGCTTTAAACCAGACCGACACAACAAACAGTGCTCATATGCATCTCTCCTCAGGGCAATTCAAATTGCTGCTAATAAAAATCATTTACCTTTTTCTAACTCCTGCTGTAGTAAATTTTAGAAACAAAATGGCGGCTCATGCATCTGCAAACAGGAAGTGCTGCTATTACTGTGCATTGTCAGTTGAATCCAGGCAGCAGCATGACTGAGATGCTGGGAGAGGAAGCTCCATCCTGTGCCAGGATGTTGGTCTGGTTCCAGTTTGGGATGCCCGGCCTCCCACAGCGACCTGTGAAGCCTGAAATATGGCAAAATACTCACCCATCCATGGCCCATCAGCCCCTTCTGCTGCTTGCAGAGCCGGGCTCGCGTCAGTGGTGAGCAGTACAGTTTGCATGGCGAGGCGCACTCACCCGCTCAGGAGATTAGTAGTCGCCATGGGGACGGGCATGCGTGTTAAAGTGGACCTCCAGTCACTTTAGATGGGGGTGGAACACCATGAAAGCCAATGGCTGTGGTAAGTTTCCACCTGTGATGCTGGAAGTGTTTTCATATTTATTATTCCAGATCAGCTCGGCAGAGAGGACGGGGGCATCCCGCACACGAAACCTTATACCCGGCCCTGTGCCCGCAGCTCCTCCGCTTACTAACCCGTCTCTATCTTACAGCCGACGCGTCCGTCCAGCTCGGCAGCCTCCAGCGGCACAGCCGGGGCCTCCGGATCGGCCTCAGCATCATGCGGAGAGATCAGCAGCAGCGAGCCCAGCACCCCGGCCCAAACTCCCCTGGCCGCCCCCGTCATCCCCACCCTCACCTCTCCGGTGGCGCCCATGCCCGCTCCCGGGCCCAGCAAGGTAAGCGGGTAAAATGATTCTCCTTCATCACGATACTGACGTTGGTTTCTTATTCGCCAGTTTCTTCGTGTTTATGCTTATTTCCCGCCTTCTTTAACCCTTCTAGTGCCAGCTACGTGAGTCTCACGTAGCTAACTTTAAACCCCCATAAAACAAAACTATAAAAGATACAGACTTACCTGACCCCTCTTTTGATAGTGCCAGCGATTCACTTCAAGAATCAGCTGTTTTATTTTCGCCCCCAAGCCTCTGATCTTCAGGAGGGGGCCCGGAATAGCCCCCCCCCACCCCCCCGGCATCTGAAAGAAAAAACACAAACTCACCTCGCAGCCCGATGGCTCTCCCCGGGTCTTCTCTTCATCAGGGGGGCTCCGATCCCCCCCCCCCACCCCCTGGACTTACCACTCTTCAGGTGAGGACCAGCAACGGGCCCTCACCGTCCTCTCTGACGTCATCCAGCTCCTCGGGTTACCGGCACCCGGGGCTCCGATCTGTCAGTTGTCGGTAGCGATCGGAACAGGGAGGGAGGCAGGCAGGGAGGCTCCGATCACTACCGACAACTGTCATCTGCAGCGGCGCGGGACACTGGATCAGGGGTAAGTATAAGTCAAAAAAGAATAATAAAGAATTTTGTGTCTGTCTTTTTTTACTTTTAACTATCTGTGAACTGGTAAGGGGTCCGTGAGACCCCTTATACCAGTTCACAAGACTCTGGGTCTGGCAAGTCACCTGCGGCTAGCAGGTGACTTGCCACAACCCCCAGCCCCCCCATTACCTGCCTCCCCAACAACGGCTAGCGGGGGGCAGAAGGGCCCGGGCCACTTAGTGGATATGTGGGCTAGTAGCCTACAGGGCCAGGGACCACCAACGCTGGCCCCTGCGCCCTGTTCTACAAGCCCCCATAGCTGGTCCGGGTCGGTAATGCTGGGTAAGGGGGACCCTACGTCATTTTTTGGGGGGATTTTAACCCTTAAAATTCCAAAAAAAATGAGGTTCCCCCCCCCCCCCACTGCTGTTTCCTGGGCAGGAGAGGGTGTCTACCAATACATATGTGGTACCATTGTAACCGGGAGAAATAGGGCTTTCACACGCAATAATATTTTATTAACAAACTTACATTTTTTATTACAAAAAAACACTACAAATTGTAAAAAATAGATTTTTTTTAATTTTTTTGCACATATTTCACCCAAAAGTATTGAGAATACACTAAAAAAAAAGGCCAAACAAGACATTTCATGTTGAAGCCCAGACTCTGCTGAGCAAAAACCATATATAATTTTCCTGGAAAATCCCTGAAAATCCCTTCAAAAATCCAGGTTGAACATGTGTAGCGCAAAAACGTGAAAAGTAGTCTGGCGACAGAGTGTGACAAACAAATCTAGGTAGGTTGGCACTCAAAGGGTTAAAAGGGAAATGTCCATAAATGATGCCAGTAATTCCATAAAGTGCTCTGACCAATATTGCATTAAAACTGGCGCAAATCCTGAATTAGCTGGCACAAAATGGGCATCAAAATGGGCAATAAGGAATGTGATTTTAAGGGGTTACGTATATACTCGAGTATAGGTCGACCCGAATATAAGCCGAGGCACCTCATTTTACCACAAAAAACTGGAAAAAGTTATTGACTCGAGTATAAGCCGAGGGTGGGAAATGCAGGCTGTGGATGTGATGACAGCAGCCATTAGGGACTCGGGTATAGGGGTCCAAGGGATGAAAAGGGGGCCCGGCTAGGTGGCCCTAATAATGGCCACTGACCTGAGACATGCAGGTTGCCACACTATTACTGCTGGTGTTGCTTATAAATGAGAGTGCCCCCCCCCCCCCCCCCCCCAGGCTGGTTTGCGCTGGGGCCCAATTCAAACTAGGGGCCAAGCCGTCACACATAGGTTTCTATCATCTTCTCTTCCTTCATGTTTCCTCATTACCCCTCTCTCCCTTTTCTAAATTTACTACTTTACTACTTTTTAAATTCTCTTTTCCACATTCTGTCCATCTCTTGTTCCAACTTCTGGAAGTATTACTCTTTTTCCCATCTTTTCGTCTCCTCAGGTTGGCCCTGGATATCATATGTGTGCTCGCTTGGCATCATTAACAGTTAACAACAATTAAAAATAAAAAAAACCCAGTGGCCCCCCCCACACTTACCCGCCGCCACTGCCTCCGCCGCCGCTCTCACAAACGCGCGCTGGCCACCTCCGTTCCCTCTGCCGCCGCCACTGCCTCCGCCGCCGCTCTTACAAACGCGCGCTGGCCACCTCCGTTCCCTCTGCCGCCGCCACTGCCTCCGCCGCCGCTCTCACAAACGCGCGCTGGCAACCTCCGTTCCCTCTGCCGCCGCCACTGCCTCCGCCGCCGCTCTTACAAACGCGCGCTGGCCACCTCCGTTCCCTCTGCCGCCGCGACTGCCTCCGCCGCTCTTACAAACGCGCACTGGCCACCTCCGTTCCCTCTGCCGCCGCGACTGCCTCCGCCGCCGCTCTTACAAACGCGCGCTGGCCACCTCCGTTCCCTCTGCCGCCGCGACTGCCTCCGCCGCCGCTCTTACAAACGCGCGCTGGCCACCTCCGTTTCCTCCGCCGCCGCCACTGCCTCCGCCGCCGCTCTTACAAACGCGCGCTGGCCACCTCCGTTCCCTCCGCCGCCGTCACTGCCTCCGTCGCCGCTCTTACAAACGCGCGCTGGCCACCTCCGTTCCCTCCTCCGCCGCCACTGCCTCCGCCGCCGCTCTCACAAACGCGCGCTGGCCACCTCCGTTCCCTCTGCCGCCGCGACTGCCTCCGCCGCCGCTCTCACAAACGCGCGCTGGCCACTTCAGTTCCCTCTGCGGCTGCCTCCGCCGCCGCTCTCACAAACGCGCGCTGGCCACCTCCGTTCCCTCTGCCGCCGCCACTGCCTCTGCCGCCGCCACTGCCTCCGCCGCCGCTCTTACAAACGCGCGCTGGCCACCTCCGTTCCCTCCGCCGCCGCTCTCACAAACGCACGCTGGCCACCTCCGTTCCCTCTGCCGCCGCGACTGCCTCCGCCGCCGCTCTCACAAACGCGCGCTGGCCACCTCCGTTCCCTCTGCGGCTGCCTCCGCCGCCGCTCTTACAAACGCGCGCTGGCCACCTCCGTTCCCTCTGCCGCCGCCACTGCCTCCGCCGCCGCCACTGCCTCCGCCGCCGCTCTTACAAACGCGCGCTGGCCACCTCCGTTCCCTCTGCCGCCGCCACTGCCTCCGCCGCCGCTCTTACAAACGCGCGCTGGCCTCCTCCGTTCCCTCTGCCGCCGTCACTGCCTCCGCCGCCGCTCTTACAAACGCGAGCTGGCCACCTCCGTTCCCTCCGTCACTGCCTCCGCCGCCGCTCTCACAAACGCGCGCAGGAACTTCCTGGTTGTTGCGCGCCAGTTGGTGGGCGTGCCCCATGTGGTCGGCGTCCAATAGAAACAATGGACGCCTCCCACCAACCTGCGCGCGTGAGAGCGGCCACTGACTCGAGTATAAGCCGAGGCGGCTTTTTTCAGCCCAAAAACTGGGCTTCTACTCGAGTATATACGGTAAATGGCTCTGGGCCACTGATGTAAGGGCGTCAGCTGACACGGGGGGGCCGCCTGCATGGCATACAGCTGAGTTCAGCCTGGACCATTGTGGCCACTTTAATGCCGGTTTTATAGCCACAACAACTTTGGGCCAGGCCGAACTCAACTGTAGGGGGCGCCCCTGTGTCAGCTGGTGCCGTGACATCAGCCACATAGAATTCCTGGCATCATTTATGGACATTTCCCTTTTAAAGAAGGCGGGAAATAAGTATAAACACGAATAAGAAACTGGCTTTATCCAGGTCATGGGATATCTGTGATAATGAATCAAGGCAACCAGACTTGCAGTGTTATTTTCTCATGTCATGTGACTGGCTAGACCTCCACCCATTGGGTGATGCTGATCCAGCAATGAGCTGCCAACACAATGTGTCTCCTCAGCTGCTTTCAGCGCTGTTCTGTACCACTCGCTTCTATTGACTCTCAGCCCCCCCCCCCCCCCCCCCGCGCTGGCTGGGAGCAGGAGCGCGCACCCGTATCGGCCAGGTGCTGAGGAAATTGCTTATAACAGGAGGAGGAGCTTAGTGCTGGATCGCCATGACCTCATGACTATATTTGATTTATGAAATTGCCCACAGATGGGCTTTAAAGTGGACCAAAACCCAGGACCGATGCTGAGGATGTGAGAGCTGCCCGTTGCATGATGCAGTCATGGCGGGCGGCTCTTATTGGGCGAGAGCCCTGCATGCACCGCTGGAGAGCGAAAAGGTGAGTTTTATGGACGCCCTTGGGGGCTTTCACAATTTCGGGATGCCCCAGGAGAAAGCCAGTGGCCGGCCCTGGAATCTTTTAGGATCCAGGCCCGCCGCTGCTGGGTCTTGTTCCACTTTAAAGAGGCCTAAAACCTACAATCCTGATTTTTGGGGAGGGGGGATATGCTTATTTGGGATGCCGCTCGGTGTACTTGCCTCCACCCGACTGGCTGTGTTCCCCACTCATGGGGCAAGAAGGGGGCTGCAGAGTGCGGCTTAGCCACAGCCAAGGGGCGGAGCTACGTAACAATGCAGATCGGGAGGGGGGGGGGGGGTTCCCAAATCAAGATGCCCCCCCGGGAAATCTCATTATATATGAGTTCTGGTCTGCTTTATATTACACACTAACCAATAGAATGTTAAGCCATAACCCTGGGTGTGTCCGCAGGAGGAGGAGAACCTGCGGGCCCAGGTGAAGGACCTGGAGGAGAAGCTGGAGACGCTGAAGATGAAGAGGGCCGAGGACAAGGCCAAGCTCAAGGAGCTGGAGAAGTCCAAGCTACAGCTGGAGCAGCTGCAGGAATGGAAGAGCAAGATCCAGGAGCAGCAAGCGGACCTACAGCGACAGCTCAAGGAGGCCAAGAAGGTGGGTGGCCCACGCCTCATAGAAGCGGACTGTCTGTGACCCCGCCCACTTTCTTACTGTATGTGACCCCGCCCCCTTTACTGTCTATGACCCCTCCCCCTTTCTTACTGTCTGTGACCCCGCCCCCTTTCTTACTGTCTGTGACCCCGCCCACTTTCTTACTGTCTGTGACCCACCCCCTTTCTTACTGTCTGTGACCCCGCCCCCTTTCTTACTGTCTGTGACCCCCCGCCCCCTTTACTGTCTGTGACCCCACCCCCTTTTACTGTCTGTGACCCCGCCCCCTTTATTACTGTCTGTGACCCCGCCCACTTTACTGTCTGTGACCCCGCCCCCTTTACTGTCTATGATCCTGCCCCCCCCTTTACTGTCTATGATCCTGCCCCCCCCTTTACTGTCTATGATCCTGCCCCCCCTTTTACTGTCTATGATCCTGCCCCCCCTTTTACTGTCTATGACCCCGCCCCCTTTACTGTCTGTGACCCCGCCCGCTTTCTTACTGTCTGTGACCCCGCCCACTTTACTGTCTGTGACCCCCCGCCCCCTTTACTGTCTATGATCCTGCCCCCCCTTTTACTGTCTATGACCCCGCCCCCTTTTACTGTCTATGACCCCGCCCCCTTTTACTGTCTATGACCCCGCCCCCTTTTACTGTCTATGACCCCGCCCCCTTTTACTGTCTATGATCCTGCCCCCCATTTTACTGTCTATGATCCTGCCCCCCATTTTACTGTCTATGACCCGCCCCCTTTCTTACTGTCTGTGACCCCGCCCCCTTTCTTACTGTCTGTGACCCCGCCCCCTTTCTTACTGTCTGTGACCCCGCCCCCTTTCTTACTGTCTGTGACCCCGCCCCTTCCTTACTGTCTATGACCCCGCCCCCTTTCTTACTGTCTGTGACCCTGCCCCCCATTTTACTGTCTATGACCCTGCCCCCTTTTACTGTCTATGACCCCGCCCCCCCCCCTTTTATGGTCTATGACCCTGCCCTCCCTTTTACCTTCTGTGACCCCGCCCACTTTCTTACTGTCTCTGACCCCGCCCACTTTCTTACTGTCTGTGACCCCGCCCACCCTTTTACCTTCTGTGACCGGTAGCAGAGTGGCCACAGCCAGGAAGTGACACTCCCCCCATCTTGTTGTTACTCCAGGAAGCCAAGGACGCCCTGGAGGCCAAGGAGCGTTACATGGAGGAGATGGCGGACACGGCGGACGCCATAGAGATGGCCACTCTGGATAAGGAGATGGCGGAGGAGAGGGCGGAGTCTCTGCAGCAAGAGGTGGAGACCATGAAGGAGAAGGTGGAGGAGCTCACCATGGACCTGGAAATCCTGAAGCACGAGATAGAGGAGAAAGGTATGCAATAAAATGTATAGGAAAAGTATGGCAAGAGGGATAAAGTGCAAAGTGGTCACAATCAAATTGTATACAAAGAACACATCACCTAATAATAGTGAGTCCCCGGGATGTCCCCCATATAGCAGAGCCAAGGAATGGGTCCCCACGCGTTCCGTAGTACGGCCTCCGACTACTTTCTCAAGGTCGGAGGAGGAGAAAGGTGAGAACAACACCCCAGCCTTAGGGCAAGTCCTCCCGGATCGCAGGGAGATTCATTAAAGAGGAACAACCGAGTCTAAAAGACTTCATGGCCAGCAAGTCTCACTCCTGCATACCGAATTGGGGTGCCCCGCTGTATGAACCCCCTGATCCCCCGTTTCACTTACCTGCTCCTGCATCCTCGCTCACCTCTAGCTGTGTGTGTACTCGCGCCAGGCCTTTCTAAATGGCCGGCGTGGGCATGCCCACAGCTGGAAACTGATGCTGCCAGTGACACACTCGCTTCCCTTCAGTCGCCAGCAGAGACGTGAGGGAGCCGAGTGAAAAGGAGAGTGCTGATTGGCTGAGTGGATGATTTTGGCCTCTGCTGTGGGAACGACAAGAAGGGGAGTTTTTATGGGGCCCTGGGGGGTTGCACTCAGCAGGGCATCCAAAATTGGATGCCCGCCTGACAGGATCAATACCCCGGAGAGTGAAATTCCTGGGGGGTGTTTCCTGGACCAAAACGCAGGTGTTTGTCTATCCTGGGTTTTGTAACTTACCCCTGGTGCATTTCTGTGCGTTTGGGATGCCCCACAGTAACCCCACAGATCCCAAGTTATTCATACCTGAATGCCATCCATACACACGTGCCGGCATATTAATGATTAGACACAGAGCTCAGCAATGGGGAACAATAGCGGGCGTATACCCAGTGCCCTTTAGGTTGGGGTGCGCTCCTCCCCCCAGCCTATATAAATAGCTGCGGGAGCGCGGCTCAGCCCAGAGATGCTGGGATGCAGCCACCATTGTTCATGTCGCTGTGGGAACCAGGACAAAGGTGCGTTTTGCAGCGACGGGGGGGGGGGGGGGGGGGTCACACAGTGGTGCATCCCAATATTTGGGAGGCCAGCAGGGTTTTGTTCCGCTTTAAAGTGGACTAAGATCCACTTAAGACAAAATGCGTGTTGGTGCAGTCACATGACTACCAGCAAAAGTCTTAAAGGAGCCACAGCACTTAACCCTGTTAGCTTGCAGACCAGCCTATAATCTGTCTCTAAACTTGGTTAAAAACAGAGGACTCGGTCACACACATGACTACCAGCAGCCAATCCTGTATCGGGAGTATGGATTGGCCACCATCAATCAGTTGGCGCCAGGTCCTGAATGAGAACCGATGATACAGGGATAGTTTTAAAGGGACGATCCTGTCTAAATAGCTCTGGTGTTTCGTGAGAGCAGCCATGAAGTGGACCGCTGGTTGTGCACTTTAAAGTGGATCTAAACATCTCATAGACTCATAGGGCCGGCTCATTCCCCGGGACATACTGACCTGGGATTCCCCACTGTGCCAAACCCCGTCATTGGCCCGAAATTCTCAGCTGCCTCTCTTGAGCCCCCATGCATGGCTGACGCCAGCATCACTCGCATACTCATTACGCCTACTGCAACTGCATGGCTGTGCCGGGCCATGTGAGCGATGCCGCGCGCAGCCGATGAATGTGAGCGATGGCACGCGCAGCCGCTGAATGTGAGCGATGCCGCGCGCAGCCGATTAATGTGAGCGATGCCGCGCGCAGGCGGTGAATGTGAGCGATGCCGCGCTCAGCCGATGAATGTGAGCGATGCCGCGCTCAGCCGATGAATGTGAGCGATGCCGCGCGCAGGCGGTGAATGTGAGCGATGCCGCGCTCAGCTGATGAAAGTGAACGATGCCGCACTCAGCCGATGAATGTGAGCGTTGCCGCGCTCAGCCGATGAATGTGAGCGATGCCGCGCTCAGCCGATGAATGTGAGCGATGCCGCACTCAGCCGATGAATGTGAGCGATGCCACACGCAGCCAATGAATGTGAGCGATGCCACGCTCAGCCGATGAATGTGAACGATGCCACGCGCAGCCGATGAATGTGAGCGATGCCGCGTGCAGCCGATGAATGTGAGCGATGCCGCGCGCAGCAGATGAATGTGAGCGATGCCGCGCGCAGGCGGTGAATGTGAGCGATGCCGCGCTCAGCTGATGAAAGTGAACGATGCCGCACTCAGCCGATGAATGTGAGCGTTGCCGCGCTCAGCCGATGAATGTGAGCGATGCCGCGCTCAGCCGATGAATGTGAGCGATGCCGCACTCAGCCGATGAATGTGAGCGATGCCACACGCAGCCAATGAATGTGAGCGATGCCACGCTCAGCCGATGAATGTGAACGATGCCACGCGCAGCCGATGAATGTGAGCGATGCCGCGTGCAGCCGATGAATGTGAGCGATGCCGCGCGCAGCAGATGAATGTGAGCGATGCCGCGTGCAGCCGATGAATGTGAGCGATGCCGCGCGCAGCCGATGAATGTGAGCGATGCCGCGCGCAGCCGATGAATATGAGCGATGCCGCGCGCAGCCGATGAATGTGAGCGATGCCGCGCGCAGCCGATGAATGTGAGCGATGCTGCGTGCAGCCGATGAATGTGAGCGATGCCGCGCGCAGCCGATGAATGTGAGCGATGCCGCGCGCAGCCGATGAATGTGAGCGATGCCGCGCTCAGCCGATGAATGTGAGCGATGCCGTGCGCAGCCAATGAATGTGAGCGATGCCGCGCGCAGCCGATGAATGTGAGCGATGCCGCGCGCACCCGATGAATGTGAGCGATGCCGCGCGCACCCGATGAATGTGAGCGATGCCGCGCGCACCCGATGAATGTGAGCGATGCCGCGCGCACCCGATGAATGTGAGCGATGCCGCGCGCACCCGATGAATGTGAGCGATGCCGCGCGCACCCGATGAATGTGAGCGATGCCGCGCGCACCCGATGAATGTGAGCGATGCCGCGCTCAGCCGACAAGTGCAGCTGGGATTCCATTCAGCTTCTCCAACCACACACGCATAGCTGGAGAAGCTGATTGGATGACAGCCGCACATGCTCCGTTGGACCGAGAGGTGAGTTTTACTGGGCGAACGGTGGGGCCTCCCAAACCGAACCCTGGATAGTGAAAATCTGAGGTTTTGGTCCACTTTAAAGAGGACCTACAGGTCCGAACTAATACAACTCTCTCTGGTCCTGTGTCACATGCATGGCTTCCTGGCCAATCAGTGTGCTCAGATCCGCTCCCTCCCACTCGTCTTAGGATCGGCTAAGACTCTACTCTAGCTGAGTCCCTATGAGCGGACCCCTCTGTGCCGGCGGCCGCATCCCTGCTACCCTCTAACAGGGAGCGCGCCCGCCACTCACAAATGCCTAGAGCTCGATCCCTGCTAAAGGTCTGGCAGTGTCGCCGCTCGCACATGCGCCGGTGGAGAAGGTGAGTTTACTGGGTGACCCTGGGGAGGATTTACACAGGGAATGTGGATGCCCCAGGAAAAGCCTGTATGCCTGTCCTGGAGTCTCATAGACCCCAGGGTGTGTTTTGGTCCACTTTAACGATGGCCAGTCTGGATGCCTCAGGAGGAGCGAGTATGCCTGTCCTGGAGTCTCATAGACTCCAGTGTGAGTTTTGGTCCACTTTAAGATTCAGGTTGGCAGAATCTGGATGCCCCAGGAGGAGCGAGTATGCCTGTCTTGGAGTCTCATAGACTCCAGGGTGGTGGGTTTTGGTCCACTTTAACGATGGCAGTTTAGCAATGACAGGTTTGTGAGGAGTAACAATGGCACGTCCCCTCTATTCTAAGCATACAGCACGTCCTGCTCCAGACATATTCATAACGTGTGGGTATACCTCCGCCTTCAGCGCCGTGCATTGCAGATCATGAAGAAAAAAAGCTCCTCCCGGCCCTACATATAACGGAGGACCTCCCACAATCCCCCAGATTTCTCTGCAGTGCTGAAACTGCGAAGACATGAAGTATCACGCTCTCGCAGGCGAGCGGGGCTTGACAGCCCGAGGCCCTGCGGGACTATTTCCACCCGTCCTCTCTGAAATCACAATGCCTCCCAGCCTGGGCTGCGTTGGTCGGGTGAAGGTAGGCAGCACCTGGTGTGCTTACGGAGCTAGACTCCACCGCAATCCCCCACCATAGGGTAGGCGGTTTAGGCTGATGGTGAGCCTCCAGTGGATGCCCCTCCCGCATTATTGTCCCGTACCCCGCGTAGTGCTGGACCCTATTATCGGGTCGCCATTCTCCTTCATTTCCCCATCTACTTAAAGGGAAAAGAAAGGGGGGGGGGTATGTGTGTGGCGGTCCCAGTGTACCAGTGTGTCACGCTCGTGGCCTCTATTCTGCCCTTTATTAGCTCAGAGATGTCAGAGCCGCGCTACTTGCTCCTTATTTCGGCTGCCGCTGTGTGTTTATTCTAAGTATGTCACACACCCCACTTCAATCATTAATTATTACACTTGGGTAACTCCACCAGCAGGTGGCGACGTGCAGAGAAGTCATGAAAAACAAGCCCCTCCTGGTCTATACTTTCCTGGTACCTCTCACTCATTCCCCAGTTTTTCTTCTCTGCAAGATGGCGACAAGACAGAAGAAAGAAGTCTCCTGCTTGCAGGTAACACCCCGCCCCCCCCCCCCCCATGGTCTATTTCTGCCCGGTTCTATTGTTTTTAATCCCCTGATTGTTTGGTAGCCTCCCAGCTTAGGCTGTAGGCCGGGCAAGGGTAGATGGCACTCATGGTGCCCAGGAGATTAGCTCCTCCGCTCGACCCCATATTATGGGGCATAGCGGTGATCCGGTTGGTGATCCGGACGTGGGATGCCCCAGCCCTCATTTGCCCTTAGGACCACAACAAATAGTACAGTGGCTAGAAGAGTGAACTCTGAGTGATGACCAACAGTAGACCACTGGTTCAAGACCCTGTTCATGCCAGTCCTAACAGTTGTTAGTTTTATGTGTTTGGATGTGACTGGTTGTGGCGCTTGGCCTGTTTGTGTGTGTGTGGACGGGTGTCTGTGCTGTGTTGGGCCGTTTGGCATCCGTTTTTACTTGTGGATCTTCTCGCTTTATTTTTATTTTTTAGGCCTAGCTGGCATATTGTCCGGGCGGTCGGGCGAGGGCTTTGCCGGCCCGCCACCTTGGTGTTCCACTTGGGGCGGGCGCCATGATGGGCGCCCGTCCTTTGAGGTGATCGGGGATGGGGGTGGATCCTCCTCGGCGCTCGCAGCGTTCCCTTGTCAGCGGGGGGGGGGAACGGGCGGCACGTGTGCCGGCGGTCCGTCGGTTTTTTCTCTGCGGGCGCCATCTCTTGATGGCTCTCGCTGCTCGGGGATGGGCGGGGCCGCGTCTTGCGCGGCCCGCGCCGTTACTGGGAAGGGGGCGGGGCCGCTGCGCTCCCGCGTTTCTGTGGGCCCGCCCCTCGTCTCCCCGTCGTTCCTTGGCGGTGCTGCTCGGGTCTGGTCGGGGCCTCCATCTAGCTGCGGGGCTAAGGAGGCCTTTGTTATCTCTGCGGGGTCTTTGCTATGCAGGACTTGAGGTCGGCTGTTGTTTAAGGTAGCCCTGCAGATTGATTATTATTATTATTATGCTTGGATTGTGTTCTGGCATGTGGGCTCTTTATTTATTGTACGGTATTTCCCCTGTGTGTGTTGTGCTGGAATGTTTGTTGTCTTTTTTTTGTTTTACAGATCTTGGGATCCCATCCTTCAGGGCTCTCCCGGACTTATATACCTGGCTAGTTTGGGCTTTTTAGGTTATCACATTCCTTATTTGGTCCCATGATCAGGACTTTTAAATTTATATCTGTATATTGAATTATAAAGGGGCATCCCGGGTCGCTTACGGCGTAAATCCCTGGGTTCAGTAAATAACCATAAATTCACCATAGGGAGGCTACCTCAGATATTGGGAATGGTCCTGCGGGGCAGTCCAAGCTGTGCGGGGGGTGTGGGACTCCGCTCCCAGGGGATGATGTCATTATTTGCATTCCATGTGCTCGGCGGAACATTGAGCGCCAGTCCGGCACCCTGGTGCCCGGTACTTCGTCATCCGCGCCATCCCCCTCTCCTCGCCTGTTCAGGACCCCGTGTGACGTGGTCACTGGGGCTGATCCGCATTCGGACGTATGTGCCCGATTGGCCGTCCTGAGTGGCACAGGACCAGTGTAAGTTGCCCACCATGCCACACGTTTAAGTCTTGAGAAGATGTTCTCCGCTGTGGTCGCTCAGAAGGTTTCGGCTAAACGGAAGCACCTGTCTCCGCCTACGCCGGACTCAGATGAGGAGGTTATTGAGGATCTGGATTGGCCAGATCGTCCTCTTGAAGGAGGTGAGCTGGTCAGCAGTTGCTGGGCGATGAAGGTGGCCCAACCGAGGGGTCGTTCCTGATACGTCGTCCATTCTGGCCCAGATGTTTGAAGTTTTGGATTTGGTTCCTCCTGAAACTGCTCCTCGACCTAAGGGTCAGGTTTTTGGAGTGTCCAAGCCGCGCTTGGAGTTTCCCAGTCAACAGCATTTCGAGGATGTTATCCTTAAGGAATGGGAGCAGCCTACGCGTCTCGTTGGGGTGTCTCCTAGCTGGGATAGGATGAATCCCTTTCCGGCGGACATGGTGAAGTGTTGGTCTGTCCCTCTCGAGGTTGATGCCCAGGTTTTGGGACTATCTAATACGGCGGTTGTACATTCTCCTGACACAACTTCTCTTAAGGACGGCGAGGATCGCGGGATTGATCAGCTGGCCCGCCATGGTCTTGTCTGTGCGGGTTCGGTATTGAGGCCTGTTTGTGCTTCGGCACTTTTATCATTGGCTGTTAGGTCTATTGTCAGGGATTTATGTGTGGATCTTGATCCTACTTGTATTGAGTTTCTTGCCCTTAAGCGTTGTGAATCCTTCGTTTCATTTATTCTTGCCGCTCAGGATGATGCCATGTTAATGTGTGGCAGGGCTACGGCTCTGTTGGTAGCTATCCGCCGCTCAGTGTGGCAGTGGACTGCTGATTTTAATTCCAAGAGATCGCTCACGGCTCTTCCCTTTCTGGGTTTGAGACTTTTCAGGAGAGGAGCTTGATTCTGTTGCCAAGGGAGGTAAGTTTCCTCAGCGCAAGAAATTTCGTCGTTCCTTTCGGGGAGCCAGAGCCGGCAGGGGTGCGGGCTTCTCTGCTTCCAGGGGTGCCAGCTGGAACAGGGGTAAAAGGCCGTCCCGTTCACGTCTGGGGCGCCAAGCCCAAGCCAGCTGCCAAGCCCGCTCAGCAATGAGGGGGCGCCCTCACCCTTACGGGTGGGGGGACGGCTACGACTCTTCTCCCGGGTATGGGACCAGGAGGTCTCGGACAGATGGATCCGGGAGGTGGTGTCGGCCGGTTTCAAGCTGGAGTTCGAGTTCCGCCCTCCTCCAAGGTTTCTTCAGGTATCGTGTCCCTTCAGATCCTTTGGTCGCGCAGGGGCTCCTGGCGGCGGTAAGGAATCTTCTGGAATTGGCAGTCATCTGCCCGGTCCCTCCTTCGGAGGTGGGGCGCGGGTATTATTCCAATCTCTTCACTGTACCCATAAAGGATGGGTCGTTCCGCCCCATCCTGGATTTGAAGTTTGCTCAACTGGTTTATTCGTCCCCGGAGGTTTCGCATTGAAAATCTGCGGTCTGCGATCAGTTCTCTTCGGCAGGGGGACTTTATGACGTCCACAGACATCAAGGATGCATACCTTCACATTCCGATTTTTCCGGCTCACCAGAGGTTGCTTCGCTTTGTGGTGGAGGATCGGAGTTTTCAGTTTGTAGCTCTTCCATTTGGCCTCACCTCGGCTCCGAGAGTGTTCACCAAGGTGTTGGCGGGCATGATGGCTCTGCTCTGAGCTCAGGGAATTCGCATTGTGCCTTATTTGGACGATCTTCTCATCATGGCTCCGTCATTCAGTAAAAGCGGAAGTGGACACCAGCACGGTGGTGTCTATGCTGGAGAGGTTCGGCTGGGTGATCAGCTACCCCAAGTCCTCTCTGTTTCCGGCCAGGGTGGTGACCTTTCTGGGGATGTCCTTGGACTCTTGCCAGCACAGAGTTTTCTACCTCAGGCCAAGGTTCTTTTGATTCAGGAATTGGTTCAGCTTGTGGTGGATGGTCTTCTTTCCAATCCTCGCCCGTCCATCCGGCTAGGGATGAGATTGGTGGGGTTGATGGTAGCTTCTTTCAAGGCAGTTCCATTCGCGCAGTTTCACACGCGGGCGCTTCAGCTTCATCTGTTGGCGTCTTGGGACCGGCGACCGCGGTCGTTGGATCGGTCCTTCCGGATGTCCCCCCGGGTTCGGCAGTCTCTTCTGTGGTGGATGGTCTCGGACAATCTTCTGACGGGCAGGTCATTTCTGACCCCGCTTTGGGAAACTGGCACCACGGACGCCAGATTGTCAGGATGGGGAGGTTTCTGGAAGGATCTTTGGTTCCGGGGGCGGTGGGGTCCTCAGGAAGCCCACTTGCCCAACAATGTTCTGAAGTTGAGAGCCATCAGGTTGGTTCTGTCTCACTTGACGCAGCATTTACAGGACCTGCCGGTTCAGGTTCGTTCGGACAATCGGACGGCGGTTGCTTACATCACTCACCAAGGAGGGACTCGCAGTCTGGGTGCCCTCAGGGAGGTGTCTCTGATCCTGGTTTGGGCAGAGTCTCATGTCCCTTGCATCTCGGCAGTGTACATTCCAGGAGTGCAAAACACGGAGGCGGACTTTCTGAGCCGGTGTTCTTCCCGCCGGGGGGAATGGTCTCTCCACCCCCAGGTGTTTCGGTCGCTTTTTCTCCGGTGGGGGACGCCGGAGGTGGATCTGTTGGCCTCTCGTCACAATCACAAGCTTCCGACATTCGTGTCGCTTTCTCAGGATCCTCTGGCTCTGGCGGCGGATGCCATGGCTTTGAGCTGGGGGGACCTGGGGTTTCTTTTTCTGTTTCCTCCGATTCCCATGCTAGGCAGGGTGTTGCGAAAGTTGGTTCTGGAAGGGGTTCCCGCCATTCTCGTGGCTCCAAGGTGGCCAAGGCGGGTGTGGTTCGCAGACATCGTTCGTCTGGCAGTGGATCAGTTCGATCTGCCTCTTCGGCCGGATCTTCTCACTCAGGATCAACTATGTTACCCCAATTTACCAACGCTGGCTTTGACGGCTTGGCTGCTGAAACCTCCATCTTAAAGGAGGAAGGTCTTTCGGATTTGGTCATTCAGACTCTTATTAGTGCCAGGAAGAGGTCCTCTTCTACCATCTATTATAGGGCTTGGAGATCTTATATTGATTGGTGTGAGGCTAGATTTTTGCCCTGTCAGGTCTTTTCTGTTTCTAGGATTTTGGAATTTCTTCAATCTGGGCTGGACTCTTGTCTTCAGCTGAGTACTTTGAAGGGGAAGGTTTCTGCCTTGTCTATCTTTTTTCAAAAGGTCATTTGCACTCCATCCTTTGGTCAAGACTTTTTTTCCAGGGGGTTTCGCATCTGCGGCCCCCTAGGAAGCCTTTGCTCCCTGTTTGGGATTTGAATTTGGTTCTCTCTGCTCTTCCGGCTTCTCCTTGAGCCTTTGCAGGTTATTGTTCTTCCTACTCTGACTCAGAAGGTTGCCTTTGTTGGTGGCCATCACTTCTTTTCTGCTTGTCTCGAAGTTGGCCGCCTTGTTGGTTCAGGCTCTTCACTTTGAGAGACATCAGGTCAAGGTGGTTTTCCGCTTTAAACCGGACTTTCCTTCTAAGGTGGTCTCTGTTTTTCATTTTAACCAGGACATTGTTCTTCCTTCCTTGTGTCCTAAGCCTAGGAATGACAAGGAGAGGGTTTGCACTGTTTGGATGTGGTACGCTGGGTGAGGTACTGTTTGTTTACTTCTTCTTTTTTTCGTAAGACTGATGTCTTTTTCTTGGTGCCCTGTTGGGCCTAGTAAGGGTTTGGCTCCCGCTAAGTCTTCCGTTAGCAAATGGATTCGTCAGGCTGTTGTTGGGGCCTATTCTACCAAGGGGAAGGTTTCCCCTTTTTTTCGTATCACTGCTCATTCTACTCGTGTGGTTGGAGTGCCTTAAGTTTTTCAGCACCAGGCCTATGTTGAACAAGTTTGTAAGGCTGCTACCTGGTCTTCTGTTCACACTTTTTCTAAGTTTTTTTACTAGGTGATGTGCGGGCTTCAGCGGATGCTGTGTCTGGCCGCGAGGCTCTGCAGGCTGCAGTGGTTTGAGTTTTGCATTATGGCCTTGTTGGATACCCGCCCTTTTCTGGACACTGCTGTTGGATGTCCCAAGTGTAATAATTAATGATTGAAGTGGGGTGTGTGACATACTTAGAATAATACCATTTTGTGAATACTCACCTGTAAAATGGGTATTATAGGTATGTCACACACCCCACTTCACCCGCCCTTTTGGTATCCCGGATTCTTTATAGGGTGAAGTTTTCGTTTACAGTTTGAGGGTTTTTTCCTGGTACCTTGTCTTTACTGCTGTTTGAATACTGGGGAATGAGTGAGAGGTACCAGGAATGTATAGACCAGGAGGGGCTTGTTTTTCATGACTTCTCTGCACGTCGCCACCTGCTGGTGGAGTTACCCAAGTGTAATAATTAATGATTGAAGTGGGGTGTGTGACATACCTATAATACCCATTTTACAGGTGAGTATTCACAAAATGGTATTTTTACATTGTTTGCTGCATAACCTTGATGCCGCGGTGCCCGCACTTATTGTCTGTGTCCGCTCTATGGAACATTAGGCTCGTGGTTGCATCTTTGTCTTATTTTTACCTCAGAGCTTCGCGCTCTTTAGAATGGGCGGGGCCTTAGTTCAGTGTGCTTCGCGTCATGGCGGAGTATTTAGCCCGCCCTTCGAGCTTCGCCGGGCGCCATTTTGGTTAGCTTCGCGCGCACGCGTCGTGGCGGTCTCCTCCTCCACTTGAGCTGTAAGTGCCCTCGCGGGCGAATCCCTCTGTTTCTTGTCTGTCCATCTGCGCATGACCCTGACATCTCTTTCCCATTATGTGTTTCAGACGCTGAGTTCCCGGCGGCCTCTCCCGGCCTCATATACATATATATATATATATATATATATATATATATATATATATATATAGTTATACTCATACGTATAAGGAGCGGGCCTTCCCAAAATCTCCCACATTAATCAGCGGGTAGTTGGGGCATCCAGGGTTGCTTATTGCATAAATCCCTATTGATATCCTGTCTTTAAACAATCACAATATGGAGGCATCTCAGGATTGTGTTACCGGGTTACAGGACCGGCTGTGTATATTGTGCGGTCTCCTCATGCTGAGGCGGACGGGGCACGGGTCTGCGCGTCATGTTCTGAACAGACGCTGGAATTGCGAGCGACGCTTGCGGTTGTACCTCGCTCCTTCTCGCCCCTTTCCCCTTCCCTAAACCTCACTCCTGTTGAGTCTTGTACAAGTGGCGAGTTACAAATAGATACCTCTCCTAGACGGCCCACGCTTGTCCAGATTGTTGAAGGTCTGGCCGGATGGGTCCAGATAGACAACGGCCTTGGACTCCCGCGGCTTCGGCCTGTGCTATGGGCTCTGAGGACTCTTTCTCTACACGTGCTAGCGCCACGTCAGAAGAAGGGGACCTGTTCTCTGACCTAGGGTCCTCTGACGAGAGGCCGAGGTGTCAGGATGATGCTGGTCAGGACGACTGGGACCAGCTTGATATTGGCGGTATGTTACTCAGGATTTTTAATGTATTGTCCATTTCGCCTCCCGGTGCGGTCTCCAGGCCGAGAGGGGGGCGCTTCCATACTGCACCTGCGCTCACTTCCATGCTCTCGTACTTAGAGTGGGAATGTCCCACTGCACTTCAAAGGCCCCCGGAGGACTGGGTTTGGAAATACCCTTTCCCCCCGAGATGGTAGATATTTGGTCCTCGTCCCCATTAGTGGACGCACCGATTATTGGGGTTCCTAACCCCCCCTTCCTTACAGCTCCGGCTTACAGCTCCCTGCAGGACGCCGAGGATCGGCGCATTGATAGGCTAGCTTCCCACGCCTTTGCCTGTGCAGGCACGGTGCTGCGCCCTGTCTGTGCCGCGGCTATCACAGCAGTGGGCGCTAAGACTCTTATAAGAAAGATGCTGGAGCATCAGCCTGAAGATTTACCCTGGGAGGTGTTTTACACACTAGCTGTGATATTTTTGTTAAATTTATCCTTTTGGCTCTGGATGACACCATCAAAATGTGTGCGAGGACTTCTGCCCAAGTGGTAGCTATACGTCGCCTGCTCTGGCTTCGTCAGTGGGGGGCAGACGATGACGCTAAAAGGACCCTGACGGGGCTTCCCTTTAGAGGGCATCGCCTGTTTGGGGCCCGTCTGGACCTATTTGAGAATCAGGACAGTCCACCCAGTCAGGGGCGGCCGTCGCGACCTCCGCGGAGCAGGGATACCCCTCCTCCTCCATATCATAATGTTAAGCAGGAACCGGGGATGCCCCCTGCAGGGTCTGGTTCGGTATCCTGTCCCAGGAGTGACTTTCAATGCCCGGGGCCCTCTAGCCGGGCTAAGCCCATTTCCTTCCCCGAAAACCCTCATGCATGATGGGACGCCCTCACCACCTTACTCCTATCAGGAGGCATCCTGCCTCATTCTAGTGGCTTTAGGCGATAGTTCCTCCAGATATGGGATAGTGTTTGCTGGGTGGTCCTTCCCTGAGTCGGTCAGGAGGACTATGATCCCATGCCTTTCTTCAGGCATGGGAGCAGGCTTAACTGGGCCTGTCAGGTATGGCTTCCTTGCCAGAACGCCATTATCATGTAGAGACTGGGGCCCCTGCGCAGGTTTGCCCCTTCCTTCTCTCGAGGATGAGGGAGTCTATCTTCCTAACCCCTAGGGGGGTGTAGCATCTGTCTGTGCCCTATATTCCAGGGGCCCTCTGGCCGCTTGTGGCGTGTTCAGATTTTTATTCTAGATTCCAAGGTGTCTTCTGGATATTGAGCCCACTACTGCTGGGTATTGGTGGTCACTGACACCGTTGGGGCTTAGGCTGAGTCCCCTGTTGCGCCCATGTGCGCGCTAGGCTCTTGAAGGGTGTGATGTCTCACACGACACCAGGGGGCATCTACCAGGGGACCCATCAGGTCCTCCTGTTCCTTCACGAAAGGAGTTGTTTGGATGGACCTTGGCGAACTCTGGCCCTACTCTGTTCCATCCTCTAGTTCCTGGTTGTACCTGGATTAGGCTTCGCCTAGTGCCTTTTTCCCTTGGCTATAAGGATTTTACTGGAATGAGGCCTCTGGTCCTCCGTCCTGTCTAGTTATTTTCTCCAGACAGAATTGCATCTGGTGCGCTCGTTGGCGGCTGGTCCGTTGACATCACTTGTCTCTGTGATCTTTGGGCTCTGAGGCGTTTTAGCCATTAGTCCTGGATGAGGGGTTTGTACCCTGGGTCTAGGTCTGTTTACCTTACTCCTAGTGGAGGCGTTTATTCTTCTGCTGGTTTACTCGAGAGTACCGTCGGGGAGCATTCACTACCTTTTTGTTTTTCCCTGTTGATGGTTACCATGGTATCTAATCTGGCAGGATGACAAAGGGGGCTTACTCTTCTGAAACCCCAGGTGGTTCCTAGGTAGGGACCTCGAAGGATCTGGTTACCTAGGTGGATTTTTGGTCACAATGAGCATTCGGGGACTACTCCTTAGTACCTGCCCAATTGGGGGACTTTTGTCCATGGTAGGACAGTGGTTGTTCCTTGTTCCCGGTGGAATTCTGGGGCCTGGCTCTATTCCAGCTCTATTCCAGGGGAGCCCTGATTCCTTCTATGGGGGAATTAATATTCCTTGTCCTTCCTGTAGTATCCCTCCTGTGGGAGGTTCTCTGTTGTGACGTTGAGCTCACACTGGCAGGGTCCCGTTGGACTCCGTCTCTATCGCAGGGTTCTACCCTGTTATTGGCCAGATTGGTCTGCCCTGGTTGGGGTTAGTGGTTCTGGCTGGATATTTTGCTTGAAAAATGTTACCCCCTTGCCCTACCGGGTGTGGGGGGGGGGGGGGGGGGGGGCTTGCGCTAGTCTCTGATGGCAAGCAGTACCTTTATGCTAGGGGCCTGGGTGGCCCAGTGGGGTGTTGGTCTGCAGGGGATTCTGCTGAGAACAGTAGGACTGTATGTTCACTCACGAGGCCTATTTTACATAAGTAAGGTACCTTTACCTTAGGCCTACTTTAGCGTTGGCAGGCCTTTGTGCTTACCCTGTTGGAGATGACAGATCTCGGGGTGTCTTGGTCCTTGGAGAGTCAGGACTTGTTCTTTCTCTTCGTTTTCTTCCTTCTGCCACGCTATGTTAGGTTATGTTGTACCCATACTGTTTTGCTGGGTCTAAGCTCCTTCCCTTGTAGGACGATCTCCGTTCCTGGGATTAGGGTCCTATCAGCAGTGTTTGGTATTGGCTCACGACTTGGTTCGGTCTATGGTTGGGGCCTGCCCTGTTCATCTATTACAAAGCCTGATCCAATCCTTTGTTTGCGCATTCTTCAGGGTCTGCTCAGGTGCATTCCTGGGGGATTTCTAGTTCCCCTTTGAGGGGATGACTTATTCTGATGCCCTGCTAAGGGTTCCCATGGATCTTATTCAGGTCCTTGTCTGACCTGCTCTTTCCATCATGTTGCTTTTCTGGGGCGGTTGCTCCAGTCAGAAGTGTGCCATAAAGAATGGCTCTGTGGGTGGTCCTAGTCATTATATATATTTACATATATATATATATATATATATATATATATATATATATATGCATACTTTTTGTTATATAGCTGTATAGGTGCCCGCCTTACGCCAAGTTGGATCCAGGCGATGTTTGGTTTTCCTTCTGCCTTGGCCCAGATCCTCTGGTCTCTGGGCTATTGTCTAGTTTACTATGAGATAAAGGGATCTGTGCCCCTCTACTGGGGTTAGAGATCGACCTGAACTGTCCTTGTCCCTGATAGGGATTTTACCTTTTGGGGCCTACAGGTGTCCCCTTTTTGAAGTACCGGATTGATTGCTTCCATGGGCAAAGGGCCCTCTGGTTTGGTCTTATTCGGTTGGTTGACCTTTCGGTCCTGGAGTACTCTTTTGGCTTCTGCTGAGTATTGTTGTTAGCATTACTGCTGGTTCCGTCTGCGACCTGGACTTGTATTCCCTGTTGGGGAAAGTTTTGAGTTGCCATGGCTACCCTCTTTTGTAGGGGCATGGTTAGGCTGTTGCTCTGGCCTATTCTTTTAAGGGAAGATTCTTCCTCCCTATTGTTTTTCGTTCTTTTACTATTGGTGCTTGGCTTGGGCCTTTTAGCACTATGTTCTGGCGAGCAAGCTGGGTGGTCGGCTGCTTGTGTTCAGTTCTCCCTTTACAAGGTTCAAAGGTTGAGGTTAGAGCATTGCTCTCGTTTGGTAGCATGGTTGAGGGTGACAGCGCTTTACTGTTGGCTGTGCCTTTCTCACGGGGATCCCACCCTACTTATGGACACTGCTATTGGATGTCCCACACGTTATGAATATGTCTGGAGCAGGACGTGCTGTATGCTTGAATAATACAACTCTGTGAGATACTCACCTGTAGAGTTGGTATTATATGCAGACAGCACGTCCTGCTCCACCCCACCCTGGTTTCACTTGTTCTGGATCCCCTGTATGGTGATTGTAATCATTTGGTATTATTGCCAGTTTATTCTGGATGGTTTGTTCCTCCTGGCTCCTCTTCTCACTGCTTTTCAATGCTGGGGATTTGTGGGAGGTCCTCCGGTATATGTAGGGCTGGGAGGAGCTTGTTTTCTTCATGATCTGCAGTGTACGGGGCTGAAGGCGGAGGTATACCCCATACGTTATGAATATGTCTGGAGCAGGACGTGCTGTATGCGTATAATACCAATTCTACAGGTGAGTATCTCACAGAATTGTATTTTTTGCCCCTATTTTAGGGTCAGATGGTGCGGCCTCTAGTTACCAGGTGAAGCAGCTGGAAGAGCAGAATGCCAGGCTGAAGGAAGCTCTGGTCAGGTAAGTGAGCGCCCCCTGCTGCTGCTGCTGCACTGGTGACACTGCGGCAGTGTAAGTGACCACGCACTGTGTGACAGGATGAGGGACCTGTCGGCCTCCGAGAAGCAGGAGCACTTGCGGGTGCAGAAGCAGCTGGAGAAGAAGAACACGGAGCTGGACGCCCTGCGGCAGCAGAAGGAGAAGCTGCAGGAGGAGGCCTCCCACACCGAGAAGACCATCGACGAGCTGAAGGAGCAGGTGAGCCCCCGGCAGACGTGGGACCGCGCCTCGTGACTTTCCTGTACGAGCAGCGCGTGACTCTTTGCTTTGCTTTGTCCTCAGGTGGACGCCGCCCTGGGCGCTGAAGAGATGGTGGAGACCCTGACCGAGAGGAACCTGGACCTGGAGGAAAAAGTCCGGGAGCTGCGCGAGACCGTCACTGACCTCGTATGTAGCCCCCCCTGTTACAGCTTCATTAAAGCGGACCTTCACCCTGAAAAAGAGCCTATCTTGTATGTTTCCCACACCCTGTACATACAGATGGCTCACATTAATCCGGACCTTCACCCTGAATAAGAGCCTATCTTATATGTTTCCCACACCCTGTACATACAGATTGCTCACATTAATCCGGACCTTCACCCTGAATAAGAGCCTATATTATATGTTTCCCCCACCCTGTACATACAGATTGCCCACATTAATCCGGACCTTCACCCTGAATAAGAGCCTATCTTATATGTTTCCCCCCCCTGTACATACAGATTGCCCACATTAATCCGGACCTTCACCCTGAATAAGAGCCTATATTATATGTTCCCCCCCCCCCTCTGTACATACAGATTGCCCACATTAATCTGGACCTTCACCCTGAATAAGAGCCTATATTATATGTTCCCCCCCCCCTGTACATACAGATTGCCCACATTAATCCGGACCTTCACCCTGAATAAGAGCCTATATTATATGTTTCCCCACCCTGTACATACAGATTGCCCACATTAATCCGGACCTTCACCCTGAATAAGAACCTATCTTATATGTTTCCCACACCCTGCGCATATAGATTGCTCTCATTAATCCGGACCTTCACCCTGAATAAGAGTCTATCTTATATGTTCCCCCCCCCCGTACATACAGATTGCTCACATTAATCCGGACCTTCACCCTGAATAAGAGCCTATCTTATATGTCCCCCCCCCCCCTGTACATACAGATTGCTTACATTAATCCGGACCTTCACCCTGAATAAGAGCCTATCTTATATGCCCCCCTGTACATTGCTCACATTAATCCGGACCTTCACCCTGAATAAGAGCCTATCTTATATGTTCTCCCCCCCCCCAGCTATAACCCCAACCCCTGCACTTTATCCCGCTCTCCTCTCCTCAGTATGTGATGCTTCTGAGTCAAGATGGCGGTGCATGTATCCTAGAGTCCCGAACAGAGTTGCAGCCCAGTGAGGGAAAGAATAATAAGTAAGGGACTAAAAACATAAAATATATTAATTTTAGATGCTGGGGAATCGTTTTTTAAGGGTTTTGGCTTTTCATTAAATCATGGTGAAGGTCCGGTTTAAAGAGGAACAAAACCCAGGCATTTGACTTTCCCGGGTTCCCCGGCAGCATCCTGAATCGAGCTGCCCTGCCTGTCCAATACTACTCGCCTCTCCCTACGGAGCATGTGCGGGCGGGCAGCCAATCAGAGACGTTTGCCATGTTTACATCCTTCGTCTAACAGCTCTCATTGACTTCAGTGGGCAACGTGTTTACATCCTTCAATTAGCCGCTCTCATTAAAGTGGACCAAAACCCGGCAGGATAGATTCTCAGGCCGATCCAAACCCTCCCCGCGGGGCATCCAAAATCAGGATGCTCTGCTGTGTGAAACCCCCCAGGACGCCCATACACTTACCTGAATCCCGGTCCAATGGCGCCGCGGCCGCATCTCGCGCTTCTCTCTAGCAGGGTTCGCTCCCTGTTAGAGGGAAGCGCGAGATGCGGCCGCCAGCGTGCTCGGAGCCGCTGAGCTAAGACGTCGCTTTGACGCGCATACCTCAGGGGCTACAAGCGCGCTGATTGGACGAGCGGCCGCACATGTGCCGTAGGAGCGGGGTGAGGTGAGTTGAATCATGCGATTTTGGGGGGTTTCACATAGTGGGGCACCCCCGATTGGGGTGGTCCACTTGATTATTTGATGTTGGGCATTAATTTTCAAACCACGCCCCCCTCCCCAGGGGCATCCAGATTCGGGTTGCCCCGCTGTGTAAACCCCCCCCCCATGCTCTATAAAACTCACCTTCTCCCCGAAGCAACAGCGCATGCAGGAGCTGCGGGCCACTGTCGGCTATTCCTGTTATGAATAGCTGCTGGGACACGCGCCCTGTTAGAGGGTATCGAGGATGCGGCCACTGGCGTGCACGCTGATTGGCTGAGAGCCCACGCATGCCCCATAGGTCCTGGAAAAGATGAGTTGACTGGGGTTTCACACATCGTGGCATCCCAAATCTGGGGGCAAGAACCACAAACCGGGATAGTCAAATTCCCGGGTTTTGGTCCATGTGACCCATGGAGCTAAAACCCTGCAGTACCTGGTATTGGTGTGACCCCGGGGTCTGTTTCTCCCTCAGGAAGCCATTAATGAGATGAACGACGAGCTCCAGGAGAACGCTCGAGAGACGGAGCTGGAACTGCGCGAGCAGCTGGACATGGCCGGGGCCCGGGTGCGAGAGGCCGAGAAGCGCGTGGAGGCCGCGCAAGAGACCGTGGCCGATTACCAGCAAACCATCAAGAAGTACCGGGACCTGACTGCTCACCTGCAGGTAACAAAAGACAAGTCCCAAAAGACAAGCCTGGACAGTCCCTTGAAATCCTCCAGGACAACACTCTGTCTCCACAGATCAGAGTTCAGTTCTTCCAGAGAGAAAATCTAGCTGCATAGTTAGTTCAGGACATGGCCTAAACAGTGTTTCTGCTGTAATAGTCATTTAGGCCTTGAAAATCTATGATGTGATCCACTTATTTCAGGTGTTGCTTTGGGCCCAGGGGGGTAGGTACTAGCATTAAACGAATTGTTAGGATAACGCTCAGCTAAATGGCTCCCTCCACACGGCAGCACTCTCTCTCCACAGATCAGATTTCTGTTCGTCCTGAGAGAACATAGTTGCATAGTTAATTCAGGAAATGGCCTAAACAGTGTTTCTGCTGTAATAGTCATTTAGGCCTTGAAAATCTATGATGAAGTCTGCCCCATGCTCCATCATGACCACCTCCAAATGTGGTCACCCGGCCGCCCCTTTCCCTTGGCACTCCAGGGGGCGGCCGGGGAGGGGCGTTCACTCCCTTTGGGTGGGGCAGCCAGTTTTGTGTTGCTGTATTTGTTTTTCTTTCGGTGTATTTCAGGAGGTGACCCGAGAGCTGAGGAGCCAGCAGGAGGCCACAGCCGAGAAGGAGCAGCAACCATCACCCGAGATGTTCGATTTCAAGATCAAGTTTGCCGAGACCAAGGCCCACGCCAAGGTAATGCCCATTGCGGAAGCGCGCTGCTCATTGGTCGTGGCAGGACTTTAGGGGGTGTCATCCCTGTTGCTCTCTTGGAGACACCACTCACACACCAAGGTCTCAGTTGGTTTGATAGCTCTCGCTTTTTCCCATTTTATTCATATTTCCATCTCTTCTCCATCTATCTCTCCATCCATCTATCTCTCCATCCATCTATCTCTCCATCCATCTATCTCTCTATCCATCCATCTCTCTCTCCATCTCTCTCTCCATCTCTCTCTCCATCTATCTCTCCATCTCTCTCTCTCCATCTGTCTATCCATTTTTCTATCCATTTGTCTATCTCTCTATCCATCTCCTCCTCTCTATCTCTACATTTTCCTTTTTTTTTTCTTTTTTGCTCTTTTGTCTTCTGTTTACCTTCTATTCTTTTTAATATATTTGTAAGTGACATAGGAGAAGGCCTGGTAGGTGCAGTTTGTCTGTTTGCTGATGATACAAAGGTTAGTAATAGGGAGGATATTCCTGGAGGTATCTGCAACATGGAAAATGATTTAGCTTTACTGGATAGATGGTCAAAACTTTGCAAACTGGAGATTAATGTCTCTAAATGTAAAATCCTGCACTTGGGTAGAAGGAATCCCTGCTCTGAGCACCGTATGGGCAGCACTGTGTTATCCAGGACCTCGGAGGAGAGAGATTTAGGGGTACTGATTACTGAAAGCTGCAAGATGATTGGACAGTGTAGCTAGGCAGTGGGAAAAGCAAGCAGGATGCTCGGCTGCATAGCTCGAGGCATCACCAGTAGGAAGAGGGAGGTTGTGATGCCGCTGTATAGAGCCCTGGTGAGGCCACAGCTAGAATACTGTGTGCAGTTCTGGAGACCTCACCTGCAAAAAGACATTATTCTAAGTATGTCACACACCCCGCTTCAAGATATTCATAACCTGTGGGTATACTGACCTGAAGAGGGCGATCTGCAGAGATGATTGGAGGAAAGTAAGCCCCTCCCGGTCCACAAATACCTGGGACCTCCCACTCATTACCCAGTCTTCATCTCTGCAGTCGGCGAGCAAGTCAGAAGATGATGTCTCCTCCTTGCACAGGGGGATTTCAGGTAGCCGGGATAACTCCCGGCCCGTTTTTGATCTATTTCCGCCCGGATTCCTTTATATTTCCCACATACACATGCCTCCCAGCCGTAGGCTGCGTTCCGGGTGAAGGTAGAAAAGCACCTTAGGTGCTTAGGAGCAAAGCTCCACCGCGAGACCCTATACAAGAGGGTAGGCGGCTATCCGGGTTGGTGACCCCGGTTTGGGATGCCCTGTCCCTCGGCCATTTCACCCTAGCTGGTGTTAAAAACCCCTCTCCGGATACCCTTCTCCTTAGAGGGGGGAGGGGGGGACCTGGGGTCCTTTCCTCTGTGTACAGGCTTTTCTTTCTTCTTTATTATAACCGTGTGTATAACTTGTGTTTGTCACGTTAAATTGTGCAGCCGCTAGAGATCATTCAGCAGTTTTTCTGCCTTTTTTACCTCATGACAGGCTGAGGGGAGCTTCTCTCCTCAGTCACTGGCGGCGGGGCCTGGCACTGGCTTTATTTTATATTTACTGGACGCTGGCACTGGCCTTTTTGTTGTCAGCTGTGTATGGCGGAGGGGAGCTTCTCCCCTCACGCGCTGTAGCGGGGGGCGGGGCCGGGCTTTCGGCGAGGACGCCACGGCCCGCCCCTGTTCGACAGGGTCTGCTGCGGAGCCTGGGCTTCTTTTCAATCATTTGGCTGGGCTGTGAAGGGGGGGGCGGAGCAGGGACATCGCGCTCCGCTCTGGCCACGCCCCCCTCTTCTCTCTTTCTTTCTGCTGCTGCTGCTGCCTCGCTCGTGGCGTGAGGACGCCATTAACCTCCTCCTGACTGGAAGGCACAGTGAGTGGCCCTCTGGGCCCCCTTCATAACTCTACTATTCTATTGATTTTTCATATGCTTATTTAGTGTCTTTATTATGTCTTCCAGGTAGACCTACATAGGGGTTTAGGGGGTCTCTCCTGGTCCTAGGGTCCCTGGGTTTTCAATATACTTATACAAATCCTCCCACTTGGGACTTTAAAAGGGCATCCCGGGTTGCTTATAAGCGTAATTCCCTCGGTCATTGCGACTACCCAAAAGTTCACCTTATGGAGGCATCCCCGGATATCGGGCTCCCCTCGGGGCAATCCCGGAAGTGTATGGGTTGTGGGGTATCCCTAACAGGGGATGATGTATTTCTATGTATTCCTTGTGCGCAGCAGACTATTACACGGCATTCCGGACCCCAGGCATCTGGGTCAGCACCGCCGTCTTCATCCCCTCCCCCCTCCCGTCTTGACCCGTGCCCCGTGTGACGTTGTCATGAGTGGGGAGTCACAGTCTGATGTGTGTACCAGATTGGCCAATCTTGAAAAATTTGTCACCGGTCACTCCGGCATTTGAATATGATGAAGTAGATTATCTGGATTGGTCAGATTACTCTCCTCAAGAGGAAGGAGAGTTGTTTGGGGAATCTGATACTTCAGATGATCAGCAATTTGTTGGTGCTGATTCTGAGAAGGGGTCAGGGAGTTCCATGGATACTCCTAATGTCCTGGCTCAGATGTTTGAGGTTCTGGCTATCTCCCCTCCTGAGGAGGCTCCTCAACAACAAGGGGAGTTTGTCGAGGAATCCAAGCCGCGCTTGGAATTTCCTAATCAAAAGCATTTTGATAAAATTATTTCTAAGGAATGGGAGAGGCCTGCTAGGCTCCCAGGTATTCCTCAGAGTTGGGATAAAAGGTATCCTTCCCTTTGGATACAGTTAAGCGTTGGGCGTCCCCTCCCGTAGTGGACGCACCAATTCTGGGACTGTCCAACTTAGCTGTTTTGAATAACCCTGATTGTTCCACACTTCAAGATGGTGAGGATAAGCGTATTGACCAGATGGCTTGCCACGGTTTTGCTAGCGTTGGGTCAGCCATGTGGTCTGTTTGTGCCTCAGCGCTGCTGGTGGTGGCTACCAGGTCGGTGGTCAGGGATCTGTTAACCTCCTCCGGTTTGGATCCGGTCAGTGGAGAATTTCTTGGACTTAAACGATGTTAGATGTTTTTGTCTTTCGTACTAGCCGCTTTGGATGATTCTTTGATGATGTGTAGCAGAACTTCTGTTCTGCTGGTGACTATTAGACGTTCTATTTGGTTGCGCCAGTGGGCAACGAAAGAGGCGACGACGTCCTTTTCGGGGAGCGGCTTCCTTCACTCCTTCCTTTCGGGGTTCCAGAGTGGGAAGAGGATTTGCCTTCCCATCCACAAGAGGAGATTCCTGGAACAGGGGCAGAAGACGTGCCCGTTCAGGATACATTTGGGGCTCTAAGCCTAAACCCTCGGCCAAACCTGCTCAGCAATGAGGGGACGCCCTCACCCGTGCGGGTGGGGGGACGGCTGCGACAGTTCTCTCAGATCTGGATTCGAGAGGTTTCGGACAAATGGATCCAGGAAGTGGTGTCTTCCGGCCACAAGCTGGAGTTCGAGTCCCGCACCCCACCCCGACCCCCCCCCCCCCCCCCCCCCGCGTTTCTTTAGGTCTCTGGTGCCCCGGGCGCACTGGCCGCGCAGGGGCTCCGGGCGGCGGTATCAAGTCTTCTGGATATAGCGGTCATTTGTCCAGTGCCTCCTTCAGACCGGGGTCGAGGCTTTTATTCAAATCTGTTCACGGTTCCCAAAAAGGATGGTTCTATTCGGCCCATACTGGATCTGAAGATTCTCAACAGATTTGTCAGATTGCGAAAATTCCGCATGGAAACACTGCGTTCAGCTATCTGCTCTCTTCATCAGGGGGACTTTATGACGTCCAGAGACATCAAGGACGTGTACCTCCATGTTCCGATTTTTCCCGCGCACCAGAGATTTCTCAGGTTCGTGGTGGAGGATCGGCATTTTCAGTTTGTGGCTCTCGCTTTTGGTCTCACTTCAGCTCCAAGGGTGTTCACAAAGGTGCTTGCAAGGTTCATGGCTCTCCTCAGAGCACAGGGAATTCGCATAGTGCCATATCTGGACGATCCTCTCATCATGGCATCGTCTTTCAGGACGGTGATATCCACTCTGGAGAGGTTCGGTTGGGTGATCAACTACCCCAAGTCCTCCCTTTCCCCGTCCAGGATCGTGTCTTTTCTGGGAATGTCTTTGGATACGACTCAGGCCAGGGTGTTCCTTCCTCAGTTCAAGGTTCTTTTGATTCAGGAGTTGATTCAGTTGTTCATATCCACTCCTCGTCCGACCATCCGGCTAGGGATGAGACTGGTGGGGCTGATGGTAGCCTCCTTCAAAGCAGTCCCTTTTGCTCAGTTTCACACAAGGACGTTACAGCTCCATCTATTGACGGCCTGGGACAGGTCTCCTCTGTCGTTGGATCAATCCTTTCTGATGACTCCTCGGATTCGCCAGTCACTACGGTGGTGGCTGAATTCTGTGAATCTGTTGAAGGGCAGATCCTTTCTGATGCCTCTGTGGGAGATGGTCACCACGGATGCCAGCTTATCAGGATGGGGAGGCTTCTGGAAGGATCTTCAGTTTCAGGGCTTGTGGGGACCTCTGGAAGCCCACGAGCCCATCAATGTTCTGGAATTGAGAGCCATCAGGATGGTTCTTGTACGTTTGACTCATCACCTACAGGGACTGCCGGTTCAGGTCCGGTCGGACAATCGGACGGCGGTTGCCTACATCAATCACCAGGGAGGGACCCGCAGCAGGAGTGCCCTCAAGGAAGTATCTCTGATTCTGGACTGGGCGGAGAGCCATGTCCCGTGCATCTCGGCAGTTTACATTCCGGGAGTGGAGAACACGGAGGCGGACTCTCTGAGCAGGTTGTCTGTCCGCAAGGGGTAATGGTCTCTCTGTCCCAGGGGTTTTTCACTCGATTTGTCTCAGGTGGGGGTCACCGGTGGTGGACCTCTTTGCCTCCCGTCACAGCCTGGGCTGCTGTCCTGGATTTATCAAGTCCAGGATTTTTAAGTCCATCAAAGAATTAGGCCCGAATTTACATCATTGCATCCTGAACTTCTCTGCTCATCATCTTCTCCATGCTGCTACTGACGATCCCTTTATTTCATCAACAGGTATGTCCTCTGACATCACGGACAAATCTACCACCCGTTAACCCCTTCACTGCCAGCCAATCTGGGTCCACATTAGGGTATGTCCTCTGACATCACGGACAAATCTACCACCCGTTAACCCCTTCACTGCCAGCCAATCTGGGTCCACATTAGGGTATGTCCTCTGACATCACGGACAAATCTACCACCCGTTAACCCCTTCACTGCCAGCCAATCTGGGTCCACATTAGGGTATGTCCTCTGACATCACGGACAAATCTACCACCCGTTAACCCCTTCACTGCCAGCCAATCTGGGTCCACATTAGGGTATGTCCTCTGACATCACGGACTTATCTGCTCCCTAATGACTTGTTACTTTACCTTTTTCATGTATCATGACATTGTATCTGTGTATGCTCATCTCTGTATTTCCCATATGTATTGCAATAAGGTTGTCACCCATCACTGCTTTTGTCCATGCAATGAGACTGTTCACATAAATACTGTTTGTTTTGCGACCCCTTAGCTTCCCCTCCTGATAACCCCAGCTAAGCAACTTTATTGCCCTAGTACCACCCACCCCCCAGCTGTTTGACTGAGCTAATCAAGGTCTCTTTCCACAAGTGGTATATCTTTGTGAGGAATGGCTGCATGTCAGCCTGGGCTGCTGTCCTGGATTTATCAAGTCCAGGATTTTTAAGTCCATCAAAGAATTAGGCCCGAATTGAGCCCGAAGTGACCAGACGGGAACAGGCACCAGACTCTGCTTGACTGAACAATGCTCCTCTGGTATTTCACAGTCCTGCTTCCTCTGACTCTAAAATTCCTGAACTCCCAGCATCCCCCTGCACCTGGTAAGTGTCTCTATATCTCTCCATCACTGCTCTCCTCCCCCTACCTTTGCTCACATGAATTTATCTCACTGGCTAAATCTCTCTCCCTTTCTCCATGCACCCGCAAAACACGCTCTGCCACTTTCAAATCCCACAGTCACCTCCTCTCCCTTTCTCTGCTCCTACTTGCTGCTGGTGATATTGCACAAAACCCAGGTCCATTTCCTTCGCCTCCTCGCTCCTCCACACCCCACAACTCATCACAGACTAGCCTTCACCATGGTAGCAAGCCGGCAAACACACGGAACCTAGCCAACCTCTTAACAATCACCCCCTCCCCACGCACTCCCCCCATTGTCACCTGTGCATTGTGGAATGCACGCTCAGTGTGCAACAAACTGGCATACATTCACGACCTCTTCACTACCAACCTCTTCACTTTCATGGCCTTTACTGAAACCTGGCTCACTCCCTCTGATACAGCCTCACCCGCTGCCCTCTCATATGGGGGCTTACAGTTCAGCCACACCCCAAGATCAACCAACAAACAGGGTGGAGGTGTTGGCATCCTTCTGTCTGAATACTGCTCATTTAACCCAATCCCTGCTCTACCCTCCCTTACCTTCCCTTCTTTTGAAGTTCACTGTGTCCGTCTCTACTCTCCCTGTCGCCTAAATATTGCCATTATCTATCGCCCTCCTGGACCTGCCACTCTCTTTCTGGACCACTTCTCAACTTGGCTTCTCCACTTCCTGTCCTCTGACATCCCAACTATAATCATGGGGGACTTCAACATACCCGTTGACACCAACAACCCTGCAACCACCAAACTATTATCCCTAACCACCTCCTTTGGCCTCAAACAATGGTCTACCAGCTCCACCCATAAAGATGGACACACGCTTGACCTGCTCTTTACTCACCTCTGCTCTGTATCCAGTGTCTCTTCATCCCCACTTCCCCTCTCTGATCACAACTTACTAACACTAACACTCACTTCCCTTAATACTGCCCCGCCTGCATACAAACCTGCAATCCTTCGCAGGAACCTCAGAAACCTAGACCTTCAATCTCTCTCTGATGCTTTACATCCCCTTCACACCCTGCCCTCATTTACCAATGTAGACGCTGCCGCTTCATACTACCACAACACACTAACTGCTGCCCTTGACTCTGTTGCTCCCCTTAACTACAGTCTCCCTCAGGCCAAAAAAAGACAACCATGGCTAAACACTAACACTGCAACATTGAAACGGCATTCTCGAGTTGCTGAACGGCATTGGAGGAAATCCAAAACCAAGGAGGACTTCCTGTCATACAAGAAAGCCCTTCAGGAACTCAGGACTGCCCTTTCATCTGCCAAACAGGAATATTTCACATCACTCATATCGGCACAGGCCCGGAATCCTAAACAGCTATTTAACACTCTCAACTCCCTTCTCCGCCCACCGCCACCTCCTCCATCCTCAAAGCTAACGGCTGAGCAATTTGCCACATACTTCAAAGACAAAATCGACCAGATTCGAAGTGGCTTCACCCCCCAGAACACCTCTCTCCTACCAACATCCCCCTTGTCCCACTCATTAACTCATTTCACAGTGTTAACTGCTCAAGGCGTCTCCTCCCTGGTCTCAAAGGCTCACCTGACCACCTGCCCCCTTGATCCCATTCCATCCCACCTTATCCCTCAACTGTCTCCATCTGTCATTCCAGCCCTAACATCTTTATTCAACCTCTCCCTCTCCACTGGTGCCTTTCCCTCCGCCTATAAGCATGCTGTTATAACTCCACTCATCAAAAAACCATCTCTGGACCCCTCTGCCCTCCCCAGTTACCGCCCAATCTCTCTGCTTCCTTTCTCATCAAAGCTTCTTGAACAGCATGTCCATACAGAACTTACAAACTATCTGTCTACAAACTCCCTCCTAGATCCCCTCCAATCTGGTTTCCGCTCATGTCACTCTACCGAAACGGCCCTCACCAAAGTCACCAATGATCTACTAACAGCCAAATCCAAAGGCCACTACTCTGCTCTCATTCTTCTCGACTTATCATCTGCTTTTGACACTGTCGCCCATGCTCTGCTCCTCAATATTCTTTCTTCTCTTGGAATCCAAGGTCTCGCACTCTCTTGGCTCTCCTCCTATCTCTCTAACCGCACATTTAGTGTATCTTACTCAAACACCATTTCCTCTCCCCGGCCTCTGTCTGTAGGGGTACCACAAGGATCAGTCCTAGGACCCCTACTTTTTTCAATATACACTTCTGGTCTAGGACAACTAATAACCTCGCTAGGCTTCCAATATCACTTTTATGCAGACGACACTCAGATCTACCTCTCTGGCCCAAATCTCTCTTCTATCCTCTCTCGCCTTCCTGACTGTCTAACAGCCATCTCTTCCTTCATGACATCTCGCTCTCTTAAACTGAACATGGACAAAACTGAACTGGTCATTTTCCCACCATCTCACTCCCCTCCCATCTCTAACACCACAATCTCTGTAAATAATCTTACAATAACTGCAACTCCTCAAGCTCGATGCCTGGGTGTCATTCTAGACTCCTCTCTTTCCTTCAGACCTCAGATTCACTCCCTAGCCACCTCCTGTCGCCTCCAACTCAAAAATATATCTCGCATCCGTTCCTTCCTCTCACCTGTCACCACTAAAATGCTAGTGCATGCCCTGGTCATATCCCGACTGGACTACTGCAACACCCTCCTCTGTGGTTTGCCAACAAACAGACTGGCTCCCCTACAATCTATCCTAAACTCTGCTGCTCGCCTCATCCATCTCTCCTCTCGCTTCTCCAGTGCTACTCCCCTCTGTCAATCCCTCCACTGGTTACCTGTCTCCCATAGAGTTCAGTTCAAACTTCTAGTGCTAACCTACAAAGCTCTCTCTAACCAGGCCCCTTCCTACATTTCATCTCTGATCCAGCATTACCAACCAAAACGCAACCTCCGCTCCGCCTCTGACATTCTCCTGTCCTCTTCCTTGGTTACTTCCTCGCACTCCCGCCTTCAAGACTTCTCCCGTGCCTCCCCACCTCTCTGGAATGCACTCCCCCGCTCGATCCGCCACTCTCCGTCACTCCAAGCCTTTAAAAGCGCCCTCAAAACCCACTTCTTCAGACAAGCATATGACCTGGCTTAAGCAACCACTATAACCTTCAATGGCACGTGCAGCCATACTCAAGCTTCTACCACTTGTGACCCCACCCCCTTTTGTCTCCACCCCCATCCTTTAGTCTGTAAGCTCGCAAGGGCAGGGCACTCCTCCCTATTGTCTCCTGTGCTCACAACACTTGGTTTTAACCTGTGGCATCTAATTTTGTATTGTTGTCTGTGCTATCTGTTTTACCTTGTCTGTATTCTTACTTGTAAAGCGCTACGGAAGTTGATGGCGCTATATAAATAAACAATAATAATAATAATAATAATAATCACAATCTTCCGGTATTTGTGTCTCTTTCGAAGGATCCACTGGCTCTAGCAGTGGATGCCATGTCCCTGAACTGGAGGGATCTGGGGTTTCTGTACCTGTTCCCTCCATTTCCAATGGTAGCCAGTGTGGTGCGCAAGCTGGTCCTGGAGGGAGCTTCAGCAATTCTGGTGGCTCCAAGGTGGCCAAGACGGGTTTGGTTTGCAGACGTGGTAAGGTTAGTAGAAGATCAGTTCGTTCTACCCCTGCTGCCGGATCTGCTCACACAGGGTCAACTACGTTACCCCAGTTTACCAACGCTGGCTTTGACAGCGTGGCTGCTGAAACCTCCATCTTGAAGGAGGAAGGCCTTTCGGATGCTGTTATTCAGACTCTTATTAGCGCAAGGAAGAGGTCTTCTTCCGTCTCCTATAGGACTTGGAGATCGTATATAGATTGGTGTGAAACTAGGGCCCTCCCTTGTAGGGAATTCTCTAGAGTTCTGGAGTTCCTCCAACACGGCTTGGATCTGGGGCTCCATCTCAGTACGTTGAGGGGGCAGGTTTCTGCCCTGGCAGTGTTTTTCCAAAGATTTTTTGCTCTTCATCCGTTGGTTAAGACTTTTTTTCCAAGGGGTTACGCATGTGCGGCCTCCTAGGAAGCCTATAATTCCGGTTTGGGATTTGAATTTGGTTCTTTCCGCTCTTCAGGGCTCCCTTTGAGCCCTTGCATGATATTGCTTTGTCTTCCCTTACACAGAAGGTGGCCTTTTTTGGTAGCCATCACTTCAGTTCGGCGCGTCTCTGAGTTGGCGGCCCTGTCTATTCAAGCTCCGTATTTTGAAAGACATCAGGACAAGGTGGTTTTCCGTTTCAAGACGGATTTCCTTCCTAGGGTGGTTTCTGCTTTTCACCTAAATCAGGATATTGTTCTGCCCTCTCTGTGTCCTAATCCCAACAACGATTAGGAGAGGGCCCTGCATTCCTCGGATGTGGTTCGTGCTGTGAAGTACTATTTGGTAGTGACTTCTTCTTTTCGCAAGACTGATGCCTTCTTTGTGGTTCCCTCCTGGCCCAAGAAAGGTTTGGCATCCGCCAAGTCTTCCATCGGTAAATGGATTCGTCAGGCCATTGTTGGGGCCTATTCTGCTAAGGGGAGGAATCCCCCTTTTCGTGTTCCTGCTCATTCTACTCGTGCGGTTGGGGCTTCCTGGGCTTTCCAGCACCAGGCCTCTGTTGAGCAAGTTTGTAAGACTGCTACTTGGTCTTCTGTTCACACTTTTTCAAAGTTTTACAAGGTTGATGTTCGGGCCTCAGCGGATGCTGTTTTTGGCCGCAAAGTTCTGCAGGCTGCAGTGGTTTAAGTTGTGAGTTATGCCTTGTTTTGAATCCCCACCCTTTATGGACACTGCTATTTGATGTCCCACAGGTTATGAATATCTTGAAGCGGGGTGTGTGACATACTTAGAATAATACCATTTTGTGAATACTCACCTTGTAAAATGGGTATTATAATATGTCACACACCCCGCTTCACCCCGCCCTTTTTGTATTCTGGATCCTTCATATTGTGAACTTTGCGTTGTTATGACTTATATTTGGCTCTTCCTGGTCCCTTTCCTTACTGCTTTCTTGATACTGGGTAATGAGTGGGAGGTCCCAGGTATTTGTGGACCGGGAGGGGCTTCTTTTTTCCTATCATCTCTGCAGTTCGCCCTCTACAGGTCAGTATTACCCACAGGTTATGAATATCTTGAAGCGGGGTGTGTGACATACTTATAATACCCATTTTACAAGGTGAGTATTCACAAAATGGTATTATTCAAATAGAACGGGTCCAAAGTTGGGCAACGAAAATGGTGGAAGGACTTAAACTTAAGACTTATCAGGAGAGACTTAAAGAACTTAATCTGTACAGTCTGGAGGAAAGAAGGGAGAGGGGGACATGATGGAGACCTTTATATGTGTGACAGGATTGAATAAGGTTCAGGAGGGAAGTGTTCATAAGAAGAAATTTAATGATAGAACAAGGGGCCCAACCTGAAGCTAGTCGGAGGGAAGATCAGGAGCAATGCCAGAAAATATTATTTTACAGAAAGAGTAGTAGATGCTGGGAACAAACTTCCAGCAGAGGTAGTTGAAACATCAAGAAATGAATGAGCACATGTCTGGGATAAGCACACATCTATCCTAAGATAAAGAGATGTGTTCCATCTCTCTCTCTCATTTTCTTTATTGCATGGCACGGCCTGCTTCGGTATTCATAACAGTTGGGTTATTCCCCCACAAGGTGGCGCAGTGGTTCTGCAGAAAGCTGTGGCATCTCCCAGCCCCCTATCAAGCATAGAGTTCCCAGTGTTCCCCCTGCAGTGATACTGCGAAGTTAGAAGATGGCTCTCTCTCTGTGCGCAGGTGAGCGGGGCAACCAAGCCTGCGGCCCTGCAAGTCTATTTCCACCCGTTTCTGGACCCTCACTGCCTCCCAGCCTCGGCTGACAGATCGGCTGAGGTTAGAGGAGCACTAGGGTCAAGCTGCTCGAAGCCACAGTCCCTGTACCACAAAGGGTAGTTGGCCATAGGCTTTATGGTGAGCCTACTAGGGATGCGGAGTTCCTGTCCTGGCTTCTGAGGGGGTGAGTGTTTTGGGGACTGTGTTCTCTTCTTTTCCTTCAGGGGTCCCACCCCCACCCCACCCCCTCCTGGCCTGGATACTCGCTGCCTTCTCATGTCTCTCTCTCCCCCAGGTGGTAGCGGGGCGTGGTGTTTGTTGTGGTGTTGTGGTGGTTTTTTTTGCCGTTTTTTGGTGTTTTTAGCCCGGCGCGCCACTTTGTACTGCGCTCCGCTGCTGTGGGCGCTATAACCTGTGGCGTTTTTGCCTTGTCATGGCGCCGGCGGAGTCACGTGGGTGTCGGTTTCGTGCTCTTGGGGGGGCGGGGCCGGGGGATGATGCGTATCGCGTCGTGCCCCCCGCGGCCTGCCCCTTGAGGTACCTCTGCCGGCGCCATTTTGGATCAGCTGCGCGTCTGGATTTCTCCCTTCTGGGCTGCAGCGCTGTTTCCTCCGGTGTGTCGCTTCATCCTGCGGTCTGTGCCTTGGTGACCCTGCGGTGTCCTTGGTCCGTGAGTCCCCCTTGGGGTTTTTTTTCTTATTGGTCTCTTTGGGCATGTGCTGTGGGTTGCTCATGTGTCATGTCTTTCAGGCGGGATACCAGTGGGTAGTAGTTTCTCCCGCCTTATTCCTTCCTCCCCCTCATCCCCCCACCCATTTTTGCTTATCTGGGGGCATCCCGTGGGAGGGCATCCCGGGTGGCTTTTGTATTAGCCTTTACCTAGTGCTGGCCTATTGCGCCTGTGTTAATCACCATATGGAGGCTTCTGGGGATAGCGTGCTCGGGGGTCATTCGGGGCAGTCCCGGCTGTGTTGCATGTGCAGGGTATCCCCTATCAGCAATGATGTCACGGTGTGCGTGCCGTGCGCTCAAAGTGTCCTTGCGCTCCAGCTTGGTTTGCCTGCATCGCTTCCCAGCTCTGCGCCCCCTTCGGCATCACCTACCCCCCCCCCCCCCCACTGCTGCAATTAGCTCCCAGTGAGGGGGATGCTAGCAGGGGTCACAGTCTGATCTGGCACTTCGTGTGGCCAACATTGAGAAGCAGCTTGCCGGGCCTATTCCTAGGAAGGCCTCGGACAAGAAGCGGCACCTGACTTCTACTCCCTCACGCTCCACTGGGGAGTATGAGGAGTTTGATGCCACTGGAGGACTTTATTCCCTAGAGGAAGGGGAACTGCTCCAGGACTTTGACTCTTCTGGGGACCAGCAGGAGGATTGCATTAGTGACCCTGGGTCTGCGTCCGGGGAGGAATCATGGTACCCTGAGGACACTGATAATCTGCTGTCACAAATTTTTGAAATCTTGCACATTGCTCCCCCTGAGGTGGCTAAGAGAAAGCAGGGTGAGCTTTTTCGTTCTGGTAAACAGCGTCTGGAGTTCCCTGAGCAGGGCCGTTTTACTTCTATGGTGCTTAGGGAGTGGGAACGTCCTAATAGAATGGTCGCTGTGCCCAAGGGATTGGATAAGAGGTATCCCTTTCCTGCTGATATAGTAAAGCGTTGGTCCTGTCCCCCTGAGGTGGACGCTCCCGTGCTAGGCCGGTCTAATACCTCGGTCATGCCTTCCCCTGACACTACCACTCTGAAGGACAGCGAGGACCGGCGCATGGATCAGCTGGCCTGCCATGCTTTTACTTGTGTGGGGGCTGGACTGTGCCCGGCCTGTGCTGCTGCCATTACTGCTATTGCCCTTAAGAAACTGCTCAAGCGTCTATGTGATGGCGCTATGGCTGGTAGGAGGATTATAGGGCCCTCTTGCTTTGCTCTGATTTTGTTGCATTTATCCTTACTGCCATGGATGATGCTGTGAGGTTGGACGGTAGGACCTCTGCACTTTTGGTGGCTATGCGCCGCTCTGTTTGGTTACGCCAGTGGGCAGTTGATGCTGCTGCTAAGAAGGCTCTCACTGGGCTCCCCTTTGTGGGGCTGCGGCTCTTTGGTGAGCACCTTGATGTTTTGGCCAAGGATGGCAGGCTGCCTCAGCGTTGGAGGCAGCCCCGACTTTCGGGGGTCCTCCGTCTCCCTTCCCTCCTTTCGTTCTTCCAGAGGAGGTCGTGGCTCCCTCTTCCCAGGTAGCCGCAGAGAGTCTTGGGGACGTGGCAGATCCCGTGGACGTCCCGGTCTCTCCTGGGTTTCCAAGCCCAAAACTCCTCCCAAGGCCCCCCAGGCATGAGGGAGCGCCCTCACCCATTCGGGTGGGGGGACGGCTTCGGCTCTTTGCTCACGTCTGGAGGCTCCACGTTTCAGACCGGTGGATTCAGGAGGTGGTGTCCTCCAGTTACAACATAGAGTTTGCAGCCTGGCCGCCCCAAGATTCATCAGATCCCGGATGTCTTTAAACCCCCTGTCAGCTCAAGGGTTACTTTCGGCGGTTCAATGCCTGCTGGAGTCAGGGGTCATTTGTCTGGTGCCCCATCAAGAACAGGGTCAGGGGTACTATTCCAATCTCTTCACGGTCCCCAAGAAGGACGGCTCTCCGAGGCCCATCCTGGACTTGAAGGGTCTCAACAAGTATGTCAGATTCAAACATTTTCGCATGGAGACTCTACGTTCTGCTGTAGGTACCCTTCGCCCGGGCGACTTCATGACCACCGTGGACATCAAGGATGCTTATCTTCATGTACCTATCTTCCCAGGTCATCAGAGATTTCTGAGGATTGTGCTGGAGGATCAGCATTACCAGTTTGTGGCCTTACCATTCGGTATCACCTAGGCGCCCCGGGTGTTCACCAAGGTGCTGGCGGGAGTGATGGCTCTGCTGCGAACCCGGGGCATTTGCATCCTTCCCTACCTGGACGACATCCTCATTGTGGCTCAGTCCTTTCATCAGATCGAACGGGACACCTAGGTGGTGATCTCCACTCTGGAGTCTTTCGGCTGGGTGATCAATTTTCCCAGGTCTTCTCTGTCCCCGTTCTTGGTGAGGTCCTTTCTGGGCATGACTCTGGACATCTCTCAGGTCAAGGTGTTCCTTTCTCAGCAGAAGGTGGAGGGCCTTCAGAAGCAGGCACGGGCTCTGCTCTTGTGTCCTCATCCCTCAATTCGTCTAGGGATGCAGTTGGTGGGCCTGATGGTGTCCTGCTTCGAGGCGGTCCCCTTTGCTCAGTTTTACATGAGACCTCTTCAGTTGCACCTCTTGTCAGTTTGGGATCAGGACCCTGTGTCCCTGGATCAGGAATTTGCTCTGTCTCCCCTGGCCAGGCAGTCTCTTTCATGGTGGCTGGACTCAAGGAATCTTCTGGTGGGCAGGACCTTCCTGCCCCCGTGCTGGGAGACTGTCACCATGGATGCCAGTCTGACAGGCTGGGGAGGTTTTTGGAAGTCCCTACAGTTCCAGGGTCGTTGGGGCTCCCAGGAGGCCCATGCTCCCATCAATGTCCTGGAACTGAGGGCGATCAGGTTGGTTCTGTCCCAGCTGACCACACACCTTTGGGGTCGGGCTGTTCAGATCCGCTCAGACAACCAGACGGCGGTTGCCTACCTCAACCATCAGGGAGGGACTCGGAGCAAGCGAGCCTTCAAGGAAGTGTCTCTGATACTGTCTTGGGCGGAACAGAATGTCCCCTGCATCTCAGCGGTATACATTCCAGGGGTGGAGAACCAGGTGGCGGACTCCCTGAGCAGAGGGACGTCTCGTCTGGGGGAATGGTCCCTCATCTACCAGGTGTTTCTATCCCTGTGTCACCGCTTTTCAGCACCAAGTTTGCAAGGCCGCAACTTGGTCTTCTGTTCATACTTTTTCTAAGTTTTACAAGGTTGATGTTAAGGCCTCAGCGGATGCTGCTTTTGGCCGCAAAGTGCTTCAGGCGGTAGTGACTTGAACCCGGCTGTTGCTTATTGGGGATCCCACCCTACTTTTGGACACTGCTTTTGGATGTCCCAACTGTTATGAATACCAAAGCAGGCCGTGCATGCAATAAAGAAAAAAGCAATTCTGTGAGTACTCACCTGTAGAACTGTTTTTTGTTCTTGCATGGCACGGCCCGCTTCGACCCACCCTTGTTATCGTTATTCTTGGTTGCCTCTTTATGGTTATTGTTACAAGTTAATTGGGGTTTTTTACCTTTTTTAAATTTTTTACTTTTATTCTCTCCCGGCTTTTTGTCTCACTGCTTGTCTATGCTGGGAACTCTATGGTTGATCCCTATTTATAGGGGTCCGGGAGATGCCACAGCTTTCTGCAGTACCACTGCTCCACCTTGTGGCGGAATAACCCAACTGTTATGAATACCGAAGCAGGCCGTGCCATGCAAGAACAAAAACAATTCTACAGGTGAGTACTCACAGAATTGATTTTTTTTGGCTCTCTCTTTTCCTATCTCTCATGTCTATGCTCCATCTCTCCCTCTTTCTCTTTTATGTGTTTCTTTCTTTCTTTATTTTTATTTACCATTACTTTCCTTCTCTGGTTTTCTTCCCATCTCTCTTTCACATTCTCTCCATTTCTATACCCTTTTCCTCCATTATTATTCTTTATTTCATTTTTCCTTCAGGCTATAGAGATGGAGCTGCGCAAGATGGAGGTGAACCAAGCCAACAGGCACGTGTCACTGCTCACCTCCTTCATGCCGGACAGTTTCCTGCGACACGGGGGAGATCATGACTGTATCCTGGTTCTGCTGCTCATCCCAAGACTCATGTGCAAGGTAATGCGCCCACTTCCTGTCTGTCCATTGTGTGACGTCATGTCCTGCACCATGGTGTGACGTCCTATCCAGCACCATGCTTTACAATGTAACAACGCATATATGTTGCCATATGATTGGCTGTATGTGGCTTTTGATGATTTAGGTGTGCTTTGTCCCAGGCGGAGCTGATCAGTAAGCAGGCCCAGGAGAAGTTCGAGCTGTCTGAGGTGAGCACAGAGAAGACGGGCATGAGAGGAGCGGTGGGAGAACAGATGAGCTTTGCGGCCGGTCTGGTCTATTCTCTGAGCCTCCTGCAGGCCACGCTACACAAATATGAGCAGTAAGTGATATACGAGTAAGGATCTACCTCCTGCTGAGTTGCCCTTGTGGGGATTATTTTCTGCAGCTGGGCCAATCATTGCTGAGGGATTATCCTCTGTCTCAATGTGTCGCTGTCGCTTGTCCCCACTCTTTGCTATAGTAGTTCTTGCTCTGTCACTTGAGTGTCCCTCCCGCCCCGCTGCTCCCTACATGCTACGACATGATTGTACTGCAGCCCGGTCCTGGAATCTAAAAGTTTCTAGGGAGGGCCACTAGCCTTCCTCTGGGGCATCCCAAATCCGGATGTCCTGCTGTGTGAACCCCCCAGTGCCACTAGTAAAACTCAACTTTACCTGGCTCCCGCAATGTAGTCACTGGTCGTAGCCACATCCCTGTAGCAGAGGTGCTGCAGCCAGCCATTCAGATAGGCCGAGGGCAGGAGCTTTTTCCAGACTAGAGGTAAGCCAGTGCTGGTTGGGTCGTCATTTTGTATGCAATCTGTATGTACAGGGTGGGGAAATATATAAGATAGGCTCTTATTCAGGGTGAAGGTCCGGATTAATGTGGGCTATCTGTATGTACAGGGGGGGAAACATATATAAGGCTCTTATTCAGGGTGAAGGTCCAGATTAATGTGAGCAATCTGTATGTACAGGGGGGGAACATACAAGATAGGCTCTTATTCAGGGTGAGGGGCCGGATTAATGTGGGCAATCTGTATGTACAGGGTGGGGGAAACATATAAGATAGGCTCTTATTCAGGGTGAGGGGCCGGATTAATGTGGGCAATCTGTATGTACAGGGGGAAAACATACAAGATAGGCTCTTATTCAGGGTGAAGGTCTGGATTAATGTGGGCAACCTGTATGTACATTGGGGGGAAACATATAAGATAGGCTCTTATTCAGGGTGAGGGGCCGGATTAATGTGGGCAACCTGTATGTACATTGGGGGGAAACATATAAGATAGGCTCTTATTCAGGGTGAAGGTCTGGATTAATGTGGGCAATCTGTACAGGGGAGAAACCTATAAGATAGGCTCTTATTCAGGGTGAAGGTCCTGTTTAATACAACATCATTATGATTTATCTGAGGTCAATTTCAGAGGTATAAATTTGTCTGGGATATGTCTGTTCCCCAAAATACAGTGTTATTTGGTTTATATGACCAACTTGAATTAAATTAAGTGCAAGGGATCCACACAACTTTGGGTGACACCAAGACAAATGATAGTTGTCCTTTCAACATGTAAATGAAGAGCCATACTAATGCCTGTATCAGCCAATCCAGCATCTGCTATTGTGTGAGTAACCATCCTGCACCCCCCCCCCCCCCCCCCCACCAGGGCTCTGAATAAGTGCAGCGTGGAGGTGTACAAGAAGGTGGGGATGCTGTACCCGGAGATGAGCGTGCACGAGCGCTCCCTGGACTTCCTCATAGAACTGCTGCACAAAGACCAGCTGGACGAGACGGTCAATGTGGAGCCCCTCACCAAGGCCATCAAGTACTACCAGGTACTGGGGGCGCGCATTGCTGCACGTATTGCTGTGGGGGTGGTGGGACTCTCCTGGATCTGGGAACAAAACCCAGGATAGTTGGAATTGCTGGTTTTCTGGTGTTGCCGGGGATCTCGTAAGGTTTAATCTATGGTGAAATGTTCGGGACATGGGGTGACTATGTTTGTTTTTTTTTGCCAGCATTTGTACAGCATCCATCTGGCCGACCAGCAGGAGGACTGCACCATGCAGCTCTTCGACCATATCAAGGTGAGTGTCTATACATACAGGAGCTGCTGATAATCCATAGGGATTGCTCACCCTCATTCTTATACATACAGGAGCTGCTGATAATCCATAGGGATTGCTCACCCTCATTCTTATACATACAGGAGCTGCTGATAATCCATAGGGATTGCTCACCCTCATTCTTATACATACAGGAGCTGCTGATAATCCATAGGGATTGCTCACCCTCATTCTTATACATACAGGAGCTGCTGATAATCCATAGGGATTGCTCACCCTCATTCTTATACATACAGGAGCTGCTGATAATCCACAGGGATTGCTGACCCTGATTCCTATACATACAGGAGCTGCTGATAATCCACAGAGATTGCTGACCCTGATTCCTATATACAGGAGCTGCTGATAATCCACAGGGATTGCTGACCCTGATTCCCATATGATTCCCTATGCTAGCAATATAACTTGATGTCTTTTGTCTCATGCAGTTTACACAGAGCGCCCTGGACTGTATGGGGGTAGAAGTGAGCCGGCTCCGCGCCTTCCTACATGTAAGTGACTTTACTCACCTACCTCCAGCTCCTGTGTTACCTGTCTCTCGCTCAGCCTCCACATGTCACACGCTATCGTCTCCTCTTCCAGGTTGGACAGGAGGCGTCAGACTTCGCCATCCTTCTCAAGGATCTGGAGACGTCGTGCAGCGACGTGCGGCAGTTCTGCAAGAAGATCCGGCGCAGAATGCCGGGCACAGAGGCCGCCGGGATACCCGCTGCACTCAGCTTCGGTGCCCAGGTGAGTCTGAATTCCAGGGTTTGTATTCTATCCTTTTTTTTCTCTCTTTCTATCAGACCTTCTGTTCTTTCTCTCTCTCTTTCTGTCAGACCTTCTGTTCTTTTTCTGTCTCTTTTTCTTTCAGACCTTCTGTTTCTTTTTTTCTCCTTCTCTCTATAAGACCTTCTATTCTTTTTCTCTTTCTTTTTCTGTCAGCCCCTCTGTCCTCTTTATCAGCAGTTTTACTGCCGGCTACATAAACCATAAAAGGTACAAACCTGAGGGTGTGGGCCCCCTGAAAAGCAAGGAGGGGACCCCTATAGAGGGGAATGAGGAGAAAGCAAATTTACTAAACAACTTCTTTGCTCCTATATTCACAAAAGAATGTGACATGCCGAGTGAAATGCAGGGGAATAACCGAAACCCTCCATTAAATGTCACTGGTCTAACCAAGGAAGAAGTCCAGCATCGTCTCAAGCAGCTAACAATCGATAAGTCACCGGGACCAGATGACATACATCCTCGTGTTTTAAGGGAGTTATGTACAGTAATAGACAAGCTGTTATTTCTAATATTTGTGGATTCCATAACTACAGGGTCTGTTCCGAGGGATTGGCGCTTGGCAAATGTGGTGCCAATATTCAAAAAGGGATCTAGGGGGGAACCGGGGAACTACAGACCGGTAAGCTTAACATCTGTGGGGGGCAAGCTGTTTGAAGGTTTCTTAAGGGATACTATCCTGGAGCACCTTGGGGAAAATGACCTTATTACTCCATATCAGCATGGATTTATGAAGAATCGCTCCTGCCAGACAAACCTAATCAGCTTTTATGAGGAGGTAAGTTCAAGTTTGGATCAGGGGGAGTCATTGGATATCATATATCTTGACTTTTCTAAAGCATTTGATACTGTGCCACATAAAAGGCTGGTACAAAAGATGAGAATGCTTGGACTAGGGGAAAACGTGTGCAGATGGGTGGGAAATTGGCTTAATGATCGGAAGCAGAGGGTGGTTATCAATGGTACACACTCAGATTGGGTCACTGTTACTAGTGGAGTACCACAAGGGTCAGTTCTGGGACCAATTCTCTTCAATATATATATATATATATATATATATATATATATATATATATATATATATATATATATATAAATGACATTGGGTATGGATTAAACAGAAGTCTCAATCTTTGCACATGATACTAAGCTGTGTAAAGTAATTAAAACAAAAGAGGACAGCAGGCAGCTACAAACAGATTTAGATAAATTGGAAGCATGGGCAGTTAAATGGCAAATGAAGTTTAACACATATAAATGTAAGGCTATGCACATGGGAAGGAGAAATCTGTGTCATGATTACACACTAAATAAAGAAACACTTGGTAAAACAACAATGGAAAAGGACCTAGGGGTTTTAGTTAATAATAAGCTCAACTGTAGTAATCAATGCCAGGCAGCTGCTGCCAAGGCAAACAGGATCATGGGGCGCATCAGGAGGGGCATAGGTTCTCATGACCAGAGCATCATTTTACCCCTGTACAAGTCACTGGTCAGACCCCATATGGAATACTGTGTACAGTTCTGGGCACCTGTGCTTAAGACGGACATATCAGAACTGGAGCGCGTTCAAAGAAGGGCAACAAAGTTAATAAAAGGAGTGCGGGGACTAGAGTACCCGGAAAGATTGTCCAAGTTAGGTTTATTTAGTTTAGAAAAAAGACGATTGAGGGGTGATCTAATAACTATGTATAAATATATTGGGGGCAATACAAAGATCTGTCCCACAATCTATTTATAACCCGGAGTGTAACCATAACCCGGGGGCATCCACTAAGGTTAGAGGAAAGGTGCTTTCTCCACCGACATAGGAGGGGATTCTTCTCTGTAAGAGCAGTGAGACTATGGAACTCGCTGCCAGAGGAGGTAGTAATGATGGATACAGTAAAAATGTTCAAAAGTGGCCTTGATGCCTTCCTGGCATGTAATAACATTTCCGGCTATGGCTACTAGACCACTGGAAGGAGATCTATAGTGGCCGGGATGCCCTCCTTGCATGTAATAACATTACCAGCTATGGCCACTAGACCACTGGAAGGAGATCTATAGTGGCCGGGATGCCCTCCTGGCATGTAATAACATTACCAGCTATGGCTACTAGACCACTGGAAGGAGATAAATAGGCTAAACCGGATGGACTAAAGTCTTTATTCAGCCGCACATACTATGTTACTATGTTGTAGAGCGTCATGCCATCCAGCGAGGGGCCCATTGAGACTCTATCGCCCAAGGGCCCACATAAACCTGGAGCCAGCCCTGGAAATGAAAGCCACCTCTCCTATGGGGGTCATTGAGACTATTAAGGGAGCACTCTGCCACATCCATATACGGTAATACAAGTCAGTTGGTTTTTCACGAATCAGTCAAGAGAGAAGCGGGAGACAGGAATACTAATCGGATAATAGTGACACCCAAACTGGCTCATAGGTAAAGTAACCTTGCGTCTCTCTTCTGCCTCTCCAGGTTTCAGAGACTCTGCTGGAGTGCCGCAAGCACCTGAAGTGGGTGGTGGCCGTTTTCCAGGAGGTGGCGGCCGCCGGGGCTCAGATGATCGCTCCCCTCGGAGAAAACGAAGGTCTGCAGGCTCTGAAGCTGGAGGACGTCGCGTTTAAAGCCACAGAACAGGTAAAGGGGCGCGAAACATGGGCGACTGTCTCGATGCTTCACGTGCCAGGCTCCCCTCAGGACTATCGGCTGATCCACCAGTAGGATCACGTTTCCCCACCCTGAACCCCAATGCACCACTTACAAGCTGGTGAGGCCACAGCTAGAATACTATGTGCAGTTCTGGAGACCTCCCCTGCAAAAAGACATTATTCAAATAGAACGGGTCCAAAGGCCGGCAACAAAAATGGTGGAAGGACTTAAACTTAAAACTTATCAGGAGAGACTTAAAGAACTTAATTTGTACAGTCTGGAGGAAAGAAGGGAGAGGGGGGTCATGATGGAGACCTTTATATATGTGACAGGAGGGAATAAGGTTCAGGAGGGAAGTGTTCATAAGAAGAAGCTTAATGATAGAACAAGGGGCCCAATAAAATATTATTTTACAGAAAGAGTAGTAGATGCCGGGAACAAACTTCCTGGTTGAAAAATCAACAGTCAGTGAATTTAAACATGTCTGGGATAAGCCTCCATCTATCCTAAGATAAAGAGTACATACCGTTATATAAGGACAGACTAGATGGAGCGTATGGTCTCCTCCTGCTGATATATATATATATATATATATTAGTGACATACAGTATACACATATGGGCCGACTAGATGGAGCGTATGGTCTCCTCCTGCTGATATATATATATATATTAGTGACATACAGTATACACATATGGGCCGACTAGATGGAGAGTATGGTCTCCTTCTGCTGTCACCCTTCTATGTTTCTATTTGTTTAGGTGAAGGGATTGGTCACTAGCTAAACAAAGGGTACTGACTTTTTGTTCTCCATAGCTGATTGGTCTAGACCGACGGTCAGCAACTCGCCTCACCAGTGGTTAGGATTGCCGGATGGAGCGGTATTTTTTTTTTTTTTTTACTGGCCACTGACCTGGTGATTCCGGTATTTGTTTTTTTTTAATGGCAATTGAGGATGGGAAAAGTAGACCCACAATTACCAGTATAAAAGCAAATACCGGCACCACCAGGCCAGTGGCCAGTAAAGTTTAAAAAAAAAAAAGCACCGGGCAGGTGGCAACCCTATCGCTGGATTGTACCCCAGTAGTGAGCGGTGCTTCCATTTCTAGCTCACGCCCCCACCATAAGCTCCCCTATTCACTGCAATGGAGGTGGCGTATCGTGCCTTGGCACACCCTCTTTGTTGCTATAAATAGACATGGCATGGCCACACTCTTTTGATAGAATTACCCATAACTCCTTGCAGTGGGCTTGCATTGGTACTCCCCCCCCCCCCCCCCCCCCCCAATACAGCCAAATACTTCCGGCCTTGTGCTGATGAGGGTCACACGTTCGGAACACGTGTCTACAAGTTGAAGGTATTTGGCTGTGTAAATGTTACGTTTATACTTGCCATTGCACACTCAGTGCTTTGATAGCCCCGGGGACTTAAAGAGAGCTCCGCCCACTGCAAGGGGTGATGGGTAAATATATTCTATTCTTGTGTAAATACCTTTTGGTTTTATCTTTTTTCCCAAATGCAAAGCGATACAGCACAAATGCAGCGATGCTGATATTCTTCCCCTCTTGGCTCAGATTTATGGCGTGCAGGGCAGCAACCCGTACGAGTGCCTCAGACAGTCCTGCAATAACCTCATCGCCACCATGAACAAGATGGCCACCGCCATGCAGGAGGGAGAGTATGATGCAGAGAAGCCTCAGAGCAAGGTGAGCCCTTGCTGCGGGGTGACCGGTGTTACTGTACTTTGTATTGTCGGCCATTGTGGTCTAATATAACGTGTGCTCTCCAGTCACCCCCACCTGTAGAGCAGAGGGCGGCCGCTCTCCGAGCAGAGATCACTGATGCCGAGGGAGTGGGCCTCAAGCTGGAGGACAGAGAGACCGTCATCAAAGAGCTGAAGAAATCCCTAAAGATCAAGGTAAGTCCAATCATCCAAGTAACAACCTGCACCCTGTGTCCCCGACCCCTGCCAGTGCCCCTGCACAGTCAGTCCCCCGGCCCCCTGTCAGTGCCCCTGCACAGTCAGTCCCCCGGCCCCCTGTCAGTGCCCCTCACAGTCAGTCACGCGGCCCCCTGTCGGTGGCCCTGCACATTCAGTCACCCAGCGCCCATAGGTCACCAGTCCATTAATGTAAACTTGATTTCTGTAATTAAACTGGTGGGTAACACGTGGTCACATGACAGGATGTGGTTTGTTCATCCTTATATTTCTCCAGGGAGAAGAACTCAGCGAAGCCAACGTCCGGCTGAGTCTCCTGGAGAAGAAACTGGACAGCGCCTCCAAGGAAGCAGATGAGCGGGTGGAGAAGATCCAGACCAAGCTGGACGAGACGCAGACCTCCCTGAAGAAGAAAGAGAAGTATGATCAGCCCCGAAGTGTGACCAAACACATCCGTTCCACCATACCAGAATACAATGCGTCACATGATCCTGCTCATCACTGCTCTTCCTGGAGATGGTCCTAAAAATAGACCCCCACCCCACCCCCCTCCAACAACACAGCATCAAGGGTGAGACAGCTATGAGGAGACCCCCAAAGTGTGACCAGACACACCCGTTCCACAATACGAGAATATAATACGTCACATGATCCTGCCCATCACTGCTCTTCCTGTCATAGAAATAGACCCCACCCCAACAACACAGGCATCAAGGGTGAGACAGAGCTAAAGAGACGACTATGAGGAGACCCTCAAAGTGTGACCACACACATCCATTCCACAATACCAGAATACAATACGTCACATGATCCTGCCCATCACTGCTCTTTCTGGTCCTAAAAATAGACCCCCCCCCCCCCCCACAACACAGGCGTCAAGGGAGAGACAGAGCTAAAGAGACGACCCCCAAAATGTGACCTGACACATCCGTTCCACAATACGAGAATACAATACGTCACATGACTGTGCCCATTACTGCTCTTCCTGGAGATGATCCTAAAAATAGACCCCCCCCTCCCTCCAACAACACTGCATCAAGGGTGAGACAGCTATGAGGAGACCTCCAAAGTGTGACCAAACACACCGGTTCCATAATACGAGAATACAGTACGTCACATGATCCTGCCCATCACTGCTCTTCCTGGAGATGGTCCTAAAAATATGAGTAAATGCAAATGTAGAAAGAAGGTTATGCACACTGGTAGGAGGGAGGGTGCTCGGTCCCGGGGATGTCCCTTGCCCCGCAATAGTAACAAATTTGAAGATAGAGGGTCCGCACTCAGTAAATATCAATCACAGCCATAAAATCACATAAATCAGATCCAGGGCAGGGTGGTAGTGCCGTCCTCTGACGCGTTTCGGACTCAAGGCCGGCCCTTAATTGCACAAAAACCAGTAATTTATACAAATATCAATGAGTTAAACTTAACTTGTGGATCTCCATCTTCTCCCGCCACCAGAAGCTCCGAGCGTCGAAAGGGGCGCTGGCGTTGCCGCCGGCCAGGGAGCCACGCATCCAATCAGGAGCTGGCCCTGCCGGCCAATCAGGGGAGAGAAAGGTCCCAGCTGAAGCTGCAGGGCAGGTCCCGGGAGGAGAGAGATAGGGAGCCCAAGCCAGTGACGAGGCAGTAAGATGGAAAGCTGCGTCCTCCAATCACAGGCCGGCTCCCTCAACCAATTGGGGGAGAATTACTCACTCTCGACAATCAGGGGCCGGCCCGGGAGAAAACAGCAACTGCAAGGCAACAAAGACACTGACCACTGTGTAGAGGCATGCAGGGGGACAAATGAATGTCCTGCCGTACGTCCCCACAGCAGTGGAAAGAAAAAGGTTGAGACCGAGCTAAAGAGCCGGCTATGAGGAGACCCACAATATCTGACCTGTTGTTCGCCCTCGACACCTGCCCTACAGTGTATTTAAACCGGACCAACCCCCATACACGAAACAGTGCTCATACGCGCCCCTCCCCAGAGCGATTCAGGTTGCTGCACTGAGAAATTTATTTACCTTTTTGTAACTCCTGCTGTAGTCAATTCCTCCCCTCAATGGCGTCCTACGGATTTGCCAGTGGCCTGCAAAGAGGAAGTGAAGCTGGGTTTCCTGCCCCTTTGCATTGTGGGTTATGGCCACTAAGTCCAGACAACAGCATGGCTGGGATACTCTGAAGGCAAGAAGCCTCCCGGGTGCTCCAAGATGGCTGCGACCAGGAGAAAATCGGTGAGGCGGGGGTTTAAAGAGGAACATCGGGGGAGGTTAAAACCCCGAAACCTTAGCGATCTGCTGCCCCCGACCCCCCCCCCCCCCCCCCCCGGTTTTACCTTGGGGATCCATCTTCTGGGTCCCACGGATTCTGGGCGACCTTCCGACAGAAGGCGCCATCAGGCACTAAGCGCAGCCCCGGATGAATGGGATGTAATGGAGCCGCCCGAAATCCCACGGGATTTCGCTGAGCGTCGCGGGGCTTTGAAGAACACAGCTACAGCCAGCGGCACGGGTGAGGATCGCAGCGGTGACATCCCAAAGGTAAGTATTTTAGGTCCGATGTTCCTCTTCAAGCTTCGAGTGGGTGCAGGAGCCAAATGAAAGTGCCGACAGTGATTCAGTATCTTCCATGCAGATGGGGCAAGTGCATTATGGGGAGGCTTTCTAATTTTCAGCTGTGCAAGGCTGTTGGCCTAGTTTATATATGGCGTGCTTGCCTACATGAGATGGTGAGATGTAGGACACCTTGTCACATGGTCCCGATGTTCTGGTCACATGTCTCATACAGAACACTGTTGCTGCAGACAATTCATTTTCTCCTTTCTCTGACGCACAGGGAGTTTGAGGAGACCATGGACGCCCTGCAGGCCGATATCGATCAGCTGGAGGCAGAGAAAGCCGAGCTCCGGCAGAGGCTAAACAACCAGTCCAAGCGCACTATAGAAGGACTGCGCGGGGCCCCCGCATCCACCGCAGCATCCATTGTGTCCGGCATCGCTGGGGGTAAGTGGAGAACGTGCAGCACTGGAGGCTTCTTGCGTAGTTGTGCGGCAGAGGTCAGTTAGATCCCCAGAAACATGTTGCACAGGCTGCAGCAGCTTCTTGGGGTGAACGTAGCCGAGTGTCCCTCTTTTTAAGCTGAAGAATGCTTGCTCCAGTTGGAGGGGGTAAGCCGTCAGGCTTCCTTGCACTTCAGCCATTACATCAACTTGCTGTCCCTCCCAGTTCAGCTGATCAGCTGATGTTAGGAAGCCGGTTGACATCACAGATGCCACTCTTGTGTCTTTTCAGCTCAATATTTAAAGAGTAACTATGGTCAGAAATGACCAGAACCTCCCTTTAATATGCAGCAGCATGGGCAGCCTGGATCTGGCTTTGACCTCAAATGAGGTCAGCTGATTGGCTGAGGAAACCTAAGTAAAAAGAGATTGGCTGAGCGGCCCACGTGAGAACCAGGAAGAGGTGAGTTTTTCGGTGATCCCGGGCATACGCGCAGCAGGGCATCCAAGTACAGGATGCCCCACCAGGGAGGAACAAAACCTAAGAAAGTAATTTCTTTTGGGGGGGGGGGGGGGTTTGTTCCTCTTTAATAAGAAAGCAAATAATCCAAAACGCTCACTTGATAAATGCAATCCTCCCCTGATGCCGTTGGGGGACGGGGCTCTGCATGGCAGCTATGGGCTTGATTGAAAGTTGGACTTGAGTGACCGTCCAGTACAGGATTGGATGGCTGACCTGTCACTCAAGTTCCCAGCATCAAAAGAAACGAACCGGGCCGCCTGGGTACTCTTCTGCAATCCTTTTACGGCTGCTGTGGATCAGTGTATCAGCTCGTATAGCCAGCGCCTGCTAAAGTGATAGTCTGCTCGCAGTCACGCACAACCCGGAAGAGGTGAGTATCTGGACGGGCCCGTTCTTTCTTTTAACCTACCAGGGCCACCAAGTGCACCTGGGGGCATCCCATTTCCCGAACCCAGGTCTTTTCCTCTTTAAAGAACCATTGGGCTTGGCCTGAGAAACACTGGTTTTGGGGACTATTTAAGAGGTTTTTTTTTTTTACCACCCTGGTTTACCTTGGTTGTTGGGGAAGGGGGGTGGGGGTCAAATAAGACTCCTCTTTTGGCCTCATAATTAATAATTCAGTGCTAAAACCCTGTATTACCCTGTTTACAAACTTCAGGCTGACTTGGACACTTTGAGTGTCTGGGCTCCACTTGGCAAAATAAGTTCAATGTGGAGAAATGTAAAGTCCTGCACTTGGGATCTAATAACCTGAAGGCCACATATGTCCTCGGGGAAGTAAAACTGGGAGAATCACTTGTTGAGAAGGATCTGGGGGTACTGGTAGATCACAGGCTAAATAACAGCATGCAATGCCAAGCAGCTGCTTCCAAGGCCACCAAGATATTATCATGCATTAATAGAGGCCTGGAATCATGGGATAGGGATGAAATTTTGCCTCTTTACAAGGCACTGGTGCGCCCTCACCTAGAATATGCCGTCCAGTTCTGGGCACCCATTCATAGAAAGGAGGAGAGCCACCAAATTAATAGGAGGAATGAAGAATCTTAGTTATGAGGGAAGATTACGAGAATTAAATCTGTTTAGTCCTGAGAGGAGATGACTGAGGGGGGACATGATTAACTTGTATAAATATATAAATGGCCCATATAAAAAATATGGGGGAACACTATTTCAGGTAAAATCCTCTCTAAAGACAAGGGGCACGCTCCCTCCGACTGGGAAAAAAAAGAAATTTAGTATCTGGAGGCGACAATCATTTTTTACCATAAGAACTATAAATCTATGGAATAGCCTCCTACATAAGCTTGTTTACAGCATCAACCGCTGACAGCTTCCAAAAAAAAAGATGAAATGCTTATTTAGAAGAAAATAACATTAACAGTTACTGTTAGCGGTTATCAGTTAAAAAAATAAATAAAAAATAAAATAAATAGAATAACTTCCACCTATAAAATAAAATGAAAAACTATTTTCCCTACCCCAACACCCTTGGTTGAACTTGATGGACATATGTCTTATTTGAACCATATTAACTATGTAACTATGGAAAGGGGTCACTAGAGGGCGATGTCCACTGCTTGAACCAATAGGGCTATTGGTTCACATCTTCTATGGTGTTGGCCATGGACAGGCGTGCGTGTGGTGTGACTGTCACTATGATGTTTTCTAATGTTAATTCTCTTCTATGTGTCTCCCTGCCCCTGTCAGAGGAAGAGCAGAGAGGTCAGTATCGGGCCCAGGGTTCCTGTGTATGCAGCATGCGCATCCCATTACATCCCCTCATCTGATGCCCGTCAGCACCCAATGCCTTTCCAATTGTTTTGTGTATTTTTAAACGTCATTGTAGCTGTGTCTTTACCAATAATTACACTCCATGGATAATAAGTGTGAGAGAAATCCTTATGCAGTCCTGCACTCATTTGTGGAAGCTGTGGCCGTCCAAATTAAAAATAAAAAATGACCATGGTCCCCCATAGCAATCCAGCATCCAGCCAGTAGGGAGGGTGTAGCTGTGACCACCCCTGTTGCCTGTGGAGCAGCTAGAAATAGGTGGTCCAGGAGCAAAAGCTGAAGCGCTCTTTATTCTCAAATCAGCCGTGGCTTGATGGAAGAGGGAAAGCTGATGGCTGCCGGTGACCCCTGCATTTCTTCTGGGTTGTGGGCAGGCCTGACAGGTGCCATTTGCACACTTCACCTGCTGTGACCTCACCACACAGCTAGCAAGTCCCATTGGACGAGCACAAGGGTTACACACTAACACTAGCTCTACAGTGATGGGATCGCATGACAACATGGTATAGCGAAAAGCTGTTGATGAAGCGTCTGGTTTCCTGGATCAGGTAAGTACTGAACTGTGATTTACTGACCACCTCCCAGAGGAACCGCATCACCGGCAAACCTTTTTCTGGATTGCACTCCTACCCCAGACCCACAGCTAGAGGTCAGCAGGGATGCAGCTGATGGTGCTCATTGGCAGAGAAAATCTGAAATCGAACAAGCTCAGCTGATTGGCTAAGGAAATCTGAATCGAACACACTCAGCTGATTGGCAGAGGAAATCTAAATTAAACGAGGTCCGCTGATTGGCTGAGGAAATCTAAATTGAATCACCCCAGCTGATTGGCATAGGAAATCTGAATCGAACAAGCTCAGCCGATTGGCCGATAAAACCTGAATTGAGCAAGCTCAGCTGATTGGCTGAGGAAACCTGAATCACAAGAGCTTGGCTGATTGGCTGAGTTGCCCATGTGAGAACCAGGAAGAGGTGAGTATTCTAAGCATACAGCACGTCCTGCTCCAGATATAGTAATAACATGTGGGTAATCCTCCGCCTTCGGCGCCGTGCACTGCAGACATGTAGAAAACAAGCTCCTCCCGGCCCTACATATACCGAGGGACCTCCCACAAATCCCCAGATTTCTCTGCAGTGCTGGAACTGCAAAGACATGAAGTATCACGCTCTCGCAGGCGAGCGGGGCTTTACAGCCCGAGGCCCTGCGGGACTATTTCCACCCGTCCTCTCTGTGAAGAATATGCCTCCCAGCCTGGGCTGCGTTGGTCGGGTGAAGGTAGGCAGCACCTTGTGTGCTTAACGGAGCCACGCTCCACCGCAATCCCCCACCATAGGGTAGGCGGTCAAGGCTAATGGTGAGCCTTCAGTAGATGCCCCTCCTGCATTATTGCCCCACGCCCGTGTAGCGGTGAACCCCGAATGCTGGGTCACCTTCTTCCTTAGTTCCCCCCGTTAGTGGGGGGAAAAAAGGGGGGGGTTGTGTACGTTGGCCTATCCTTGCCCTATTACACTGTATGCTTAGAGCCTTTATTGGTTACCGGGGGTCAGAGCTGCGCTTCAAATATCATTTTAAGTTGGCCGCTGCGCCTTTAATGTTATTTTGGCTTGGTTTCGTGACGCTATGGCGTTTATTACTGTCTTCTTTTTCGGTCTTGTTACGCGCTTAGAGCTTCTCCCACATTCCCAGCGGGTTTTGGGGCATCCAGGGTTGCTTACAGCATAAATCCCTACTGGCTATTACCTTGATTAATCACCATATGGAGGCATCTCAGAATTATGTGTCCGGGGTCCCGCGGGGACAAGACCGGCTGTGTACTATGTGTGGACAATCTCATGCCGATGCTGACAGAGCACGGGTCTGCGGACCGTGTGCTGATCAAGTACTGGCCCTGCAATCAGGTTTACCGGTAGCTGCACCTCGCTTCAATACTCCTGTCTCCCCGTGCTTAAATCTCACTCCAGATGAGTCGCACTCGAGCGGGGATGACCGGCAGGTGGTGCCGCGCAGGCTACCCACGGCGGAGCAGGTGATGTCTGGTTTGGCGGAGCGCTTGGGCGCTGGAAAGAAACGGTCCCTGACGCCCCCTAGTTCTAGGGTCCTCACTGAAACTGAGGAGTCTGCCGCTATGCAGGACCTTGATCCTTCTGATGATGGTGAACTGTTCTCAGGTTCCAGTTCCTCAGACGAGATGTCTTGGGCCCGTGACAGTTCTGGCCCGGGTTCCTGGGGCCTGTGTGACACTGATGAGTTACTTATAAAGATCTTTGAAGTACTGTCCATCTCTCCTCCGGGAGAGTCTCCCAAGCCCAAGAGGGAGAGTTTCCACACGGCGACGCCTCGCCTGGAATTTCTGGAACAGGATCATTTCCAGAACCTTATATCTAAGGAATGGGAATCACCTTGTAAACTTACAGGGGTTCCGGGGGTCTGGGACTGGAAGTACCCGTTTCCCCATGATTTCGTTGATCGATGGTCAGTCCCTCCCTTGTGGTGGCTATTCGCCGCCTGATTTGGTTGCGACAGTGGGGGGCTGACAATGAGACTAAAAAGGCTCTTACTGGTCTTCCCTTTAGAGGACGACGCTTATTCGGGGCCAGGTTGGACCTTTTTGGAAGAAAGGGTAAGACACCCTTGTGCAGAAGGCCATCCCGGCCGCCCAGGGGCAGGGACACCCCTCCCCCTCCCTACGTTAGTGTCAAGCGAGAACCAGAAGTGTGCTTCCAACTTTTTGGAGTGGAGGCCCGCCCCAGAGGGGGGCGAGGGGGCTGCCGCAGCACTTGGCTCCTATATCAGGGCGCCATGCTTCGTTCAGGTTGTTACAGGAGTTAGTCTCCCTAGATGCCGAATGGAGTTGCTGGGCGGTCCCTTTCTGAGGTTGTCAGGGGTCCTCTAGTTCCTGTTTTTCCCTTCGGGAATTGACGCAGGCCGAGTTTGGCGGGCTGGGTCTGGGCTCTTTTTCAGGTTGGCCTTTGGCTGGTGTTTGCATCCACATTGCCCTTTCCCTCTCGGATGAAGCAGTCTGACCAGGACTGGCATTCAGGGTCTAGTATTGTAGTTTTCACAGGCATTTCCTACATGGTATCCACCTGTTGGGCCGCGGGCGCCCTTGTCCAGTGGACCTCTTGATGCCTGCAAGGATCTATATCCCTTTGGAGTCCCTGGTGCCTTAAGGACACCCAGGCCATTTCCAGCCAGTGTTACAGGACCAGTTCTATGGATTAGGGTCTTGTCTTGGGGTCCCTCCCCTGCTCCCACGGCTCGCCAAGGCGAGTATGGGAGTGTTGTCTTGGATGTGCACCTGTGACGCCCGCGTTAGTTTTACTTGATTGTCATTCTTTTCTAATTTTTGCATCAGGCCGCGTTGGCTGTTGACTCGGGGCTCCTCGGGAGTCTTTTGGATGGGTGCTCTGGCATATCACCTTCTTAGTGTACCCTGGTTCGGTATCTCCCTACGGGGTGGCATTTAGATGGGTTCAGGTCAAACCTTCCCTTCTGCTAGTATGGCCTCAGTATGAAAGGGCCTTGCCCTCCTTGTGATCACACTAATTCACCTTGCAGCTGGTGGGCCTGTTGTGGCGGCCCGGACGCTGTCCTTTATCCACTGGTGCCCTAGGACCATGCGACTCCTTGGGTTATTTATCCTGGACGGGGTTCCAACTCCCCTTAAAATGGGTCTGTACGCCCCTCCTTTTTATTGCAGGGGTCCCCTTTGAGTTTGTAAATTCAAGAAAGTTGTCAGGGACCATCCCCTTCCTTCTTGCCTATCCCTGTAGATGGTCACCATGGGGATCATGCCAGGCAGGTTGACTAGGGGGTTCTATTCTTCTGAAATTCCCCGCGGTTCCAAAGGGGGGTCCCCTTAGGGGGTCCAATTTCATACTGTCTTCGGTTATCACATTTAGCCCCTTTGGGCCCCAAATTGCTGGACTACTTCCCTTCGGGACTTGTCTCCTTGGGGATTTTCGGTCTGTCTACGGACGGTGGCCTGTCCTTTCTTATCTGTTAAGGTCTTGAACAGGTGACCCTTCAGGAGGGGTCTGGTTCTGATCTCAGTGGGGGTTTACATTGCTTGCACCCCATTAGTATCGGCTTGTTGGCTGTCCTACTGTGTTAGGAGGGCCTATTCTAGTGTCTCGCTGAACCCCTACTGGTGGCCCCGTGGGGTCCCGGGGATATTACAAGGACTCTGTCCTGGTTATTGTCATGAGTATTGTCCTGGTCTATGGTTCTGGGTGATTGTTCCAGGACTCTCTGGCCTTGGTCATGGGACCTAGCTTGACTATGTCAGGACATTATTCTCTATATGTCTTATCTTCTTCACCCCGCTAGGTGGGTTTCTGCACGAGATTGCTGTAGCAGGGGTGGACCGCTACGCTGGGGGCCCTGGGTGGCCCAGTGGAGTGCGGTTCGCAGATTCTGCTGACGACAGTTGTACTGGGTGCCCTCCCACGAGGGCTGTTCGGCCTATTCAGGCTCCTTACTACGTCGCCCCTATCTACTGGGATCGGGCGGTTCTTCACCCTCTTGGAGATGGATCTCTCTGGGTGTCCTTTCCTTTTTGGAGGGTTAGACCTAGCTCCCTCCTCTTCTTCTTCTTCTTCTCCCTTCTCTACCGACTGTTGGGAGATGTCGCTCTAGTTGCGTGCTTGGACTAGCTCTCTCTCCTGCGGGATGTTGCCTTATCCCTGGGTCCTAGTGTTATTACAGCATGGCTGAGGTTGGTTCCTCAACTCAGTGCTCTGGGGGGTTTCAGGGCTCGCCCTGTTCGCCCACTGCAGAGCCTAGTTCATTCGTCTGTGTTGAGCATTCCTCAGGAGTTGCTCAGGTGCACTCCACAGGGATTTCTAAACCCCCTGTGGGGGGGTTACTTATCCTGATGCCCTGCTAAAGGGTTCCCCTGGGTCTTATTCAGGTTTTTGTCTGACCTGTTCCTTCCCTCACATCATTCTTCCGGGGCAATTACTTCATTCAGAGGTATTCCATAGGGGACGGTTCTGTTAGTCTAGTCACTGTATGTATTACATACATGTTTCTTATCTGTACACCATTAGGTGAGGATGTTCCACCTTACATCGTGTTTGGGTCCAGGCGGAGTTTTTTATTCTCCTTATTCCAGACCCTCCGGCCTCCGGGCTAGGGATCTGTATCCCTCGACAGGCATTGGAGACTCCTGTACTGTTACCGGTCCATGGTTGGGATTATGCCTTGGGGCTTATAGGCGTTACATCCTTTATGCAACGGTTTCTGATTGCCTTCATGGGTGTAGGAGCTCTTTGGATTGGTCTTGCTCGGTTGGGTTGTCCTTCTGAGACTAAAAGTTAACGTTTCGGCCTTGCCGAGCCTTGTGTTTCAGTATTCCGCTGGTCTTGCTTAGACCAGGCTTCGTTTTCCCTGACGGGGAAGGTTCTAAGGTTGCCATGACTGCCCTGTTGTTTGCAGTAGCATGGTTAGGCTGTTACTCTGGCCTATTGTTTAGGGGAGATTCATTTTCTCTCTTGAGTTTTGTTCTCTTCTACTTGTGTTTGGCTTGGGCCTTCAGCACTCGGTTTTGTTCAGCAGGCTGACTAGTTCACTGCTTGTGTTTCGCTCAGCCTTTATAAGGTTCAGAAGTTGAGTTAGAGCATTGCTCACGTTGCTCTTGGTAGCAAGGTTGCGGGTGACAGCGCTGTTACTGTTGGCTGTGCCCTTTTTCTTGGGGATCCCACCCTACCTTATGGACACTGCTATTGGATGTCCCACATGTTATTACTATATCTGGAGCAGGACGTGCTGTATGCTTAGAATAATACAACTCTGTGAAGTACTCACCTGTAGAGTTGATATTATATGCATACAGCACGTCCTGCTCCACCCCACCCTGGTTCACCTTGTTCTGGATCCCCTGTATGGTGATTATTATCTTGATGTTATTGCCAGTCTCTGGGTGGTTGTTCCTCCCGGCTTCTCTTCTCACTGCTTGTCAATGCTGGGGATTTGTGGGAGGTCCCTCGGTATATGTAGGGCCGGGAGGAGCTTGTTTTCTACATGTCTGCAGTGCACGGCGCCAAAGGCGGAGAATTACCCACATGTTATTACTATATCTGGAGCAGGACTGTATGCGTATAATATCAACTCTACAGGTGAGTACTTCACAGAGTTGTATTTTTTCGGTGATCCCAGGGATACGCACAGCAGGGCATTCAAGTACAGGTTGCCCCACCAGGGAGGAGTAAAACCTAAGAGTGAACGTTTTGGGTTTTGTTCTTCTTTAATGAGAAAGCAAATCCGAAACACTCGATAAATGCAATTGCCCCCTCATGCCGTTGGGGGCAGGGCTTTTCATGGCAGCTATGGGCTTGATTGACAGTTGGACTTGAGTGATCGTCCAGTACAGGATTGGATGGCTGACTTTTCACTCAAGTTCCCAGCACCAGCTTTCATGCAGAGTGAGTTTTTTATGGTCTTCAACAGGGGGGAGCTACAAAGTGCGTGTACTTTCCGTTTAAGTTCATTCCCACCACCATGTGCATGACAGGACCTCTTGTGTGCATGAAGCCTCATACTCCCACCCTGGCAGCCAGCCCTGGATCTCCTTCACACGTCTGTATAGAGTACACAGGCTGCCCTGTCCCCCCTTGTTCTGATCCACTCTCTTGTCTCCATGTTTCCCCGGAGCAGTGTCCAGCCAGTCCATGCTTAATGGATCCGGCCCGGTGCAAGTGAAGGACTCTCCTCTGCTTCTCCAGCAAATCGATGCCCTGCGCCTGTCCATGAAGCACCTGAAGCAGGAGAACAACAAGCTGAAGGTGAGGAGAGCTCCTCCACCATGGCTGCGGAGCTTGCGTCTTTTCCCATGAACCTCTTTGTAATAATATGTCCTCATGTTCCCAGGCTCAGAAGATGAAGGAGGATTTGGCCTCCCTGCCTCCCCTGCATGTGCCTAAACTCACCCTCCCCAAGGACCGGCAGAAGGAGGACGTCATGTCGGGCACTCTGTACCGCAAGACCAGCCAGCTGCTGGACACCCTGCAGCAGATGAGCGCCAACACCAAGGTGGTGGACATCACGCACAAGAGAGGAGGTGAGCAACTTATTATGAACCTCTTTAAAGCACATGGAAACCCAATTTAGGGTCTACTACTTATTGTTTAGCCCCCCCCCCTTGCCCGAGCACCCGGACGCTGCTGTTGGCTTGGCAGCTTCAAAGAAAACCAGGCTTTTCCACCACAGAAGCCACTCCCCATGGCCCATTTGAGGGATCCTATTGGCTCAAAAGTTCCGTTGTGCAGGGCTGTATTTCCCATTAGGCAACCCTAGGCACGTGCCTAGGGTGGCAACCTGGAAGGGGGGAGGGCTCTGCCCTTACTACTGTAGTAAAGAAAAGAAATTTAAACTCCCATAGCCAGAACATTAATGCCTCCTAACAAGCCAGCCGCAGAAGGACGCAGAGTGTATCTCTGCGGAGAGAGGGTGCAATGGGTTGAACACAGGCCAGAGAGTCTCCCCTCCACTGCTGTGGTCATGTGACTCCTGTATATCAGAATGCCAGAAAGTTGGAACATGCTTGCCTGCTTCTCTGCTTTTCCACCTTTTGTGTCCTCTCCCTCCTCCACACACATACTTTCATACTTTGCATCTAACCCTTTGTACCATTTCCCCTATCCACACCTTTTTTTATGTGGACTGTGACTAACTTAGAAAAAGGGGGTGCAGGCTCCTAAACTGTTTAGGGCACCTTGAACCCCCAAATACCGCCCTGCAGTTGTGATGAGGTGCAGTCGGCTGGCTGCATCGCAAGTAGGCTTGTGGCTGCAGGCGGAAATGCGTTGCGGGACCCAGGTTCAAGATTACTGGCGTCCTGGGGGTTTCGCACAGTGGTGCATCCGGTGTAGGATGCCCCGAGGGTAGGCTAGGGCCTGGCAGCACGGGTTTTGAACCCGCCTTAAGATGCTGCTACTGGAGTCAAAACCTGTCCTAGATGCTATTGTGTCTAATTAAAAAAAAAAAAAAAAAAAATATATATATATATATATATATATATTATTGTACTGTTATATATCATTAGTTATGTCCTCATACCCACCTACCTGCTCTTTCCAGTGTAATACCTTGTAGGCCTGTCTTGTATATACTTGGTGATTAATGATCGTATTATTTTTCCTAGTGCATGGCACGGCCTGCTTCACAAAGTCATAACATCTGGGATTCCGCCACAAGATGGCGCAGTGGCACTGCAGAAGAGTTGTGGCTAGGTCCGGTACCATATAAAAATGGAATCACCATAGACTTATCCAGTTGTTCTCCGCAGTGCTTACTGCGAAGATAGAAGATGGCTCTCTATGCGCAGGTGTGCGGGGCAACCATGCCTGAGGCCCTGCATATATTCTAAGTATGTCACACACCCCGCTTCAAGCTATCCATAACATGTGGGTAATACCGACCTGAAGAGGGCGTTCTGCAGAGATGATAGGAAAAAGAAAGCCCCTCCCGGTCCATAAATACCTGGGACCTCCCACTCATTTCCCAGTTTTCCATCTCTGCAGACGGCGAGCAAGTCAGAAGATGATGTCTCCTCCTTGCACAGGGGGAATTGAGGTAGCCGGGACCTTCCCGGCCCGCTTTTGATTGCTATTTCCGCCCAGATCCCTCTTTCTTATTACTATGCATGCCTCCCAGCCTTGGCTGAGGTCTGGGCGAGGGTAGAACAGCACATTAGGTGCTCAGGAGCTAAGCTCCACCGTGAGACCCTGTACCAAAGGGTAGGCGGTTTTCCGGGCTGGTGACCCCGGTTTGGGATGCCCTGTCCCTTGGCCCTTTACCCCTGGTAGTGTCCCCCTCTGCGGTTGCCCTTCTCCTTGTGGGGGGGGAGGTGGGGGGTTTTATTGTGTGTGTAGTGCTTTTACTGTTGTGCTGGCTGAGGAGATCCTTCTCCTCAGCCTGGTTCTTGGAGGCGGGGCCGGGCGCGGACTTGCTACGCCGCGGCCCGCCTGTGTGTGGTTTTACATGTAACCGGCGCCGCGGTCGCCGGCACCCTGTCACTTGCGGCGCGCGGGTGAGGAGTTTTCTCCTCACATACCGGAGTTGGGGGGCGGGGCGGGGCCGGGCGTCGCCGCAGCCCGCCCCCCTCCTTTCTTGCGGTCTGTTCACCGGCACCGCAGCCGTCGCATACCGCTGCGGCGCCGGTCCTTGTGCCTTTGTGTTGTGAGGGGAGATCTCCCCTCACGCTTGTGTTGGAGGGGGCGGGACCGGGCTTTCGGCGGGACGCCGAGGCCCGCCCCCATTCGGCAGGCGCCGCCGCGGAGCCTGGCCGTGACATGGAGGGGGGGCGGGGCCATGGATACTCGCGCTCCCTGCGCTGGCCAGGCCCCCCTTCTCTCCCTCGTGCTATTGCTGCTGCTGGCTCCTGTGGGACGGACGCCATCTTGCAAGAAGGAAGCACCGTGAGTGGCCCACAGGGCCCCATATCTTTTTTTACTCTCTGTGTATTTTTCAATTTGCTTATAGCCTTTTCTGTTGTGTCTTTCAGGTAGACCTACGTTAGGTTTTAGGGGGTTTCTCCCGGTCCTAGGGTCCCTGGGTTACCTTTCCCTATTTCAAATCCTCCCACTTGGGACATTAAAGGGGCATCCCGGGTTGCTTATACGCGTAATTCCCTTGGTCATAGCGACTACACACAAGTTCACCATATGGAGGCATCCCCGGATACTGGGCTCGGGATACCCTCGGGGCAATTCCGGAAGTGTATGTTGTGCGGGGTATCCATTACTGGGGATGATGTACTTCTGTGTATACCTTGTGCACAGCAAACTATTACGCGGCAGTCCGAACCCCAGGCGTCTGGGTCAGCACCGCCGGTCGCTTCCTCTCCTCCTCCCAGCTTGATACGCACCCCGTGTGACGTTGTCATGGGTAGGGAGCTACAATCTGAGATGTGCGCCAGATTGGCCAACCTTGAAAAATTAATTTCCAGCTCGGCCGTCCGTAAGGCTCCGGCTAAGAGAAAGCATTTGTCGCCGGCTCCGCCGGCGGATGATTTTGATGATGTTAATAATTTGGACTATTCTGATTATTCCCCGCTAGAGGAAGGGGAGGTTTATGAGGACTCTGATAATTCAGACGATGAGCAGTTTGTTGGCGCTGATGCTGAGCTGGGGGACTTGGGGAGATCCTCGGATACTCCTAACGCTCTGGCTCAGATGTTTGAGGTTTTGGCTATTTCTCCTCCTGAGGAGGCTCCACAGCAGAAGGGTGAGTTTTTTGAGGAATCCAGGCCGCGCTTGGAATTTCCTAATCAAAGACACTTTGACAAAATGATTGCTAAGGAATGGGACAGGCCGGCTCGGCTCCCTGGTATTCCTCAGGGGTGGGATAAGAAATATCCCTTTCCTTTCGGATACGGTTAAGCGTTGGGCATCCCCCCCCCCCGAGGTGGATGCACCGGTTTTGGGGTTGTCCAACACTTCTGTTTTAAATAATCCTGATTGTTCCACCCTCAAAGATGGAGAGGATAAACGCATTGACCAGATGGCTTGTCATGGTTTTGCTAGCGTTGGGTCTGCCATGCGGCCCGTTTGCGCTTCGGCGCTGATGGTGGTGGCCGCCAGGTCTGTGGTCAGGGACCTGTTGACTTCTGCCGGGCTTCGTCCTGGTAGTGACGAGTTCCTTGGCCTTAAACGGTGTGAGTTGTTTTTGTCTTTTGTATTAGCCGCCTTGGATGACACTTTGATGATGTGTGGTAGGACGTCGGCTCTGCTGGTGACTATTCGGCGGTCGGTGTGGTTGCGCCAGTGGGCGGCCGATTTTATGTCCAAAAAGTCGCTGACGGCTCTACCTTTTGTTGGATTACGGCTCTTTGGAGAGAAATTGGATTCTGTCACCAAGGGTGGTAGGTTACCTCAACGCAAGAAACAACGCCGTCCCTTTCGGGGGGCGCCTTCCTTTACCCCTTCCTTTCGTGGGGCCAGATCTGGCAGGGGATTTGCCTTCCCCTCTTCCAGAGGAGATTCCGGGAACAGGGGCAGAGGACGTGCCCGTCCAGGTTACAGTTGGGGCTCTAAGCCCAAACCTGCTGCTAAGCCAGCTCAGCAATGAGGGGGCGCCCTCACCCATGCGGGTGGGGGGACGGCTGCGACACTTCTCCCAGGTCTGGGATCAGGAGGTCTCGGACAGATGGATCCGGGAAGTGGTGTCTTCCGGTTACAAGCTGGAGTTCGAGCTCCCCCCCCTTCCAGATTTTTCAGGTCTCGGGTGCCTTCGGAACCTCTGGCCGCGCAGGGGCTCCTGGTGGCAGTAGAGAGTCTTCTGGACATGGCTGTCATTTGCCCAGTGCCCTTATCGGACCAGGGCAGGGGTTTTTATTCCAATCTGTTCACAGTACCCAAGAAGGACGGATCGGTCCGACCCATCTTGGATCTGAAGTTTCTCAACAGGTTCATCCGGCCGCGGAAATTCCGCATGGAAACGCTGCGTTCGGCTATCCACTCTCTTCGTCAGGGAGACTTTCTGACGTCCATAGACATCAAGGACGCTTACCTACACGTTCCGATTTTTCCAGCACACCAGAGGTTTCTCAGGTTTGTGGTGGAGGATCGGCATTTTCAGTTTGTGGCACTCCCTTTCGGTCTCACCTCGGCTCCTCGGGTGTTCACCAAGGTGCTGGCGGGGGTGATGGCTCTACTCAGGGTTCAGGGTATCCGCATTGTGCCCTATTTGGACGATCTTCTGATTATGGCTTCTTCCTTCAACCAAGCGGAGTTGGACACCAGAACGGTGGTATCCACTCTGGAGAGGTTCGGTTGGGTGATCAACTACCCCAAGTCCTCTCTTTCTCCGTCCAAGGTTGTCACCTTTCTGGGAATGTCCCTGGACACTTCGCAGGCCAGGGTGTTTCTGCCCCAGGCCAAGATTCTTTTGATTCAGGAGTTGGTTCGGCTTCTCGTGTCGGCCCCTCGTCCGGCCATCCGGCTAGGGATGAGGCTGGTGGGGTTGATGGTGGCCTCATTCGAGGCAGTTCCCTTTGCGCAGTTTCACACAAGGACGCTCCAGCTTCATCTGTTGAAGGTTTGGGACAAGTCTCCGCTATCGTTGGATCAGTCCTTCCGGATGACCCCCCGAGTCCGTCGATCCCTGCAATGGTGGCAGATCTTTTCTGGCGCCGTGTTGGGAGACGGTCACCACGGATGCCAGTCTGTCAGGTTGGGGGGGTGTTTGGAAGGACCTTCAGTTTCAGGGTCTGTGGGGCCCGCAGGAGGCCCACGAGCCCATCAATGTTCTGGAATTGAGAGCCATCAGGTTGGTTCTGTTTCGCTTGACTCATCAGTTGCAGGGCCTGCCAGTTCAGGTTCGGTCGGACAACCGGACGGCGGTTGCTTACATCAATCACCAGGGAGGGACTCGCAGCAGGAGTGCCCTCAGGGAAGTATCCTTGATTCTGGATTGGCCGGAGAGCCACGTCCTGTGTATCTCAGCAGTCTACATTCCGGGAGTGGAGAACACGGAGGCGGACTCTCTGAGCAGGTCCTCCTCTCGCCAGGGGGAGTGGTCTCTCAGTCCCCAGGTGTTTCGTTCGATTTGCCTCAGGTGGGGGTTCCCGGCTGTGGACCTCTTTGCCTCTCGTCACAATCACAAACTTCCGGTATTTGTGTCTCTCTCGCAGGATCCACTGGCTCTGGCGGTGGATGCCATGTCTCTGAACTGGAGGGATCTGGGGTTTCTGTACCTGTTCCCTCCGTTTCCAATGGTAGCCAGAGTGGTGCGCAAGCTGGCCCTGGAGGGCGCGTCGGCGATTCTGGTGGCACCAAGGTGGCCAAGGCAGGTTTGGTTCGCAGACCTGGTAAGACTGGCAGAGGATCAGTTCGTTCTGCCTCTGCTGCCGGACCTGCTCACCCAGGGTCGGCTATGCTGTCCCAATTTACCATCGCTGGCTTTGACGGCGTGGCTGCTGAAACCTCCATCTTGAAGGAGGAAGGTCTTTCTGATGCGGTGATTCAGACTCTTATTAGCGCCAGGAAGCGGTCTTCCTCTACTGTTTACTATAGGACCTGGAGGTCCTATATTGACTGGTGTGAAGGTAGGTCTTTCCCGTGTCGGGAGTTTTCCATTTCCAGGATTCTGGAGTTTCTTCAACATGGTCTGGATCTGGGGCTCCAGCTCAGTACCTTGAAGGGGCAGGTTTCTGCCCTGGCGGTGTTCTTTCAAAGGTCTTTTGCTCTTCATCCCTTGGTCAGGACTTTTTTCCAAGGGGTTACGCATGTTCGACCTCCTAGGAAGCCCTTGGTTCCAGTTTGGGACTTGAACCTGGTTCTGCTCTTCAGGGTCCCCCGTTTGAGCCCTTGAATGAGATTGCTTTGTCTTCTCTTACTCAAAAGGTGGCATTTTTGGTGGCTATCACTTCGGTTAGGCGTGTTTCTGAGTTGGCAGCTTTATCCATTAAAGCTCCGTACTTCGAAAGGCATCAGGACAAGGTTGTCTTTCGTTTCAAGCCGGATTTTCTTCCTAAGGTGGTTTCTGCCTTTCATCTGAATCAGGACATTGTTCTGCCTTCTCTGTGTCCTAATCCTAGCAACGACAAGGAAAGGGCGCTGCATTCTTTGGATGTAGTTCGCGTTGTGAAATATTATCTGGTGGTTACGTCTTCCTTTCGTAAGACTGATGCTTTTTTTGTGGTGCCCTTTGGGCCTAGGAAAGGTTTGGCTCCTGCCAAATCTTCCATTAGTAAATGGATTAGTCAGGCCATCATTGGGGCCTATTCTGCCAAGGGGAGGAGTCCCCCTTTTCGTGTTACTGCTCATTCTACTCGTGCGGTTGGAGCGTCCTGGGCTTTTCAGCACCAGGCCTCGGTTGAGCAAGTTTGTAAGGCCGCTACTTGGTCCTCTGTTCACACTTTTTCCAAGTTTTACAAGGTTGATGTTCGGGCCTCAGCGGATGCTGTTTTTGGCCGCAAAGTTCTGCAAGCTGTTGTGGTTTAAGTTGTGCCTTGTTGCCTTGTTTTGGATCCCCGCCCTTTTTTATGGACACTGCTATTGGATGTCCCACATGTTATGGATATCTTGAAGTGGGGTGTGTGACATACTTAGAATAATACCATTTTGTGAAATACTCACCTGTAAAATGGGTATTATAAGTATGTCACACACCCCGCTTCACCCGCCCTTCTCGTATTCTGGATCCTTTATATTGTGAACTTTGCGTTGCTTTGGTTTATATTTGCCTCTTCCTGGTCCCTTACCTTACTGCTTTCTTTATACTGGGTAATGAGTGGGAGGTCCCAGGTATTTATGGACCGGGAGGGGCTTTCTTTTTCCTATCATCTCTGCAGAACGCCCTCTTCAGGTCGGTATTACCCACATGTTATGGATATCTTGAAGCGGGGTGTGTGACATACTTATAATACCCATTTTACAGGTGAGTATTTCACAAAATGGTATTTTATTTCCACCCGTTTCCGGACCCTCTGTGCCTCCCCCCCTCCTACTGGCCTGGGCTTTGCCGCTGCCTGCTCGCTCTCTCCCCGACGGATGTTCGGGGGGAGGGGGGGGCGGTAATGTGTGTGCTTTTAGACAGTTTTAGACTGTTTTTTTATGCTTTTGCCGCCGCTTTGTACAGCGCTCCGCGGCGGGCGTCGCTACATTTGTGAGTCGTTTTTCACTGTGGGGATGACGTCGGCGAGGTCACGTGAGCATCGTTTTCGCACACTTCGGGGGGCGGCGGTGGCGTATGGCGCGGATCACATTTTTTCACGCTCTTCGGGGGGGGGGGGTGGCTTGGTGTCGGATGACGCGGATTGCATCGTTCTCCCGCGGCCTGCCCTCAAGGTTCCTCTGTCAGCGCCATCTTGCTTCTGCTGCGTGTCTGGGGCCCTCTTCAATCCCTGGGCTGCGGCGGTGATTTCTGCCTGCGTCGCTTCCTCTGGTGGTCTGGCGGTTGGCGATCCTTGTCCTGCTTGGTCCGTGAGTCCCCGCTGGGGTTTTTGGTTATCCTTGGGGCATGGGCTGCGGGATACTTATGTATGTTTGCTTATGTCTTTCAAGCGGGACACCCGTGGGTTGTGGTTTCTCCCGGTCCTGCTCCTTACTCCCCCTCCCTTCATCTCCCCTTACTGATTCTGGGGGCATCCCTCGGGGGGGGGGGCATCCCGGGTGGCTTTTATTAGCCCTTACCCTGTGCTGGCATATTGCGCCTGTAGTATTCACCATATGGAGGCTTCTGGGGATAACATGCTCGGGGGTCCTTTGGGACAATCCCGGTTGTGTTCCATGTGGGGGGTATCCCCTATCAGTAATGACGTCACGGTGTGTGGGCCGTGCGCCCAGGCTGTCCTTTTGATTCAGTCTGGGCTACCTGCTTCTTTACCAAGCTCTGTGCCCCCTTCGGCATCGCCTACCCCGCCGCACCTGCACTTAGCCCCCAGTGAGGGGGACTCTAGCAGGGGGGTCACAATCTGATTTGGCACTTCGTGTGGCCAGCATTGAAAGACAGCTTGCCAGGCCTGTTCAGCGTAAGGCCTCTAGCAAGAAGCGGCACCTGACTTCCTCGCCTGCACTGTTTACTGAGGAGCAGGAGGAAATTGATCTTTTTGATGAACGTTATTCCCTGGAGGAGGGGGAGCTTTTCTCGGACTCTGACTCCTCTGGGGACCAGCAGGTGGGCCGCGACAGTCACCCTGGGTCTGAGTCTGAGGATTCCTGGTTTCCTGAGGACACCGCTAATCTGTTGTCTAACATTTTTGAGGTTTTACACATTGCCCCCCGAAGTGGCTAAGAGGAAGCAGGGTGAGATTTTTCGTACAATTAAGCAGCGTCTGGAGTTCCCTGAGCAGAGTCATTTCACTAATATGGTGCTCAAGGAGTGGGAATGTCCTAGTAGATTGCCCGCGGTGCCTAAAGGTTTGGATAAGAAGTATCCCTTTCCTCCTGATTTGGTTAAGCAGTGGTCGGGTCCCCCCCGAGGTAGACGCGCCAGTTCTTGGATTGTCCAACACTTCTGTTATGCCTTCCCCTGACACTACTACACTGCGGGACAGCGAGGACTGACGTAGGCCTGCTAGGCCTTTGCCTTTGCGGGGGCTGGTTTGCGTCCGTTCTGTGCCGCTGCCATAACTTCTATTGCTCTTAAGAGACTGATCAATCGTCTCCTTGATGGCGCTACAGCTGGAGGGGCTGAGTATAGGACCCTTTTTTGCTGTGCTCTGATTTTGTTGCCTTTATTCTTACTGCCATGGATGATGTAGTACGGCTGAGTGGTAGGGCCTCTGCCCTCTTGGTGGCTATGCGCCGCTTTGTTTGGTTGCGTCAGTGGGCAGCTGACGCTGCTGCTAAGAAGGCTCTCACTGGACTCCCCTTTGTGGGGCTGCGGCTCTTTGGTGAGCGCCTGGATGTTTTAGACAAGGATGGTAGGCTACCTCAGCATAGGAGGCAGTCTCGGCCTTTTCTGGGGCCATCTGCTTCAGTCTTCTCCTTTCGTACCCCCAGAGGAGGTCGAGGGTCCCTCTTTTCAGGTGCCCGCAGGGGGTCTTGGAGCCATAGCAGATCCCGTGGTCGTCCCGGTCTCTCATGGGACCCCAAACCTTCTCCCAAGCCCCCTCAGGCATGTGGAGGCGCCCTCACCCATCTGGGTGAGGGGACGGCTTTGGCTCTTTGCTCACGTCTGGAGGCTCCGCGTCTCAGACAGTTGGATTCAGGAGGTGGTGTCCTCCGGTTACAAGATTTTGCAGCCTGGCCACCCCCCAGATTCATCAGATCCCGGATGTCTCACAACCCTTTGTCAGCTCAGGGGTTGCGCCTTGCGGTTCAACGTCTGCTGGACTTAGGAGCCATTTGCCCGGTGCCTTCCCAGGAACAGGAACAGGAACAGGGTTTCTACTCCAATTTGTTCACGGTCCCCAAAAAGGACGGGTCCCTGAGGCCAATCCTGGACTTGAAGGGTCTCAACAGGTTTGTCAGGTTCAAGCACTTTCGCATGGAGACTCTTCGTTCGGCTGTCGGTTCCCTTCGCCCGGGCAACTTCATGACCTCCGTGGACATCAAGGATGCTTATCTTCATGTGCCAGTCTTCCTGGGTCATCAGAGATTTCTCAGGTTTGCTCTAGAGGATCAGCATTACCAATTTGTGGCCTTAACCTTCGGTATAACCTCTGCGCCTCGGGTGTTCACCAAGGTGCTGGTGGGCGTGATGGCTCTGCTGGGGCATCAGGGCATTCGCATCCTTCCTTACCTGGACGACATTCTGATTGCGGCTCAATGTCTTCGTCAGGCCGAGAGGGATACTCAGGCGGTGACCTCCACTCTCGAGTCCTTCGGCTGGGTGATCAACTACCCCAAGTCTTCACCGTCTCCGTCTTTGGTGAAGTCCTTTCTGGGCATGACTCTGGATACCTCTCAAGGTTTTTCTGCCCCAGCTGAGGAGGGCCTTCAGAAGCAGGCTCGGGCTCTGCTCTTGTGTACCCATCCCTCCATCCGGCAGGGGATGCAGTTAGTGGGTCTGATGGTGTCCTGCTTCGAGGCGGTCCCCTTTGCTCAGTTTCACATGAGGCCTCTTCAATTGCACCTTCTGTCTGTTTGGACCCTGTATCCCTGGATCAGGAGTTTGCTCTGTCCCCCCTGGCCAGACAGTCCCTCTTGTGGTGGCTGCACTTAAGTAAGCTTCTAGTGGGCAGGACTTTTCTGCCCCAGCGTTGGGAGACTGTCACCACAGATGGGCAGGTTGGGGGGTCTTTTGGAAGTCCCTGCAGTTCCAGGGTCAATGGGGCCCCCAGGAGGCCCATGCTCCCATCAATGTTCTGGAACTGAGGGCGATCAGGTTGATTCTTGCTCAGCTGATCTCACACCTTGGGGGTCGGGCTGATCAGATCCGCTCGGACAACCAGACGGCAGTTGCCTACATCAATCATCTCGGAGCAAGCGAGCCCTCAAGAAAGTGTCCCTGATACTGTCTTGGGCGGAAGAGAATGTGCCTTGCATCTCGGCGGTTTACATTCCGGGGGTGGAGAACCTGGAGGCAGATTCCTTGAGCAGGGGGATGTCTCGGCTGGGGGAATGGTCTCTCAGCAACAAGGTATTTCACTCTCTGTGTCACCGGTGGGGTCTTCCGGATGTGGACCTGTTTGTGTCCCACCACAATCACAAGTTTCCCAGGTTTGTCTCTCTGTCACAGGACCCTCTGGCCGTCGCCACGGATGCGCTAGCAATGCCTTGGATGGAGTTTCGGCTCCTCTATGTGTTCCCTCCCCTTCCTCTGCTGGACAGGGTGCTGCGCAAGATAGCCCAGGAAGGGGTACCAGACATTCTGGTGGCCCCCTGCTAGCCTAGGAGGTTGTGGTTCGCAGACGTCGTGCAGTTGGCAGTGGATCAGTATGTCCTGCCCAAGGATCCAGATCTGCTCACTCAGGGACGGCTGTGCCATCCCAATTTACAAACGCTGGCTTTAACGGCTTGGCTACTGAAACCTCCATCTTGATGGATAAGGGGTTGCCGGCCTCTGTTGTTGATACCATGATTAGGGCTAGGAAGAAGTCCTTGTCCTTTATCTACTATAGGATTTGGCATGCTTACATTGTCTGGTGTGAGTCTAGGTCTCTGCCTTGTAGGGTGTTTTCTATTCCCGGGATTCTGGATTTTTTGCAACATGGCCTGGATTCGGGCCTCCAACTTAGTACCCTCAAGGGACAGGTGTCAGCCCTGGCAATTTTCTTCCAAAGGTCTTTTGCCAATCACCGGTTGGTCAAGACTTTCTTTCAGGGAGTTACTCATGTGCGTCCACCACGTAAACCTTTGGGGTCTAAATTTGGTGTTGTCTGCTCTGCAGGGTCCTCCTTTTGAGCCTATCAGTGGGGCTGCCTTGCCCATTATGACTCTTAAGGTGGCCTTCCTGGTGGCCATTACCTCGGTTAGGCGAGTCTCTGAGCTGGCTGCTCTTTCCATCAAACCTCCTTATTTTTAGCGGCATCAGGATAAGGTGGTGTTTCGGCTTAAGCCGGATTTCTTGCCTAAGGTTTTGTCTGTTTTTCATCTCAATTAGGACATTGTTTTGCCTTCTCTGTGTCCTAATCCTGCTAATTCCAAGGAGAGGATGCTTCATTCTCTGGATGTTGTCAGGGCCCTGAAGTTTTATTTGGTTGCTACTGAGTCATTCAGGAAATCTGACGCTCTTTTTGTTCTTCCTGCTGGACCTAGGAAGGGTCTGCCTCCGGCTAAATCCACTATCGGCAAGTGGTTCCGTCAGGCGGTGGAGCAGGCCTATTCTGCTAAGGGGAAGGTTCCCCCTTTTGGGGTTACTGATCATTCTACTCGTGCTATCGGTGCATCTTGGGCTTTTCAGCACCAAGCTTCTGTTGAACAAGTTTGTAAGGCCGCAACTTGGTCTTCTGTTCATACTTTTTCCAAGTTTTACAAAGTTGATGTTAAGGCCTCAGCTGATGCTGCTTTTGGCCGCAGGGTACTCCAGGCGGTGGTGGTCTTTCTTTTTGGGGATCCCACCCTACTTTATGGACACTGCTTTTGGATGTCCCAGATGTTATGACTTTGTGAAGCAGGCCGTGCCATGCAATTGGAAAAAGACAATTCTATGAGTACTCACCTGTAGAATTGCTTTTACTATGCATGGCACGGCCTGCTTCACCCCACCCTTGTTACGTTGTTCTTGGTTGCCTCTTTATGGTGATTGTTCCAATTTAGTTGGGGTTGTTATCTTTCTTTGTTCCCGGTTCTTGTATCACTGCTTGCCAACTACTGGATAAGTCTATGGTGACTCCATTTTTATATGGTACCGGGCGGAGCAACAACTCTTCTGCAGTGCCACTGCGCCACCTTGTGGCGGAATCCCAGATGTTATGACTTTGTGAAGCAGGCCGTGCCATGCATAGTAAAAGCAATTCTACAGGTGTGTACTCACAGAATTGGCTTATTATTAAAGTGGACCAACACCCAGGATTTTGACTATCCTGGGTCTTGGTCCACTTCGGTGGGGCACCCCCGATCGGGGTGCCCCGCTGTGTGAAACCCCCCCTAACCCCCCGAAAAACTCACCTCTCCCCGCTCCCAGCGCCGACGTACAAGAACGTCTAAGCGGCAGCCGCCGCCGCCGCCTCCCTCGCGTCACTTTCGGCGCGCGCGCGCCCCCGCCGGCCATTCGCAGACGGCCGGCGCGGGCACGCGCACGCCTACAGGAGCGCGAGGGAGGCGGCGGCGGCCGGCCGCCGCCGAAGTTAAGGTAAGGAGTTTGGGGTGTTTGGGGGGGTTTCACCCCGCGGGACATCCCGATCTCGGATGTCCCGCGGGGTGGGGGGTGATCGGCCCGGGAATCTTATAGATTCCCGGGCCGATCACCCGTGGGTGTTGGTCCACTTTAATATTATTACTGATGATCTCTTCACAGGCAGCCCGGCAGCACAGCTTCTGGAACAGACCTCCCGCCTGAAGTCGCTCAGCGAAACCATCGACAAGCTAAAGGTAAGTCACATGTTCTATTATGACGATGTGAATATCAGCAGTAACCTGTCCTCTTTATTCACCATCTCTTGTTACTCACGGACAGGATGAAGTTCTTAAAGAAACAGTATCCCAGTGCCCCGGGGCAAACGTCCCAACAGATTTTGCCACCTTTCCATCTGCAGACTTTATAAAGGTGAGTATTTTTCACTGTAGCAACTTCTATACACACTGGCGAGTACTGCAACACAGGAAGCTCACAGAACTGTAAAATAATCTCATTCTGAATGTCTCAAGGAGACCAACTGGAATAGTCACCTGTAGAAGAGCTCAGCAACCTCTATAGCATTTCCAAAACTCTTGAGCTCAGCTCAACTAATTACACTGATGTGCAAAAGCGTATATAGATGTTTTGAGTGTTTCAGCTCTAGGCTTCATACAGAAGAGACAATCTTTAGAATCTTCCCCATCCCAGAGCTTGATGCACACATCACATTGTACTGTAAGCTATCTACATTCCAATAAAAGGCTCATGATTGCTTTAGAAAGTATCACAGCTGATTACAATGCAACCAATAAATATAAATGAATTGCTCCTTGGCTGTAACAGTGTAACACAATGGAGCTCTCAGCAGGGAGCTGTCAGTCAGGCTTTTCAGAATGTCTCATCTTGTTTGTTATTGCCCCCAGCAGGAGGGAGAGAGAGCCCACCCCAAAGTTTCACCTCCTATCCCAATATATAGCTTTTTGAGGTTTGTCATTTCTGTATCCACAACAGCTTCCAGCGTAAAACTACCATTGTTTTATGGACCATCTTCTAAGCTATCTCATTTATAAATTGAACTTGCAACTTTTTAGCATTTGATTAGTTATTTTTGTCATGTTTTACTTACTGGTGGTGAAATGTTTGTATACTAAAAAATACAACTTATTCTCACATTCCCTGGTAGCTTAGTGTGTTATTAGGCTGAGCTATTAGGTCATTGGTTCGATTTGAGGATCAACCATGAAGATTTCCCAAGAAAAGTGAGACAGCATCATCCAGCTCATCGATAGCAGTATCTGGGACAAGAAAATTGTCACAATGCATCGTGTGAATGCCATGACAGTTGTAAGACAATGAAATGATGTCCTTCCAACTATTCTGTGCCAAGAGTTGGACGTCCAGGCAAAATATCGAGTCAACAAGTCAGTTATGACGCGGCAATGGTGGTGGCTTGTGTACTTCGTAATATTGAGATTAGACGCCCATGCAAGCACCATGCAATGCATATGACACAGCCTGAAATGGTGGCCTAAAGGTGAAGAGGCCTCCATGATGATCTGGAGTGATGTGAACAAAGTCAAAGACTGATGGGTGCAGATGGGTCTGGAAACAAGGGAAAAGGTGGTAACGGGCTAACTGTCAAATTTGGTGCAAGGAGCCCGAAGATATGGGGTTGTTTCAGAGAAAAAGGCGTTGGATACTTGAGTGTGATTAATGGGGCTCTCATTGCTGAGCTGTATGTGAGACGAGTCGGTGGAGGAAGCCTGAATATATGGGGTCATGTCACAGCCGAAGCGTTGAATACTTGACCAGGATCAATGGTGATCCCAATGCTGAGCTATATGTGAGTACCCTACAAGACAAGTTGTAAGAGGAGCCCTGAAGATATGGGTTTGATTCACAGCCAAATGCATTGAATACTTGACCAGGATCAATGGTGGGCTCAGTGCTGAGCTGCATGTGAATATTATACAAGACGAGTCAGTGAATAAACCATGAAGATATAGGGGTTGTTTCACAACCAAAGCTGTTGGGTACTTGACCAGGATCGATGGAGGTCTCAGTCCTGAGCTATATGTGAGCATCTTATTAGACGAGTCGTAGGAAGAACCATGAAGATATGGGGTTCTTTCACAGAGCATTGGATACTTGACCAGGATCGGTGGTGGTCTCGATGCTGAGCTGTATGTGAGTATCCTACAAGACGAGTCCTAAGAGGAAGCCTGAAGATATGGGGTTGTTTCACAGAAAAGGGCATTGGATACTTGACCAGGATCAATGGTGGTCCCATCACTGAGCTATTTGTATGTTCCAAAACGCGTTAATTCATACACTCAAAGGACAACCTTGTGTTGCAGTAGGACAATGACTCTAATCATAAGTCTGAAGAAGTGGACAATGAAGTAGAGGTTCTGGATTGGCCCCCACAGTTCTTAGACCTTAAACCCAATTGCACACTTGTGGGTAAATTGAATGCTGTATTCGTACCCAAGTGAGTCGACATTGGGACCTGGGAATGGATTTCAGTTGAGACACGCTTGAATCGGATCGAGAGCGTGTCCAGAAGGATTCAGGCAGTTTCGAAAGCAACATGACAAGAATCTGCATAGCTAATACTATGCTAAATAGTTGCAAGTCCAGTTTATAGATGAGACAGCCAAGATGTTTGTCTCTAAAATGAATGTAGCCTCATGTTACAAGCTGTATGGTGAGAGATGGACCCTGAAATGCAAATGTTGGGTGTTGTTCCACTCTTGGGAAAGCAGGGGGGGGGGCATTCTGATGGCCAGGGTCCTACTGCACATTGACAGCATGTAGGCTAAGAAAACCTTATTCTAAGTATGTCACACTCCCCGCTTCAAGAAATTCATAACGTGTGGGTAATACTGACCTGTAGAGGGCGATATGCAGAGATGCCAGGAAAAAAGAGATCCCCTCCCAGTCCATAAATACCTGGGACCTCCCCCTCATTACCCAGTCTTCATCTCTGCAGTCGGCGAGCAAGTCAGAAGATGTGGTCTCCTCCTTGCACAGGGGGATTTCAGGTACCCGGGATGACTCCCGGCCCTTTAGTTATCTATTTCCACCTGGATCTTTTTTTTCTGTTACCTCATGCCTCCCAGCCTAGGCTGACGGTCCGGGTGAGGGTAGAAAAGCACCCTTGGTGCTTAAGAGCAAATGCTCTCCCGTGAGACCCTATATAAGAGGGTAGGCGGTCATCCGGGACGGTGACCCCGGTTTGGGATGCCCCGTCCCTTGGCCTTAAACTTTGGGTGGTCCCCCCCTTTGGGTAATGCCCCTCTCTCTAGCGGGATAGCGGAGGGTAGGAGCAGGGCCCCTTATTCGGTGTTAGGTCCAAATTTTGTAATCATTAATTCTTAATAATGTTTTAATGTATTAATTTATTAAATTATCCTCCCAATAGTTATTAACTTATTTATTACTTCATAACAGCGTGTATTTCTCTGTCAAAATGGCGCTGTGGCCACCATTTTTATGCAGGCTTTCTCCCTGAGGTAAAAGGGGCGGGGCCGGGCGTCAGGGTCAAAGCCACGGCCCGCTCCCCTCCTTCTGTCTCTTCTGAGACCGGCGCCGCGGGCGCACATGGCTGCGGTGCTGGCCTTTTTGCATTGTCATGGCGGAGGGGAGCTTCTCCCCTCACGCTTTCACTCTTGGGGGCGGGGCCGGGCTTTCCAGCGCTGCGGCCCGCCCCTGTGTCACAGGCACCGCTGAGGTGCTTTTCTCTGTGCCTGTTTCCTCAGAAGGAGCTGGCCACGCCCCCCTTCTCTCCTCAGAGCTGCTCTTTACCTCACGGAGAGAGGAAGCTGTCTTCAGGACCACAGTGAGTGGCCCGGTGGGCCCCCCTTCTGTCCCATCACCTATAATTATATATTTTTATGTCATATATATATTTTATACTCCGCTTTTCTTATTAGCCTTTTTTATTATGTCTTTCAGATGTAACCTACAGTGGTGTTAGGGGGTTTCTCCCGGTTCTAGGGTCCCTGGGTTCTTAATTGGCTTATTGCAAGTCCTCCCACTTGGGACATTAAAGGGGCATCCCGGGTTGCTTATATGCGTAATTCCCTCGGTCATTGCAACCAACTATAAGTTCACCTTATGGAGGCATCCCCGGATACTGGGCTCGGGCTCCCCTCGGGGCAAACCCGGAAGTGTATGGGGTGTGGGGCATCCCTTACTGGCGATGATGTATTTCTGTGTATACCATGCACACAGCAGACTATTACGCGGCAGTCCGGACCCCAGGCGTCTGGTTCAGCGCCACCGGTCTCTCCTCCCCCCCCCCCCCCCCTCCCAGTTTGATCCGTGCCCAGTCTGACGTTGTCATGGGCGGGCAGTTGCAATCGGAGATGTGTGCCCGATTGGCCAATCTTGAAAAATTATTCTCCAGCACGGTCACCAGAAAGGCTCCAGCTAAGAGAAAGCACTTGTCGCCGTCTTCACCGGCGGCCGACTTGGATGATCTTGATAATCTGGACTGGTCTGATTACTCCCAACTTGAGGAAGGGGAGGTATATGAAGAATCAGATAATTCAGACGATCAGCAGTTTGTGGGTGCTGATACCGAGCGGGGCTTGGGGAGGTCTTCGGATACTCCTAATGTTCTGGCTCAGATGTTTGAGGTTTTGGCTATTTCTCCTCCTGAGGCGGTTCCACAGCAAAAGGGGGAATTTTTCGAAGAATCCAGGCCGCGCTTGGAATTTCCTAACCAAAAGCATTTTGATGGGATTATTGCTAAGGAATGGGAGAGGCCTGCCCGGCTCCCAGGTGTCCCTCAGGGTTGGGACAAAAAAATATCCCTTTCCCTTGGATACGGTGAAGCGTTGTGCGTCCCTTCCCGAGGTGGATGCACAGATTCTGGGTTTATCCAACACTACTGTTTTAAATTCTCCTGATTGCTCCACGCTTAAAGATGGTGAGGATAAACGCATTGACCAAATGGCTTGTCATGGTTTTGCCAGTGTTGGGTCAGCCATGAGGCCGGTTTGTGCTTCAGCGCTGCTGGTGGTGGCTACCAGGTCGGTGGTCAGGGACCTGTTGACTTCTTCCGGGTTAGATCCGGATAGTGACGAGTTCCTTGGCCTTAAAAGGTGTGAATTGTTTTTGTCATTTGTACTAGCCGCCTTGGATGACACACTGATGATGTGTGGCAGAACGTCGGCTCTATTGGTGACTATTCGGCGTTCGGTTTGGTTGCGCCAGTGGGCGGCTGGTCTAAAAAGTCGCTGACCGCTCTTCCCTTTGTGGGATTACGGCTCTTTGGTGAGAAGTTGGATTCAGTTGCCAAGGGTGGTAAGTTACCTCAACGCAAAAAACAGCGTCGTCCCTTTCGGGGGGCGGGTTCCTTTGCTCCTTCCTTTCATGGGGCTAGAGCTGGCAGAGGAATTGTTTTCCCCGCAGCCAGAGGAGATTCCTGGAACAGGGGCAGAGGACGTGCCCGCCCAGGATACAGCTGGGGCTCTAAGCCCAAACCCGCTGCCAAGCCAGCTCAGCAATGAGGGGGCGCCCTCACCCATGTGGGTGGGGGGACGGCTGCAACACTTCTCCCAGGTCTGGGACCGGGAGGTCTCGGACAGATGGATCCGGGAAGTGGTGACTTCCGGCTACAAGCTGGAGTTCGAGCTCCGGCCCCCTCCCAGATTCCTCAGGTCTCGGGTGCCTTCGGACCTTCTGGCCGCGCAGGAGCTCCAGGCGGCAGTAAAGAGTCTGCTGGATATGGCAGTTATTTGCCCAGTGCCCCCCTCAAACAGGGGTCGGGGCTTTTATTCCAATCTGTTCACGGTGCCCAAGAAGGGCGGCTCGGTTCGACCCATTCTGGATCTAAAGATCCTCAACAGGTTCGTCCGTCCGCGGAAATTTCGCATGGAAACGCTGCGTTCAGCTATCCATTCTCTTCGGCAGGGGGACTTTCTGATGTCCGTAGACATCAAGGACGCCTATCTGCATGTGCCGATTTTTCCAGCGCACCAGAGATTTCTCAGGTTCGTGGTGGAGGATCGGCATTTTCAGTTTGTGGCACTTCCTTTCGGTCTTACCTCGGCTCCAAGGGTTTTCACCAAGGTGATGGCTGGGGTGATGGCTCTCCTCATAGCCCAGGGTATTCGCATTGCCCCTTATCTGAACGACCTTCTCATTATGGCATCTTCCTTCAGCCAAGCGGTATTGGACACCAGAACTGTGGAGAGATTCGGGTGGGTGATCAACTACCCCAAGTCCTCCCTTTCTCCGTCCAGGTTAGTGTCTTTTCTGGGAATGTCCCTGGATACTTCCCAGGCCAGGGTGTTTCTTCCTCAGTCCAAGGTTCTCTTGATTCAGGAGTTGGTTCGACTCCTCCTGTCTAGCCCTCGTCCGGCCATCAGACTGGGGATGAGGCTAGTGGGATTGATGGCAGCCTCCTTTGAAGCAGTTCCCTTTGCTCAGTTCCACACAAGGACACTCCAGCTCCATCTGTTGGCGGCCTGGGACGGGTCGCCACTGTCGTTGGATCAGTCCTTCCTGATGACCCCCCCGAGTTCGGTGCTCCCTTCAGTGGTGGCTGGATCCAATCAGTCTGTCGAGGGGCAGATCCTTTCTGGCCCCTTGTTGGGAGACGGTCACCACGGATGCCAGTCTATCAGGATGGGGGGGGTTCTGGAAGGATCGTCAGTTTCAGGGACTGTGGGGGCCTCAGGAGGCTCACGAGTCCATCAATGTTCTGGAATTGAGGACCATCAGGATGGTTCTGTTTCGCTTGACTCATCAGTTGCAAGGATTGCCGGTTCAAGTCCGGTCGGACAATCGGACGGCGGTCGCCTACATCAATCACCAGGGAGGGACTCGCAGCAGGAGTGCCCTCAAGGAAGTGTCTTTGATTCTGGCCTGGGCGGAGACCCACGTCCCGTGCATTTAGCAGTTTACATTCCGGGAGTGGAGAACACGGAGGCGGACTCTCTGAGCAGGTTCTCAGCTCGCCTGGGGGAATGGTCTCTCAGCCGGTGGTGGACCTCTTTGCCTCTCGTCACAATCATAAACTTCCGACATTTGTGTCTCTCTCACGGGATCCACTGGCTCTGGCAGTGGATGCCATGTCTCTGAACTGGAGGGATCTGGGGTTTCTGTATCTGTTCCCTCCGTTTCCCTTGGTGGCCAGAGTGGTACGCAAGCTGGCCCTGGAGGGTGCGTCAGCAATTCTGGTGGCTCCAAGGTGGCCAAGACAGCTTTGGTTCGCAGATGTGGTAAGGTTAGCAGAGGATCAGTTCGTTCTGCCCCTGCTGCCGGATCTGCTCACCCAGGGTCAACTACGTTATCCCAATTTACCAACGCTGGCTTTGACGGCGTAGCTGCTGAAACCTCCATCTTGAAGGAGGAAGGTCTTTCCGATGCTGTGATTCGAACTCTCATTAGTGCTAGGAAGCGGTCTTCCTCTAATATCTACTATAGGACTTGGAGGTCTTATATTGATTGGTGTGAGATCAGGGCGTTGCCTTGTAGGGAATTTTCCATCTCCAGAATCCTGGAGTTTCTTCAACATGGTCTGGACCTGGGGCTCCAGCTTAGTACTCTGAAGGGGCAGGTTTCTGCCCTGGCGGTGTTCTTTCAAAGGTCATTTGCCCTACATCCTTTGGTTAAGACTTTTTTCCAGGGAGTCACGCACGTGCGGCCTCCTAGAAAACCTTTGCTCCCTATTTGGGATTTGAATTTGTTTTTTTCTGCTCTTCAGGATTCTCCTTTTGAGCCCTTGAATGATATTGCCTTGTCTTCACTTACGCAGAAGGTGGCCTTTTTGGTAGCCATCACTTCGGTTAGGCGTGTCTCTGAGTTGGCGGCTTTGTCCATTCAAGCCCCGTACTTTGAGGGGCATCAGGACAAGTTGGTTTTTCGTTTCAAGTCCGATTTCCTTCCTAAGGTTGTTTCTGCCTTTCACCTAAACCAAGACATTGTTCTGCCCTCTCTGTGTCCTAATCCCAGCAATGACAAGGAGAGGGCCCTGCATTCTTTGGATGTGGTTCGTGTTGTGAAGTATTATTTGGAGGTAACGTCTTCCTTTCGTAAGACGGATGCCTTTTTTTGTGGTGCCCTCCGGGCCCCGAAAAGGCTTGGCGCCTGCCAAGTCTTCCATTAGTAAATGGATCCGTCAGACCATAGTTGGGGCCTATTCTGCCAAAGGGAAGGTACCCCCTTTTTGTGTTACTGCTCATTCTACTCGTGCGGTTGGGGCGTCCTGGGCTTTTCAGCACCAGGCGTCTGTTGAGCAAGTTTGTAAGGCTGCTACTTGGTCTTCTGTTCACACTTTTTCCAAGTTTTCCAAGGTTGATGTTCGGGCCTCAGCGGATGCTGTGTTTGGCCGCAAAGTTCTGCAAGCTGCAGTGGTTTAAGTTGTGCCTTGTTGCCTTGTTTTGGATCCCCGCCCTTTATGGACACTGCTGTTGGATGTCCCACACGTTATGAATTTCTTGAAGCGGGGTGTGTGACATACTTAGAATAATACCATTTTGTGATTACTCACCTGTAAAATGGGTATTATAAGTATGTCACACACCCCGCTTCACCCTGCCCTTTTGTATTCTGGATCCTTTATATGGTGAACTTTGCGTTGTTATGCTTTGTGTTGGGCTCTTCCTGGTCCCTTACCTTACTGCTGTTCTTATACTGGGTAATGAGTGGGAGGTCCCAGGTATTTATGGACCGGGAGGGGCTCTCTTTTTTCCTGGCATCTCTGCATATCGCCCTCTACAGGTCAGTATTACCCACACGTTATGAATTTCTTGAAGCAGGATGTGTGACATACTTATAATACCCATTTTACAGGTGAGTATTTACAAAATGGTATTTTTCCATTCTTCCCTGGTGAAATCGCCCCCCTGCGCTTGGCCAATGAGGTCACATGGAAGCCCCAGCCAATGACGTGGAGAGAAATTGGCCCCACAGAGGCTAACCACAGGTGGTGTTTTTGCCAAGGGAGCATGGAAAAAGGTGAGTTTTCTTGGGCTACAGGGGACTAATGTGCATAGGGAAACCGGCCAGTCCAGTCTAAATAAGGGAATCGGCTCTCATAGACTCCAGGGCCAGCTTTGGCTCCCCCAACTGTGACGGGTATGTGTATACAAACCGCGCACAAACCATCTAATAGTCTAACATTTGTCTCCCCACAGGCCAAAGAGGAAAAGAAAGAGGACACTGTTTACATTGGCAAGGTGACACTCCCATGTCAGCCCGGACAAGGGCAGCTCCACCGGCTAGTGCTGACCCCGGAGCAACTGTACGAACTGCATGGCCGCCTCATCGGCTAGAGAGAGACGTTTCCTATCCACTCAGCGTGTGACTGATCTTCCCACTATACAGGCGCGTGCCACTGCACCTCGCCAGCCATCTCCGTATACACATCTGCCTTCCTAACCTCTGCTATTTATTATCTGCCACCTTCTTAGTGTAGAGCTCCTCACACTGGCCTCACCTCTATCCCAGATCTGATGGCAACTCGCCTTCCTGGCAATGTGATATTGTGTGCAGGACACATATGCTCCATACATTTATTGGTGTCGACTCTCTCTTTATGATATTTGAAGTGGACCCAAACCTGGGATTTTCTCTATCCTGGGTTTTGGTCTGCCCCCGTTTGGGCTGTTCCAGTGTGTGAAACCCCTACCCCCAGCAGTTTACCATTTCTTAAGCCCACGGTGCAGGCACAGGTCCTGTCCAATCGGCTGCAGAAGATGAATGAAATCCTAGCCGCATGGCATCACTCGCATCCTTCAGCGGTGCGTGCCCACACACAGTTATTCAGTTATGATGGGTGTTACCGCACAAGGCTGAAAAAGCGAGCGATCGATGCTGCCGCCAGCCACACGTGTGCCGTGGACTCATTGGCAAAGTGAGTATGTCAGGCGATTGGATGCCCCTGTGCGAGAGAATCCTCTTTTGTTCCCCCCGATTGGGGATGCCCCAATGTGTGAAACCCCCCAGATCGCAGATGCCAACTCACCTCTTCCCAGGTCCTATGGCGCATGTGCACCTGCTCGTCCAATCAGCGCGCTCAGAGCCCCCAACGTCACTTCGTCTAAGGCCAGCGGCTCCAAGCATGCTGGCGGCCGCATCCCCCGCTTCCCTCTTAACAGGGAGCCATTCACAAATGCCTGACGCAGGCACGCACCCTGCTAGAGTGATAGCGGGGATGCTGCCGCGGCTCATGTATGCACCTTTGGACCGGGAAATAAGGTAAGTGTATGGGGTGACCTGGGGGGTTTCACACAGCGGGGCATCCCGATTTTGGATGCCCCAGTGGGAGGGGACTTAGAACATCTTATAGATTCCTGGGCCGATCGTCGTGGGGTGGGTTATGGTCCACTTAAAAAAAAATGTATGTACCAATGCCAATATGGCAGCCCCCTTACACTAGAAATAATGTGTACTGCATGGCCATTACAGTGATGGACAATGCCGGATCGTTTATACATCTTTCCTTTTTTTTCAGCATCTTGAGTACTTAGCACAACACGACCCATACTACATAACCCAAGCACACACAGCTGTACACTTTTCATTGCTAATGCTAAATTACAGAGCAACAACAAGTACAAGCATCCATAGCAATGCTCCATAGCAATCATGTATTTAATTGGTTAAATTGAATGGGCAGGTGGCGGCGAGGCTTCCGGCCCGGCGGCACTGTGCAGCCACGGTAAGATGGCCGATCACCGCTGGAGTATGGCCAAGGTAAGTGTCTGTTTGTTATTTAGAACGTTAGTGCTTTTTAGGGAAGGCAGGGTGGGTGGTGAATTAAGATCAGGCACGCTGGCTTGACTGGTTCTTTAAAATTCCCATTTAAAGGGACAGTCTAAGCAATGACATCATAAAGCAGAAACCAGTCCCCCTGTCCCCTATGCCTCTCCTCCATTTCCTGCAGATACTGTAGCAGTTCTCCCCCTCCTTTGAGATCCATTCCTCCACAACCACACATTGGGAATGTCTATACCAGCGATACTCAACTGGCAGACTGGGGTTTGATTGCGGCTTAGCGTCAGATTTCTGGACCCCTTCCCTGACAGCCCTGCATTCAGTTGCTTCTGTTTTGCCGTGCTCAGAGCTGCCCCCTTGATCGGCGATGTGGTGCTTAGTCTCCCCGCCAGTGTCATGGCTCCCCGACACCTAGCATTGCAGTGTGAAGTACTGCATCAGTGGGAAGTGGCATTGCAAGATACACACCAACGTTGTTTCTCGGTCTTTTAGCCCCATCTAATCTGCTGTAGGTTCTGTGAGGCAAAAGAAGAGCTCCTGTTTTTCCCAGTGGCCAATAGGATTTTTGGGGTGGTGTGGTCGGATTTCTAACTGGCCACTGCCCGAACCTCTACCTCTCAATGGATGCTTTTTTAAATGGACCTTTACAAAAAGTGGTTGATTACCCCTGGTCTATACTCTACTGGGTGAAGTCACAGACAGGGCATGATATTAATCAAAATCCAACAGTCCTTTTCTAAATACATAGAGGTAGGAAGTTGGCCTTTACTTGCTATGCTTAATTCACAATGTACATGCACCTCCTCTGGGTGGGAGGGAGGGGGAACTGAGGATATGGCAGACCCAGCTGCCAGAGGTGGAAGAATGAGTGATCATAATTGTGTGAGGCCTACACAAACATAAGATGAATGATATAAGTTCCTTCCATACTGTCCTACCGTCACATATCAGATTTGCCAGGGAGGTTAAAAAAAATAAATGAAGGAGCAATGTAGGAGGGCCCAGACACTCTAATAAGACACTAACTTTCTGAAGTTCTGTTATTCTACTTGTCCCGGTGCTAATACAGCAGCCACGTTCACCTGCGACACGGAGCTTTGATGGATTCTGGGTATTTTTTTGGCCCCGTTGTGGCTCTTATACTGAATATGTATTGGCATAGGCTTTTCCTGGATGTACTATCAATAAACTCAATGGCTACAACATGGTTGTCCTGTGCTTTTGTGTTACTGGTTTGACAGAGAGGTCCTAATAAATTATCACACACACGGTTAAACCGGACCTTCAGTATGATTTTATGAAAAGCCCAACCCCTTAATAAACTATTCCCCAGCATCTAAAATTAATATATTTTAAGTTCTTAGTCACTTACTTATTATTCTTTCCCCCACTGGGCTGCAACTCTGTTCAGGACTCTAGGATACGGGCACCGCCATCTTGACTCAGAAGCATCACACATACTGAGGAGAGGGGAGGGGGCAAAAGCACAGGGGGTGGGGTTATAGCTGTGCTTTGCACAGACAGAGCAGAGCTGGGGTCAGGGAAAGGACAGCAATCCCAGAATGCAGAGCGACACAGTCAGAAGACACTTCCTGATGCTCCATGAGCCACCATCTTGGAAGTTTAAAGGCTCATAACATGCAGTAGATGCAGGTAGGGTGATTTTTAATGTGGGCAATCTGTATGTACAGGGTGTGGGAAACATATAAGATAGGCTCTTATTCAGGGTGAAGGTCCGAATTAATGTGGGAAATCTGTATGTACAGGGTGGGGGGAAACATAAAGGTTAGATTATTATTCAAGGTGAGGGTCCGGATTAATGTGAGCAATCTGTATGTACAGGGTGGGGGAAACATAAGATAGGCTCTTATTCAGGGTGAAGGTCCGCTTTAAAGGAGAAATTTGATATATTAAAATTTGAGCATTAAAAAGATTTTTCAGCCAAAGTGTGTGAAAATAAAAAGCATCTCGCCTTGGCAAGCGTTCCTCCAGCGCTGTGCCTCCTCTCAGCTCTGAGCCCTAAATCACTCCCTTTTTCCTATTGCATGGCACAGCCTGCTTCAAGAAGTTCTTACGTATGGGATATTCCGCCACAAGGTGGCGCAGTGTACTGCAGAAGAGTTGTGGCTCCTCCACTACGATATAAAAACAGGATCACCAATAGACCAATCCCAGTGTTTTCTCTGCAGTGATTCTGCGAAGATAGAAGATGGCCCTTTATATTGCGCAGGTGAGCGGGGCAACCAAGCCTGCGGCCCTGCAAGTCTATTTCCACCCATTTCTGGCCCCCCTGTGCCTTCCAGCCTTGGCTGATGGATCGGGTGACGGTAGAAGAGCACTAGGGTCAGGTGCTCAAAGAGCGCTGCTCCAAGCCGCAGACCCTGTACCACAAAGGGTAGCCGGCCATAGGCTTTATGGTGAGCCTACTAGGGATGCGGAGTTCCTGGCCTTGCTTCTGAGGGGGTGAGTGTTTTGGGGACTATGTGACTTGTTTCCCCCCCCACATCCCTGGCCTGGGCTCTCGCCGCTGCCTGCTCGCTCTCCAACCCCCCCATCCCCGACGGGTGTTCGGGGGGGGGGGGGGGCGCGGTTGGTAGCGGCGAGTGTTTTTAGTTGTTTTATAAACTGTTTTTAAACAGTTTTCGCCGCCGTCGCCGCTTTGTACTACGCTACGGGCGGCACTATATCTGTGAGGCGTTTTATGCTGTGTTGATGACGCCGGCGCGGTCATGTGAGCGCCGTTTTCGCGCTCATCGGGGGGGACGGGGCCGGAGGATGGCGCGTATCGCGTCGTCCTCCCGTGGCCCACCCCTCAAGGTTCCTCTGCTGCCGCCGTCTTGATTCTGCTTCGCGTCTGGAGCCCCTCTTCCTCCCTGAGCTGCAGCGGTGATCTCTTCCTGTGTCGCTTCCTCCTGTGGTCTGGAGGCTTGGTGATCCTTCGGTCTCCTTGGTCCGTGAGTCCCCTTTGGGGGTTTTTGGTTTCCTTGGGGCATGGGCTGCGGGATGCTTATGTGTTTTTTACTTGTCTATCAGGCGGGACAACTGTGGGTTGTGGTTTTTCCCGGTCCTGCTCCTTACCCTCCCTCATCTCCCCTTACTGGCTTCTGGGGTGGCTTTTTATTAGCCCTTACCCTGTGCTGGCCTATTGCGCCTGTCTTAATCACCATATGAAGGCTTCTGGGGATTGCGTGCTCGGGGGTCCTTTGGGGCAATCCCGGCTGTGTTCCATGTGAGGGGTATCCCCTGTGAGTAACAGTGTCATGGTGTGCGTGCCGTGCGCCCAAGGTATCATTGCAGCCCAGGCTGGGCTGCCCACTTCTCTGCCCAGTTCCGCGCCCCCTTCGGCATCGCCTACCCCTTCGCCCCTGCATTTAGCCCCCAGTGAGGGGGATATTATCAGGGGGTCACACTCTAAACTGGCACTTCGTGTGGCCAGCATTGAAAGGCAGCTTGCCAGGCATGTTCCACGTAAGGCCTCTAGCAAGAAGCGGCACCTGGCTTCCACACCCTCCCTCTTTACTGAGGAGTATGAGGAAATTGATGTCTTTGGTGACCGCTACTCCCTGGAGGAGGGGGAGCTTTTCCCGGGCTCTGACTCCTCTGGGGACCAGCAGGTGGGCTGCGACAGTGACCCTGGGTCTGAGTGTGGGGAGGATTCATGGTTCCCCGATGACACTGATAGTCTGTTGTCTCACATTTTTTAAATCTTGCACATTGTCCCCCCTGAGGTGGCTAAGAAGAAGCAGGGTGAGCTCTTTTTCGTCCTGATAAACAGCGTCTGGAGTTCCCTGAGCAGGGCCATTTCACTAATATGGTGCTCAAGGAGTGGGAATGTACTAGTAGATTGCCCGTGGTGCCCAAAGGGTTTGATAAGAAGTATCCCTTTCCTGCTGACCTGGTCAAGCGATGGTCTTGTCCCCCCCCGTTCTAGGGTTGTCCCTCAGCGCCAGAAGCAGGTACGGCCCTTTCGGGGCTCTTCTTCCTTTCGTCCCTTCCGAGGGGTTCTTCCTTCTCTGGTGGCCGCAGGGACTCCTGGGGACGAGGTAGATCCCGCGGTCGGCCCAGTCCCTCCTGGGGGACCAAGTCCAAGCCCCCTGCCAAGGCCCCTCAGGCATGAGGAGGCGCCCTCACCCATCCAGGTGCGGGGACAGCTTCTGCTTTTTGCTCACGTCTGGAGACAGCACATCTCGGACCGGTGGATTCAGGAGGTGGTGTCCTCCGGCTACAAGATAGAGCTGGCAGCTTGGCCGCCCCCAAGATTTCTTCGGTCCCGGATTTCCCAGAACCCCTTGACGGGGCAGGGCCTAAGGTTGGCTGTCCAATGACTTCTGTCGTCCGGAGTGATTTGTCCTGTGTCTCATCAGGAACGGGGTCGAGGGTTCTATTCCAATCTTTTCACGGTGCCCAAGAAGGACAGATCTCTGAGGCCTATCCTGGACCTGAAGGGTCTCAACAGGTTTGTCTGGTTCAAGCACTTCTGCATGGAGACCTTACGGTCAGCGGTGAGTTCACTTCGTCCCGGCGACTTCATGACCACGGTGGACATCAAGGATGCCTACCTGCACGTTCCTGTTTTACGGGGACATCAGAAGTTCCTGAAGTTCGCCTTGGAGGATCAACACTACCAGTTTGTGGCACTGCCGTTTGGAATCTCTTCGGCCCCTCGGGTGTTCACCAAGGTGCTGGCAGGTGTCATGGCCCTGCTGAGGAGCCAGGGCATTCGTATTCTTTCTTACCTGGACGACTTGCTGATTGCCGCTCAATCTCTTCAGCAGGTCGAGAGCGACACTCAGAAGGTATTGTCCACTCTCGAGGCATTCGGCTGGGTGATCAATTATCCCAAGTCCTCGATCACTCCGTCATTGGTGAGGTCTTTCCTGGGCATGACGTTGGACACCTCTCAGGTCAAGGTGTTCCTCCCTCAGCAAAAGATGGAGGGTCTTCAGACGCAGGCGCAGGCCTTACTGTCGTGTCCACACCGTCCATCCATCTGGGGATGCAGTTGGTGGGTCTCATGGTGTTTTGCTTCGAGGCTGTGCCCTTCGCCCAGTTCCATATGAGACCTCTTCAGTTGAATCTCTTGTCCCTTTGGGATCGGAAATAGGAGTCCCTGGAGCAGGAGTTCTCTCTGTCCCCTCTGGCCAGACTGTCCCTCTCGTGGTGGTTGGACTCGAGAAATCTTCTAGTGGGCAGGCCCTTTCTGCCTCCGTGCTGGGAGATTGTCACCACGGACGCCAGTCTGACCGGTTGGGGAGGGTTTTGGCAATCGCTGAAGTTCCAGGGCCAGTGGGGTCCTCAGGAGGCCCATGTGCCTATCAATCTCCTGGAGCTGAGAGCGATCTGCTTGGTCCTTTTTCAGTTGACTCCCCATTTACGGGGTTGTGCGGTCCAGGTCCACTCGGACAATCAGACGGCTGTCGCCTACATCAATCATCAGGGCGGGACTCGGAGCAAGCGAACCTTCAAGGAAGTGTCCCTGATCCTGTCTTGGGCGGAGAAAAATGTTCCCTGCATCTCGGTGGTTTACATCCCAGGGGTGGAGAACCAGGAGGCGGACTCCCTGAGCAGGGGGACTTCTTGTCTGGGGGAATGGTCTCTCAGCAACAAGATCTTTCACGCCCTGTGTCACCGCTGGGGTCAACCGGACGTGGACCTGTTTGCGTCCCGTCACAATCACAAGCTTCCAAAATTTGTCTCTGTCAGGAGATCCTCTGGCCTTCGCCATGGACACGCTTGCAATTCCTTGGAAGGAGTTCCAGCTCCTCTATGCATTTCTTCCCTTGCCTCTCCTGGGTCGCGTGCTGCGCAAGATAGCCCAGGAAGGGGTCCCGACCATCCTGGTGGCCCCTCACTGGCCAAGATGGTGTTGGTTCGCGGACATAGTCCAGATGTCAGTGGATCATTACGTCATGCCCGACAATCCAGGACTTCTCACTCAGGGACTGCTACGCTACCCCAATTTACAAACGCTGGCTTTGACAGCCTGGCTGCAGAAACCTCCATCCTGACAGAAAAGGGGCTGCCTGCCTCAGTCGTGAGTACCATGATTCAGGCTTGGAAGAAATCCTCTTCCATGATTTACTACAGGGTCTGGCATGCTTATATTGCCTGGTGTGAGTCTAAGAGTTTCCCTTGTCGCACTTTTTCCCTTTCCAGGATTTTGGAGTTCCTCCAACATGGCTTAGATTCGGGTCTCCTCAAGGGGCAGGTTTCGGCTTTGACTATTTTTTTTCCAAAGATCATTCGCCAATCATAGACTTATCAAGACTTTCTTCCAAGGAGTGACTCATGTACGTCCGCCGCGTAAGCCTTTGCTACCGGTGTGGGACCTGAATTTGGTACTTTCTGCTCTCCAGGGGCCCCCCTTTGAGCCCTTGTGCGATTCTGCTTTGTCCATTTTGACTCTGAAGGTGGTCTTTTTGGTAGTTATCACTTCGGTGCGTCGCGTCTCAGAACTGGCGGCGCTTTGTATGAAGTCTCCTTACTTTGAGCGGCATCAGGATAAGGTGATTTTTCATCTTAAGCCGGACTTCTTACCCAAGGTGGCCTCTGCCTTTCATCTCAATGAGGACAATGCCTTCCTTCTATCCTGCGCCTTCTAATTCTAAGGAGCGGACCCTCCATTCCCTGGATGTGGTCAGAGCTCTTAAGTACTACTTGGTTGCTACGGAATCCTTTAGGAGGTCGGATTCTCTGTTTGTCCTTCCTGACGGACCTAGGAAGGGCTTGCCTCCAGCCAAATCCACTATCAGCAAGTGGATCAGACAGGCGGTGGTGCAAGGGTATTCTGCCAAGGGGAAGAAACCCCCTTTTCGGATCACAGCTCACTCTACCAGAGCTATTGGAGCTTCCTGGGTTTTTCAGCACCAGGCTTCGGTTGAACAGGTTTGTAAGGCCGCTACTTGGTCTTCAGTTCATACTTTTTTTAGCATACAAGTTTTACAAGGTTGACGTTAGGGCCTCAGCTGATTCTGTTTTTGGCCGTAAGGTGCTTCAGGCGGTAGTGTCATGAACTACGTGCTGTTGCTCACTGGGGATCCCACCCTTTCTTGGACACTGCATTTGGATGTTCCAATTGTCAAGAATCAAGAATGAAGCGACCCGAGCAGGACACCAAGAAAAATAAAATTCTGCGATTACTCACCTGTAGAATTGTTTTTATTGGTATCCTGCTCGGGTCGCTTCATACCGCCCTTGTTCCGTTATCTTCTTTGCCTTGTTATGGTGATTACTGTTTGAGAGAGTTTATATTGGGGCTGTGTGAGGTAACATGGTCTCTGGCCTCCCGGCTTTTATCTGTATTTACTGCTTTTCAACGCTGGGATTATTGGGGAAATAGCTGCCTTTATTTGGGCCGGGAGGAGCCACAAGTTTCATCTTGCAGTCAACTGCGCCATCTTGTTGCGGATAATCCAATTGTCAAGAATCAAGAATGAAGCGACCCGAGCAGGATACCAAGAAAAACAATTCTACAGGTGAATAATCACAGATTTGTATTATCTGCCCCTCCAGTGCCACCCTACCGATGTGGGCCACTAAAACTAGCTCAAGGGGCAAGTCCAGGCCACACCCCCTCTGTAATAATGGCTTAAAGCGGACCAAAACCCACCAAACTTGTGAAATAACTTTGACCAAAGCCCCCGCCGATACTCTCTTCTTGGGGTGTAGAACTAGATATTTTTACTTATTAAATACCCTTAAAAACCCTAGAACACTTTTTTTTTAGCTCTCCCTCTCTGTAGGATTGCAGGTGATTAGTCATTGCCACACTCAGTAGTGGCAATGAATGGAGGAGGCGGAGCTTTACAGCTAAAACAGGCGCCATTATCTGGGATTAGAATGAAGCAAGAGCAGTCAAAATAGGCAAAAGTTACTATTCATGGGGGAAGCAATTCAGGGGATGCTAGTTCCCCTGAGGATACTTTTGCCTCTGAGACAGGGTTTGACAGTGACCCCTTGGATGCACAATGTGGGGTTTGGTCTGCTTTAAATAGGACTCTCAGAGCTGCCATTCAAGCCCTGTTAACCCCTCCCTCTTTCCTCCACACCCAGCATCTGAACAAGTGCTCTCACTCTCAGGGCTGCCCCACCCATTATGATGATTTTTCTTCCAATCCATTCCAGGCTGTCCTTTATTCTTCACATCTGGGACTTATCCGCCCTGAGGGGCATGGACTGCAAGATCAAAGGTGTGGCTCCTCCCGGCCCCCTGCCTCTTAACCAGCCCAGTCTACTTCTTGCAGTTGAACTGTGAAGATCGCTGATTCTCTCTCAGGGATTTCAGCAGCAAAGCGGGGCCTCTAACCTGTTGGCTTTCTGCATGACTCTATTTCCACGGATTCCTCTGACCCATCTGATGCCTCCACAGAGAGGAGACCTTGCGGACAACCGCATGGATCACTTGGCTTGCCATGCTTTTGCCTTGGTGGGTTCGCTTCTACGCCCTGCGTGTGCCACGGCAATTGTTTCCCTAGCCACGAGGAAAAAGGTTAGCAGCTTGTGGCTAAGGCTAAGTTTCGCAAACGGGCACAGGATTCCAAGAAACTCAAAGCCTGTTTGGATTTCAGCTTTGTTGTTACTGCCATGGATGATGTAGTCAAGCTAGGTGCCAAGACTTCGGCTTTGCTTGTAGCATTACGCCGTTCGCTGTGGTTGAAGCAGTGGTCGGCCGATGCGGCCGCCAAAAAGTCCCTTACAAATTTACCCTTTGTGGGGGGTCGGCTGTTTGGGGAGCGGCTGGACCTTTTGGTCAAGGATGGTAAGCTCCCTCAGAGAAAGAAACCTACTCGGCCCTTTCGGCACTCCTCTTTTTACAGGTCCTTTCGGGGGGAAGAGGATCTTCCTTTTCCAGTGCCCGCAAGGGATCTTGGGGCAGAGGTAGGTCCTGCAGTCGGCCCAATCCCGCTTGGGGATCTAAGCCGAAACCTCCAGCCAAATCTACACAGGCATGAGGGGGCGCCCTCACCCGTATGGGTGGGGGGATGCCTACTGCTGTTTGCTCCAATCTGGAGACATCACATCTTGGATCTTTGGATTCAGGAGGTGGTGTCATCGGGTTACAAAATCGAGCTGGCAGCCAGACCACCCACAAGATTTCTATGGTCAAGGGCATCCCGAAACCCGCTAAAAGCGGAGGCTTTGAGAGCCACTGTTCTGCACCTCCTGCGGACAGGGGTGATTCGTCACGTGCCCCGGCAGGAGGAGGGTCAAGGTTTTTACTCCAACCTATTCACGGTTCCCAAGAAGGATGGATCTGTGTGGCCGATCTTGGACCTAAAGGGCCTCAACAAGTTTATAAGGGTGAGGCATTTCCGCATGGAAACATTGCGGTCGGCTGTAAGGTCGCTTCGGCCCGGCGACTTAAATCAGAAGTTTTTGAGGTTTGCATCGGAGGGTCAGCATTTTCAGTTTGTGGCACTCCCTTTCGGCATATTCTCAGCTCCCAGGGTGTTCACCAAGGTGCTGGTGGGCCTCATGGCTATCCTGAGGGTTCAGGGTATTCGCGTTTTACCCTATTTGGACGACCTTCGGACTGTGCTGTCAACTCCGGAAGCTTTCGGTTGGGTGATCAACTACCCCAGGTCGCATATCACTCCGTCAACGGTGAGATCCTTCCTGGGGATGACCCTAGACACCGCTCAAGTCACAGCAGAACGTCTTGTGTCTCCGGACGCAGGTAGAGTCCTTGCTGGCTTGTCAACAGCCATAGGTGCGCCTAGGGATGAGATTGGTGGGCCTAATGGTGGCTTGCTTCGAAGCAGTGCCCATTGCCCAATTCCACATGAGGTCTCTTCAGCTGAACCTGCTATCCAGCTGGGATCAGTCCCCAGCATCTCTGGACCAAGGGTTTGTGCTGTCCCCCCCGGCCAGACAATCCCTTTTGTGGTGGTTGGATCCTCGACATCTGCTGGTGGGCAAGTCATTTCGGACTCCTCATTTGGAGATAGTTACCACGGATGCCAGTCTGACAGGCTGGGGAGGCCTCTGGCAGACCCAGAAGATCCAGGGTCAGTGGGGTCCGAGAGAGAACCGGTTGCCCATAAATCTCTTGGAGCAGAGGGCAATTTGGCTTGTTCTCCTACATCTGACCCCCAATTTAAGGGGCCATGCGGTTCAAGTCCGCCCGGACAATCGGACGGCGGTAGCCTACATCAACCACCAGGGGGGTACTCGGAGCAGGAGATCCCTCAAGGAAGTAAGCCGGATTCTGAGTTGGGCAGAGGAGAACGTTCCCTGCATCTCAGCGGTTTACATCCCGGGGGTAGAGAACCAGGAGGCAGACTCCCTTTTGCGTCCAGACACAATCACAAGCTTCCAAGGTTCGTATCTCTCTCAAGAGACCCTCTGGCCATAGCAACAGATGCCCTAGCGATTCCCTGGACAGGGTTCAATCTTCTGTTTGCTTTTCCTCAGTTTCCGCTCCTGGACCGAGTACTACGCAAGATAGTCCAGGAGGGGGTACCAACGATCCTGGTGGCTCCTCGTTGTCCTAGGAGGAGTTGGTTTGCGGACATAGTAAGGATGTCAACAGATCACTGCATCATGTCCGACGATCCGGAGCTTCTCACACAGGGGTCACTTCGTCACCCGAATTTACGGACACTGGCTTTGACGGCCTGGCTATTGAGACCTCCATCCTGACAGAGAAGGGTTTATCGCCCACGGTTATTAACACAATGATTTAGGCACGGAAGAAGTCTTCTTCTATAATATACTACAGAGTTTGGCAGGCCTATATAGCTTGGTACGAAGCCAGGAACCTTCCTTGCCGGAGATATTCTGTTTCTAGAATTCTAGAGTTTCTACAATATAGTCTAGACTTGGGCCTCCAGTTGAGCACCCTCAAGGGTCAGGTCTCGGCCCTATCCATTTTTTTCCAGAAGTCTATTGCCAATCATAGATTGATCAGAACCTTTTTTCAGGGGGTCACTCATGTCCGCCCACCGCGTAAACCAGTGTTACCGGTGTGGGACCTAAATCTGGTGTTGTCTGCTCTCCAGGGTGCCCCATCGAGCCTTTGAATGACACTACATTGTCTATGCTGACGCTCAAAGTGAATGTTTTGGTAGCGATCACCCCTGTGCGCCGAGTATCGGAATTGGCCACATTATGTATGAAGCCACCTTATTTTGAATTGCACAGAGACAAGGTGGTTTTTCGTTTTAGGCCTGATTTTTTGCCTAAGGTCGTTTCTCCTTTTAACCTTAATGAGAAAGTTGTCCTACCTTCCTTGTGTCCAGCACCGGCTAACCCTAAAGAAAGGGCTCTCCATGCCTTGGATGGGGTTAGAGCCATAAAATATTACCTGGCTGCGACTGAATCCTTACGGAAATCAGATTTGCTTTTTGTCTTAGTAGAAGGCTCTAGAAATGGATTTCCACCAGCCAAGTCCACTCTCAGTAGGTGGATTAGAAAGGGGATGGTAAGAGCTTTTTCTGCCAAGGGGAAAGAGCCCCCTTTTGGATCACAGCTCGTTCTACTATTTATTATTGGTGCTTCCTGGGCTTTTCAGCATCAGGCCTCGGTGGAACAGGCTTGTAAAGCTGCCACTTGGTCTTCAGTTCACTCGTTTAACAGGTGGAGGTCAGGGCCTCAGCTGACGCTGTTTTTGGCCGAAAAAGGGTTCAGGCGGTAGTGAGATGAACTACCTGCTGTGCCACATTGGGGATCCCGCCCATATTGGAGGCTGCTTTTGGATGTCCCATATGTAAAGAATAAGGGACGGTCTAGAATGGATTGGAAGGAAAAACGCAATTCTGTGAGACTCACCTGTAGAATTGGTTTTGATTCCTACCCATTCCAGGCCGTCCAACCAGCCCTCTTTGAGGTTATTATTGTCCTGGATGCCTTTTTTTTGGTGATGAACCATTACTTGATCATAGGACACTTGTTATACAAATTTAGGATTATAGGTTCGAGAGAATACAAGCGGAGGCTATGCGAAGTAACATGGTCTCCTATGTTCGGGCCTCCCGGCCTGCCTCTTGCTGTTAAGTTACTGCTTTTTAATTACTGGGCGTGGTTGAGAGGCGGATGCTTTAATAGGGGGCCGGGAGGAGCTACATCTTTGATCATGCAGTCCATAGTTACCCATATGTAAAGAATAAGGGACGGCCTGAAATGGATAGGGATCAAAACCAAGTCTACAGGTGAGTCTCACAGAATTGCGTTATCCCTACTTCATATAGTGCGGTCTTGAGAGACCCGGCGGATAGAAGGTTGGACCCGCTGACCAGGCATGCCTTCTATATGGTGGGGTTGGACAAGCGCCCAGCTTGAGGCAGCAGAAGAGGATTCGTGACATAGAAGTTTGCGTTCCTCTGCTCTTCCTTTGAACTCCTTCGAGGTCTTCAGATACATGGTGCTGGCTATGGACCACTTGGTGTGTCTGGTGCCTATTGGCCTGGCCTTGCTAGTCACCTTGCAATGCAAAGTCTGGCTGAAACAGTGATTGGGCGACACACTGCGTCTAAGAAGACTCTTCCTGCCCTCCTTTTTGGGGTTAGTCTTTTCGGTGAGCCTTTGGATGACCTGGTCCAGAAGGCCACGGGTGGGAAGTTGACTAGGCTTCCACAGAAACGGAAACTGAGGACCTCATTTTGCAGGATGCCGGTTTTTCGCCCCTTCCAGAAGTTTGGAGGTTCTACAGACTTCAGGCGCCGCAAGGATTTTTTGGGTAAGCAAAATCCACGGGGGAAACCTAGACCCCAACGCAATTCTACAGGTGAGTCTCACAGAATTGCGTTATCCCTACTTCATATAGTGCGGTCTTGAGAGACCCAGCGGATAGGAGGTTGGACCCGCTGACCAGGCATGCCTTCTATATGGTGGGGTTGGACAAGCGCCCAGCTTGAGGCAGCAGAAGAGGATTTGTGACATAGAAGTTCACGTTCCTCTGCTCTTCCTTTGAACTCCTTCGAGGTCTTCAGATACATGGTGCTGGCTATGGACCACTTGGTGTGTCTGGTGCCTATTGGCCTGGCCTTGCTAGTCACCTTGCAATGCAAAGTCTGGCTGAAACAGTGATTGGGCAACACACTGCGTCTAAGAAGACTCTTCCTGCCCTCCTTTTTGGGGTTAGTCTTTTCGGTGAGCCTTTGGATGACCTGGTCCAGAAGGCCACGGGTGGGAAGTTGACTAGGCTTCCACAGAAACGGAAACTGAGGACCTCATTTTGCAGGATGTCGGTTTTTCGCCCCTTCCAGAAGTTTGGAGGTTCTACAGACTTCAGGCGCCGCAAGGATTTTTTGGGTAAGCAAAATCCACGGGGGAAACCTAGACCCCAAGGTGCCAGTTGGCCCAAACCCCTCAATAAAGCCCTCTCAGGGTTGACAGTGTGCCTCACCCCATTGGGTGGGGGGATGGCTTTTGCACTACGTGCCAGTTTGGAGGGAACGGATATCCGATGCCAGGGTCCGGAAGATGGTTTCTTCCGGATACAAGAGCTCTTGCTGGACTGGGCAGTTGTAGTACATGTGCCCCCCTCAGAGCGGGGCTGTGACCCTCTACTCAATACATTTAGTCATCCCCAAGAAGGACTGGTCCATTCGGCCGATCCTGGAACTCTGGAATCTGAACAGTTAATTCCAGGTGAAGAAGTTCCACATGGAATCTCTAAGGTTGATCGTAACGTTGCAGCAACAGGGGGATTTTCTGGTCACTGTGGACACAAAGAAAGCTTATCTGCATGTCCCGATCTTCCCTGGTCACCAACAATACCTGCGGTTTGCGGTGGGCGCCCAACATTTCCAGTTTGTGGCACTGCCGTTTGAACTTTCCACTGCCCCGCGAGTGTTCATGAAAGTCTTGGTGGTGGTGATGGTACTCCTGCAGAGGCAGGGTGTGCACGCCACCCCATACATAGACAACTTGCTCACCGAGCCCCAGCTATGGCAGTGACACTGCGGGATGTTCGGACAGTCCTGTCCACGCTGGAACTTTTCACAGCCACAGCCGCTGACCCAACCCTGGCCATCCTTACCTGGTCCTAACGCAGGAATCCCCCCCAGTGGGCCGGTCCCTGCCTACTTCAGAAACTTAAAGCAGAACAAAACCTGGAATTTTCACTTTCCTGCTGCCCCTCGCTCATGCCCCTGCCTATCTGAATGGCTAGGACAGGAGCGTGCACACAGCCCAAGGATGCGGGGATGCACCCGCTCTCGCTGTCTTGGCAAATCACATCAGTTGGGCGGCTCTGATTAGACAAGCGCCTGTGCATTTGTCGTTGGACTGAGAAAAGGTGAGTGATTACAGGCGCCCAGGGGGTTTCACACATCGGGGCATCCAAATTGGGGATGCCCTGGGGGAAAGCCAGCTGACAGCCCCGGAGTCTTTTAGATTCCAGGCCAGCCACTGGTGAGTTTTGTTCCTATTTAAGCATTCACCTAAAGTAATGTTGATTGGCCACTAGATGGAGCTCATACTGTTTCTCAGCCTTCTATGAGACAACCGGGCTGCTCTATGATTCAGTGGCGGCAGGTAGAAAATAAAGTTGCTCTAATACTTACCCGATGGAGCCTACAGATGCGATATTCGTAAGAGTTCTCTCTCCAATACAGCAGTGTGATGTAGAGATCACAGTCAGCTGTGAAACTGTTTACATTGTAACAGCGCATACAGCAGGGAGCAGCCATTATTATGTTGTAACAGCCGCCACAAGAGTGCCTGTTTACATTGTAACACAGCAGGGAGCCAGCTAGCTTTTTGCAGTTTAAATCGGAACAGAACCCAGGAATTTGACATTCCCAGGTTTGGGATGCGCCGCTGTGAAACCCCCCTAGAAGGCCAAATCTCCGCTATCCCTCTAGCAGGGCATGTGCCCGCGCCAGGCCTTTGTGAATGGCCGGCACGGGCACACTCCCTGTTAGAGGGTAGTAGGGGATGCGGCCGTCGGAGCTGCTGGTCTTAGATGCTGGCTTGGATCTTAGCCAGAATGGTGGCTGTGCATGCGCCGTAGGACCGGGAAGAGGTGAGTTGGCATCGGCAATCTGGGGGGTTTCACACAGCGGGTCATCCCAATTCAGGATTTTAAATTCCAAGACGGCCACAGTTTTGTTCTGCTTTAAATGCTTGTTAGATTGTACAGTGCAGCTCAATTTGTATTACAGTCAGTGGCGCTGCCTTTATACTTCATTGTGTGGTCCAACACCTAAAATGGGTGTTGGGTGCCATTTTGGGGGGAAGGGGCATATAGATTTCTAGAGACATAAATCCCCACAAATCCCACCTTCTCTTACTTCCAACCCAATCCTTTGTCCCCTAATTGGCCGTCAGTGGTCATGTTGACCATTTGATCTTTGAGCAGCCAATCACGTGGCTGGATTTTGCTACGGCAGGGGCGTCAAACTCGAATACACAGTGAGCCAAAATTAAATACTTGGACACAGTCGCTACCAACCTCTATAGTTATTGAATAAATGTCGATCCAGTCAGAGCGCTCGGCTCTAGTCCATCTTTTCCTAGTCTTAGCTGGCGAGAGCTTTTGTTGGCTAGGGGCTGAATTGAGCCAAGTGCTCCCCCGGCTGTACCCCCATTATGCTTGAGCTGGGCGCGCTCACAAGGGCTTGGCACAGGCATGTGCCCAGCTAAAGGTAAAGCAGAGCACAGCCGTGGCCCTCACATGCACTGTTGTATCGGCTGTCGCGTATGTTTTACCTGAGATCCGGGGGGCGATTCGGGATGCACTGAGTAGTACGGAACAGGCGCGCCCTGGACTCCGCTTTCAGTCCGCTTTAATCTGCCAGCTCTGAAGTCTTGTAGACTCCAGGGCCAGCCAAATACAATGTTGGTCCTCCCAGCATGATGGGATGGGGTTTGTACAGTCATTGGTGGGCTGAGCTGCACAGAGGAAGATAGAATCCAGCTCAACCTGGTTGGCAGTTGCATTTGCCAACCACTGGGGGGAATACTTCCCCATCTGCATTATCATAGGGGTGGGGTAACATCGAAACGCCATCCTGCAATCTCTCTGGCCGCCAGGCTGCAATCTGGCCGTGCAATGCAGCCATTGGGCGAGCTTGTTAACTAGCCTCTCTGGGACTTAGCAAGTGTGTGGCTCTGCACTTGGTTTAAAGTGGACCAAAACCCCACACTGAACGACTTCTTTCCCCGGAGCATCCATAATTGGGATGCCCCGCTGTGTGAGACCCCCCAGGTCGCCCCATACACTTACCTTCTTTTCCGGTCCAATGGCCCATGCGCAAGCCGCGGCCGCATCCCCAATATCCCTTTAGCAGGGCACGTGCTTGCGCCAGGCATTTTTGAATGGTCGGTGCGGGCACGCTCCCTGTTAGAGGGAAGCGGGGGATGCGCACCATCAGCGCACTCTGAGCCGCTCACCTTAGACGCACTGACGTGAGCGGATCCGAGCTCGCTGATTGGACGAGCGGCAGCGTGTGCACCGTAGGACCAGGAGGATATGAGTTTATTCGGGCGATCTGGGGGGTTTCACACAATAGGACACCCCCGATCGGGGTGCCCCGGGGGCAAGGACCAAAACCAAGGATAGTCAAAATCCTGGGGTTTGGTCCACTTTAAGGGTAACCCCCGCGACTGCACTAGCTCTGTCACTCATAGAGAATAGCATGGGAAGGGGGCAACAGGGTTTGCGGGCCAAATCTGAGGACACTGCGGCCAGAGTTTGATCCGCTTGTGCTAGGGGGGGATAGTGGTGGAGGTAAGTGAAAGCAGGGTTTGCGGAAGGGCCCCCCCCTCCCCCGCGCAACTGTACAACTATCACATAGCATCCAACGCACATGTTTGGAATGCTTTTGTTGTCAAGTAGAAAGCTTCCTTAATAGATTGTTACCCTACGGGAACCTTACATCTTAAAGTGGACCTACATTCTTCCCAGGGCTGTATGAAATCGGGCCTTCACGCTCAATAAGAGCTTATCTTATATCTTTCCCCCCCCCCCCCCAATTAATTGCCCACATTGCCCCCCCATTAATTGCCCAAGATTGCCCACATAAATCCGGACCTTCACCCTGAATAGGAGCCCATCTTATATATTTCCCCCGCCCTGTACATACAGATTGCCCACATTAATCCGGACCCTCACCCTGAATAAGAGCCTATCTTGTATGTTTCCCCACGTACATATAGATTGCCCACATTAATCCTGACCCTCACTCTAAATAAGAGCCTATCTTGTATGTTTCCACCCTGTACACACAGATTGCCCACATTAATCTGGACCTTCACCCTGAATTAGAGCCTATCTTGTATGTTCCCCCCAATGTACATACAGATTGCCCACATTAATCCGGCCCCTCACCCTGAATAGGAGCCTATCTTATATGTTTCCCCCACCATGTACATACAAATTGCTCACATTAATCCGGACCTTCACTCTGAATAAGAGTCTATCTTATATGTTCCCCCCCCCCGTACATACAGATTGCTCACATTAATCCGGACCTTCACCCTGAATAAGAGCCTATCTTATATGTTTCCCCCACCCTGTACATACAGATTGCTCACATTAATCCAGACCTTCACCCTGAATAAGAGCCTATCTTATATGTTTCCCCCCTGTACATACAGATTGCCCACGTTAATCCGGAGCTTCACCCTGAATAAGAGCCTAGATTGCCCACATTAATCTGGACCTTCACCCTGAATAAGAGCCTATCCTGTATGCCCCCCCCCCCCCGTACATACAGATTGCCCACATTAATCCGGAGCTTCACCCTGAATAAGAGCCTATCTTGTATGTCACCCCCCCCCCCCGTACATACAGATTGCCCACATTAATCCGGAGCTTCACCCTGAATTAGAGCCTGTCTTATATGTTTCCCCCCTGTACATACAAATTGCTCACATTAATCCGGACCTTCACCCTGAATAAGAGCCTATCTTATATGTTTCCCCCACCCTGTACATACAGATTGCTCACATTAATCCAGACCCTCATCCTGAATAAGAGCCTATCTTATATGTTCTCCCCACCCTGTACAGATTGGCCACATTAATCCGGACCTTCATGCAACTTCACCAGAAAATGCACAGCAAGTCCAGTTGCTTTGAACTATTACTGATGACACGTCATTGCGCCCATCTGTAGTATGATATAAATCACGTTAGAGCTTGCTTTGTGGTTCATAAGAAGCGGGGTGGCGGGGCGAGCTCTCCGGTGAGGAAGCGACCAATGACTCAAACAGGAGATACAATACGAGAAGAGGAAATAACAACATAAAACCACAATACATATCTCTGTTACAGTGTAACGACTGACCCTGCTTCACCCCGACCACAGAAGAACAGGGAGCCATCACTGCGTCTATTGTGTGATTTCTACACAGCGACCTCATTAAAGAGGACCTAAACCTGTTTCCACTGGTCATAGTGTCTTAAGGAATCTAGGCCTGGACGATTCCCTGTCCTGGGGTATCTGATAAGTTTTAGACCTCTTTAATAACCTTATTTCATATTATCATTAAATTATATGGAATTCAGTACAGAGACAGTGATTCCTGGTTTAGTGAATCATTATAAAAATATAAAAAATTACAATATGTGTAGCAGTGTGATGTCACTGATCTCCTAGTGGATTCTCCATCACAATATGTGCAGCAGTGTGATGTCACTGATCTCCTAGTGGATTCTCCATCACAATATGTGCAGCAGTGTGATGTCACTGATCTCCTAGTGGATTCTCCATCACAATATGTTCAGCAGTGTGATGTCACTGATCTAATGGATTCTCCATCACAATATGTGCAGCAGTGTGATGTCACTGATCTAATGGATTCTCCATCACAATATGTGCAGCAGTGTGATGTCACTGATCTAATGGATTCTCCATCACAATATGTGCAGCAGTGTGATGTCACTGATCTCCTAGTGGATTCTCCATCACAATATGTGTAGCAGTGTGATGTCACTGATCTCCTAGTGGATTCTCCATCACAATATGTGCAGCAGTGTGATGTCACTGATCTCCTAGTGGATTCTCCATCACAATATGTGTAGCAGTGTGATGTCACTGATCTCCTAGTGGATTCTCCATCACAATATGTGCAGCAGTGTGATGTCACTGATCTCCTAGTGGATTCTCCATCACAATATGTGCAGCAGTGTGATGTCACTGATCTCCTGATGGCTTCTCCATCACAATATGTGTAGCTGTGTGATGTCACTGATCTCCTGGTGTATTCTCCATCACAATATGTGCAGCAGTGTGATGTCACTGATCTCCTAGTGGATTCTTTATTACAATATGTGAAGCAGTGTGATGTCACTGATCTCCTAGTGGATTCTCCATCACAATATGTGCAGCAGTGTGATGTCACTGATCTCCTAGTGGATTCTTTATTACAATATGTGCAGCAGTGTGATGTCACTAATCTCCTAGTGGATTCTCCATCACAATATGTGCAGCAGTGTGATGTCACTGATCTCCTAGTGGATTCTCTATTACAATATGTGCAGCAGTGTGATGTCACTGATCTCCTAGTGGATTCTCTATTACAATATGTGCAGCAGTGTGATGTCACTGATCTCCTAGTGGATTCTCTATTACAATATGTGCAGCAGTGTGATGTCACTGATCTCCTAGTGGATTCTCTATTACAATATGTGCAGCAGTGTGATGTCACTGATCTCCTAGTGGATTCTTTATTACAATATGTGCAGCAGTGTGATGTCACTAATCTCCTAGTGGATTCTCCATCACAATATGTGCAGCAGTGTGATGTCACTGATCTCCTAGTGGATTCTCTATTACAACATATGCAGCAGTGTGATGTCACTGATCTCCTAGTGGATTCTCTATTACAACATATGCAGCAGTGTGATGTCACTGATCTCCCAGTGGATTCTCTATTACAATATGTGCAGCAGTGTGATGTCACTGATCTCCCAGTGGATTCTCTATTACAATATGTGAAGCAGTGTGATATCTCTGACCGACCTGGGTATTCTCCAATACATGGATCTAATATGAAATGTCTTTGTTATTCCACCCCCCCCCCCCCCCCCCAGCTTATAAGAAATGGGGTGGTGGATTCCTGCTATCCAGTAACCAATAAACAATAACACAACACAAGGATACCATAGTAGAACAGGAAATAACAACATTAAACCACAATGCATCACAACATTACAATAAGCTGCAATGGCTTTACACTGCTTCACCTCTGTCAAAGTAGAACAAGGAACTGGGATTAATTGTTTTGCATAGTTTCAAAACAACATCCGGTACAAAATGAAGCAGAATTCTGCTGAAACCGACCTTTATCAGTGCTACATGTTGTCACTCATTGGCAGTGTATAAAGCATTATGGTGTCCATACCCTCTACTGGGTTCCACAGCATTGTGCTGTCTCTGACCTCTCGGTGGATTCTCCATCACACTATATGGAGCAGTGAGGTGTCACTGAACTTTCTTTGGATTCTCCATGGCAATATACTGAGTGTTCTCTTAGTGGATACCTCCCAAGTGTCCCCTATTTGGAGGGACTGTCCCTCTTCTGAGCCCCCCTGCCCCTCGTTCTCATTTGTCCCTCTTTGAGGTGTAACATGCAGATCTGCACCAATAAATAATGAATTTGCCTATTCAAAGTGTTTCCATTGTTTTAACTGTTATCTCCTATCCATCCCTCAATGAGGGGGCAATGTGTCCCTCGTTCTCACCCTAAAAAGTCGGTAGGTATGGATTCTTCACAGAATAAATTAAATAGAACAGTGTGGTGTCATTGAACATCTCGTGGATTCTCCATGGACATATATGGAGCATTTTGATGACCGTGGCCTTCTAGTGGATTGTCCATCAAATTATTCTGAGCATTAGGGTGTCACTGACTTTACTAGTGGTTTCCACTTATGAATAGATGGGGCGGTATGACGTCACTGACCTCCTAATGGATTCTCCATGGCAGTTTTTATGGTGCCTATAGTGAATTTTCAATGGAAATAGATGGAGTATTTTTATGTCTCTTAGTGGAGTCACCCTCAAATTGTATGGTGCAATTGGACGATTCCTGTTTTCTCCTTTATATAGGAAGCGTTTTCCCAACCCTGGCCTCTTATTGGAATCTCCATCAGGATATATGGAGCAATTTGGTGCTTCTTGCAGATTCTTCCCAAACAATTTAAGAAGCTCCACCTCTTTATCATTGCTCCATGAGAATATATGGTACAATGTGGTGTCAATGAGCTTCTCATGGATTCTCCATGGACGGTTATAAAACCTTTTGCTGACCCTGGCCTCTAAGTGGTTTACTTGGAGCATTATGTTGTCATTTCTAGTGAATTCCACATATAAGTACATGGATCCAGGGCCGGCTCCAGGTATATGTGGGCCCCCTGGGCAGTAAGATCTCTAGTGACCCTTTTTGTGTTGTGTTGCCAGCAAATTTCCCTGGACGAACAATGTACAGATGTGGCTTTCTACGGAAAGATCTCTCCATTCCAACAGCACAATGGAGAGGTCACATCATTGTTTTTGGACCCTTACTTTTCTCAGTCTATACCTATGGTTTCAAAGATGACCAAAACCCAGGATTTTGACTATCCTGGGTTTTGGTCCTTGCCCCCCCCCGGGGGCCCCCAATGTGGGATGCTCCGCTGTGTGAAACCCCCCAGGTTGTCCACTTCAACTCACCTTTTCCCAATCCTACTGCACATACGCTGCCTCTGGTCCAATCGGCTTGCTCGATTCTGCTGATGTGAACTCGTCTAGGCTCGTGTAAGGACTCCAGCTGAATCTACCTGAGTTAGTATCAGCACGCTGGTGGTTGCATCCCTGCTACCCTCTAACAGGGAACGTGACCGCACTGGCCATTCACAAATGTCTCTTGCAGGTGTGTGTCCTGCTAAACCCATGTCCCGTTGAAGCGGGGGAGATAGTGAGTATACCGGGCGACCTGGGGGGTTTCACACAGCAGAGCATCCCAAAGTTTGATGCATCAGGGGGAGGGAATCAAGAGGCCCTGGATTTTGGTCCACTTCAACAACTCATAAACTAATTTGGCTGCCAACATCTCTTCCATGCAGACAACACTGAAATATTCCTCTCAGGCCCTGATCGTTGATTACATTGTAATAGCAGATATGTGGCTGCCATACAACCTATCAAGGCAGGAAGCTGCCCCTGTTACATTGTAAACAGTAGAGATCTGGACAGCTTTTTGCAATATAACAGCAGTGTTGTGTAATCGGGAGAGGATCAGGGCTTGCACTGGAATTTCGGTGGTCTCAGGTGTGTGACAGGGACAGGTGTGGAAGATATTTGGAGATGGAGTTGAGTTGGAGCTTCACAGGAGTCTCCCCAAAAAGGTTCCTAGATTTTTAAAGTCAACCATCCTTTACCTGGGTGGACACAGAATGGCTGCTGATCAGTGTTAACAGAAGAGAGCTGCAATGTAACAGCGTGTATCTGTCCTGATCCAGAATCAGGGTTGCCCCAAGGTCTTTTAGAATCTAGGATGTCCGCAATAAGTTGTTGGTCCTTCTTTAAGGAACCATCAGAATAAAAAATAACTGGGCGAGGGCGAGAATCAGCGACAATAACCCATCTAGGTATTTAACCCCTCCCTGCCATGTTGATAGCTTGGTAAGGGGGAGATTGTATTGCAGGCAGGTTGGGTAGCCACACTGTTTGTGTTGTCGTTATATTTATAGCAGATGATGATAGGGAAAATCTGCTGTGTGACACGCCCCCTCCCTGGACGCCTTCCAGAATCTCCCGGCAGTTAGTTTACTCAGTGGCAGTATATGTTTCCTGTCCCATGCTGTGACATCTGTGTTACTGGGATCACGTGTTACCTTTATGTCTCCTGCATCTGGCTGAAGCCGCTCTGTGTCCTCCCGGGTCTCGGATGCTTTGGCTTTAATATATGGGGAACCTCTGGAGAGACTCGTGAGAAGCACCAACTCAACTCCTGCCTTCCTCGCACCTGATACCGAACGAAATTCTTGGGCACACCCCGATCATCTCTCAACCAGACTCCTGCAACACTCTAGGCTACTGCCTCCGATAGCTTTGTTGCTGGCCCCGCGGCCCTTCAGAACAGAGACTGAAAAGCCTCCTGGACCAAATCATAACCCAAAGGTTGGTGGAGGCCCCTTTGCAGGGCAAGTGGTGGAGTACCCCTTGCGCCCCTCTCATAATCCGGCCCTGCCAAAGCTACATGAGAAAGAGAGCTGCTTCTCTCCGTCATTTGTTTCTCTTGCTGGAAGCACCAACTCAACTACCTCCTGCCTTTCTCGCACCTGAAACCAGCGAAATTCTAGGGCACACCCCGATAATCTCCCGACCAGACTCCTGCAACACTCTCCTCTAAAGTCTACCAGCCAACAGACCAGCTCCCCTATAATCTCTGCTGCACTTCTCTGGAAGTCGCTCCACTGGCTCCCAGAATTCATGTTCCTAACCTAACCTACAAGCAGTGGCGGGTTGGGATCAATAATCAGCCCTGGACTTTACCAGCCCCTGGCCGGCCTGTGACATCTGTTCTGAGCCCCCCCAACCATGATGCCGAGGCTATAGCATTGGGGGCTGGGATTCCTTGATAGGCCATAACCCAAAGGTGGGCGGGGGCCCCCTTTGCAGGGCAAGTGGTGGAGGCCCCCACTCATTATGGTTATTATCATTACCATTATCATTACCACACCACAGCACCTCCACCACTTGCCCTGCTGCTTCTCTCCGTCATTTGTTCCTCTTTATTATGTATTTTGTTATATAAAAATGCCGGCCAATGTGTCCTGGTCTGTTGGGTTTTTATTTCAATATTTAAGGGTTTAACCCTTCATAGTGCGCACAGTAGTTGTAGTTTATTTGAAAATCTCATAAAGCGGTATTTTCAGTTTGGGGTGCGTCCTGGGCAGGAACGGGGGGCTATTGATACATATGTGGTACCACTGTAATCGGCAGGAATGGGGTTTTATTACACGCAATAAGATAAGAGAAAGTACTTTTTTATTTTAAAGAAAGCTAAAAGGTTTTATTGGAAAGCACTGAAAAAATTACAAACAAGACAGTTCATGTTAAAGTCTAAACTCTGATGAAAATAAACAATATATCATTTTATCAGTTTGTGTTTTTGTTCATCTGTCCCCCACAGGACAGTCTCCTCCCTGCAGGTGCGCCGGGGCGGCGGCGGCTCCCTCCTGCTCCAGCAAACTGCGATCTTCATCGTGCCGCTATTGCAGCTGCTACAGCGGCGTCTGGCGTGAGAGGGGGACACAGGAGCACAAAGCTAATACAGACCAAACACAATCCTCAGGGAGGCACAGCGATGCAACATAATAATATATTACATCTTTGTTCTGAATAATCAATTAATGACAAAATCACATCTTAAAACAATGTAAAATACATAAATACACAGGACAGACAAACACATAAATGAGGTATTTGGTGGCAATGCAGGAAACAGATTTGGTATCTATTTAAAGTGGACCAACACCCACCGGTGATCGGCCCGGGAATCTATAAGATTCCCGGGCCGATCACCTCCCTCCCCGCGGGACATCCGAGATCGGGATGTCCCGCGGGGTGAAACCCCCCAAACACCCCAAACTCCTTACCTTAGTTTCTCGCCTCCCTCGCGCCCCTCTAGACGTGCCCGCGCCGGGCGTCTGTGAATGGCCGGCGCGGGCACGCGCGCGTCAACAGGGACGCGCGGGAGGCGGCGGCGGAGGAGCCGCTTGTCCGCGGCTTTTTTTTATCATTTTTTATTTATATAGCGCCATCATCTTCCGTAGCTCTTTACAAAGTAGTAATTACAGACAGGGCAGAAACATACTGTACATAGACTATTTCAAATGCAGTTTTACAGTCCTTGCGAGCTTACAGTCTAAAGGAAGAGGAGTAAAGACGAGGTGGAAGGATCACAAACAGTCAGTATTGAGCTTTGTGCCCTTTAGAAGATTGGTTAGGCCAGATTACATGCTTGTCTGAATAAGTGAGTTTTAAGGGCGCCTTTGAAAGTTTTGAGGGTTGTGGAGTGGTGGATTGGGTGGGGGAGGGAGGGAATTCCAGAATATTGGAGTTGCATGTGAGAAGTCCTGGAGGCGGGCATGAGAGGAGGTGACCGGGGTGGAGGACAGGAGAAGGTCAGCAAAGGCTGCGTCTAGGTTGATATTGTTGGATTAGAGATGAGATGTAGGGAGGGGCCTGGCTGGAGAGAGCTTTGTAGGCGAGAGTTAGAGTTTTGAACAGGATTCGCTGTGGGACTGGCAGCCAGTGTAGGGATTGGCAGAGAGGCGCAGAACTGGAGGAACGAGAGGAGAGATGGATGAGGCGAGCAGCAGAGTTCAGGATAGATTGGAGGGGTGCCAGTCTGCCACAAAGAAGGATGTTGCAGTAATCCAACAACCGTTCAAAAAGGGTGGATCTGCACCGCTAAAAAATCAATCAAATTTAGTAATGCAATAGGTGCTGGCTAATGGGGATGTGAAACCACACACAATTATACCAATAGAGGAGTCCTAGATTACCCCTAAACTACCATCCCCATATGTATAAGGCCGCACTCTGAAAGTAAAATTAAGCAATAATGTTTTATTAAATAGTTTCTTAAACATTAACAACACAATCTGCAACACATCACTATACAATACACAATAGTTAAAAAACATATACACACACAACGGGGGATTGACCTAAAATCTGTGACTAAATTAATTAAGCCATAGTTGTGGCTGTTGATGAGTATTATAAATGTTTATTAAAATTGGGCGTGTATATAAACAATTTCAAAAATATATCCTGAACTTATTGCTGGCCAAAGTATGTAAATTAGTGATGTGACCAAACAAGTGATATTGTTAAAAACCAACCACAATTATCACATTATTAATATGAACCACTATTAGCAAAAAAGTGCTGTGTGCATAAATACAAGCTATAACATACAATAAATAAAACTAATTAGTACCTAAAGTGCTAAGTGGCCAGCAATAAGTTCAGGATATATTTTTGAAATTGTTTATATACACGCCCAATTTTAATAAACATTTATAATACTCATCAACAGCCACAACTATGGCTTAATTAATTTAGTCACAGATTTTAGGTCAATCCCCCGTTGTGTGTGTATATGTTTTTTAACTATTGTGTATTGTATAGTGATGTGTTGCAGATTGTGTTGTTAATGTTTAAGAAACTATTTAATAAAACATTATTGCTTAATTTTACTTTCAGAGTGCGGCCTTATACATATGGGGATGGTAGTTTAGGGGTAATCTAGGACTCCTCTATTGGTATAATTGTGTTGCAGTAATCCAGACGGGATATGACCAGGGCATGCACTAACATTTTAGTGGTGTCAGGTGAGAGGAAGGGACGGATGCGGGAGATGTTTTTAAGTTGGAGATGACAGGAGGTGGCCAGGGAGTGAATATGTGGTTTGAAAGAGAGGGCAGAGTCCAGAATGACTCCCAGGCACCGAGCTTGGGGAGTTGCTGTTATTGTGTAATTGGTGACAGAAATAGACGTGTTAGAGTGGGGAGGGGAGTTAGATGGTGGCAAAATAACCAGTTCTGTCTTGTCCATGTTAGCTGAGAGGCAGTTGGGGAGGCGAGAGAGGAGAGATTGGGGCCTGAGAGATATATTTGAGTGTCATCCGCATAGAAGTGCAGAACACCAAGGAAGGAGGAGGGGGACCTTGCTACAGACGCCAGCGAAGGTAAGTCCTTTTTTTTAATCTTTTTTAAAGCAGGCCAAAACCCCCCTTTTTTTTTAGCATCCCCTACATAGCTCCCCCCATGAGGAGCACCTTTTGGCAATTTTCACTGCTCCTGCTTCAATCTGCTCCTTGAAAATGTCGCCTGTTTTAGCTGTAAAGCTCCGCCTCCTCAAATCATTACCACTGTTGTGTGTCGCAATGATGTCATTGCCACACCTATGCAATGACTGATCTCCTGTCATCTTACAGAGAGGGACAGCAAAAAAGAATCAGTGTCCCAGGACGATTCAAACAGCAAAAATATCCAATTCTAGTTCTACCAAATGTATTTCACAAGTTCAGTGGGTTTTGGTCTGCTTTAACTATTCATGAAGTGGTAAGGGCTCCTAGACATCCCTATACTGGTTTACAAGCTGGTGATGGACGACATGTCGGCTGCAGGCATCGGTGGTTGGCATGCCGGATAATCTGACGCCAGATCTTGTCTTATCCGGGGTGAGGTGACTGTCCCAAGTGAATCAGCAAAGATCCGAAGCCCAGCACTAGCCATAACCTGACCCCCAGCCAGTTTCATCTGTATCACAATCCAGCCTGGAACCTCATTACTTTCTATTGTAACTCAACCTTCCCAATTCTGTGGATTTGTTGGAATTTATGTGGCCGGCTGAAAGTGGTCAACAACTACTTTCTTTATGTTGGTTACTTCATATCTGTCCTGCAGTTGCATTACACGATGGCGATGTTGGATAAGGAATGAATTATGACTCTGGAGGTCTACCAGACAGTTAATTTAGAATTCAGAAAATAGAGGATAACGCTGTGCTGCTATTGGTTAAGGTGAGTAACATTGTATTAAACAACAGAAGGTATATATATATTGTGTATTATACTTTATAATTGCAATTACAGTAGTGTAGCAGCACCCCAACAACTCCTTGGACACTACCATATTTGCCGGCGTATAAGACGACTTTCTGCCCCTGAAAAACATGCTTCCAAGTGGGGGGGGGGGGGTCGTCTTATACGCCGGGTGCACGGGTGATATACCTTCAGATTCTCTCCTTCGGCATACCCCCCAACCGTCCCGATTTTCGCGCTGCTTGTCCCGCCCTGTCCTTGTGAAAACAATACTACTGTGTCCGATTTCAGGAAACCCTACACCTGTTCAACACATTGTGACAGATCGTGTGTGTGGAAGGTGTGCGGAAGAGGGAGTAGTCTTATACGGCGAGTATATAACAAACTCTATATTTGAGTGGAAATGTTGGGGGGTCGTCTTATACGCCGGCAAATACGGTACTTAATGTCTAATAGAATTATTATACTGAATTAATTTAATTGTGTTTATGCTTATTCTGTACCATGAATTTTTACCATGTGGGGACGTTTTAAAACGTAGTTGATAAGCCATATTAGTTGATATATGTGTAATTCATTATGTATTGATCGTAATTATTATATAGTTATAGCTTGTAGTTTATAGTAATTGTATTCAGCTACATGTTTTACCTTTGAGGTCTTCTGGTGCGGTGGTGTGTACTACCTTCCGCAGTGGCTACTGGAGCCACATTTTTTTGTTGTAGATAAGGTGTATATATATAAGAGATGGGGAGAGAAACTCTTCAGGAGATCAGTATTGTAGTAACCGGGAGTGAGGAAGGTACCAGCACAGGTAGCAGTCACTGGAGAAGGAGAGAGCAGAGGAGCCCCATTCATACCTAATAAGTGACCACAGGAAAGGTGAACCATTCGGCCCGAGTTGCTGGTGGAGGAAGCTAAGGCCTCAGTATTCTGCTATGGGACCAGAATATGTGACCACCACCTGTATGAGTCCACCTGGATGTAATGCTGTGCTATGGAAACTTCTTATTTAAACAAGTGTTGGATAATGACTGTATGACCTGCTGTGAACATTCAAGTGTACCTGCTAATAAGGTAAGCGTCCTTTTTATAAAGTCGGTCTCAATTGGAGTTATTGGATGCAAACCCACACTGGGAGGTCCCCCAAGCCCATAACAAAGAACCCACTCCCCCACGCCTGAGGAGCTAAACCCCTCAGGTATACGTGTGCTACATTTAGCTGCATCTTGATTTTTTCCTGCTGCTGGAGATATCTCGATTTGTTTTCACAATACAGAAGCAGCAGAAAAGATCTGGCAGAAGCACAGGAGGCCCAACCTCATGGAGCAGAAGATAATTATCATTATAGAACATACAGAGGGTGACAAGCTGTCTCTTAGCTGCGGCCTACGATACACGACACAACGTGGTCACAGCAATTTTCTCTACAACTTTCTCCTCCGAAACATCAGCCGCACAACCTCCTTCTGTCCACAACTGAGACCCCAGGGGGAAGCGGAGGCCGCTGACACCTCATTGTGGCCTGAGCCTTTTTTTTTTACCTTGCATGAAACAGAAAGCTTAAAGGGCTTAAAACTAAACTGTGAGGAATTAATCCTATGATTTCACAGATGACCTGCTCATAGCGGGTCAGTAAACACAGGCCTGACCGTGCCCCCACAGGGAGCCTTGCCTCAAAGGACCTTGCTGGTACCATTCACATCTCCAATACCCTGTCCAGCAGGAAACCCCCTGCCAGGAAGCTGCACTGACTGGGAAATTTACAAGCAATCCCACAGACACTGCAGTACTGAATGTAGATTTATGAAAATTCCATGTGTGCTAGCCCCAAACAGGTCAGATTTTTGGGATCTGGAGATCATAATGCAGGTGTACATGGGTCTCCTGTAGTCATAAGCGAACCCAAACCACAAAGTTCAGGTCCGTGACAAACTTTGCAGGTTCAGGTCCTTGAACCACAACACACATTTCTGTTTGTGTTCGGCATTCAGTAAAGTTGGTTGATGGGCTGCTGAGCCAGCTGCCAGTGTTCTCACTCATGGCGATGGCCATCTTATTATAGCCCTTCCCGTTGAACGCTGACCAGGATCATCGCTGTACAAGTATACAGTTGCTTTCTATCTGCTACACACTCTTCATTATGTGAAAGGGCCCCCCTCACTCGCTGGGCCCCTTGACCGGTAAGCACATTCCTCGACTCCTTACCCACCCACCATTGGCCCATTTTTGGGTCACCAAGTTCAGGTCCCTATTGTTTTCAATGGGTTTGCGTTTGGGTACCCGACCCAACCTTTTTTTTAAGGTTCGGCTGAACTTGCTGAACCTGAACTCCTGCAATCCCTGGATGCTGAGGGGCTGAGATCAGGAGAACTGGGGTTAGGAGCCAAATGGGACAGCTGTGTTTGGTCTCAAAACTTGTCCAGAACCCTGTTGGACCCATTGATACCATCATCGACTCCCTATGACATTAAGTTATGTTACATTTAGGGATTAGCTAGCCACTGCTAAGTAACAGAAACAGAGGCTCATCCCAGGGGGAGGGGGCAGAGACTTACCATTGTGAATACCCAGCCAAGACTAGGCAAGCTGTCTTTAATCTGGGGGGGGGGGGGGTAATACTGTATCATGTGTCAGGAGGGACCAGGGTCCAGAAGGCTCTCCATCACTAAGGACCAGGAACCTACGATAACTGATTTACATTTCATCTGCTTATTCAGATAGTCGCTCACTTTTATAGTGCCCTGTTGACCTGTATACGGATCTATTCATTGTATGTATATAGTTTGCCGAGTGCGCTCTTAAAGTGATTAAATATAGAACCTACTCTTGTGCTGCTCTTTTATCTTGATCCCAAACACACCCTTCTGTGCTACGTGGTTATATTACACGCTACCAGGCTGGCTTCTAGCCCAATATATTCCTCTAAAAGGAAAAAAGAAGAAAAGGTGAATGCAAAACCCATCCAACTTATTTAGTGACCACTGATCTGTAAGATTCCAGGGCCGCCTGATTCCCAACCCCTCCAGTTATTTGTCATTAGATTGGTACAAATACAGGCCCATAATGAAACCATGTCTTATTTGTTGGGATTAGGCACTTCCCATCATTTGAGGAGCCTTTGTATTTGACCACATCATGCCACATATATATATTAAAACATATAAATGTATTTAATGTATTTTCTAAAAACATTTCATGTTGTACAATTTTTTAAAAAACAAATGTGCAAGGCTTGACTTGACTCCCATAACATGCAGTCCCATTTCATGTGTAATTTCATATTGCTGCAGGTTTGTTTCTTATGCCACTCCATGGGCAGACATGTTTCGCCCGCTTGGGCTTTTTTAACGCCCTTAGTGAAACATGTTGCTTTAATCCTGACCACTGATGAAAAGATGCTGGTGACACTTTGTTATAAACCAAGTATGGTGGTCAGACTCTGGCCCTTTAAGATCTTAGGGAGAAGGCCGTGGTGGCAATGTAAATGTTAAATGTCATGCGGCGCGATGATCCGTGATGGCCCCGGATTCCCCGTTCATCATCCCCACGTGGCTCCAACTCCCTGCCAATGTCTAGCCCCTGCTTCCATTCGCGGGGATGTGCAGGTGGGTTTGCCACGCCGGCGCACAGCATCTATCTATGAAATGTTTTTAGAAAATACATGAAATAAATGTATATGTTTATATATATATATATATATATATGTGACACGATGTGGTCATATACAAAGGCTCCTCAAAGGATGGGAAGTGACTAATCCCAACAAATAAGATATGGTTCCTGTTAAAGAACCAGGTTATATCAAAGAGAGCTGGTGGCATTCCTACGGGGCTGGCAAGGCTCTGGTCACTGGTGGAAGTGTCAGTGATCATTGGAACTTCCCCCCAAATTCAGGTCCACCTTCAGTGGGAGGGGTTAGCAGACACTGTGCTGATTGGTGGCAACATGAAAGATCCAGATTGGGGATGGCCAGCTGTTTCAACCCCCCCAAGGCTCCTGTAACGACCTGCTCCCCGATCCAACGACGCATGCGCGTGCTGCGTCCGTACTACCACTATACCTTTAGCCAGGCATTTGTGAATGGCCGGCGCAGGAACATCCCCTGCTAGAAGCTAGCTGGGATGCGGCCACTGCTGTGCTTAGCTCTTCTCGACTGCTTTCAGCCCTTAGCCAATTCTTAGATGAAATTAAATAGTGGAGCCAAGTGCACTGATTGGACGAGAGCACAGGTGAAGTTTCACAAAGCGGGGCATCCCAAATCCCAGGGGCAGTGACTTAAACCCGGGATATTCAAAATTCTGGGTTTTGGTCCACTTTAAAGAGTAACAAAACCCAAGGACTCGACTTTCTTAGCTTTGGGAGGCCCTACTGTGTGGATCGCCAGCAAACTCAACTTTTCCTAATCCCATGCACGGGAGCAGCGCTCCAACCATTCAGATTTTCAATGAAATCTTACTCCCGCCTTTATCTCTGGGTGTTTCCTGCCTCAGTCATTCAGAAATGCCTAGCGCAGGGGCGTGCCTAGCTAGACCTATGCTGGAGATGTGGACGAGGAGCTGGATGGGGGAACAGGTGAGTGGATTGGGTGATCCGGGGATTCACACAGCCCCATAAAGAGGAAGACCACCGTCTCCAAGAGGCTTATAGACGTTGCTCCTCTTTAAAGTGGAGCAAAACCCATGGCTGACAGCAATCTATAAGATTCCAGGGCCGTCTGATTGCCAACCCCATAGAGCATCCAGATTCGGGATGCCCTGATGTGTGAAATCCCCCCAGGTCGCTCAGTAAATTCACCTTTTCCTCCGATCCAACAGCGCATGTACAGGCAGCGGGCAGCGGCCGCCGTCTGCTATACCTTTAGCAGGGCATGTGCCCATGTTAGGTATTTGTAAATGGCCGGTGTGGGCACGCTGCCTGTTAGAGGGTGGCGGGGAGATTTGGCCGCTAGATTCTGCTAGACAAATCTTAGACTAATGGGCGTGAGCGAATCCGAGCACGCTGATTGGACAAGAGGCCGTGCATGTGCTGTAGGACCAGGGAAAGGTGAGTTAGAATGGGTGACCTAAAGGGGAGGGTTCACACAGCAGGGCATCCCAGATCAGGGCGCCCCAGGGCCATGGACTAAACTTCTGAATGAAAATGAAACAATCACCGAACCTCCTGGAAAGCCAAATATTCTTAGCTGACCGGCGATACCCGGGGCATGCGCGGGCTCTCTTTCAATCAGCTTTCTTAGCCTCTCATACAGTATGTTAGAACGCCTTGGCAAAGCTGAATGGACCCTGGCCGATGGCTCCTCTCTCTGTCTGTCCCAATGCTGGCCTCACATACTGCAGGTGTGGCCAGACACAGAAGCTGATCGGGGATGCCCCTGTGTGTGAAACCCCGGGAATGGCCTGATGTCGTTCCATGGTCCAACAGCGCATATACGGGATGTCCCAAAGGGGTGGTGAAAATCCTGGATTTGGGTCCACTTTAATGTTCACATGTGTTTAACAAAGGATAATCGCACTTTAAGGAGTAGGAGGGGCCTGGAATTCTTATAGAGGAGGCTGAGGTGAGATCACTGCAGGGGGGGGCTTAACATTGCTGGCATTCCACAACCTTAGCCAATCAGAGGCTGCGAATATGCAATCAGCATTGGAGGGCGAGGAAAGCAGCGTGCATGGGATGCCTCCTCTATAATGCAGACCTAAAGAAGTGTCCAGATTAGGTTCTTAAAGTGGACCAACACCCTGAGGTGATCGGCCCGGGAATCTACAAGATTCCCGGGCCGATCACCTCACACACCGCGGGACATCCGAGATCGGGATGTCCCACGGGGTGTAAACCCCCCAGAACCCCTGAAAAACCTTACCTCTCCAGCCGCTGCTTCCGCCACCGCCGCCTCACTCGCGCTCCTCTAGATGTGCGCGCGCCCGCGCCGGCCGTCTCTGAATGGCCGGCGCGGGCGCGCACACGTCAAGAGTGACGCGCGGGAGGCGCCGACGGGCAAGCTGCTTGTACGTCGCTGTCAATCAGCTTGTCCATCGGCGCCGATTGGACGGCGCGGCCACGTGGGAGCGGGGAGAGGTGAGTTTTGAGGGCTTTCTGGGCGGTTTCACACAGCGGGGCACCCCCGATCGGTGTGCCCCGGGGAAGTGGACCAATACCCAGGATAGTCAAAATCCTGGGTGTTGGTCCACTTTAAAGGTTAAAATAGATTGTCAATTCTTCCCCTCCTGTATTCTCCCTTATACCCTAATAGATTGTAAGCTTTTTTTCTTCTGTATCCACCCTTATACCCTAATAGATTGTAACTTTTTTTTATTGAGTAAAATCAAGCAATCATATACAATATATACAATATTTACAAAGTTACAATAATAAATAAATAAAATAAAATAAATAATAACTAAACAAAAAAGAAACAGGCCTAACAATTCGGCATATAATATATAATATCTATTATTCTATATACAATCCTATCTACAACCTAACACTACACTATAAACAAATCAACAGGAAGACTAAGAGACCCCGTCACCTGTGCATGCAGCCGTTCTTCATTGTTATAAAAAATCTATGGGTGATAAGAGACAGAAAAGCTCACCCAGAGGGAAGTCATGAGGACTAAGGAGGCCTGATGTTCCTCCACGCCTTCATCCAGGCCCCCCGTTCCCACCTGTCCCTCTCAAGCACCCTGATCTTGCCCACCTCATGCAGGATGTCATGCACCACCACCGGGACAGGGAGGACTTTTTTCCTAATGCAGAGCTGACACCGTGCATTCCATGTGAAATAGCGGATCACTAGACTAACTAGATATAAAGTGTCCAAACAAAAATCCCCTCTGTTCTTGAATGCCCCGTACACCCACTCAGCATAGGAAAGCTGGGAGAAGAAGGGGGCACCAAGGGCCAACCCCACCTGTTTACACACATCTACATTAAAGGGACACCGGAGCAGGAAGTGGTCCATAGTCTCCACCTCATCCTGACACTCCTCACGGAGACAAATTATCTCTGGCAGGCTGCGACTCTTAAGGATCCCCCTAAGGTACAGTTTTCCTTGGAAGGAGAGCCAGGCTATATCCCGGTATTTCAAAGGAATTCTTGAGGAGTTAATAAGCCTCAAACCCTCCCTCATGATGGAGCCTGGGCAATCCCTGAGGGACAATGGCTCATGAAAAGCCAGACCCAGGACCCGACTCACCAGAAGCTTCCTCGGGGTAGATCTCATGTCCTCTGCCGTCAATTGCCATTGCCGAAGTATTTTAAAGCACGGGGCAACATAGGCCGGGAGCTGAGCCTGAGGAACTCGAGGGCTTTTCACCCGGCCACCATTCTCCCAGTCTCGCATGAAGGGCTTAAACCAGGACTGGAAAATACCCACCCAGCCAGGCGGGCTCTCTGCCAACATGCTTCCAAAATTATGTTTCAGAAACAAGAGAGAGAAAAACACTACTGGGCTGACCATCCCTAGGCCACCGTCCCGCCTGGATAGGTAAGTGACATTTATTTTCACCAGGTTCATGCGGTTTCCCCATAACATCTGGAAAAACACGCTGTAGACCCTGGTGTAGAGAGATACTGGCAAAACACAGACGAAGCTGACGTATAAAAAGATGGGGATCAGGTAGGTCTTGATAAGGTCAACCCTTTCCCTGAGAGACATTTTCCAGCTCTTCCAGACTGCAACCTTGGCACTGGCAATTTCCAGCCTGCGCTCCCAGTTTTTTTGGCCATAATCACCAGGACCGAAATTAATGCCAAGGATCTTAATTTCCTGCTGGGGCATTGGGAAGGCGTCCGGAAGTTCGAAGCCCTCACCCTCCTCACCCATCCAGAAAACTTCACTCTTCTCATGATTGACCTTGGAGCCCGACGCTTCTGTATACTGTGCTATTAGAGAGGCCACCTCCCCCGCCTCATTTGTCCCAGAGACAATCACAGATACCATCATCAGCATAGGCAATGACCTTCAAAGGAGGCTCACCAGGCACACCCAGAGGAACCCCACATAACATGCTGCTCTCGACCCTCCTTATAAAGGGATCGATTGCAAACACATACAGTAGGGGACTCAGAGGGCATCCCTGTCGCACACCGGAGACAACTTCAAAAGGCTTTCCAACCCAACCATTAACAAGAGGGAAGCTCTCAGCCCCATCATACAGGGTTTGTAGCCAATTAATAAACCGCCCCGGCAGGCCGTACTTACCAAGAAGCAGCCATAGGTACTCATGATTGACCCTATCAAAAGCCTTTGCCTGATCCAACGCCAACAAGTACTTTCCCCAGCCTGCAGCCCTGCACCGCTCCAAGGCTTCCCGGACAGCTAAAACCGCTGAGAAGGTGCTTCTACCTTGGATGGAGCAGTGCTGATGACGGGAAAGCAGTTGCTCCGCCACTGACGACAAGCGCCAGAACAAAATCTTTGCCAGTATCTTTCTATCGACATTGAGAAGGCTGATGGGGCGCCAGTTCTCAATCATCGAAGAGTCCTTACCTTTTGACAGAAGGATCACGGCCGAGCGCCTCATGGAGGGAGGGAGGGAACCCTCTGCCAGACAGCAATTAAAAACCTCCACCAAATGTGGTGCCAGGATGGTCTTAAAACATTTATAAAATTCAGCTGTCAAACCATCTGACCCGGGTGACTTTTTGATGGCAAGGTGATCAATCGCACTTACCACCTCATCGGCAGTGACCGGCTCTGTCAAGCTAGTGATAGAAAGGTCACCATTTTCCAGTCCTGGAATAGAGTCCACTAAACTCACCATCCTTGCACGATCAAGAACCTTTCTGCCCAGGAGGTCAGCATAAAAGGACCTAATGATCTCCAGGATCCCAGATTTAGATCTTACCAGGGATCCTGTACTATCCTTTAGACCAAGGACAGTCTTGAGAGCTGCAGCCTGTCTGCAATTCTGATAGGGATCGGGTGAGTGGTATTTCCCATAATCCCTTTCTAGAACCAGAGAAGCATGCCGGTCATACTGACACTTCCTGAGAAGAAGCTTGACTTCAGAGATTGCCCCTTGATCTCCACCATTCGAGACAAGGATGTCAAGTTTCCTCCACAAGCGCTGGTAGGCAATGTATTTATCAAGCTGTTTTCTTTTCCCTAGGCCCCTGAAAAGCCCAGCAATTCTCATTTTGGTCAGCATCCACCACTCAGACCTGCTGCTGCAAAAATCCTTAATGGAAACCTGTGCCTGAAAAAAATCCTCAAAGGATTGTCTTACCCTCTCCTCCTCAAGGAGGGCCGAATTCATCCTCCAGATGCCCCTTCCTCTAGGTGGTGTGTCAGAAGCATTCAAGACCATCGATAGTAAAAGGTGATCGGAGAACTCGACCGCCTGCAGCCGGGGAGGCTGAGAAGCCGAGCCCTCCTTCAAAAAAAACCTGTCTATTCTAATCTGACTGCTACCTCGCTGAAAAGTGAAGCCCGTGAGGTCCAGGGAGTGCTTAATGTGCACATCCTCCAGACCTGCCTCTCTAACCATGCTATTCAAAAAGAGACTATCGCAGCCCAGCTTGCCTTTGAAGCCTCTCCTGTCCATGGGCCTAGTCACGGTGTTAAAATCACCTCCAAAGACTACTGGCCGGGCTGTAAAAAGGAACGGCTTGATCTTTGTAAGGCGGCATTTCCTGTCCCACTTAGTTTGGGGTCTATAGATATTTATTAGGCGCAGGTCCTGCCCCCTTATAATGACGTCCAAGGCCATGCACCTCCCGATCTCCACCTCAATGACTCGCCGGCAAGTTACCATGTCGGTTTTAAAAAGCACCGCCACTCCGCTGTAAGGCTCGGCCGCAAGAGACCAAAAAGAGGGTCCGTGCTTCCACTCCCGCTTCACAGCGTGAATGTCGGCCAGACTGGCCAATCTGGTCTCCTGCAAAAACAAAATGTCAGCATCAAACTGGCTGAGAAAAAATAAGGCCATAAAACGAGCGCTTACTGATTTAATGCTGGCAACATTAATGGTTGCCACCTTTATCGGAGGGGGAACTGCCATCAGAGTCATTCGGGAGAATGTCTCTTAGAATTCCCTCCGGCCTCACTATCAGATTCCTCACGCTTGCTGGAGGAGGCTTGTGTTTCCTTCTCCATATCTGAGGCCTCAGAATCAAATGAAGAAATGTCTATTGAGTCCTCAGAAAGTGCCTCAAACCGGTTGAAGAGCTGCACCCCATGGCTATTCCCCGATTCAGGCACTCCATTGTCCTTTTTTCTTTTCTTCTTGTTAGCAAACCTGAGAGCAAGGTAATCCTGATCCTCGGGGGAGAGTCCAGACCACGCTGTCTTGGGATCTGAACTCCCACCCTGCTCAGAAGGGGGTGCAGGATCAGGATCACCTAGCCCCAGCCTGCGAGGTTTTACAGCAGGGGCCACAATTACTGGGACCCCCTTGGTACTTGCAGTGCCAGCCCCCCGGGCCGCCTCAGCTATTAAATTACTTGATCTTACATTGGTGGTTGCTGACTTGGGGGCAGACTGGGGATTCACCTTAGGGACCCCTGCAGATGGTACAGGAGCGGGCGCAGGGGCCTCAGGAACCCCCAGCTGAGTGGGGGGAGGGACCGTAGATGGGACAGCATGGGAATGTTCCTCCCTATCCAGCCGCAGCATTTCCTGCACCACTTCCCTGTCCAGGTTGTCCCAGGCCTCAGGACACTGACTATAAGGGTGGCCGAGCTGGTTACATAGATTACAGCGGATGGTATTGCAGTCCTTAGCCAAGTGTCCCAAGCCCTGGCACAACGAGCACCTAAGAAGCGAGCAGGAGGAGCTGAAGTGACCCTTGGCCCCACATTTATGGCAAACCTTGGGCTGACCAGGATAAAAGATGGTCAGCCGGTCACGGCCAATATAGGCAGATGATGGCAAGTGGGTGATCTGGTTGCCATTCCTGCAGAGCCACAGGGTCACTGACCAGCCCCCAGTCCAGATATCCCGATCATCTAGGATCTTCTTCAGGGGAGTGAGAACATCACCATAACGCTTCAGCCAGACAGTCAAATCAGAGGGGGGAATGGACTCATTTCTAACCAGTATGGTGACATTTTTCACGAGCTGCTGTCTGGAGACCTGGATGGGAGTTAACCCCTTCCAGGCAGGATCTTGCTTCAGCAGCTCATAACGCTCCCAAAATAAGTCCATTCCTTCTGGTCTGACGAAGCTTAACTCATGTTCTGCACTCCCCACTGGACTGATTAGGGCAAAAATGTCTGCGGCTGCGAATCCCATACCCAGTATGAGATCCACCACTGCCCGCCGGGTGATAACTGGCCCCTCCCCCTCTCACCTAAGCTGGACCAGGTTGCGCCTATTGAAGCCGCTGGCAGGGGCGTTGGCCTCACTGGACACAGACATCCTCTCACCAGCAGCTTCTCCCCCACGCCTGGCAACCTGGGCATAGTTCACGGGGGACTGCACTGCAGCACCAACAGCATTATTGGCCCTACTCCCTGTGCCACCTCGCTGGATGAAATACAGGGCAGGGCAGACAGCAGGGGCCCCAGCATTAGGTGGCACAGTCTTCTTACTGTCCACCTGAGGTGCAGGTGAGGAGACAGTCACAACATCAGCAGCAGTCACAGCAGCGGGCCCAGCAGAAAGTCCAACAATAGAATGAACTCCTGTGGACTTAACCCCAGACACAGCAGCAGTAACAGGAGCAACAACATCAGTAACAGCACCCAAATCAGCTGAAGCAGAAACAATAGAAGCCCTGCCAGGCAGACCCAAACCTGCGGGTGAGTCACCCATGGCCCCAGGCCCACCAAGTTCGGCGCACCCAGGAACCCGGATGGGTGCCAGAATGGTACTTAATGCAGGTGCCACCTCACCCTTTTCAGGGCAAGGAGCGCCACAGTCTTCCATACCCCCTGACACAGCACCTATGGCGCACTCCGCAGGTTGGCTGGACAGATGGACGTCGTCCTTAGCTGGCATGGGCTCCTCAGGCTGGTGGCTGTCCTCTGGAAGATCTGCTCCAGTAGGGGCTTCATGGATGCCCAGCGATGTCACGCACTCATGATGTGTTGCCTCAGCAAGAAAGTCTTCCAATGCTGGTTCCGGGGCTCCCAGCTCTGCTACTGCTGCAACTTTGGGTGGAGGTACAGCTGGAGAATCCTCCACCATCGGGGTCTCATCCACATGGTCGGCCTCTTCCTCCTTCACAGTGGGGCCTGAGCGCTGCATGGACTTAAATCGCTCCTCGTTTTTATATTTTTCTTTAAGGGCCCCACTGCTTGCTTTAAGGGACAAAACAAGCTTCTCCTGCTGCCGACATGCTGATTCAAGCTCAGCTAAGTCTGCTTTACTTGACCGCCGATCCAGTCCCCCGGCCTTGCTGGTGTCCATTTTCTTTTTCTTTAATGCGATTTTCATCTTGCACAGCTTCTCCTCCTTCGCCACACTGCACAAATTACTGCATACACGGCTGCAAAAAGCTGACAAACTCTCACCGGGCTGGGGCACCGTGGTGTTGCAATGTCCCAGTACAGCATTTGCAATACTGTTCTATATGTGTCCCCTCGACATTTGGCTGTCCCTGTGACTTTGGGGTCTGTTATATTGCGTAGCTAATATTGTATAATATATCTGTGTTCATACAGTATATATATATATATATATATATATATATACCCTGTTCCTGTATAATAACATTTTATATCCTGTTTTCATGTTATAACATGTTTCCTATGTGAATTTATGTAGTTTGCACTCAAAGAGTTAATGCATTCACATTGTGCAATTCCATAAACTTCATAACTCCCTATTGCTGTAACTAACTTGCTAGGGAAGGGTCATGTGACAAGTGGTGAGCCTATCAGGACTGCTGAGCACCTAAGCCTGCCCTCTCCTCCATTTTCTAGTCAGAATAGCTGTGATCTCTGAAGGAAGAAGTTCTGTGCTTGTGCTGCTGGCTTGTCTCATATGGCTAGTGTGGAGAAAGGGGCCAGACTAATGCTTACCAAGTCTGCTGATAAATCTACAGCATCATCTTTCATATTCCAGGTCACAGAGCCTGTCTTCAATTCAGCTCTAATCTCCAAGGTCGCAGAACCCATCTTCAATCTTGCAAGTAAGCTATTCAGCCTAAATGGCACTATAAGTCTCAGCAAGTCCTCTAGTCTCCCACACCACAGGATCACTCCTGAGCTCCCGATATGTACTGTACCAGCTAGACTGTCAGTAAAAGTTCAGTTGATCCTAACCGGGCCTCTGCCTGCTATTGCTACCCAACACCTAGCAAGGGATCTCCTAGGGTAACCGGTGCCACCAAACCCTCCTGGCGTCACGACACAGGGCCCTCATACCATCCCAAAAGCCGGTGACCCACAGCTGCCTCCCAGCTTCCCTAACCTGGTCACCACATAGCTTTATTTGGCATCACGAACAGGATACGAAGTGTGTGCCTGTATGCCCACAAGTCACCGTGCATTATCAAGTCCTTCCCCAGCTATCGGACTAAGTTGATATTTGCACAGAAAAATTTGCAATTCGCTGTACTGGACTTTTCTATACAATTGCGGGGAAGGTGAAGTAAGGGCCACCATTGTGATCACTAAAATCGTTAAAGAGTACCTGAAGGGGTTAATTCCTGGTGCAGATTTCTTGCGCGCGCCAGCGGTCGCAGCTCCGCCCAGCCAGACGCCAGCGGTAACGCCTCTCCCCTTTCAGCGCCAGCCGGAACTAAAGATCCACCCTGTGTTGCACAGGAGAAGATATTCAGCCCCGGACCAAACAGGAAGTTCCTGGGCGCCGCCATCTGTGAAATTCCCCCGGCTCCCCGAGACTTCACCAGAATGCCAGAGCAAGTGTGTCGCGGCTGCTGCAGAACCTCCGACGACCGGACAACGCACTCAAGGACAACGCTCTCAAGGACAGCGCTCTCAAGGACAACGCTCTCAAGGACAGCGCTCTCAAGGACAGCGCTCTCAAGGACAGCGCTCTCAAGGACAACGCTCTCAAGGACAACGCTCTCAAGGACAACGCTCTCAAGGACAACGCTCTCAAGGACAACGCTCTCAAGGACAGTGTACCCAATAGACAATGCACTCAACTTCTTAAAGGGCCAGCGCACCCTAATTTTGCTGCCGATAGCGCATTGCCATTCAGCAGCAACATGTCTGATCCAAATTCACCAGAGTCTGCTGAAGAGGGGGCCTCTCCAGTTCCGGCAGCTGGATCATCTTCTCCAAGGGGAGATCGGAGGAGATTGCCACCATCACCGCCAGATGCCACGCAATCCTATAGGAGCCCCAGCTGTCTCCCCAGTCTTCATAGGGAACCCCGTTCTGCCCACCTATAATGGAGACCCCTTCACACTGCGAGACTACAAGGAGAGGATCCAGGGTCTCTTTCTCTTTTATTCTTTTTCCCCTGACCAACAGGTGCAGTTGCTGGTGGGACAACTGCAGGGATCAGCCTTAGATGAGGTCCGTACCTGGCCCTCCACTGAGAAGGCGACAGTGGAGCAGATCTTTGAGGGACTCTGCCAGGTGTTTGAAGCTTACTCTCCTTCTGAGGTACGTCTCCGACTCTATGAAAGACGCCAGAAGCCAGGTGAGAGCCTGAGGGCTTATGCTGTTGCATTACAGAGTGCTCTGGAAGCAGTACAAAAATTAGATGGTATCTCTCCCGAACAGGGCAACAAAGTCCTGATGGACCGGTTCATAGATGGGGCCCATAACAAATGGGATAAGGCCCAATTACGTATGTTAGCCGCCCAGAATACAAACCTGCCCTTCTCGGCCTTTAAGAGACTTGCTGTTCAGGTCATAGAACCCAACACTGACTCAGCAGATATTTGTAAACCCTCTCCAGAAACCGTCAGTGCCATCGCTACACCTGCCACACCACAGGTACAGCCTAATAATCCGGCCCCTGCTGCTACACCCAGTTTGTCTGAGTTCCAAAGTGTCAAGCAATACATAGAATAGCTGACCCGAGCCATAAGGGAACTTACTACCCAATCTGTCCAAGCTCCTGTGGGACAAAATCCCATAGCGGCTTCTGCTCCACGTTCTGCTAATACCTGTCAGGGCCCTAACCCTAAACCACCTGGGACTCAAAGGCCCTATTGTACTTATTGCAGTAAACCAGGACACTGGAAAATGTTGTGCTGGGCTTTAAACGGGTATCCCCTGGGGCTGGCCCTCAGGAAAGTCATTCTCAGGCCCATCTGGAGAACCGTCCACATCAGGACACTCATTATATGTCGCCTCATGTCCCTATGTAAGGGTAATTGTAGAGGGTGTTCAGCTGGAGGCCCTAGTTGACACAGGCTCTCAGGTGTCCACCATCTCCAAAGACCTCTTTTACCAGTATTGGAGTGCAGAATGTTTGTGTGAACCCACCAATGTTAATTTCAGTGTGATGGCCGCTAACGGGAAACCAGTCCCCAGACATGGATACTGGCAGCGAGCGGTTATACAGCGGCCACAGTGGATGCGAGGCCACACAGCGGGCGTTTCAGGAGATTCATTGGATGGGTGCTGCCCGTCGGCATCTGGTCTGAGGTGAAGGAGCAGTGTGTGCTGGCCAGACCTGTGCTTCTTTCCCAGATTATGGTAATCTCTATTAACATTGTGAGCTCCATATTCTGTGGTCATTTGGGGAAGATTGAGCTTGACTCAGTAACACTTGCTGCCGCTGTTATAAATGTGACAGGAATATCCATTGGTTCGGGATTAGCCTCTGCTTGTGATACGCTTGTTTCTCAGATCCTGCTGGCCAATTTTATATATTGAATGTTGGAATCATACCTGATGTGGTGAAGATAATTGGAGAAGTTTTTTTATGACCTTTGAATTTGCTGTCTAATCAGATCATCTCTGGTAAGAGCATATTTTTGGTGGTGGGAATGCACAAAGGAAAACTGTCACTTTTTTGATTTGGAGAAGAGTTGGAAGGACTTTAAAGAGGACGTACACTAATTTACTTATAGCTCTATGCTTCTATGTTGGTTATTATGGATACTGGGAGCCCACCATGCAGGTTGGGGAATGTGTATTAAGAGGACAAGGTATAATAGACACAGAAGTTTCAGATAAGGGTTCTGCTGCTTTTATTCTGGAAATGAATATTATGCGAAATTGCTTCCCAGAGATTGTTGAGGCATTGCACACTTCTCTCCCTTATCTCTCCCCGTCAGACCAGAGGGTTGCGCAACACCACTTAAAGGTGCTACAAGCTGAACAGAGGTTCGTTAACCGACGAGAAGTTTGTAAAGTGAGAGTCCAGGACATCCGATCTGTGACCATCCCCCCTAACTCAGAGATCTTCTTATGGTGCCGGGCCCGGCCAGGAGTGAGAAACCAAGATTATTCTGCGCTGCTGGAACCTATACAAATGGAGAAGTACCCGCTAATCTGAGCTGCTAAAAGTCTAGTCACAGTAATGAATGGAAAGGTACCCGTCCGGCTAGTGAATCTATCAGGAGTGCCCGCGGTACTGCCAAAGTATACGCCGGTAGCCCAGCTATCCTTGCTCATGCCAGAAGACCTGTTGTCGGAGCGTGACGTGGCTTGCCAGAAGTTAGGCCTACCTAACTTCTGATGCCACAGATAAACCATCACCACCCTGGTGGACACAGCTCCAGATAGGCGGGGAAGATACCCCAAAGGATCAAATCGAAGGGGTAATGAAAGTGGCTAAGGACCATCAAGCTGCCTTCAGTAAGCACCCCACTGACTTCGGCCGAACTACCATGATACAGCATCGGATAGAGACTGGGACTCATCCCTCTATCAAGGAGAGGCATCGGCCTGTGGCTCCGGGCATGTATCAGACAGTGAAGAAACTATTGGGCGACATGAAGGATGCAGATGTCATTCAAGAGAGTCAAAGCCCGTGGGCCGCCCCTGTGGTTCTCGTTAAGAAAAAAGATGGCACCATCCGATTCTGCGTGGATTTCAGAAGATTGAACGATGTCACCCACAAGGACACGTATCCACTCCCTCGAATAGAGGAATCACTCACGGCTTTAGGATCAGCAGCCTATTTCTCCACTCTGGATCTTACCAGTGGGTACTGGCAAGTGTCAGTGGCTCCAGAAGATAGAGAGAAGACCGCCTTTGTAACCCCGATGGGGCTATTTGAGTTCAAGAGCATGCCCTTCGGCCTCTGTAATGCACCAGCCACCTTCCAGCGCATGATGGAACACTGTTCGGGGCATCTTATTTTCCAGAGTGTCCTTCTCTACCTCGATTATGTTATTGTCTACTCTCAATCCTATCAGGAACATTTGACCCACCTCTCTGAGGTATTCCAGGTACTTATCCGACACGGCCTCAAGATCAAACCGTCAAAGTGTCACCTTTTGAAGCCTCAAGTGCATTATCTGGGACATGTCGTCGGTGCGGAAGGCATTCAACCTGATTCAGCAAAAGTGGAGATAGTGAAGAATTGGCCCGCTCTGCGTACAGTCAAGGATGTCCGGAGCTTTCTAGGATTCGCTGGGTACTACCGGCGGTTCGTACCACATTTCGCCCAAATTGCTGAACCTCTCACATCCCTTCTCCGAGGGACAGCTAAAGAGAACTACAATGGAAGGCTCCCCGTGGATTGGGGCGAAGAACAAAAAGTGGCATTCCAGGCCCTGAAACGCCTTCTAACAGAGCCTCCCATACTAGCTTATCCGAATTATTCCCAACCTTTCCGCTTGTACACAGATGCCAGTTTTGAGGGACTTGGTGCCATCCTGTCGCAGGTCCAAGAAGGAAAAGAGCGTGTTATCGCCTACGCTAGCCGAAACCTTTGAGGAGCGGAGAGGAATGATGCCAATTATAGCTCTTTTAAGTTGGAGCTCCTGGACCTTGTCTGGGCTGTAACTGAGAAGTTTACCTGGCTGCTACGCCCTTCGTTGTCTATATGTCAGTATCCACTTACCTGTGCCCCATTCCTGCGGCGCTCCCCGTCCCGCTGCGCGGCTGTCTGTTCGGCGGCCGCAGCGGGCGGGGGCCTCTCTTCCGCCTGGCGCGCGCGTGCCTCTTCCTGTGTCAGCCGGCGGCCCCGGCTCTAGTTCTCGTGCTCGCGCGCGAGCACGTTACACTTATACCCTCCGGCGGCGCTGCTCTCAGCGCGGCCGCCGGAGGAAGAATTAATTAACAGCAGGTGTGGGGTTGGGGCTGGGTTCCTATTGCTGGCCAATCTCCTTCTGGTTTTCAGGACGCTATCTTCCTCATATATGTTACTATCAGCCTTTTAGACTCCTGGGCGGTACGCCCTGTGTTATCCAATTAGATGTAAGGTTCTAGTTGCACCAATCATCAGGCTCTCTCCCCTGGCCCAATCATACCTGCTTCCTATATAATCCCTTTTCAGCCAGTTGGTCATTGCCTGTTATGATCCTGACTCCAGTTGCCGACCTTTGCCTGTTTGACCATCCTCGATCTCCATTCCAGTTGCCGACCTTGCCTGTTTGACCATCCTCGATCTCCACTCCAGTTGCCGACCTCTGCTTGCCTTTGACCATCCTCGATCTCCACTCCTGTTGCCGACCATTGCTTGCCTTTGACCATCCTCGATCTCCACTCCTGTTGCCAACCCTTGCTTGCCTTTGACCATCCTCGATCTCCACTCCTGTTGCCGACCCTTGCCTCGAACCTAGACCACGATCTGTCTATTGCTATTGTTCTGTCGCCTCCTCAGGTCTCCTGTTACCAACCTCTAGCCTGTCCTTGGACTTCCACCTTACGCTCACATACGGGCTACCCAATTCCACTTCCAGCCGCGGGCTCTCCAGTCCTCTGTACCGTAAGGTTTCATCCTTTGAGCCATAAAGTCCTGGGGGCAACCGATCCCGAGCAGGCGTGTTCTGCGTCTCGGCAAGCGGGGGCTCCTATAGGTGAAGCTGGCTGCGGAGATTGGGGGTTGAGGTCCTTACCAAGAGAGCTGGAGTTGTCCAAGTGGTTAATTGTGGTACCTGGAGCGTGACACTATACGGATAACAACCCTTTGGCTCACTTGAACACAGCAAAGTTGGGTGCTCTGGAACAGTGCTGGGCCTCCAGATTGGCGAACTATGACTTCTCTATCAAGTATCGCAGTGGAAAGTCTAATGTGAATGCGGATGCGCTGTCCCGGTTGGCGCCTGGTGAAGCTCCACCCATCGTGGATGAATGGGAGGATGTGGAGATGCCTTCCTTCTACCAACGGTTTGTGGCTCAAAATACTGCGACAACCCACAAAGAGGGCGAACCTCGAGTACAAAAGATCCAGGAAGATCTCTATACTTGGAGGACCCTACAAGAGGAGAGTCGAGTAATGGGGGAGCTGTTGGATTACCTACTCAGGCGAAGGGTGCCAACCCGTCTACGCCAAAACCAGAGTGACTATGAGTTGAAGCGGTTGTGGCGTCAGCGGAACCAGTTGTTCGTTCACAAAGGGATGTTGTACAGAAATTCCCTGGATCCAGTCTCAGGCGAAAGAATTAATCAGATTCTGATTCCTCGAAGAGATGCTGCAATGGTCCTCAATGCTTATCACGATCAGTCGGGACACTTTGGTGTTTACAAGACAGAAGCCACTATCCACCAGAGATTCTATTGGATCGGAATGAGAAGTGATATTGAGAAGTGGTGTGGTGAATGTGCCGTATGTAATGTCACCAAGAACAACCGGCGAGATGTCCGAGCCCCCCTTCATTCCCTTCAGACCGAGAGACCGAATCAAATGGTTGCCTTGGACCATGTCAAGCTGGCTCCTACCCGATCAGGGTACTCGCATGCTCTTACCATGGTGGATCATTACTCCAAGTGGGTCGTGGTGGTGCCTGTGAAGGATTTGACTTCCAAAACCACCGCCCAACTGTTCTATTCCCACTGGGTCCAAGTTCTCGGATGTCCAGAGACCGTCCTTACTGATAGAGGGGCTGCCTTTGAAGCTCAACTGTTCCAGGAGTTGTGCCATTTCCACGACTGTAAGAAGCTGAGGACTACTGTCTATCATCCCCAGGCAAATGGGCTCTGTGAGAAGATCAACCAAGTCTTTCTCCAAATGTTAAGGGCGGCAGCAGTCTCCAGACACGAAGGGTGGCCTAAACTTCTACCAGAACTCTTAGAGGTGTACAACAACACGGTACACTGTTCTACCGGGTATACACCCTTCTATCTGATGATGGGCCGACATGGACAGCTGCCCAAGGACCGGATCTTTGGACTACAAGCTCCGATCAATAATTCCCCTCAAGTGCCTCTGGAGTCAACGGAGAATTCAGGAGGCCAAAGAGATTGTCGGCAAAAATATGGGGGAAGCCCAAGCCAGACAACGACAAGAGTACAACTGGAAGGCGACTGCCCAACCTCTTCAAGTTGGTGATCGGGTTTGGATGAGGAAATTTCCGAGGACACACAAGTTAGACTCCTTGTGGGAGACCGAGCCTTATGAAGTAATTGAGGTGCCCTATCCAAACTCTGCTGTCTATAAAGTCTGGAAACCAGGATTTGAACCCCAGGTGGTTCATCGAAATCGCCTGAAACTCTGCCAGAAAGAGGATCTGCCTGTAGTTTCCACTGTTCCTGTTGCTCCTCTAGTGACTAACAGACCAACCCGGGAATAAGTATCTGGAGAAGGCATCCATCCCTCTATGGACATTCCAATGTTTTCTCCTGGTCAAGTGAGCTTCTTAGGATTGATCCCTAATACTGCAGTTCTACAGCCTTCTCTGGTGACCCCTCCTGCTCAAGCACTCTCACCAACTGCTCCTGAGTACATCCCTGTACCACGTTCACCTGCCTTGCCGGAGCCAGAAAATCCCCCAATTTACAATGAGGAATCTCCTGTCGTGGTTCCTGAAGTAGCACCTGAAGTGCCGTCATCAGCGGAAGAAGTAAGAGTTCCTGAAACTGAAAATGTCGCTGAAGCTGAAGACTCTTTGAGAGCTCCTGAAGTGGTGTTGCGTAGGTCTCAACGGTCCACACAAGGCCAACTACCTATTCGTTATCAGGATGTACAACTTTGCTACTGCCATTCTGTATGTCATAGCTAAGCTTAGTTTTCTTGCAGCGACTGCCTGAATGCATGTGATACACACATTATGTAGACCCTGTCTCCTGTTTGACTGTATTTAAAGTGGAACGAAACCCACCCAGGCCGGCACTGGAACCGATTTGGGATGCCCCGCTGTGTGATAGCCCTAGAGGTGTAAATACTCACCTCTTCCTGGTTCCGACAGCACATGTGCGGGTTCTCGTCCAATGAGAGACATCTGCTGTGACTATGAGGCTGATTTATTAATAGCGAGATGTAGCGACAGTTGAGCGACTGTGGCGGTATTTTCAGAGCGCCCGCTAGTAGTCACTGTGCTTGGCCGTTGTTCGGTAGTTGATAGCGACTCAGTCGGTTTGCTGTAATGTTGAATATTGGGTGAGGAGTTGCTATTTGACAGGTTCCGTGATGTATGGGTGCGCATGATAGCGACTGGTCAGAGTGACCGGCTTCCACCATATTCATCAAAAAATCACGCTCAAAAAATTCTTGCGCTGTGAAATGCATGTTTCAACCCCAGAGCGCTGGCGGCGATGGGTTAAAAGTAGTTTTTTTAACCCCCAAACCACCATATTTTTGGAAACCAAAAAAAACAAGTTTTTTAAATAATTTAGTAATATGAATACAATAATATCAGACCTGTAATATCAATTCTGTACAATTTTTTTTTCCCTTAAAAAAATTATCTAAAATGGCAGAAGAGGCCACAGAATTTTTCACATTTAAAAAAAAAAAAAAAAAAAAAAAACATTAATAACAATTAATTATGAATATTTAAAGATTGTTCCATTGAAATGCATTGGAGAGCGCCAGGTAGCGAGAGGTCATACCTGTCACTGTTCAAGGTCGGACGCTGGCGCTGTGGGCTGAGGCTGGAATAATGATGAATGAGTCGCTATATGGCGCTATCTCAGTCGCTAAGCAGATTGGCTTGATAAATGTGTGATTGTGGTGGGGAGCCGGCCTTCTCGTGGCGGGGCCCGTCATTACCGGCCGCTCACCAGTCGCTACCTGGCGCTATTCCTTCATAAATAAGGGCCTGTGTCACTCGGCTGGCATTATGTGCACGCTCCCACCCAATGAAGTAGCTGTGCTTTCTGGTACCTGCCTGTCCTTAGGCCCCCCCTGACCTGCTGCATCCGGGCATGTGCCCCCTCCAGCTATGCCCCCGCTCCACATTTAAAGTGGACCAAAACCCAGTGCATCTTATAGATTCCCAGGCCGATTGATTCCCCCTCCCCCTGGGGCATCCAAAATCGGGATGCCCCTCTGTGTGAAACCCCCCAGGTTGCCCTATACACTTACCTTGTTTCCCGGTCCATTGGCACATGCGCCAGCCGCATCCCCGCTATCCCTCTAACAGGGTACGTACCTGCGCCAGGCATTTGTGAATGACATGCTTCCTGTTAGAGCTTAGCGGGGCATGCGGCCACCAGCGCACTTACACGAAGCCTTACAGGCTGATTCATTACTAACGCCAGGTAGCGACAGATGAGCGTCTGTAGAGCGGATTTCAGAGCGCCCGCTAGTAGTCGCTGTGCTCGGCCGTAGATCATTGTTTCAGAGCGCCTCAGTCGCTGTCCGGCATTGATGAATATGATATGTGAGTCGCAGTACTACGCTGTATGTGAGCGAACCGTAACGCCAGCTCAGTGCGACCGACTCACACCACATTCACCGAAAAGAACTGCCTAACACAGCGCCGGCGCTCAAAATCATGTAATTGTAGCCCATAGCACCAGACGCTGTTTTTCAACATCTATCCACCAGTAACAAAGCGAAAACATATGGAATGACATTGTTATAACATTGTGACATGAACACTTTAATACCAGACATGTCAGGACAATTCTGCATAGAAATATAAAAAATCAAAAAAGTTTTCAAAAATGTCATTTTCTTGCCCAGGAAACATGTCCGAAAGTTTTGAGATTTTTTTTAAGGAAAAAAAAATTGGGATCAGGAAAGGGATTATAAGTAACGTCCATAGAAATGTATGGGAGAGCGCCAGGTGGCGAGAGGTAAGACGTGGCGCTCTGCAAGGCTGAACGCCGGCGCTGAGCCTGGGATAATGATGAATCGGACCCTACATGGCGCTGTTCTAGTCGCTCACCAGATTCGGCTTCATAAATGTGTAATTGTGTGTCATGTCCGGCGTTCCTCTGCCGCTACCTGACGCTGTACAGGCGCTACCTGGTGCCATCCCTTCATGAATAAGGCCCTTAGATAACGTGACTTCAGCGGCTCGGCGATCTGGGGGGTGTCACACAGCGGGGCATCCCTGATCGGGGGGAAAGGAGCAAAACCCAGCATAGCCAAAATGGTCCACTTTAAATAATGCGTCTATCGGTTTATATCTATAATATAACAGCAGAAGAGCTAGTGCTGCAGCTGTGTCCCACTGACATGGCTGTCCTGTAATATGCTAATGAGTGTGGCATCTGGGCGGGGAGAGCAATATTATAGTGGGGCCCCGTGTCACATCTGGCTGCGACCGGAGCTCTGCTTACAGGGAAGGGGCGGAGTGTGGGCGGGGCCACCGCTGCTGGCTCTATGTATGAGCGGAGAGGGGCGGGGCGTGGGCGGAGTCACTGCAACAGCCACTATGTATGAGGGGCGGAGCCCCGGCAGCTGGCTCTATGTATGAGCGGAGAGGGGCGGGGAGTGGGCGGAGCCACAGCAACAGCCTCTATGTATGAGGGGCAGAGGCCCGGCAGCTTGCTCTATGTATGAGCGGAGAGGGGCGGGGTGTGGGCGGTGCCACCGTAGCTAACTATGTGTGAGCGGAGAGGGGCGGGGTGTGGGCGGAGCCACCGTAGCTAACTATGTGTGAGCGGAGAGAGGCGGGGTATGGGCGGAGCCACCGTAGCTAACTCTGTGAGCGGGGCGTGGGCAGAGCCACCGCAACAGCCTCTATGTATGAGGGGCAGAGCCCCAGCAGCTGGCTCTATGTATGAGCGGAGAGGGGCGGAATGTGGGCGGAGCCACCGCAACAGCCTTTAAGTATGAGGGGCGGAGCCCCGACAGCCGGCTCTATGTATGGGCGGGGAGTGGGCGGAGCCACCACGACAGCTTCTATGTATGAGGGGCGGAGCCCGGCAGCTGGCTCTGAGCTGAGAGGGGCGGAGCGTGGACGGAGCCACCGTAGCTAACTCTATGTGTGAGCGGAGAGGGGCGGGGTGTGGGCGGTGCCACCGTAGCTAACTATGTGTGAGCGGAGAGAGGCGGGGTATGGGCGGAGCCACCGTAGCTAACTGTGTGAGCGGGGCGTGGGCAGAGCCACCGCAACAGCCTCTATGTATGAGGGGCAGAGCCCCAGCAGCTGGCTCTATGTATGAGCGGAGAGGGGCGGAATGTGGGCGGAGCCACCGCAACAGCCTTTAAGTATGAGGGGCGGAGCCCCGACAGCCGGCTCTATGTATGGGCGGGGAGTGGGCGGAGCCACCACGACAGCTTCTATGTATGAGGGGCGGAGCCCGGCAGCTGGCTCTGAGCTGAGAGGGGCGGAGCGTGGACGGAGCCACCGTAGCTAACTCTATGTGTGAGCGGAGAGGGGCGGGGTGTGGGCGGAGCCACCTTAGCTAACTCTATGTGTGAGTAGAGAGGGGCGGGTTGTGGGCGGGGTCACCACAGCTGTCCCTATGTGTGGGCGGAGTCACCGTAGCTAACTCTATGTGTGAGCGGAGAGGGGCGGGTTGTGGGCGGAGTCACCACAGCTGTCCCTATGTGTGAGTGTAGAGGGGCGGGGCCAGCACAGCTGGATCTCTATATATAGGGGCAGCGGGATGAGCCCCGGGCGGGCGATGTGTCGGGATGGCGGCGCCGTTGCGCTGGCTCTGGATTTGCTGCTCGGTGCACATGATGGGGCTGCTGCTCCCTCCGGGCTCCCCCGAGCCGGCTCTCGGTGAGTAACGGGTCGACCCGGGGGCGGGGGGCTGATGTACTGCGCTATGGAATATGTCAGCGATACACACAGCGCCGCTAATAAAGTCTCTGCACTTCCCAATACTTCTGCTTGAGGGGAACTACAAGTCCCAGCATGCCGAGGCGGGGGGGGGGCACAGCTGACGCTGCGAATATAGAATGAGAAGCTGTAACAGATGTTTAGTGATACAAAGTCACTGACCCCCCCCCCCCCCGACCCTGCCTGACACAGCAACAGGGGGCCTGACCGGACCACAGAGCTGACACTCTACTGCCATCCTGTGTGTGTGTCTGACAAAGAGAGAGAAAGAGACAGAGGAGAGAAATAGACCGTGACTAAAGAAGAGACAGAGTGCAACAGTGTATGTGAGAGAGAAAGAAACAGCAGAGATAGAGGAGATAAAGAAAGAGACAGGGAAGAGAGAGAGATAGAGACCTTGACTAAAGAAGAGAGAGAATATAACAGTGTATGTGAGAGAGAAAGTAACAGCACAAGAGAGAAAGAGACCGTGACTAAAGAAGAGAGAGAATACAATGAAAGACAATGGAGAGAGAGAAAGGGACAGCAGAGATAGAGGAGATAGAAAAAGAGACAGATGAGAGAGAGAAAGAGACCTTGACTAAAGAAGAGAGAGAATACAACAGTGTATGTGAGAAAGAAAAACGAGAAAGTGAAAGACAATGGAGAGAGAGAAGGGAACAGCAATAGAGCAAAGAGACAGCGACTAAGAAGAGAGAGAGAATGCAACAATGTATGTGAGAGAGAAAGTAACAGCACAAGAGAGAAAGAGACAGAGGAGAGAGAGAAAGGAAGACACAGGAGAGCGAGATAAAGAGAGAGAGAAAGACAGAAAGGGGAAAAAGAAAGAGAGAGAGAAAATAAATGAAAGATACAGCAGAAAAAGAGGAGAGAGAGAGAGAGAAACCGTGACCGAGAAGAGAAAGAATGCAACAGTGTACATGATAGAGAAAGAGACAGCACAAGAGAGAAAGAGAGAGGAAGAAAGAGAGGGAAAAAGAAAGCAAGAGAGATAGTATAAATAAATGAAAGAGACAGCAGAGATATAGAAAGGGAGAAAGACAGCTGAGAAAGAGAGAGAATGCAACAGTGTATGTGAGAGATAAATAAACAGCACAAGAGAGAAAGAGAGAGAAAGGAAGAAAAACAGCAGAGAGAGAGAAATTAACAGTGTATGTGAGAGAGAAAGAGACGGCACAAGAGGGAAAGAGACAGAGGAGAGAGAGAAAAGGAGAAATGCAGCAGAGCAAGAGAGGAGAGAGAGAAAGAGAATGTGGCTGAAAAGAGAATGCAACAGTGTATGTGAGAGAGAAAGCAGCACAAGAGAGAAAGACAGAGGAGCAAGAGAGAGAAAGACAGAGAGAGAGGGAAAAAGAAAGAAAGAGAGAGAGAAATAAATATAAGAGACAGCAGAGAGACAGTGAAAAGGAGAACGACAGCAGAGAAAGAGAGCAGAGAGAGAATGCAAGTGTATGTGAGAAAGAGACAACACGAGAGACAAAGGAAAGCAGAAAAAGACAAAGGAGAGAGAAAAAGGAACAGCAACAGAGGAAAGAGACTGAGAAGAGAAAGAATACAACAGTGTATAGAGAAAGAGACAGCACAAGAGAGAAAAGGAGAAAGACAGCAGAGAAAGAGAGGAGAGAGAGAGACAGTGACTGAGAAGAGAGATAATGCAACAGTGTATGTGAGGGAGAAAGAGTCAGCACAAGAGAGAGACAGAGAAGAGAGAGTAACAGACAGGAAAGAAAGAAAAGGAGAAAGCAGAAAAAGACAAAGGAGAGAGAGAGAGAGAAAGAAACAGAACGAGAGAGAAAGAGACGGAGGATAGAGAGAAAATGAGAAAGTAGAGAAAGACAAAATATAGAGAGAAAGGGAGAGCAACAGAGGAAAGAGACAGTGACTTAGAGGGGAGAGAATGAAACAGTGTATGTGAGAGAGAAATAGACTCTGACAGGGGAGAGGGAGAAAGACAGCAACAGAGGAGAGAAAGAAACAGTGAGAGGAGAGAGAAAGAGACAGTAACAGAGGAGAGAGAAAGAGACAGTAACAGAGGAGAGAGAAAGAGACAGTAACAGAGGAGAGAGAAAGAGACAGTAACAGGAGAGAGAAAGAGACAGTAACAGAGGAGAGAGAAAGAGACAGTAACAGAGGAGAGAGAAAGAGACAGTAACAGAGGAGAGAGAAAGAGACAGTAACAGAGGAGAGAGAAAGAGACAGTAACAGAGGAGAGAGAAAGAGACAGTAACAGAGGAGAGAGAAAGAGACAGTAACAGGAGAGAGAAAGAGACAGTAACAGAGGAGAGACAAAGAGACAGTAACAGAGGAGAGAGAAAGAGACAGTAACAGAGGAGAGAGAAAGAGACAGTAACAGGAGAGACAAAGAGACAGTAACAGAGGAGAGAGAAAGAGACAGTAACAGAGGAGAGAGAAAGAGACAGTAACAGAGGAGAGACAAAGAGACAGTAACAGAGGAGAGAGAAAGTGACAGTAACAGAGGAGAGAGAAAGAGACAGTAACAGAGGAGAGAGAAAGTGACAGTAACAGAGGAGAGAGAAAGAGACAGTAACAGAGGAGAGACAAAGAGACAGTAACAGAGGAGAGAGAAAGAGACAGTAACAGAGGAGAGAGAAAGAGACAGTAACAGAGGAGAGAGAAAGAGACAGTAACAGAGGAGAGAGAAAGAGACAGTAACAGAGGAGAGAGAAAGAGACAGTAACAGAGGAGAGACAAAGAGACAGTAACAGAGGAGAGAGAAAGAGACAGTAACAGAGGAGAGAGAAAGAGACAGTAACAGGAGAGAGAAAGAGACAGTAACAGGAGAGAGAAAGAGACAGTAACAGGAGAGAGAAAGAGACAGTAACAGAGGAGAGAGAAAGAGACAGTAACAGAGGAGAGAGAAAGAGACAGTAACAGAGGAGAGAGAAAGAGACAGTAACAGAGGAGAGAGAAAGAGACAGTAACAGAGGAGAGAGAAAGAGACAGTAACAGAGGAGAGAGAAAGAGACAGTAACAGAGGAGAGAGAAAGAGACAATAACAGAGGAGAGAGAAAGAGACAATAACAGAGGAGAGAGAAAGAGACAGTAACAGAGGAGAGAGAAAGAGACATTGATGGAGGGGAGAATAAGACAGCACAGCAGAGTGAAAGAGACAGAGATAGTGAAAAAGACAGAGACAGAGGAAAGAGGGAGAAATTTCTTCCTCATTGTAAATCCAGCAGCCAGGGAGCTCTCCTCATGAGGTGATCATTTCTGTGAGTTTCCTCCTGAGAGACAAGAAAGTTGGAAAGAGAAAGAACGAAGGGAGAAATGGGCAATGAGAGTAGAGAGAAAGAAATGCGAGCTTACAAATATATTTATGAAGAAAATTAAAAAGATTAAAGGGGGGGGGGGAGAAAAAGAAAGTGAGAAAAAGGGAAGAAAGAAAGAAGCAGAGAAGTGAAAAATAGAGAGAAAAGGTAAGAAGAAAGAAAATTAAAGAAAGGTAAAGAGTGAGAGAGAAAAGGAAGAGAGAAAGAGAAAATAGTTTATATATAAAGGGTTAAGAAGAAAGAACGAAAGAGAAAAAGGAGGAGAGCTTACAAGTATATAGAGACAGAAACAGAAAGAAAAAAAGCTGGAGAAAGAGAGAGATGGAAAAGAAATAAATAAAGAGGAGCTTAACAAGTTGGGATGAAAGAAAATAAAGAGAGTAAGAGAGAGAAACAGAAAGAAAGAGGGGGAGCTTTAAAATATATAGAGGGGGGAAGAAAGAACTAGAGGAAGGTAGAAAGAAAAAAAATAAAGGATAGCTTAATATATATATATATATATATAGAGAGAGAGAGAGGAATAAAAAAACAAGGAGCAATAGAGAAGAGCAAGAAAGAAAGAATAAAAAGAAAAAGGTAAAGAAGGGAAGAAAGGAGGGAGAGAAAGAAAGTAGAAAGAAACATAGAAGGAAAAAAAGAAAGTAGGAAAAATTAGAAGGAAAAGAAAGTAGAGCTTACTATATATATATATAATAGAGTGAGAGAGAGAAGGGAATAAAAAAACAAGGAGCAATAGAAAAGAGCGTGAAAGAAAGGGTAAAAGAAAAAGGTAAAGAAGGAAAGAAAAGAGTGAGAGAAAGAAAGTAGAGAGAAACATGGATGAAAAAAAGAAAGTAAAAAAAATTATAAGGAAAAGAAAGTAGAGCTTACTATATATGTATATATATATATATATATATATATATATATATATATATATGTATAAATATATATATATAGAGAGAGAGAAGGAAATAAAAAAAACAGGGAGCAAGAAAGAAAGAGTAAAAAGAAAAAGGTAAAGAAGGGAAGAAAAGAGGGAGAGAAGGAAAGTAGAGAGAAACATAGAAGAAAAAAAGAAAGTAAGAAAAATTAGAAGGAAAAGAAAGTAAAGCTTACTATATATATATAATAGAGTGAGAGAGAGAAGGGAATAAAAAAACAAGGAGCAATAGAAAAGAGCGTGAAAGAAAGGGTAAAAGAAAAAAGGTAAAGAAGGAAAGAAAAGAGTGAGAGAAAGAAAGTAGAGAGAAACATGGATGAAAAAAAGAAAGTAAAAAAAAAATGAGGAAAAGAAAGTAGGATAAAGACGAAAATGGAATGAAGGAGAAAGAGGGAGAATGAGGAGAGAGAACAGGAAGGAAACATCTGATGAATGACTGGAAGGAGGAGGGCTGTGATTGGTCCGCTTTGCACTGCTGGGGGCATTAGATTGCGAGCTCTTGGCCCCAGGCCCTGGTCTCTAGCAGCGGCTGCACTGGGCTGAGTGGAGATAGTGATGTCATTCCAGATTGCAGGTCACCATATAAAGTCATGGCTGGACGGGGGGGGGGGGGGGGGGGTGGGGCACTTGTCTCATGGTGGTATGGGTGGGCCACTTGTCTCATGGTGGTATGGGTGGGCCACTTGTCTCATGGTGGTATGGGTGGGTCACTTGTCTCATGGTGGTATGGGTGGGACACTTGTCTCATGGTGGTATGGGTGGGACACTTGTCTCCTGGTGGTGTGGGTGGGCCACTTGTCTCATGGTGGTATGGGTGGGACACTTGTCTCATGGTGGTATGGGTGGGACACTTGTCTCATGGTGGTATGGGTGGGACACTTGTCTCCTGGTGGTGTGGGTGGGCCACTTGTCTCATGGTGGTATGGGTGGGCCACTTGTCTCATGGTGGTATGGGTGGGCCACTTGTCTCATGGTGGTATGGGTGGGACACTTGGTTGTCTCCTGGTGGTATGGTGGACACTTGGTTGTCTCCTGGTGGTATGGTGGGCCACTTGGTTGTCTCCTGGTGGTATTGGTGAGACACTTGGTTGTCTCCTGGTGGTATTGGTGAGACACTTGGTTGTCTCCTGGTGGTATGGTGGGCCACTTGGTTGTCTCCTGGTGGTATGGTGGGCCACTTGGTTGTCTCCTGGTGGTATGGTGGGCCACTTGGTTGTCTCCTGGTGGTATGGTGGGCCACTTGGTTGTCTCCTGGTGGTATGGTGGGCCACTTGGTTGTCTCCTGGTGGTATGGTGGGCCACTTGGTTGTCTCCTGGTGGTATGGTGGGCCACTTGGTTGTCTCCTGGTGGTATGGTGGGCCACTTGGTTGTCTCCTGGTGGTATGGTGGGCCACTTGGTTGTCTCCTGGTGGTATGGTGGGCCACTTGGTTGTCTCCTGGTGGTATGGTGAGACACTTGGTTGTCTCCTGGTGGTGTGGTGGGCCACTTGGTTGTCTCCTGGTGGTATGGTGGGCCACTTGGTTGTCTCCTGGTGGTATGGTGGGCCACTTGGTTGTCTCCTGGTGGTATGGTGGGCCACTTGGTTGTCTCCTGGTGGTATTGGTGAGACACTTGGTTGTCTCCTGGTGGTATTGGTGAGACACTTGGTTGTCTCCTGGTGGTATTGGTGAGACACTTGGTTGTCTCCTGGTGGTATTGGTGAGACACTTGGTTGTCTCCTGGTGGTATTGGTGAGACACTTGGTTGTCTCCTGGTGGTATTGGTGAGACACTTGGTTGTCTCCTGGTGGTATGGTGGGCCACTTGGTTGTCTCCTGGTGGTATGGTGGGCCACTTGGTTGTCTCCTGGTGGTATGGGTGGGCCACTTGGTTGTCTCCTGGTGGTATGGTGGGCCACTTGGTTGTCTCCTGGTGGTATTGGTGAGACACTTGGTTGTCTCCTGGTGATATGGTGGGCCACTTGGTTGTCTCCTGGTGGTATGATGGGCCACTTGGTTGTCTCCTGGTGGTATTGGTGAGACACTTGGTTGTCTCCTGGTGGTATGGTGGGCCACTTGGTTGTCTCCTGGTGGTGTGGTGGGCCACTTGGTTGTCTCCTGGTGGTATTGGTGAGACACTTGGTTGTCTCCTGGTGGTATTGGTGAGACACTTGGTTGTCTCCTGGTGATATGGTGGGCCACTTGGTTGTCTCCTGGTGGTTTGATGGGCCACTTGGTTGTCTCCTGGTGGTATTGGTGAGACACTTGGTTGTCTCCTGGTGGTATGGTGGGCCACTTGGTTGTCTCCTGGTGGTGTGGTGGGCCACTTGGTTGTCTCCTGGTGGTATTGGTGAGACACTTGGTTGTCTCCTGGTAGTATGAAATGATAGATGATTGGTGTGGATGGACCAGATGCTTGTATATGGGTCCCTTGGATATGTGTTGGTGAGGGGGAAGGTCTGATGGCGCCGTGTATGACCCTTGATGGGTATTAAGGTATATGGCAATCCTGTGCTAGTGACACCCATGGATTTTATGTTGGATGAACTTGTAATGCAGCATTTTTCCGGATCAGGGAGAATGTGTCAGTCAGATTGGAGAGCCCAGGCAGTGAAGGGTGGCAAACAGTCGCTGTAGGCTAATTCATACAGAACATGGGGGCTTCTGTTACAGGAGGGGAATAAAGGACGCTGTTAGAATATTATTTAGAAGAGCTAATCCGAGGCTCGGGGGCCACCGCCATGACCATACAATATTCCAGGGCAGAATTCCTGAGTCCCAGATAATAGGCCATTTTCTGGGCATGCCTGGGCTCAGGGGCGGCACACAATGCTCTGCCTGTTGTGTCCTGTCGGCAGCAAGCCAAACACCAGGCGGGGGGCACGCGTCTCTCCCAGCTGCCGGACAATGAGATTTACCAACAGCGTGCGTACTCCGGATCCAGAGCGTCTCATTATCTGGGATACCCCGGCCTCTGCACAGTTAGTGTAACCAGATTATCACTGACTAACATCCTGCAACACGAAACTGCCTGATCCTTCACCGCCAACGCCAGTCACGCTCAAAGCTTAGGTTCTTTTAGGTGATATGTCAGTTATTTATTCTTTTACATTTTACTTAATAAATATTTGTTTAATAATGATAAATAATTTCTTATTCTGTATATTATTTTTATTGTTATTTTTATTAATAATAATAAAAATAGTAAACCTCCCTTAAACCATCACCATAGTCATTTGATCAGGGTAGTATGAAGTTTCTGTATATATTCATACAGACAGATTATAGCCACCAGATAGCAGTGTCTCGGGCAAGTTCAAGGGACTGTGGAACATGAGTTTACACAATTGCTGCAGTGCAGTCGCTCGGCATTGTGTGATATGAGATAGCATGTGCACCCAAAGCAGAATATTTTGTGAATGCCCTAATCGATGGGTCATAAGAATATTTTTAGAGGACCTTAGTGGATCAGACTAGGGACATTTTTAGACAGGGTCCTAGTGGAAGGGTCATAGTAACATTTAGAGAGGACCCAAGTAGATAGATTATAGTATATGAAAAGGGCCTGGTGGATGGCCTATAGGAATATTTTGAAAAGACCCTAGTGGTTGGTTATAGGAATATCAAGAGAAGACCAAAGTGGAAGGGACATAGAAATATCTAGAGAGGGTCCAAGTGGATGGATCATAGAAATATCTAGAGAAGACTCAAGTGGATGGGTCATAGAAATACTCAGAGAAGACCCAAGTAGATGGATCATAGACATATCTAGAGAGGACCCAAGTAGATGGATCATAGACATATCTAGAGAAGACCCAAGTAGATGGATCATAGACATATCTAGAGAGGACCCAAGTAGATGGATCATAGACATATCTAGAGAGCACCCAAGTAGATGGATCATAGACATATCTAGAGAGGACCCTTGTGGATGGACCACAGAAATATCTGTCTAAACCATTTTTTGTCAACTTCTCCTTAACTAACACACTAAATTTCTGTTTCATAAGAGCGCATTCCTTAGGTCTTAGTAAGTCTCATCTACCAGCAATGACGTTTATGTTATTTCTGGTTTGGGTCTTCTGAGAGAGCCACGAAAGGGTTAAAGTTCGCCTCTAGCCCCGCCTTGTTTAATGAGCTGAGCGGCTTCACATATGGGATTCATACATTTCCTTTAAAGTGAATAAGTGGTTCCAGGCCTCTATGTCATGGGAAACAAGGCGACTCGAGTATCCGTCCTCCGCTCTGCCAAACACCGTCCTGACACCATCAGCGGGGTCGTGTTGCGGAGCCCCCAGTGATGCAATTTACAGTCGACATCACTTTTTTACAGAACTGAAATCCTTTTCCCAGAAAGAGGAAAGACGCAGGCCTCCAGAGAGCGCGGATCCAGGGCAAATTGTGTACATTTGTACCACCATTAGAGGAGGACTATTAGAGGGAGAGATTTCTTTAGACTCCAGGTCCGTGGTTGCTCCTCTTTACCCCTCTTTTGTGTATACGTCTGGATCTAGTTAACTCTTCCTGAACTAGACCCCTCCAAGTGGTGTCTCGGAATAGCTGCCTGGAAAGTAGATACTGACACAGAGAGGTCCTCTTCTTCTCTATAAGTCAAATCATTATTTTGGGAGGATCCTGGTTGATGGATCAACAAAATGCGTCTTGTGGAATAGTGGATGGAGGACCCTGATGAATGGGTCATAGCAATAGCTAGAGATTTTCCTAGTTGATGGGAAATATCTAGAGATGGTTCTTATAGAGTCTAGGCTGGTTGTTCTTTAAACGTCTCCATCTTGACCTTCTAACCTCTTCCTGGACCAGACTTCTCCAAGTGGCATCTCAGAACAGCTGTCTTGGAAGTATCTACTGACACAGTGAGGTCCTATCCTTCTCTATAGGTATTAGAAATAATTTTGGAGTACCACGTTGATGAGTCTTATTTCAAAATGACCCTAGTGGATTATTGAATGGGCCATAGAAATATTTAGAGAGGACCCTAGTGGATGGGTTATGGGAAACAAACATAGTGGATGGTTCAGTAAATCTTTGAGAGCGCTATAGTGAAGGGGTGATAGGAAAGGAAAGGACTTTAGTGGATTAGTGGATGGAGGCCCCTAGCGGGTGGGTCATATAAATATCTAGAGGGGATCCTAGTGAGTGGGTCATATAAATATCCTAGTGGATGGGTCATATAAAAATATTGAGAGGACCCTAATAAAAAAAATAATAGCAATATATATTTAGGGATGATTCTTATAGACTTAAGGTTGGTGGTTGCTTTTAAAGTGAACGAAAACCTGATTTTTTTTTACTATCCCGGGTTTTATTAATGTGCAGCTGGAAAAGCCGAATGGAATCCCAGCCGCACATTTCGGCGGCACGCGGTAGAACTTGCGTCCTTGGGCGAATGGGGGGTTACACATCCCAATTCGGGATGCCTTAAGGAGAGGGAATCAGCCAGCGCTGGAGTCTCATAGACACCAGGGCCAGTTTTCGTCCTTTAACCTTCTCCTGTGTATACATCTGGACCTACGAACCTCTCCAAATGTAACCTTCCACAGCCATGCACAACCATTCAATTGCAGCAGGCACTTTCTCCTGTGTATATACCTGGACCTACTTACCTCTTCCTGGACCAGACTTCTTCAAGTGGCATCTCGGAATAGCTGCTTGGAAATTAGATACTGGCACAGAGAGATCCTCTCATTCTCTGAACCTTCACCAACTCATACTGTATGTATACACCTGGACCTACTAACCTCTTCTTGGACAAAACTTCTCCAAGTGGAAATTTGGAATGGCTCCTCGGAGAGTAGGTCCTGGTCCAGGGAGGTCCCACCCCTCTCTTCCTTCAAATATAACCTTCCACGGCCACGCACAACTATTCAGTTGCAGTGGACGTGGCTGCGCACAGTTGAATAGGATGCGAGTTATGCTGTCGCCAGCCACGCATGTGCCGTAGGCTCGTTGAAAAGGTAAGATTATTGGGCGAATGGGGGGGTTCACACAGCGGTGCATCCCAGTTCCTATTTAACACTTTCTAAATGGTGGCTCCTCAAGGTAGGAGCTTGGATTGTCCGCCTGGGAATGTAGCTCTTGGTCCAGGGAAGTCCTCTTCTCTCTCTTAACTCTTAGCATTCCCTTATATACCCTAATCCTAGTAAACACTTCCTAAATGGGGGCTCCTCAAGGTAGAAGCCTGGATTGTCTGCCTGGGCATGTAGCTCCTGGTCCATGGAGGTCCTCTTCTCTCTCTTAACCCTTAGCATTACCTTATGTACCCTAATTCTAGTAAACACTTTCCAAATGGGGGCTCCTCAAGGTAGAAGCCTGGATTGTCCGCCTGGGAATGTAGCTCCTGGTCCAGGGAAGTCTTCTTCTCTGTCCTAACCCTTAGCATTCCCTTATATACCCTAATCCTAGTAAACACTTCCTAAATGGGGGCTCCTCAAGGTAGAAGCCTGGATTGTTCACCTGGGCATGTAGCTCCTGGTCCAGGGAGGTCCTCTTCCCTCTCTTAACCCTTAGCATTCCCTTATATACCCTAATCCTAGTAAACACTTTCTAAATGGGGGCTCCTCAAGATAGACGCTTGGATTGTCCGCCTGGGCATGTAGCTCCTGGTCCAGGGAGGTCCTCTTCTCTCTCTTAACTCTTAGGTCTTAACTTCTCTCTCTTAACTCTTAGCATTCTTAGCATCCTAATCCTAGTTAACACTTCCTAAATGGGGGCTCCTCAAGGTAGAAGCCTGGATTGTCCGCCTGGGCATGTAGCTCCTGGTCCAGGGAGGTCCTCTCCTCTCTCTTAACCCTTAGCATTACCTTATGTACCCTAATTCTAGTAAACACTTTCCAAATGGGGGCTCCTCAAGGTAGAAGCCTGGATTGTCCACCTGGGAATGTAGCTCCTGGTCCAGGGAAGTCCTCTTCTCTGTCCTAACCCTTAGCATTCCCTTATGTAAACTAATCCTAGTAAACACTTCCTAAATGGGGGCTCCTCAAGGTAGTAGGCTGGATTGTTCACCTGGGCATGTAGCTCCTGGTCCAGGGAGGTCCTCTTCTCTCTCTTAACCCTTAGCATTCCCTTATATACCCTAATCCTAGTAAACACTTCCTAAATGGGAGCACCTCAAGGTAGAAGCCTGGATTGTCCGCCTGGGCTTGTAGCTCCTGGTACAGGGAGGTCCTCTTCTCTCTCTTAACCCTTAGCATTCCCTTATGTACCCTAATCCTAGAAAACACTTCCTAAATGTAGGCTCCTCAAGGTAGAAGCCTGGATTGTCTGCCTGGGCTTGTAGCTCCTGGTACAGGGAGATCCCTATCTCATCTCCCAACCATGGGGGTTTGTTTCTTTTTTTTCTCTGTTTGAAAGTAATATTTAGGAGGAGGCCCTCTGCCTGTATCAGTTTTAGGAGGAGGCCCTCTATCAGTATCAGTTTTAGGAGGAGGCCCTCTACCCGTATCAGTTTTAGGAGGAGGCCCTCTGCCCGTATCAGTCTGGACTTGTAGATGACCTGCTGATGAATGAGCTTTCAATCCCCACAACAACTTGGCTTTGTTCTGACTTGTTCATGTGATCTCCTGGCTTCTCAGACCCTTGGCGGGTCCAGCACCGCCTCTGTTTTCTAATAACTACTTTGACCTTTGACTTGCTCGCAACCTTTTTGTTACATCTGGAATAATACAACAACTGTAATAAATCAATGGGATAACTCAACTCAACAGAAAGAGCTGCACATAACCGGCCACATGAGGGAGCTAGAAGCACCCCAGCATCCTAGCAGCGTCCCCTAGACCGCCGCAGGTCGGGGGGATCACAATTTGGGATGCCACACTGCATAGACTCTAACAGCAAGCCCGAGACTACACAGGACTTCTTGTCACTTCCACATTCCCTTGCTGGCAGCAGACCTCCAGTTATTTTTCATTGGGAGTTCGCTTTAAATTTCGTGAAGGCCCCGCAATATACCGTATACTGTACCAGGCCGGTGACACCAAACCGCACTTTATAAACTGACGGTCAGACCAATAAGTCCCCCCCCCTTCTTATTTACTGTTAGACCTTTCATCCTTGTCTTTTTTTTCCACATTCCCTCCATCACCCTTTCACCTTCTCTCTCTCTCTGTTTTCCACATTCCCCTTACCTCCCTTTTACCTTCTCACTCTCTGTTTTTCCACATTCCCTCCATCTCCCTTTCACCTTCTCTATCTCTCTCTGTTTTCCACATTCCCTCCATCTCCCTTTCACCTTCTCTATCTCTCTCTGTTTTCCACATTCCCTTTATCTCCCTTTTACCTTCTCCCTCTCTGTTTTCCCCATTCCCTCCATTTCCCTTTCACTTTCTCTCTCTCTGTTTTCCACATTCCCCTTATCTCCCTTTTACCTTCTCTCTCTCTGTTTTCCACATTCCTCTTATCTCCCTTTTACCTTCTCTCTCTCTGTTTTCCACATTCCCCTTATCTCCCTTTTACCTTCTCTCTCTGTTTTCCACATTCCCTCCATCTCCCTTTTACCTTCTTTCTCTCTGTTTTTCCATTCCCTCCATCTCCATTTCACCTTCTTGCTCTCTGTTTTCCACATTCCCTCCATCTCCCTTTCACCTTCTCTCTCTCTGTTTTCCACATCCCCCTTATCTCCCTTTTACCTTCTCTCTCTCTGTTTTCCACATTCCCCTTATCTCCCTTTTACCTTCTCACTCTCTGTTTTCCACATTCCCTCCATCTCCATTTCAGCTTCTCGCTCCTGTCCTTTTTAGACCATTTATCTATCCCTTCTTTTCCAATTTTTCTCTATCTCCCCCTCGCTTTTCATCTTCTCTGTTTCTCTCACTGTTATCTCTTTTTCATTTAGAAATCCCCACAATCCTGCCATCTTTCTCTGTTTTCACCACCTCCCCCTTTCTCTCAGTTTTCCCACATTTCCTCAATTTCACTCCTTCTCTCTTTCACTTTCCCTTCTCCTTTTTCTTTTCAAAATTCTCATTTTTCCACATTCCCTCCATTTCTTTCTCACTGTTTGTCACATCTCCGTCATCTCACTCTCATTTCCTCATTCTCTCCTTCTTCATTTTTTCTACATTCCCTCCCTCTCATTCTCTTTTAGACCTTCCCTTCATCTCTTTTTTTCAGCATTCCCTTCTTTTCTCTCTATTTTCACCATCTCTCTCACTGTTTTTCACATCCCAGTCATCTCACTCTCATTTCCTCATTCTCTCCTCCTTCATCTTTTCTACATTCCCTCCTTCTCATTCTCTTTTAGACCTTCCCTTCATTTCTTTTTTTCAGCATTTCACCTTTTTCTTTGTTTTCCACATTCCCTCCTTCCCTGTCTATCTTGCACATTTTCTGAAAGATGAGAATGCCTGTTGCGGCTTCTCATCTATGGGGATGCGTGACCCTTGAGTACCTAACCTGTTTAAACCCTACACCGCGTACATAGCCATGCTCTGTATATATATATTCTACTGGTTCCAGGTTCAGGCCTTACCCGGTCTTTTTTCTGAGCATTTGACTATGGCCACACTACACAAGTTTTAAATTTTATGAGGATAGATCCTCGCATTTATTCAACATATTGATTTGACACATGATTTCATAAAAAAATGTACATATTCAATTTCATACATAGTACTGGTCCTCACAGTGAAAACATGATTGTTCATTTGTTTATTCTCCTGTTGATGTCCTATTAATCGAATTATGCATATTTCATTTGCCTGATGGGCAGGGCAGACATGTTTCGCCGCTTTTAATTGGCTTTTTCAATGCCCTTTTTAAAGAGAAATAAAGCATCAAAATATGCAAAGTTATTTACATTAGTGTCATTTGTGTCATTACATAAGTACTTGTCACTCTATTGCATAAATACTTATCAATTAATACCTGTGTGCCTCTAAGTGCATGTGGTGGTCCGTTAAGCAGCTTCTTATAGGCAAGATGCTTTTATACTTGTTTACACTGTTTTAGTCACCGAAGAGGATGTTGGAAGGACACCATCATGGAATGTTTTGGCCCTTTGGAGAGATCACCAAATATGTGTAGTTTTTTTATTTTGTTGGGTATTACCCCATTCATTAAAGGTAAGGTTATTATGCACTTTCTGATTGCAGAATTGATGTATCTTAGCTAGAGCCAACATAAGGTACATCAATTCTGCACTCAGAAAGTGTCTATACGACACGCAACGCGTCGGTGGCGACTGCTGCGGGGGACCCCCGGGAGACAAGGTGATGTAAATTTTTTTACTCGTTAGTAATATCTTGCATTGTTTCAGCCTGGTGGCGCTTTAGACAACTCTTTATATATTTTCTCTGGTTGGTTAAACTAACATGTGTGTGCCGCATTGCACTATAGCACCTCAATTGATTATCCATTGTGGTCTGTTTTTGGCCTTTTCACATATGTTGTTTTGCTTTTGGTTTCTCTGTTGTTCTTTTTGTATGCACTTTATCAGGGCACATACTTGCCAATATTCTTTTTATTGTTTTGAATTTATTTTTTCATATATTTTTTCTTAAATCATTGTGGATGTAATTTATCAATAAAATAGATGTTTACTTTACCCTTTTGAGTGCGGCCTGTTGTATGGTGGTCATTTGAGGGGATATATCCAGGTTCCCCTCACTATACATAGATAAGTACTTATGTAATGACACAAATGACACTAATGTAAATAACTTTGCATATTTTGATGCTTTATTTCTCTTTAAAAAGGGCATCGAAAAAGCCAATTAAAAGCGGCGAAACATGTCTGCCCTGCCCTTCAGGCAAATGAAATATGCATAATTCGATTAATAGGACATCAACAGGAGAATAAACAAATGAACAATCAAGGTAAAGGAAAGGTTAACAGCCCCCCGATCGCAATGGCATTTGTAGCCCCTGGACCATTATTAACCTTTTATTATTTATTTTTAACGTCACCAGGGATTTTCACTCTCTCGGGCGTTGTTCCTCTACAGTGGGGCGTCCCAAAACCACGGCCGGCTCCAGGTTTATGTGGGCCCTTGGGCGGCATGGTCTCCCTTTGTGGTGAAGAGTCACGTCACATGACCGAGGGACGCCCCAAATCTGGATGCCCCCTAAGGATCATGTTATTTGGACCAAAACTATAGTTTCGTTCTACATTGAAGAGCACCAAACCACTTTAAACCTGACCTCGGGGTCTAAACCAAACTCCTGATTTTGGATGGCGCTGTGTGTGACCCCCCCCCCTCCACTTTGTTTATTACTTTCCTTGAACAGGTGAATGCACTGTGGGATCCCCAGTTTGAGTTAACGGCCAAACCAGGGTTTTTTTTTTCACAAACAGGGGCATCCCAAACTGAGAGCAGCGCCGGTCCCTCATTGAGGTGTAACATGCAGATCTGCAGCAATACATTATTCATTTGCCTATTCAAGGTGTTCGTATTATTGTAACTGTTACATCCTATCTCCTGTCCATCACTCATTGAGGGGGCGTGGCTTCATCTATCCCTCAATGATGGGCGTGGTTTAATTTACATATTGTCCCTCTTTGAGGTGTAACATGCAGATCTGCAGCAATAAATGATTCATTTGCCTATTCAAAGTGTTTATACTGTTACATCCTATCTCCTATCCATCGATCAATGAGGGGGCGTAGCTTCATTTAACAACTGTCACTCTTTGCCACCCCATAAAGTTGGGAGGTATGCGATCGGGGTGCCCCGGGGCAAGGCCCACAACCCAGATACTCAAAATCCTGGGGTTTGGTCCACTTTAGGAACAAACAGTGATAGCAGGTGGCAGAATGATGTCGCAATCAGCCATGACAGCACCGTAGAATGGGGAAGCGCACATGGCAAGCACGAGGAGGAAGTTGCGTTTCCTGTGCGGCGTGCGGCCTCCTCTGCAGAGCTTGGCTCGCCTCAGATTCTTGCGTCTTGCTTCTTCTCTTGCTCTTATCTGCAGGCTTGCTTTTAGTTATTTATAGGGTCTGACCGCACCGGGGCCCAGGAAGTTGGGGGGGCATCATTGCTTATCATGCTTGTGCTCACTTGGCATCATTTAGAGAAAGGAGGCATCATGTGTCTCTACAGTATATGCATACCCCCCAAGTGTCCCTAATTTGGAGGCACTGTCCCTCTTTTGAGCCCATGTCCCCCTGTCCCTCGTTGTTCCCATTTGTCCCTCTTTGAGGTGTAACATGCAGATCTGCAGCAATAAATTATTCATTTGCCTCTTCAAAGTGTTTCTATTGTTGTAACTGTTACATCCTATCTCCTATCCGTCCCTCAATGAGGGGACGTGGCGTAATTTAACAACTGTCCCTCTTTCCCACCCTGAAACATTGGGAAGTATGGTATATGGACAAGCTGAATGCAAACACTGAGGCCTTGATTCAATAAAGGTAGAAAAAATTCTCATGGTAGTAAAAGATTCAATTCATGAGAAAAAAGCCTGAGACTGTCACTGTTACTGAATCACCAGATAAAAAGACAATGAAAGTCAATGGCACTTTTTTACTCCCAAGAAAAGTAGAGAAGTGTTTCCTCCTTTCTACACTGTAGTAAAAGCTGCCATTGACTTTCATTGTCTTTTTATCTGGTGATTCAGTAACAGTGACATTCTCAGGCTTTTTTCTAATGAATTTAATTTTTTTCTACCTTTATTGAATCGGGGCCTGAGTCTTCACGCCTGTCATTTCAGTGTGGTAACCTGCGCTGGGTCATCCGTCTTCCAGCTCTAATGAGTCCAGCAGATCTCCCATATTCTGCTCAGCGGCAGATTATTTTACCAGCTGCCGACCAGCCATGGCTTCCTCCTTGTATGTGAGCCTCAGCCCTGTGCGTGGGCCCCGCTGCGCGCGCGCGCGTCCTCACTGTATCCACCATATGGATCCCATCCTCTTCCCCACATTTCCAGAGACAGGTGTGTGCATGTCGAAACATCCTGTTGTGCCGGCCGGGATGTAACAGTTACAATAATATAAAAGCTTTGAATAGGCAAATGAATCATTTATTGCTGCAGATTTGCATGTTACAACTCAAAGAGGGAGAGAAAAGTGTGTGTGCACAGCTTAAAATATAATCCTCAAAATGTATCAGGGTGCTAGTAAAATAGGGACAACAATCTCCAATAGTAACCAAGGTACTGGGCCCTAGACTGGCCCACACAGTCCCTATGCAATTAAACTGCACACCACCATAGTGTAAAAAATATATATACAAATGTATTATTAAATCTTCCTTAGAACAAACAAAGACACAACAAGACTTGATTAAAAAACATATAGACAATAGTTGGGGGAATGGGAGGTCCTCTTTAAGAGCTAATGATGATCAATCACATGGATAATAGGTTAATATCTATAATGACCTTAAATGGTTATATGGTGGCGTATGAAGATGGGGAGGCCGATTCATCAATAGCGCCAGGTAGCGACAGATGAGCGACTGTAGCGTGATTTTTTCAGCGCCAGCCAGTATTCGCTGTGCTTGGCCGGCGTTAGCTTGATGACAGCGACTCAGTCGGTGTGCGGTAATGTTGAATACGGGCTGGGGGGTCGCTGTTTCACAGGTCCAGCGTTGTATGTGAGCGCCTGACAACGAATGGCCAGAGCGAACGGCTAGCTTCATATTCATCAACAAATCACGCTCCGAATGTGCTGGCGCTGTCCATTCCTTGTTTAAACCCCAGAGCGCTGGCGGCGATGTGTATTAACTAGTTTTTAACCCCTAAACAACCATATTTTTTGAATGTAACATTATACATGTTTTTAGAATCATTTTGTAATATGAATACATTAATCTCAGACCTGTAAGATCAATTCTGCACATATTTTTTTTTTTTTTTTTTTTACTTAAAAATAAATCCTAACATTGCAGAAGTGTTCTCCGATTTTTTGACATTAAAAAAATTAAAAAAAAAATTATTATCAATTAATCATGATTTATTATAGATTGCTCCATTGAAATGCATTGGACATCGCCAGGGAGCGACAGCTCATACCTGGCGCTGTGAGGGAATTTGCAGCGGCGCTGTTCGGTCCAGGCGGCTTCATGATGAATGCCGCGCTAGCCGTCGCTCTCGCCGGCGCTAGCCTCATTTTGCTTGATAAATGCGTCATTGTGACCGCCGCCGGGCGTACTTGATTCGGTAGTCGCCGTTAGCTGCCGCTACCTGGCGCTCGTCAGACACTACCTGGCGCTATCGCTTGATGAATAAGGGCAATAGACAATAGTTGGGGGAATGGGAGGTCCTCTTTAAGAGCTAATGATGATCAATCACATGGATAATAGGTTAATATCTATAATGACCTTAAATGGTTATATGGTGGCGTATGAAGATAAAGAGTATAGGTGTACCAGAATATATAAAGTGAGTTAAGAGTGTCAGGGTGCCAAGTGCCTAGGTGAAATAGAAAAGTGGAAAAAACTGCCCAAAATTAATACGGTAATAAGTGCTGAAATCAATAGTGCACAAACAGTAAGTGGGTGAAACAAATGTTACCTAATATAGATAGTATGGTGCATACGCCAACATAATAGCCACAGAGTCTTAAGAAACAATTATAAAGCAATACACATCACCAATCCTCGAGCTCCGGACCCCCGGATGCCGCAACTAAACACCGACGCGTGGCATCCACTATGGTGGTGTGCAGTTTAATTGCATAGGGACTGTGTCTAGTCCCAGTACCTTGGTTACAACTCAAAGAGGGACAATATGTAAATGAAACCAGACTCTCTCATTGAGGATTGAGTGAAGCCACGCCCCCTCATTGAGGGATGGATAGGAGATAGGATGTAACAGTTACAACGGTAGAAACACTTTGAATAGGCAAATAAATCTCCTCAAAGAGGGACAATATGTAAATATGTAATTTTATATATGTATTGCGTGCAGCACGTTTCATTAAAGTGGAACAAAACCCAGCGCGATTGGGCCGGAAATCTATAAGATTCCCAGGCTGATTGATTCCCTCTCCATGAGACATCCAAAATCCGGACGCCCCGCTGTGTGAGACCCCCCAGGTCGCGCCATTCACTTACCTTGCTTACCGCACATGCGCGAGCCACGGGTGCATCCCCGCTTCCCTCTAGCAGGACGCGTGCCCGTGGCAGGCATTTGTGAATAGCGCGCTTCCTGTTAGAGGGAAGCGGGGGATGCAGCCGCCAGCGCGCTCTGAGCCGCTGGTCTTAGACTCTGGCTAATATGGTGTGATGTCAGCAGCTCCGAGCGCGCTGATTGGACAAGCGGCCGTGCATGCGCCGTAGGACAGTGATCTGGGGGGTTTCAGACAGCCAGTCGGTGTGGCCGCTGTCCTTAGACAGCGTGAAGTCAGCGGCTCGGCGCACGGTGATTTGACGAGTGGGCGTGCATGCGCCGTAGGACAGTGAAGAGGTGAGTTGTGCTTACCGATCTGGGGGGTTTCAGACAGCCGATCGAGGTGCCCCGAGGGCAAGCACCAAAACCCAGGATAGTCAGAGTCCTGGGTTTTGGTCCACTTTAAGACAGTTGCTAGTTCTTTAGCTGGACATGATTACTGTTGAAAGCATGCGTATATGCCATGATTCCTAATCCAAAATAGATGACGAGATTTCATTGTGATCCTCTATTGGGCAGACACGTTTCGCTGACTGACTTCCTCTATGCCCTCGATCAGGGGAAAGGACCAAAACCCAGGATAGTCAAAATCCTGGGTTTTGGTCCACTTTAAGAGGGGTCACACCTTTTAGGTAATCTTTCCTTTTTTTGCCAGCACCACAGAATTTATTTGGCTATGCTTAGCCACTCCTTTATTTACTTATATCTCTATATATATCTATATATATATTTGTATATACACACACACATATATATATATATATATATATATATATATATATATAAATATTGCCTTTAGCTCCCTCTCTCAGCACACGAGCTATCCCACACTTCTCCAATGTAGAAACAACTGTCACTTTTACAGCTAATATCTTTTGCTACATTGTAACGCACCCATCAGGCAGCTGCTGTGACATATTTGCAGCTGTTATTATGTCCGGACCCCTCGCAGCCTCTGGTCACATGGCTCTGTGCTCTCTATCACCTATTTCTGAATGCTCTTTGTTCACACTGGGGAGGTTCTATGACATCATACATTCCGTGCTACATGTGATGTCACATGCTCGGTGCTGTGAAATGAATTATTAGAACAATTTCATGCATGACAGGACCATAGAGAATCCAGAAGGGAGCCATTGATAAAGCCGAATACACAGAATTTTATTTAAAGTGGACCAACACCCAGGATTTTGACTATCGGGGGTGCCCCGCTGTGTGAAACCCCCCAGAAAGCCCCAAAAACTCACCTGTCCCCGCTCCCACGTGACCGCTGCAGCCAAATCCCCGCCGCCGGACAAGCGAGCGCGCCCGCCGCCGCCTCCCACGCGTCACTCTTACAGAGAGCGCGCCCGCGCCGGCCATTCACAAACGGCCGGTGCAGGTGCGCGCACTGCTAGAGGGATGCGTGACCAGCGGCGGCAGCTCGCGCATGCGCCGCTGGATCGAGGAGCAGGTAGGGATTTCGGGGCTTTCTGGGGGGTTTCACCCGATCGGGGTGCCCCGCAGGCCCGATGCTGATCGGCCCGGGAATCTTATAGATTCCCGGGCCGATCAGCATCGGGTGTTGGTCCACTTTAATTTTGCTATGTACCACATGCAGCCAGCAGGGGGCGGGCAAGAGCGCACTAGCTTTATTTTCAATGCTATAGGGCAAATGTAGGAACTTTGGAGGCCCTGGAGTCCCATCTTTTGGGACATCCTGATGATGATGCACTCACCTGCTTCCAGAGCACTTGTCGCAGCTGCATCCTTGCTCACCTCTAGCTGTGCGCTGTCTTTCTGATTGGCCGGCCACAGCTAGAAACAGAGCAGGGGGTGCACTCGGCTCGACCTAAGCCACAGAACCAAGCTCACCAAGACCAGTGATTGGCAGAGCGGGCCCCTCGGCCAATCAGCACGCTCTGTTTCAGCCGCACTTGCATTGTGGGAGAAGGTAAGTTTGCTGGGTTCACTGTGGGGATACACACAGCAGGGCATCTTAAAGTGTACCGAAAACCAGGACTAACCTGGGTTTTGGTTATTGCCCCCGAGGCACCCGGATCGGGGATGCCCCGCTGTGTGAAACCCCCCAGGTCGCCCTAACGAACTCACCTCTTCCCGATCCTACGGCTCATGCAAGGCCTCTCGTCCAATCAGCGTGATCGGCTCCACTAACCCTCTAACAGGGAGCGCGCCCGCACCGGCCACTCACAAATGCTTGGGGCGGACATAGCGGGGATGTGGCTGCTGCTCGTTGCACCGGGAAAGAAGGTAAGTTTCTGGGCTTCCTGGGGGGTTTCACTTCATTTATATTTATTGTATCTTTTCTGTATTGGACAGGATTAGTATCTAGGATATGTGTAACATTATGAATTTAGATTTGTTTTTGATGTGCGATTCCCAGTATGGGGGTGATGGGCAGGCTGATTCATCACTAACGCCAGGTAGCGACAGATGAGCGTTTGTAGCGGCATTTTCAGAGCGCCCGCTAGTAGTCTCAGTGCTCGGCCGTGGGTCGCTACTTTATAGCGACTCAGTCGCTGTTCAGTAATGTTGAATACATTGTGAGGAGTCGCTATTTGACCAGTACAGCGCTGTATGGGAGCGCATGTTAGCGACTGCTCATAGCGACCGACTCACACCATATTCAGCAAAAAAACAGCCTCACAAATCTCTGGCGCTGAAAAATGCTTCTCTGAAGCCCAGAGCGCAGGAGACGGTGTGATTAAAGTCTGTTTTTCAGCATCTATCCACTAGTAACAAAGCGAAAACATATGGAATTACATTGTAATAACATTGTAACATGAACACTTTAATGGCAGAGCTGTAATGTCATTTCTGAAGAAATATATAAAAAATGAAAAAATTATGAAAAAAAACAGCTTATTCAATGTCAGGAGAGGTCACAGAATTATTTGTGATTTTTTGGGAAAAAAAACAAAACAAAAACCCAGTTTAAAGAGAAGAAAAGGATCGTCCATTGAAATGTATGGGAGAGCGACAGGTAGCGAGAGGTCATACCTGGCGCTGTTCAAGGCTGAACGCTGTTCGCTGAGGCTGTGAAAATGATGAATCAGACGCTACATGGCGCTATCCCAGTCGCTAAACAGATAAATGTGTAATTGCGTGCCGTGTCCGGCGTTCACCAGCCGCTACCTCTCATTAACCAGCCGCTACCTGACGCTATCCCTTCTTAAATAAGGGCCTAAATGTAAATCCACATTGTGATCCTACAGAACTATGATCGAGTAAAATACTGTCCACCTATACCTAATATTTCTCACATATTTTATACCAGCTATAAATAATACTACTAAAGTGCAATATACCTGAGAAGCACATGGCTGGATATATATATATTTGGTCACATTTATATTTATTGTATCTTTTCTGTATTGGATAGGATTAGTATCTAGGATATGTGATTCCCAGTATGGAGGTGATATAGACCCTTATTTAAGAAGGTATAGCGTCCGCTAGCACCTAGTTAATGAGAGGTAGCGATAGGTAGCGACTGGTGAACGCCGGACACGGCAGCAATTACACATTTATGAAGCAGAATCTGTTTAGCGACTGGGATAGCGCCATGTAGCATCTGATTCATCATTTTCACAGCCTCAGCGAACAGCGCCGGCGTTCAGCCTTGCACAGCGCCAGGTATGACCTCTCGCTACCTGTCACTCTCCCATACATTTCAATTTCTTTTTTTCTCTTTAAACAGGGTTTGTGTTTATTTATTTATTTTTAAATCACAAATAATTCTGTGACCTCTCCTGACATTGAAGAAGCAGTTTTTTTTTTCATAATTTTTTCATTTTTTATATATTTCCTCAGAAATGACATCACAGCTCTGCCATTAAAGTGTTCATGTTACAATGTTGTTACAATGTAATTCCATATGTTTTCGCTTTGTTACTAGTGGATAGATGCTGAAAAACAGACTTTAAACACACCGCCTCCTGCGCTCTGCGCTTCAGAGAAGCATTTTTCAGCGCCAGAGATTTGTGAGGCTGTTTTTTTTTGCTGAATATGGTGTGTCGGTCGCTATGAGCAGTCGCTAACATGCGCTCCCATACAACGCTGTACTGATCAAATAGCGACTCCTCACAATGTATTCAACATTACTGAACAGCGACTGAGTCGCTATAAAGTAGCGACTCACGGCCGAGCACTGCGACTACTAGCGGGCGCTCTGAAAATGCCGCTACAGACGCTCATCTGTCGCTACCTGGCGTTAGTGATGAATCTGCCCGCTTGATTACTGGTATTGCTGCCATCTCAGCATTAGCACTTTATAATAGGAAAGCTCAGCTGCTCTCATCAGTTTGTTTCAATGAAGCTTATTGCACATGGTTGGATATATATATATATATATTGTCACATTTATATGTATTGTATCTTTTCTGTATTGGACAGGATTAGTATCTATATGTGTAACATTATGAATTTAGATTTGTTTCTGATGTGATATTCCCAGTATGGAGGTGATAAAGGCCCTTATTTAACAAGGGATAGCGCCAGGTAGCGAATGGTGAGCGGCCGGTAATGACGCTCACCGCCACGAGAACGCCGGCTCCCCACCACAATCACACATTTATCAAGCCGATCCTGCTTAGCGACTGAGATAGCGCCATATAGCGACTCATTCATCATTATTCCAGCCTCACCCCACAGCGCCAGCGTCCGACCTTGAACAGCGACAGGTATGACCTCTCGCTACCTGGCGCTCTCCAATGCATTTCAATGGAACAATCTTTAAATATTCATAATTAATTGCTATTAATTTTTTTTTTATTTTTTTTTTAAATGTCAAAAATTCTGTGACCACTTCTGTAATGTTAGATATTTTTTTTAAGTTAAAAAAAAAAAAAAAAAAAGTTTGGACAGAATTGATATTACAGGTCTGATATTAATGTATTCATATTACTAAATTATTTAAAAAACTTGTTTGGGGGTGGTTGTTTGGTTGTTTGGGGGTTAGAAAACTACTTTTAACCCATCGCCGCCAGCGCTCTGGGGTTTAAACATGCATTTCACAGCGCCAGAATTTTTTGAGCGTGATTTGTTAATGAATATGGTGGGAGCCGGTCGCTATGGCCAGTCGCTATCATGCGCTCCCATACAGCGCGGAACCTGTCAAACAGCGACTCCTCACCCAATATTCAACATTACGGCAAACCGACTGAGTCGCTATCAACAACCGAACAACGGCCAAGCACAGCGACTACTAGCGGGCGCTGTGAAAATAACGCTACTGTCGCTCATCTGTTGCTACCTGGTGCTATTAATGAATCGGCCTCAAAGTCTCTGATTTATTTTTATCAGAGTAATAGGGCTTCCTATTGGTGTAATTGTTTTTAATATTGTCTATATTTGTTATTTTATGTAGTAGAGTCACTAAAATAAAGATTTATATTGTACTTTATATTTAGTGCTGATGCGCTGCATGCACTGTATCAATACCATGTTTTTCTTTTACACGCTGCCTGAGCAGGACATAATCATTTGGGCTCTGAATGTAAACACAGGCGCTATAACGCAGGCCGAGCTCTGGCCTATGTAACATAGAGCAGCCAGCGCCGGCGTCCAGCAGATCTCCTGGCGCAGGATGCGCAGCGGCTGATGCGTTTACCATCTGGTGATCAGTAATTCACCGGAGAGCGCGGCTTCCTCTTTGCGTGTGAACCTCCGCCCTGTCTGCGCTGCACCACAATCCCCATCCTGTCCTCTCTGCTCCAGATGTGCAGAGACAGGTGCACGAGTCTGCCAACACGCCAACACGCCAATCGCTGCCCGCCATACACCATGCAATCTGACTGTCATAAAGCCTTCACCCTGAATAAGAGCCTATCTTATATGTTTCCCACACCCTGTACATACAGATTGCTCACATTAATCCGGACCTTCACCCTGAATAAGAGCCTATCTTATATGTTTCCCACACCCTGTACATACAGATTGCTCACATTAATCCGGACCTTCACCCTGAATAAGAGCCTATCTTATATGTTTCCCACACCCTGTACATACAGATTGCTCACATTAATCCGGACCTTCACCCTGAATAAGAGCCTATCTTATATGTTTCCCACACCCTGTACATACAGATTGCTCACATTAATCCGGACCTTCACCCTGAATAAGAGCCTATCTTATATGTTTCCCACACCCTGTACATACAGATTGCTCACATTAATCCGGACCTTCACCCTGAATAAGAGCCTATCTTATATGTTTCCCACACCCTGTACATACAGATTGCTCACATTAATCCGGACCTTCACCCTGAATAAGAGCCTATCTTATATGTTTCCCACACCCTGTACATACAGATTGCTCACATTAATCCGGACCTTCACCCTGAATAAGAGCCTATCTTATATGTTTCCCACACCCTGTACATACAGATTGCTCACATTAAAAATCATCCTACCTGCACCTACTGCATGTTATGAGCCTTTAAACAACCAAAATGGCGGCTCATGGAACATCAGGCAGCCTGCAAACAGGAAGTGCCTTCTGGCTGTGCTGCTCTGCATTCTGGGATAACTGACCTTTTCCTGACCCCAGCTCTGCTCTGTCTGAGCAAAGCACAGCTATAACCCCGCCCCCTGTACTTTATCCCACTCTCCTCTCCTCAGTAAGTGTGATGCTTCTGAGTCACGATGGCGGCGCCCGTATCCTACAGTCCTGAACAGAGTTGCAGCCCAGTGGGGGAAAGAATAATAAGTAAGTGACTAAAAACTTAAAATATATTAATTGTAGATGCTGGGAAATCGTTTTTTTTAAGTGTTTGGGCTTTTCAATAAATCATACTGAAGGTCCGGTTTAATCCAAAATAGACCCCTCAGCCAGAATAGATCCCCCCCATACTATAGGACACCCCTTAAACCAAACGAGATCCCTCGGCCATTGTATATTTCCCCATAGTAAAGGAGACCCTCAGACCCGTCTGGATTATCGGCATATTTATTAACTGTGGGGGTGTCTAGCGGATAAAAGCAGCAGATATTTGACTTTGAGCAAGTGGCCATTTATTTGGCTGAGGGATCCCTTATGTATTGAGGTCCATTTATTTGGCTGAGGGATCCCTTATGTATTGAGTGGCCATTTATTAGGCTGAGGGGTCCCTTATGTATTGAGTGGCCATTTATTAGGCTGAGGGGTCCCTTATGTATTGAGTGGCCATTTATTTGGCTGAGGGATCCCTTATGTATTGAGTGTCCATTTATTTGGCTGAGGGATCCCTTATGTATTGAGTGTCCATTTATTAGGCTGAGGGATCCCTTATGTATTGAGTGTCCATTTATTAGGCTGAGGGATCCCTTATGTATTGAGTGTCCATTTATTAGGCTGAGGGATCCCTTATGTATTGAGGTCCATTTATTTGGCTGAGGGATCCCTTATGTATTGAGTGGCCATTTATTAGGCTGAGGGATCCCTTATGTATTGAGGTCCATTTATTTGGCTGAGGGATCCCTTATGTATTGAGTGGCCATTTATTAGGCTGAGGGATCCCTTATGTATTGAGTGGCCATTTATTTGGCTGAGGGATCCCTTATGTATTGAGTGTCCATTTATTAGGCTGAGGGATCCCTTATGTATTGAGTGGCCATTTATTTGGCTGAGGGATCCCTTATGTATTGAGTGGCCATTTATTAGGCTGAGGGATCCCTTATGGATCGAATGGGCATTTATTTGGCTGAGGAGTCTGTTATGGATTAAAGTGATATTTAATAGGTTGAGGGGCATATAGAATAAAATGTCTTTAATGGATTTGGGGGTTATTCATGGAGCTGATGTAGATGGGGAGGCCGGTTCATTAATAGCGCCAGGTAGCGACAGTTGAGCGACTGTAGCGGCATTTTCAGAGCGCCCGCTAGTAGTTGCTGTGCTTGCCCGTTGTTCGGTAGTTGACAGCGACTCAGTCGGTGTGCAGTAATGTTGAATGTTGGGTGAGGAGTCGCTATTTGACAGGTTCCGCGCTGTATGGGAGCGCATGATAGCGACTGGCCATAGCGACCGGCTTCCACCATATTCATCAAAAAATCACGCTCAAAAAATTCTGGCGCTGTGAAATGCTTGTTTAAACCCCAGAGCGCTGGCGGCGATGGGTTAAAAGTAGTTTTTTAACCCCCAAACAACCATATTTTTGGAAACCAAAAAAAACAAGTTTTTAATAACATTTAGTAATATGAATACATTAATATCAGACCTGTAATATCAATTCTGTGCAAAAAAAAAATCTAAAATGGCAGAAGTGGTCACAGAATTTTTCACATTAAAAAAAAAAGCATTAATATGAATTATTTATGAATATTTAAAGATTGCTCCATTGAAATGCATTGGAGAGCGCCAGGTAGCGAGAGGTCATACCTGTCGCTGTTCAAGGTCGCTCGCTGGCGCTGTGGGGTGAGTCTGGATTAATGATGAATGAGTCGCTATCTGGCGCTCTGTCAGTTGCTAAGCAGGATCGGCTTGATAAATGTGTGATTGCGAAGGGGAGCCGGCGTTCTCGTGGCGGTGAGCGTCATTACCATTCGCTCACCATTCGCTACCTGGCGCTTTCCCTTGTTAAATAAGGGCCTCAGTCGCTAAGCAGGATTGGCTTGATAAATGTGTGATTGTGGTGGGGAGCCGGCGTTCTCGTGGCGGGGCCCGTCATTACCGGCCGCTCACCAGTCGCTACCTGTCGCTATTCCTTCATAAATAAGGGCCATAGTGGTGGGTAATTATAAGTGGACATTTATTTGGCTCAGGGATCTTTTATGGGTTGAAAAATAATTTGGCTGAGGAGTCTCTTACGGATTAAAGTGATATTTAATAGGCTAAGGGGCATCTTATGCATGAAATGTCTATAATGGGTTTGGGGGTTATTCATGGAGCTGATGGCTCCTGCCATGATAACTGCCCTATAGTGGGGGGTAAGTATAAGTGGCCATGTATTAGGCTGAGGGGTCTATTAGGCGTGTGGCAGTTAGCAGCAGTTAGCAGACATCTGGCTGATGACGGGAAACGAGCGATTGCCAGAGAACCGTCTAAATAAAGGATTATTATTCCCCCGGCGCCTTGTTGTGGTTCCAGCAGATAAACACACTCAGCCAGCGATTGTCATTGCGGCGGACAATCGGAAGCGCTCACTACGACCCCCAGGGCGCTAGAGACCTTCCATCGCTGTGCGTTTATACCTGCAAATGTGAATACAAATGAAATATAAGGCTGTGGTGCTGCCATACCTACCAACCTTTCAGGGCGGGAAAGAGGGACATTTGTTAAATTAGGCCACACCCCCTCATTGAGGAATGGCTGAAGCCACGCCCCTCCCCTCATTGATTGATGGATAGAAGATACATTGTAACAGTTACAATAGAAACACTTTGAATAGTCAAATGAATCATTTATTGCTGCAGATCTGCACGTTACACCTCAAAGAGGGACAAATGAGAACAACGAGGGACAGGGGGACATGGACTCAAAAGAGGGACAGTCCCTCCAAATCAGGGACACTTGGGAGGTACGGCACTGCTGCTATTCTGCAGTCTAGATTTAGGCGTTCGGGGTAAAAGGTTTTCACTCTGCTATTAAACGGAGGATGTGCATTCTAACTCTACAACACAAATACAACACTAAGGGGGTTATGTAAGAAGGGATAGCGCCAGGTAGCGGCAGGCACCGTCTGGTGAACGCCGGGCGCTGTACAGGAAACCACATTTATGAAAGCGAATCTGGTGAGCGCCTCTAACAGCGCCATGTAGTGTCACATGTATTATTACAGGCAGGTCAGTGTATAGCGCCTCTAACAGCGCCATGTAGCGTCACATGTATTATTACAGGCAGGTCAGTGTATAGCACCTCTAACAGCGCTATGTAGCGTCACATGTATTACAGGCAGCTCAGTGTATAGCGCCTCTAACAGCGCCATGTAGCGTCACATGTATTATTACAGGCAGGTCAGTGTATAGCGCCTCTAACAGCGCCATGTAGCGTCACATGTATTATTACAGGCAGGTCAGTGTATAGCGCCTCTAACAGCGCCATGTAGCGTCACATGTATTATTACAGGCAGGTCAGTGTATAGCGCCTCTAACAGCGCCATGTAGCGTCACATGTATTATTACAGGCAGGTCAGTGTATAGCGCCTCTAACAGCGCCATGTAGTGTCACATGTATTATTACAGGCAGGTCAGTGTATAGCGCCTCTAACAGCGTCATGTAGCGTCACATGTATTATTACAGGCAGGTCAGTGTATAGCGCCTCTAACAGCGCCATGTAGTGTCACATGTATTATTACAGGCAGGTCAGTGTATAGCGCCTCTAACAGCGCCATGTAGCGTCACATGTATTATTACAGGCAGGTCAGTGTATAGCGCCTCTAACAGCGCCATGTAGCGTCACATGTATTATTACAGGCAGGTCAGTGTATAGCGCCTCTAACAGCGCCATGTAGTGTCACATGTATTATTACAGGCAGGTCAGTGTATAGCGCCTCTAACAGCGTCATGTAGCGTCACATGTATTATTACAGGCAGGTCAGTGTATAGCGCCTCTAACAGCGCCATGTAGCGTCACATGTATTATTACAGGCAGGTCAGTGTATAGCGCCTCTAACAGCGCCATGTAGCGTCACATGTATTATTACAGGTGGCTCAGTGTATAGCGCCTCTAACAGCGTCATGTAGTGTCACATGTATTATTACAGGCAGGTCAGTGTATAGCGCCTCTAACAGCGCCATGTAGCGTCACATGTATTATTACAGGCAGGTCAGCGTATAGCGCCTCTAACAGCGCCATGTAGCGTCACATGTATTATTACAGGCAGGTCAGTGTATAGCGCCTCTAACAGCGCCATGTAGCGTCACATGTATTATTACAGGCAGGTCAGTGTATAGCGCCTCTAACAGCGCCATGTAGCGTCACATGTATTATTACAGGCAGGTCAGTGTATAGCGCCTCTAACAGCGCCATGTAGCGTCACATGTATTATTACTGGCAGGTCAGTGTATAGCGCCTCTAACAGCGCCATGTAGTGTCACATGTATTATTACAGGCAGGTCAGTGTATAGCGCCTCTAACAGCGCCATGTAGTGTCACATGTATTATTACAGGCAGGTCAGTGTATAGCGCCTCTAACAGCGCCATGTAGTGTCACATGTATTATTACAGGCAGGTCAGTGTATAGCGCCTCTAACAGCGCCATGTAGTGTCACATGTATTATTACAGGCAGGTCAGTGTATAGCGCCTCTAACAGCGCCATGTAGTGTCACATGTATTATTACAGGCAGGTCAGTGTATAGCGCCTCTAACAGCGTCATGTAGCGTCACATGTATTATTACAGGCAGGTCAGTGTATAGCGCCTCTAACAGCGTCATGTAGCGTCACATGTATTATTACAGGCAGGTCAGTGTATAGCGCCTCTAACAGCGCCATGTAGTGTCACATGTATTATTACAGGCAGGTCAGTGTATAGCGCCTCTAACAGCGTCATGTAGCGTCACATGTATTATTACAGGCAGGTCAGTGTATAGCGCCTCTAACAGCGCCATGTAGCGTCACATGTATTATTACAGGCAGGTCAGTGTATAGCGCCTCTAACAGCGCCATGTAGCGTCACATGTATTATTACAGGTGGCTCAGTGTATAGCGCCTCTAACAGCGTCATGTAGTGTCACATGTATTATTACAGGCAGGTCAGTGTATAGCGCCTCTAACAGCGCCATGTAGTGTCACATGTATTATTACAGGCAGGTCAGTGTATAGCGCCTCTAACAGCGCCATGTAGCGTCACATGTATTATTACAGGCAGGTCAGTGTATAGCGCCTCTAACAGCGCCATGTAGTGTCACATGTATTATTACAGGCAGGTCAGCGTATAGCGCCTCTAACAGCGCCATGTAGCGTCACATGTATTATTACAGGCAGGTCAGTGTATAGCGCCTCTAACAGCGCCATGTAGCGTCACATGTATTATTACAGGCAGGTCAGTGTATAGCGCCTCTAACAGCGCCATGTAGTGTCACATGTATTATTACAGGCAGGTCAGTGTATAGCGCCTCTAACAGCGCCATGTAGCGTCACATGTATTATTACAGGCAGGTCAGTGTATAGCGCCTCTAACAGCGCCATGTAGTGTCACATGTATTATTACAGGCAGGTCAGTGTATAGCGCCTCTAACAGCGTCATGTAGCGTCACATGTATTATTACAGGCAGGTCAGTGTATAGCGCCTCTAACAGCGCCATGTAGCGTCACATGTATTATTACAGGCAGGTCAGTGTATAGCGCCTCTAACAGCGCCATGTAGCGTCACATGTATTATTACAGGCAGGTCAGTGTATAGCGCCTCTAACAGCGCCATGTAGCGTCACATGTATTATTACAGGCAGGTCAGTGTATAGCGCCTCTAACAGCGCCATGTAGTGTCACATGTATTATTACAGGCAGGTCAGTGTATAGCGCCTCTAACAGCGTCATGTAGCGTCACATGTATTATTACAGGCAGGTCAGTGTATAGCGCCTCTAACAGCGCCATGTAGCGTCACATGTATTATTACAGGCAGGTCAGTGTATAGCGCCTCTAACAGCGCCATGTAGCGTCACATGTATTATTACAGGTGGCTCAGTGTATAGCGCCTCTAACAGCGCCATGTAGCGTCACATGTATTATTACAGGCAGGTCAGTGTATAGCGCCTCTAACAGCGCCATGTAGCGTCACATGTATTATTACAGGCAGGTCAGTGTATAGCGCCTCTAACAGCGCTATGTAGTGTCACATGTATTATTACAGGCAGGTCAGTGTATAGCGCCTCTAACAGCGCCATGTAGCGTCACATGTATTATTACAGGCAGGTCAGTGTATAGCGCCTCTAACAGCGCCATGTAGTGTCACATGTATTATTACAGGCAGGTCAGCGTATAGCGCCTCTAACAGCGCCATGTAGCGTCACATGTATTATTACAGACAGGTCAGTGTATAGCGCCTCTAACAGCGCCATGTAGCGTCACATGTATTATTACAGGCAGGTCAGTGTATAGCGCCTCTAACAGCGCCATGTAGCGTCACATGTATTATTACAGGCAGGTCAGTGTATAGCGCCTCTAACAGCGCCATGTAGTGTCACATGTATTATTACAGGCAGGTCAGTGTATAGCGCCTCTAACAGCGCCATGTAGCGTCACATGTATTATTACAGGCAGGTCAGTGTATAGCACCTCTAACAGCGCCATGTAGCGTCACATGTATTATTACAGGTGGCTCAGTGTATAGCGCCGGCGCTCTAGCTTCCAGAGCACCAGATATTACCTTTCGCTCAGTGTCGCTCTCCAATACATTTTAATGGCTGTTCATTTGCTTGTTTGACATTTTGAAATGTTTAATTTTTTTTTTTTTTTTGCTCCAATCATTGTGTGACGTCTCCCGGCTGCAAACAGTTTTAGAAACTTTTTTGACTTTTTTATATTTTTATGCAGAATTGTCATTACAGGTCTGGCACTAAAGTGTTAGTGTCACAGTGTTATAACAATGTCATTCCATGTGTTTTCGCTTTGTTACTGGTGGATATGTGTTCAAATACAGACTTTAATCACACAGCGTCTGGCGTTCTGTGCTACAGCGCCCAGATTCAGAGCGCCGACGCTGTGTCTGTCCTTTAGTATGGTGTGGAGCGCCGAGAGTCAGTCGCATTGAGATGGCGCTACCTCTCGCTCCCTGCATCGCTGTACTGGTGTTAGAGAGCCCAACATACATCACATTCATCAATGCTGGCCAGGCTACTACAGCAACTGAGGCGCTCTGTTACAGCGCCTGATACCCGCTTACAGCGTCTACTAGCGGTCGCTCTAAGCACCGCTATACATACGCTCATCTGCCGATACCTGGCGTTGGTAATGAATCAGCCTCCACAACAAAAATAAGACCCCAGGATCATAAAAGTGCCTCTGTAACTCTTATAGCTCAATAATAACAATGTGTATATACCTGATTCTTACCAATTTATTTTGCTGTTTCAGCCATCCCCCCCTTCCCAGTGGCCACTTGCAGGGGCAGACTGGCCATAGGGAGACAATGCACGGTGGGCTGGGGATCAGATGGGCTGCTGCTTTTAACAGCCACCTTCAGTCCCTGCCCCCCTTAGTCTCCCTCTCAGCCCCCCACAAGCCAAGGAACCCCGGCCCCCAATGCTGTAGCTTTGGCATCATGGTGGGGGGGCCTCAGCAAGGACGTCCCAGGCCGGCCAGGGGCTAGTAAAATCCAGGGCTGATTTTTGGCCCCAGTCCGCCATTGGTCGCTTGTGTATTCAAATGACAGCTCTTATTAAAGTGGACCAAAACCCAGGATTTTGACTATCCTGGGTTTTGGTCCCCCCCCAGATCGCCCGAACAAACTCACCTCTTCCCGGTCCTACAGTGCATGCGTGGCCGCTCGTCCAATCAGGGCACTCGGAGCCGCTGACGTCACATCTAAAACAGCGCCCAAGGCCAGTGGCTCAGAGTGCACTGATGGCTGCATCCCCCGCTTCCCTGTAACAGGGAGCATGCCCACGATGGCCGTTCACAAATGCCTGGCGCGGGCACACGTCCTGCTAAAGGGATGGCGTGGATGCAGCCGCTGTTTGCGCATGCGCCTTTGGACCGGGAGGCAAGGTAAGTGAATGGGGTGACCTGGGGGGTTTCACACAGCAGGGCATCCCGATTTTGGATGCCCGGGGGGAGGGAATGAATCGGCTCCAGAATCTTATAGATTCTATGGAGCTGAGTTTTGGTCCACTTTAAGGTCCTAATGTAGACAATGGCACCAGCCTTGCCCCCATGCTATATTGGGATGCCCCACTGTGTGAAACGCCCAGGGTCACTGGCAATCGTAACTTTCCCTGGTGCTCCCACAACGCTGTGTTAGCCGGCGGCTGCTTTCCTACAGCTGTGCGTGATCCGGACCCAGCCATTCCAATAGGCCGGGGTGCATGGGAGCACGCACTCCACAGGGGAACCGGGGATGCGGCCAGCCGACTGGTGCGCATCATACGCCAATGTGGCCGAGGTGAGCTCCTCCCAGGACAAAACCCTCTGCTCTCCAATGGACCCCCCCCATCACCACTACCAGTTCCCTATCCCCGGGGCATCCCCATATCGGACGCCCCACTGTGTGATTGCTGTGTTTACTTACATAGCCGGAGATTCCATGTATGTGTTGCAGGACACATCCCTACTATAGCTCCACCTTAAAGTGGACCAACACCCAGGGGGGATCTATAAGATTCCTGGGCCGATCAGATTCCTCCCCGCGGGGCATCCAAAATCGGGATGCCCCGCTGTGTGAAACCCCCCAGGAAGCCCAGAAACCTTACCTTAACCCCGTTCCAACGGCGCATGCGCGGGCCGCAGCCGCGTTTCGCGCTTCCCTCTAGCAGGGCGGCCGTTTGTGAATGGCTGGTGCGGGCGCGCTCCCTGTTAGAAGGAAGCGCGAGACGCGGCCTCCAGCGCTCCGGGCCGCTGTGGTTGGACGCCGCTTGTACGTGCATACCACGGCGGCTCTGAGCGCTCTGATTGGACGAGCGCCCGCGTAGGAGCAGGGTGAGGTGAGTGCTTCCGGGCGTTCTGGTGGGTTTCACACAGCGGGGCACCTCCGATCGGGATGCCCCACCGAAGTGGACCAAAACCCAGGATAGTGAAAATCCTGGGTGTTGGTCCACTTTAAGGCGGAACAAAACCCAGTATTCTGACTATCGGTCGGTTTTGTTCCCCCCCCCCCTCCAAGATTGCCTGGATAAACTCACCTCTCCTCGGTCCTTCGGCACATGTGCGGGCTCCTGTCCAATCAGAGATGTTTGCCGTACATACTGTAGCTGTTTATGGAAAGCAGGAGTGCGAGCGGCCGCAACCCAAGCAGCAGCCACCCTCCCGCACCCAAGCTTATCAAAGCCGCACAGACCACAAAGATGCTGGGGATGCTGTCGTCCAAAATTGACATCGGCGAGGGAACAAGGAAGTGGCGCCCGGAAGAGTTTCATACAGCAGGGCATCGCGGTTTGGGATGCCCCAGGGGAAGACGTTGTTCTTCTCTCTCCAGCTGCCCCCTCTCTGTCTCGCTCCTTGGCAGCCATTCTACTCTCACTGCTCTGACCTCACCCAGGAATTCTTCTCCCAGGCATCAGTCTCCATATTGTCCTCCCTTTCCATAACCTCACACTGTCTCCAGGGCGGCCTCCAGTCTCAGGAATGCACCACCTCAGCTTATTACACGCTTGTATACATTCCCCCCCAAAGCCTGCTAAACTAGACCCCCTTTAAAGCGGAACCCAACTCCTTACAACCATAGTTCAGCAGCCTTTGGGGGGGGAAGTAGCCGTGGCGTGCCCAATCTGAAAGGCAAAGTGCAGGTGAGCATACGGCTAAAGGTGAGCGGGGATGCGGCCGTAGCAAGGGTGTATCGGAGCTTCCAGGGGGGTTTACACAGTGGAGCATCCCGATTCGGGATGCCCCGAGAAGTGGGACTTGAACGCCCCTGAAGTCTTTTAGATGGCTCTTATTGGCTGCATGCCCATGTACCATAGGAGTGAGGAAGAGGTGAGTTGTCCTGGGCGTTCTAAGGGGGTTCCACACCAATTCGGGATATCCTCGGGGAACGAAACTAAACCCGGGAAAGTCAAATTCCAGGGTTTTGTTCCGCTTTAAGGAGAATTCCATTTTGGGGGGTGCTTTTTTAAAAAAGACTTTCCACCCTAAAGTGGATCTACACAATAATAATAATGATAATATTTATTTATTTACTATGTACCACATAGTGTAATTCCTGTGCACCGCATAGTGTAATTCCTGCGCACCGCATAGTGTCATTCCTGCGCACCGCATAGTGTCATTCCTGCGCACCGCATAGTGTAATTCCTGCGCACCGCATAGTGTAATTCCTGCGCACCGCATAGTGTAATTCCTGCGCACCGCATAGTGTCATTCCTGCGCACCGCATAGTGTAATTCCTGCGCACCGCATAGTGTAATTCCTGCGCACCGCATAGTGTCATTCCTGCGCACCGCATAGTGTCATTCCTGCGCACCGCATAGTGTCATTCCTGCGCACCGCATAGTGTCATTCCTGCGCACCGCATAGTGTAATTCCTGCGCACCGCATAGTGTCATTCCTGCGCACCGCATAGTGTCATTCCTGCGCACCGCATAGTGTCATTCCTGCGCACCGCATAGTGTCATTCCTGCGCACCGCATAGTGTAATTCCTGTGCACCGCATAGTGTAATTCCTGCGCACCGCATAGTGTAATTCCTGTGCACCGCATAGTGTAATCTACACAATAATAATAATGATAATATTTATTTATTTACTATGTACCGCATAGTGTAATTCCTGCCCACCGCATAGTGTAATTCCTGCGCACCGCATAGTGTAATTCCTGCGCACCGCATAGTGTAATTCCTGCGCACAGCATAGTGTAATTCCTGTGCACCGCATAGTGTAATTCCTGCGCACCGCATAGTGTAATTCCTGAGCACCGCATAGTGTAATTCCTGCGCACCGCATAGTGTCATTCCTGCGCACCGCATAGTGTCATTCCTGCGCACCGCATAGTGTCATTCCTGCGCACCGCATAGTGTCATTCCTGCGCACCGCATAGTGTCATTCCTGCGCACCGCATAGTGTCATTCCTGCGCACCGCATAGTGTCATTCCTGAGCACCGCATAGTGTAATTCCTGCGCACCGCATAGTGTCATTCCTGCGCACCGCATAGTGTCATTCCTGCGCACCGCATAGTGTAATTCCTGCGCACCGCATAGTGTCATTCCTGCGCACCGCATAGTGTCATTCCTGCGCACCGCATAGTGTCATTCCTGCGCACCGCATAGTGTCATTCCTGCCCACCGCATAGTGTAATTCCTGCGCACCGCATAGTGTCATTCCTGCGCACCGCATAGTGTCATTCCTGCGCACCGCATAGTGTCATTCCTGCGCACCGCATAGTGTCATTCCTGCGCACCGCATAGTGTCATTCCTGCGCACCGCATAGTGTCATTCCTGCGCACCGCATAGTGTCATTCCTGCGCACCGCATAGTGTCATTCCTGCGCACCGCATAGTGTCATTCCTGCGCACCGCATAGTGTCATTCCTGCGCACCGCATAGTGTCATTCCTGCGCACCGCATAGTGTCATTCCTGCGCACCGCATAGTGTAATTCCTGCCCACCGCATAGTGTAATTCCTGCGCACCGCATAGTGTAATTCCTGCCCACCGCATAGTGTAATTCCTGCGCACCGCATAGTGTAATTCCTGCGCACCGCATAGTGTAATTCCTGCGCACCGCATAGTGTAATTCCTGCGCACCGCATAGTGTCATTCCTGCGCACCGCATAGTGTCATTCCTGCGCACCGCATAGTGTCACTCCTGCGCACCGCATAGTGTAATTCCTGCCCACCGCATAGTGTAATTCCTGCGCACCGCATAGTGTAATTCCTGCGCACCGCATAGTGTCATTCCTGCGCACCGCATAGTGTCATTCCTGCCCACCGCATAGTGTAATTCCTGCGCACCGCATAGTGTAATTCCTGCCCACCGCATAGTGTAATTCCTGCGCACCGCATAGTGTAATTCCTGCGCACCGCATAGTGTAATTCCTGCGCACCGCATAGTGTAATTCCTGCGCACCGCATAGTGTAATTCCTGCGCACCGCATAGTGTAATTCCTGCGCACCGCATAGTGTAATTCCTGCGCACCGCATAGTGTAATTCCTGCGCACCGCATAGTGTAATTCCTGCGCACCGCATAGTGTAATTCCTGCGCACCGCATAGTGTAATTCCTGCGCACCGCATAGTGTAATTCCTGCCCACCGCATAGTGTAATTCCTGCGCACCGCATAGTGTCATTCCTGCGCACCGCATAGTGTCATTCCTGCGCACCGCATAGTGTCATTCCTGCGCACCGCATAGTGTAATTCCTGCCCACCGCATAGTGTAATTCCTGCGCACCGCATAGTGTAATTCCTGCCCACCGCATAGTGTAATTCCTGCGCACCGCATAGTGTAATTCCTGCGCACCGCATAGTGTAATTCCTGCGCACCGCATAGTGTAATTCCTGCCCACCGCATAGTGTAATTCCTGCGCACCGCATAGTGTAATTCCTGTGCACCGCATAGTGTAATTCCTGCGCACCGCATAGTGTAATTCCTGCCCACCGCATAGTGTAATTCCTGCGCACCGCATAGTGTAATTCCTGCGCACCGCATAGTGTAATTCCTGCGCACCGCATAGTGTCATTCCTGCGCACCGCATAGTGTAATTCCTGCGCACCGCATAGTGTAATTCCTGCGCACCGCATAGTGTAATTCCTGTGCACCGCATAGTGTAATTCCTGCGCACCGCATAGTGTAATTCCTGCCCACCGCATAGTGTAATTCCTGCGCACCGCATAGTGTAATTCCTGCGCACCGCATAGTGTATTTCCTGTGCACCGCATAGTGTATTTCCTGCGCACCGCATAGTGTAATTCCTGCCCACCGCATAGTGTCACTCCTGCGCACCGCATAGTGTATTTCCTGTGCACCGCATAGTGTAATTCCTGCGCACCGCATAGTGTATTTCCTGCGCACCGCATAGTGTAATTCCTGCGCACCGCATAGTGTAATTCCTGCGCACCGCATAGTGTATTTCCTGCGCACCGCATAGTGTAATTCCTGCCCACCGCATAGTGTCATTCCTGCGCACCGCATAGTGTATTTCCTGTGCACCGCATAGTGTATTTCCTGCGCACCGCATAGTGTAATTCCTGCGCACCGCATAGTGTCATTCCTGCGCACCGCATAGTGTAATTCCTGCCCACCGCATAGTGTCATTCCTGCGCACCGCATAGTGTAATTCCTGCGCACCGCATAGTGTAATTCCTGCGCACCGCATAGTGTAATTCCTGCGCACCGCATAGTGTATTTCCTGTGCACCGCATAGTGTAATTCCTGCCCACCGCATAGTGTCATTCCTGTGCACCGCATAGTGTAATTCCTGCGCACCGCATAGTGTAATTCCTGCGCACCGCATAGTGTAATTCCTGCGCACCGCATAGTGTATTTCCTGTGCACCGCATAGTGTAATTCCTGCGCACCGCATAGTGTATTTCCTGCGCACCGCATAGCGTTACTTCCCCATAAATTCGGGCTCACAAAAGTCCAATATAGAAACAGGATGAGTGTCTGCCTGCTGGCAACTGCCATGCCACGCCCCTGCAGCACACCAAATGATACACACTCATTTTTATTGGATTTGCCCAGAATGAGAGAAGACAAATGTCAGGTCTTCCTGGGGGTGCAGGTGTTCTGGGAGAATTTTAAAGTGGACCAGAACCCAACACGACCGATTCCCTCCCCCGGGTCGCCCCATATACTTACCTTGCTTTCCAGTCCAATGGCGCATGTGCGAGCCGCGGTCGTTATCCCTCTAGCAGGGCACGTGCTGTGAATGGCCGGAACGCGCACACTCCCTGTTAGAGGGTAGCGGGCGATGCGGCCACCAGCGCGCTCAGATGCCCCGCTGGCCTTAGACGAAGGCTTAGGCGCTGTGATGTCAGGGCTCCGAGCGCGCTGATTGGACAAGTGACCATGCATGCGCCGTAGGACCGGGAAGAGGTGATTTACGCTCGGCGATCTGGGGGCTTTCACAGAGTGGGACATCCCTGATTGGGATGCCCGGGGGGAAAGGACCAAAACCCAGGTTTTGGTCCACTTTAAAGGATTTGTCCGGGTTAAGTGTTAAAACAAATCATAGTTTGCTTACCTGGCCCTGCAGAAGGAATCATCCTGGCGTGCTGCTGAATAAAGTTGTTGTTGAGATTCAGCCCCTTTCTTGTAACCCAGCCCCTGGATTTTTTATTTATTCTTGACCATCTTTTATTAGGGACCAATCTCTGCCCCTCTGACATCAGACTGTTTGGGACGCACCACGGCTTGCGTGAGCTGGGGAGCGTGGCTGCCCTCTGCTGTGCTTGCCTGTGGTTTCCATGCTTGTCCACCTTTCAAAAAATAAAAAGGTGGTCACGATTAAAAAAAAGAGAAAAAAACCTGGGGCTGGGAACTTGAAATCAGGGTGACTGGTAAAATCTCCTTCTAGTTTTCTCTGTAACAGAAAGGAAAGAAAAAGCGATCGTTCTAGCGCATAGTCACTTAGTGGCAGCAATGAACCAGACCTTCAGCATCATTTAATGAAAAGGCCAAACCCTTAAAAAACTATTCTAAACTATATTCTAAAATTAATATAGTTTAAGTTTTAAGTCGCTTACTTTTTATTCTTTCCCCCACTGGGCTGCAACTCTGTTCAGGACTCTAGGATACGGGCGCCGCCATCTTGCCTCAAAAGCATCACATACTGAGGAAAGGGGGGCAAAAGTGCAGGGGGCGGGGTTATAGCTGTGCTTTGCACAGACAGAGCAAAGCTGGGGTCAGGAAAAGGACAGCAATCCCAGAATGCAGAGCAACACAGTCAGAAGACACTTCCTGTCTGCAGGCAGCCTGAAACTCCTTGGGCCGCCATCTTTGATGTTTAAAGGCTCAGAAAAGGCACTAGGTGCAGGTAGGATGACTTTTAATGTGGGCAATCTGTATGTACAGGGTGGGGGAAACATGCAAGATAGGCTCTTATTCAGGGTGAGGGTGCAGATTAACGTGGGCAATCTGTATGTACAGGGAGGGGGAAACACACAAGAGAGGCTCTTATTCAGGGTGAAGGTCCGCTTGAATAGCTTGTCTAACCCATTGTTTTTCTTTATTAGGGGCGCCACACGGGGAGGAAGTGACCGCTGCTTGGCTTCTCAATGGACGTTTGCGGAGGTCGGTGGCCATGAAGGAAAAGGTAGGTGTCTTCTTTTAAGCGAGTAACTTTGTAATTCTAATTAGGGAGGATAGTGTCAGGTTTACCAGCCCTAGCCTGCATCAACTGTGCCTGTGCTTTGGCAATCCAAACCTTGCATTCAGCAAAGCCCCTATATTGCTATAATAATATAGAATCCTATTATTATATGGTCCATAAAGAAGAAAAACAATAGGACTCTGGAGCAGATAACTACCAGCCACCAATGGCAGGGCCCAGTTACACTGAGAGTGCGAGGGGCAGGTATGGAGGAGCAGGAAGAAGGGATCCATGTTATGGTATTGGGAGGCCAATTGTAATGATGCGATCATTGTCAGCATCCATTTTTTGTAATATGGGTGTTGGATCTCTTTAAGGTGACCTATGCCATTAGTTTTAGACACATTACTGGTGTTATAGGCTTTAGACAACACAAGGAAAAAAAACTGAGGCCCAAATTTTACCCGGATTTTGCAGAAATTCCGTTTCAACCAAACCAAACCAAATTGGCAAAATTCAGGCTAGATTTGAGCTGCATCATGGCTGGATCACACATTCACCAGCTGAACCTTTGTACTTGCCATCTTGATTCCTGCTTTCCTGTACACAACCTGCCCTGCTGACCTTTGTTTTGACTTCTTTTTGGGCTACTGACCCCTTAAAGTGCCTCTTGAACATGAACCTCCACTGCCCTGACCCAACCATTGACTCATTGATCCAGAACCAAAGTCTCAGATTATCAGCCTTGGGCTGACCTGCGGCTTTGCTTAAAGAGGAACCACATAGCCGAATTTAAATTTTTGGGGGGTTAGTGTGGGCATCCCGAATTGCCCCACTGTGAGTATCCCCCCACGGCTTAGACTCAGGAACGAGAACGAACACGGTGATTGACTGTGTGACCCGTTCAACCAATCAGCGATCTTGCTTTCACTCGGCTCCCTTCGGCGCCAATGACGGCGAAAGCAGCTGATCTGGGAGGGAGCAAAGTGTGCCGCTACTTGCATCCCCCACTCACCTCCTAGCCATCGCGTGCCCGCGCCACCCATTCAGAAATTCCGGGCGCAGGTGTGCGCATGGCTAGAGGTGGGCTGGGATGCGGCCATGGCACACTCTGCTCCCTTCGGCGCCACTCGGCTCCGGGACAAGGTAAAACAGGGCTTCTGTGGGGGTTTTACACAGTGGTGCATCCCAATTCAGGATGCCCCAAGGAGTGGAACGCGGAAGTCTAAAAGATTCCAGTACCTCCAAAGTTGCTCTTTAAAGCGGAACTAGTTCCGCAGTACTACTTAGCAGGGGATCTTCCCCGCTACGTATCACCGCCATCAAAATAAGAAACCGGGTGCCGGCATACTCACCACTCATCAGCCTTACGGACAGCGCTGATAGGCTGCTCGCGATGACGCCTCCACCACTTTCATAAGCAGGGCTGTCAGAATTGTGGCAAGATGGCCGCTCCCATGCAGTTCAGTAGCATTGAATCTGCCTGCTGTTCCATAACATCTGCATGGAGCTAAGCCCTCTCAAGTAGCTTACATCAGTGATTGCGAGAGAGGGGGGTTTAGGGGAGTAATTGGCTAAATGTTGATTTTTTTTTTTGACTGGGGGTCCACTTTAGGTACAGCTCACTGAGCTTTTGGTACCCAGGTGGACTCAAGTTTCCCTTCAGCTACAGTCCACCCCTGGCTTCTGGGACATGAGTGTGAGCACATGGAGGTTCTGGTAGTACTACCTTACTGCTTGCTTCAGATGCCAGGAGAACCTCCCCAAGCTCTGCTCACGCCTGTGGCCATCATGGCAGCCTCATAGTCGGTGGCATAAGAGGACATGTAATAGAGAGAAGATCAATGATCGGGGAGAATGTGGAGGTTTATTCCCCCCCCCCCCCCCCCCCCCGCCACATGGTTTGAAGCATCATTACACTTCTGGAAGAAAAACAGAATGTCTTCCTCTGCTTCCCTGGAGATGGAGGAATAATGAAAAACAGACGGACCCTCCCAATGTTAAGCCAGACTCAGCAGATTGTTATTTGTTTACCAAAAAGTGTGAAAGACGTCGGGACCAAAGTTAAGACACGTAATGTAAATCTTGGGGGGGGGGGGACTCGCTCATTCCCCGATCTAATGAGCATCTTAAACTTACGTGGTCTGGGCACTGGTCGCCGTTGAAAATAGTCAGGGCCACCACTGGGAATTGGGGGATGGGTTTGTGATGCTTTAAACCACAAATGACCACAATGTCTTATGTGCTCTGTGGGCCTACCTAAGCCTCACTATGCCCAAACGAGTATGAGCACAGGCCGGCTAGTTAGCTGGTACAGTAAATAAGGCCCTTTATGGCAACAAAGATTAGCTGCGCCAGGGCCCCTCCCAGTTCTAATGAGGAATTTGTTCAGTGACAGCCAGTGACATCATCATTAGTCATAATCCCGGCATGAATATGGTTCCTTCCATTTGTGAGCAGACTGTCTCCTGATTGTTCTAATAAAAGTGTCTGTGCTTGGAGATATGTTCTCACTTGATATTTCCACTCCTGTTTGCAGAGAACCAGGGTCTCACTGCTGTAACGAATGGCCATCAGATCCTAATGTCCAGAACCAGACACTTGATCGGGAGCCCAGATTTTAAGGGCAATCCTCGTCTTCACTAGGGAGGGAGGATAGGCTGAACTGCAGGAGAGCCCCAGGTTGTGCACCCAGGAATTAAAGGGTCTGGGCAGCAATGATTCCCTGGCACCAGCTGACTGGCAGGTGCTGGGTATGCGGATGACGGGAAGCAAGGTCAGGTCTGTAGGCAAAGGTCCTGGGCAGGTGCTAGATTTGTACTCAGGTATCCAAAGCAGAGGTCAAAGAGCAGGTGCTAGGTTTATATTCAGGTATCCAAAGCAGAGGTCAAAAGGCAGGCGCTAGGTTCATAGTCACGTATCCAAAGCCGAGGTCAAAAGGCAGGTGCTACGTTTATAGTCAGGTATCCAAAGCAGAGGTCAAAAGGCAGGGGCTAGGCCCATAGTCGGGTATCCAAAGCAGAGGTAAAATGGCAGGAGCTAGGTCCATAATCAGGTATCCAAAGCAGAGGTCAAAAGGCAGGCGCTAGGTCCATAGTCCAGTATCCAAAGCATAGGTCAAAAGGCGGGCACTAGGTTTATAGTCAGGTATCCAAGCAGGGGTCAAAAGGCAGGAGCTAGGTTCATAGTCAGGTATCCAAGCAGGGGTCAAAAGGCAGGAGCTAGGTCCATAATCGGGTATCCAAAGCAGAGGTCAAAAGGCAGGTGCTAGGTTCATAGTCAGGTATCCAAAGCAGAGGTCAAAAGGCAGGCGCTAGGTTCATAGTCAGGGATCCAAAGCAGAGGTCAAAAGGCAGGTGCTAGGTTTGTAGTCAGGTATCCAAAGCAGAGGTCAAAAGGCAGGCACTAGGTTCATAGTCAGGTATCCAAAGCACAGGTCAAAAGGCAGGCCTAGGTTCATAGTCAGGTATCCAAAGCAGAGGTCAAAAGGCAGGCACTAGGTTCATAGTCAGGTATCCAAAGCACAGGTCAAAAGGCAGGCCTAGGTTCATAGTCAGGTATCCAAAGCAAGGGGTCCGCAATGACAAGGCAAAATTACTTTAATATAACAAAAGGTTCCGCTCTCTCGGCCGAAAGGATTCTAGAAAGGGAGCTGAAGCGTTGACTTGCTGCATCAGCTCCCTATTTGAAGGCCTCAGGAGAACACCAGTGTTCTGGACCCACCACAGACCTGGTAGAGCACTGCGGCAACTTTTGGTGGCACTCTAGGTTGTAGCCTGGTCGTGGTTTACATCGGGGATGCTTAGCGGCAATGAGCAGCCAGGAAATTACTAATAACAAGTGAGAATAGATCTCAAAGGAAAGCAGCGATGGGGAAGAGGAAGTGGAAGTAGAGAGGGGCAGAGACTTCATGTCCAAGTTCATGGAGCCCAGGACACATCCCAGTTTAGCAGGTGCCTGGCTACAAAGACTTCAGCAGCACCCAAAAAGTCATGCAATCTATCCATCATGTTCACCACTTCAGCAGCAGGGAAATCTGTGATGTGGTCCCTACTGGACCCCGTGTCTGTGCATTGCATGAAGGTTTACACAAACCCATCGGAACATCTCTACACATGCACACTTATCTGCGCTGCTTCTTACACGTGTGCACATTGACATTTTAGTTTACCCATAACAGCACGCTTATTCGATTTATTGTCCCGCCCAAGGGTTCCACCTTGTGTACAGCCCATTCCATCCAATTAATTTAAGAAGGTGAGTTTCCGGGCGACCTGGGGGGTTGCCCCCCGGGGCTTCCATAATCGGGATGGGAGTCTAACGGCCCTGGAATAAGACATTGGGGCATGGGTTTTGCTCCACTTTAAAGGAATAAAACATTTTATAAGGGGTCTTTAGCAGATTTTCTGCTCAGGGGCCTCCACCACACTTAATCCAGGAGTTTTTCCTGTTCTAGCATGAAGGTGGCCCCATCCTGTAGATTAGAAAAGCATGTTTCATAAAGTTTTCTCAAAAAGAACCCAATCCTATTAAACAGAGCAGGCGCCTGATGGTGAGCTAGATAAGCCCCGTCCTCCAGAGCTCTCAGTCCACATGAATGTGAAGCCCGGGCTCTGGCAAAAGAAGACCCTGTTTATTTATTCTACATTCCCCATCACAGATTGTTACCGTCAGGGTGTGGGAGTACACCCGCCTCCATACTGCGCCACTGTATATGTTGGCGCTCTCATGTGAACAAATAACACAGAGCCAGGGGAGAGGAGATCGGGTATCCCGCGGATCAGGTCCTGGCAGCCCTCTCATAATGGATGACCAGCGCGACCACTCTAGCGGGAGGGAGCGGCCTGTTGTTATACATTACAGGTGTGGCTGCGAAATGTTTTATTACTAACAGATCTCCTCTAATCAGAGCCAGGATAAGGCCGCACATGGTACCGAGAGGGTCTGTTCTTTGGACTTACATGTGTCTGTCTCTCTCCTGTTTCTCTTTTGCATGTGTCTGTCTCTCTCATGTTTCTCTCTCTTATGCGTCTCTCTCATGTTTTGCTCTTGCATGTGTCGGTCTCTCTCCTGTTTCTCTCTCTCATGCGTCTGTCTCTCTCCTGTTTCTCTCTCTCATGCATCTGTCTCATGTTTCTCTCTCTTATGCATCTCTCTCCTGTTTCTCACTCTCATGCATCTGTCTCTCTTCTGTTTCTCTCTCTCATGTGTCCCTCTCCTCTTTCTCTCTTGCATGTGTCTTTCTCTCTCCTATTTCTCTCTCATGGGTCCGTCTCTCTCCTGTTTCTCTCTCTCTCATGTGCCTGTCTCTCTCCTGTTTCTCTTTCATGCTTCTCTTTCCTGTTTATCTCTCTCATGCGTCTCTCTCCTGTATTCTAAGTATACAGCACGTCCTGTTCCAGAATATTCCTTACTCTTGGGTAATACATCCACAAGATGGTGCTGGAATGCAGAAAACAGCTTGTGGCTCCTCCCGGCCCTATATAAGTCAGGGACCTCCCACAAATTCCCAAGTTCTTTTCTGCAGTCTGGGCAGTGAAGATAGAAGATAGCTCTCTATGTGGCGCAGGTGAGCGGGGCGTATATGCCTGCGGCACTGCAGGACTATTCCCACCTATTCCGTTCCATATTGCTGCCTCCCAGCCTCGGCTGACAAGGTTCGGGTGAAGGTAGGTCAGTAAGCACCAGTTAGGTGCTGAGGAGCTATGGTCCTACCATAGTCCCTGCTCTGACAGGGTAGGCGGTTTAGGCTGATGGTGAGCCTTTTGGGATGCCCATGGGTTTTTGCGAGGCTGAACCTGTGCAGTTCACCCTTACTTCCCATAGGTGTTCCCCTCCACCCTCACCCCTCCCATTGTCTTCTGGGCGCCGTTGTCTCCCTGGAAATCCTTCTATTCCTGCCTCACTCTACCTCTAGGAGATCTCCGGGGGGAAGGGGGGGGGGTGCGACTAGTGGTAAAAAACTGTATTTTTATGTTTTAACTTTGTACTGTGTTACTGTCGCCTTGTACGTCGCCGCGCACTTGTACAGCGCTCCGTGGGCGGCTGCGTCATTTACCTCAGAGCTGCTGGGCTGCTATTGGCCGGCCGGATCACGTGGGCGCGTTTCGCGCTCTTGGGGGGGCGGTCTCTGTGGATGATCATTTTCACATCACGTCTCCACGGCCCGCCCCTCGAAGTCTGCGGACGCCATTTTGCCTGTCCTTAGCTGCGTGTGCTGCTGGCTCCCTACGGTCCGTGAGTAACCGCGTTGGGGTGGTTTTTCTCAGGATATTCATTTCTGCTGTATTGTTATCGGAATGTTTTGTTATGTCTTTCAGGCGGGTTAAAACTTCGGCACTGTGGTTTCTCCCGGCCATCTCCTCTCACTATCTCCCACTTCCCTAGCGGGTTCTTGGGGCATCCCGGGTAGCACTTCAGCGTTAAACCTTACTGGTCTGTTATGCCATTCAAATCACCATATGGAGGCTTCTGGGGATAATGGGCATGGGGTTCCTTCGGGACAAGCTCAGCTATGTATTGTGTGTGAGGTATCCCCTATAAGTGATGATGTCAGGGTTTCTGTATCCTGTGCCCAGCAGGTACTTGCACTGCATTCTGGGCTGTCTGTTACTGGGCCTGGCGGTGCGCCCCCTCTGGCCTCACCTACCCCCCCACACTTACATTTGACCCCCACCGAGGGGCATACTAGCGGAGAGTTTCAACCTGATTTAGCTGCATGGGTGGCCAGCATTGAAGAACATCTTGCTGGGTCTGCCCCACGTAAGGCTTCTGCTAAGAAGCGCCATTTATCACCCGCGGTTTCCCTCTTCCCTGTAGAGGACGAGAGCCCTTACTCACTCTCAGGTCCCTACCCCCTTGATTCTGATTCTGACTCCTCTGAGGAACAACCTAAGATTTACGGGACTCCCTTTGGGGAAGACCCGTGGTCCCCTGATGACACTGACAGATTGCTGAGTCACATTTTTGAAGTGCTTTGTCTTTCTCCCCCGGCAGTGGCTCTGCAGCAGCAGGGTGAGCTTTTTCATACGGTTAAGCCACGCTGGGAGTTCCCTGAGCAGTCTCACTTTAATAATCTAGTGTTCAAGGAATGGGAACGGCCTAGCAAGCTGCCAGGGGTGCCTAAGAGTTGGGACAAGAGGTATCCCTTTCCTGCTGATGTTGTTAAGCGTTGGTCATGTCCTCCCGAGGTGGATGCGCCCGTTCTCGGGTTGTCCAATACATCTGTCATGCATTCTCTTGATACTACTACCCTGCGGGATGGTGAGGACCGGCGCTTGGACCAACTGGCCTGTCATGCCTTTGCCTGTGTGGAGACGGCGCTGCGCCTGGTTTGTGCCTCTGCTATTACGGCTATTGCCATTAAAGGGGTGCTAAAGTGTCTCTTGGACGGGGTATCTGAGGATGCGGGTGGAGAAGAGTATAGATCTCTCCTGATTTGTGAGGAATTTATTGCATAGTTTCTTTCTGCCATTAGAATGTGTGGTAGGACTTCTGCCCTGTTGGTGGCTATACGTCGCTCTCTCTGGCTACATCAGTGGGTAGCTGATAATGCTGCTAAGAAGGCTCTCTTGCATGTGTCTTTCTCTCTCCTATTTCTCTCTCATGTGTCCGTCTCTCTCCTGTTTCTCTCTCTCTCATGGGTCTGTCTCTCTCCTGTTTCTCTCTCTTATGCGTCTCTCTCCTGTCTTTCTCTTATGCGTCTCTCCTGTTTCTCTCTCTCATGCATCTGTCTCTCTCCTATTTCTCTCTCTCATGGGTCTGTCTCTCTCCTGTTTCTCTCTTGCATGGGTCTGTCTCTCTCCTGTTTCTCTCTTGCATGTGTCTGTCTCTCTCCTGTTTCTCTCTCTTATGCGTCTCTCTCCTGTATTCTAAGTATACAGCACGTCCTGTTCCAGAATATTCCTTACTCTTGGGTAATACATCCACAAGATGGTGCTGGAATGCAGAAAACAGCTTGTGGCTCCTCCCGGCCCTATATAAGTCAGGGACCTCCCACAAATTCCCAAGTTCTTTTCTGCAGTCTGGGCAGTGAAGATAGAAGATAGCTCTCTATGTGGCGCAGGTGAGCGGGGCGTATATGCCTGCGGCACTGCAGGACTATTCCCACCTATTCCGTTCCATATTGCTGCCTCCCAGCCTCGGCTGACAAGGTTCGGGTGAAGGTAGGTCAGTAAGCACCAGTTAGGTGCTGAGGAGCTATGGTCCTACCATAGTCCCTGCTCTGACAGGGTAGGCGGTTTAGGCTGATGGTGAGCCTTTTGGGATGCCCATGGGTTTTTGCGAGGCTGAACCTGTGCAGTTCACCCTTACTTCCCATAGGTGTTCCCCTCCACCCTCACCCCTCCCATTGTCTTCTGGGCGCCGTTGTCTCCCTGGAAATCCTTCTATTCCTGCCTCACTCTACCTCTAGGAGATCTCCGGGGGGAAGGGGGGGGGGGGTGCGACTAGTGGTAAAAAACTGTATTTTTATGTTTTAACTTTGTACTGTGTTACTGTCGCCTTGTACGTCGCCGCGCACTTGTACAGCGCTCCGTGGGCGGCTGCGTCATTTACCTCAGAGCTGCTGGGCTGCTATTGGCCGGCCGGATCACGTGGGCGCGTTTCGCGCTCTTGGGGGGGCGGTCTCTGTGGATGATCATTTTCACATCACGTCTCCACGGCCCGCCCCTCGAAGTCTGCGGACGCCATTTTGCCTGTCCTTAGCTGCGTGTGCTGCTGGCTCCCTACGGTCCGTGAGTAACCGCGTTGGGGTGGTTTTTCTCAGGATATTCATTTCTGCTGTATTGTTATCGGAATGTTTTGTTATGTCTTTCAGGCGGGTTAAAACTTCGGCACTGTGGTTTCTCCCGGCCATCTCCTCTCACTATCTCCCACTTCCCTAGCGGGTTCTTGGGGCATCCCGGGTAGTACTTCAGCGTTAAACCTTACTGGTCTGTTATGCCATTCAAATCACCATATGGAGGCTTCTGGGGATAATGGGCATGGGGTTCCTTCGGGACAAGCTCAGCTATGTATTGTGTGTGAGGTATCCTCTATAAGTGATGATGTCAGGGTTTCTGTATCCTGTGCCCAGCAGGTACTTGCACTGCATTCTGGGCTGTCTGTTACTGGGCCTGGCGGTGCGCCCCCTCTGGCCTCACCTACCCCCCCACACTTACATTTGACCCCCACCGAGGGGCATACTAGCGGAGAGTTTCAACCTGATTTAGCTGCATGGGTGGCCAGCATTGAAGAACATCTTGCTGGGTCTGCCCCACGTAAGGCTTCTGCTAAGAAGCGCCATTTATCACCCGCGGTTTCCCTCTTCCCTGTAGAGGACGAGAGCCCTTACTCACTCTCAGGTCCCTACCCCCTTGATTCTGATTCTGACTCCTCTGAGGAACAACCTAAGATTTACGGGACTCCCTTTGGGGAAGACCCGTGGTCCCCTGATGACACTGACAGATTGCTGAGTCACATTTTTGAAGTGCTTTGTCTTTCTCCCCCGGCAGTGGCTCTGCAGCAGCAGGGTGAGCTTTTTCATACGGTTAAGCCACGCTGGGAGTTCCCTGAGCAGTCTCACTTTAATAATCTAGTGTTCAAGGAATGGGAACGGCCTAGCAAGCTGCCAGGGGTGCCTAAGAGTTGGGACAAGAGGTATCCCTTTCCTGCTGATGTTGTTAAGCGTTGGTCATGTCCTCCCGAGGTGGATGCGCCCGTTCTCGGGTTGTCCAATACATCTGTCATGCATTCTCTTGATACTACTACCCTGCGGGATGGTGAGGACCGGCGCTTGGACCAACTGGCCTGTCATGCCTTTGCCTGTGTGGAGACGGCGCTGCGCCTGGTTTGTGCCTCTGCTATTACGGCTATTGCCATTAAAGGGGTGCTAAAGTGTCTCTTGGACGGGGTATCTGAGGATGCGGGTGGAGAAGAGTATAGATCTCTCCTGATTTGTGAGGAATTTATTGCATAGTTTCTTTCTGCCATTAGAATGTGTGGTAGGACTTCTGCCCTGTTGGTGGCTATACGTCGCTCTCTCTGGCTACATCAGTGGGTAGCTGATAATGCTGCTAAGAAGGCTCTCACTGGTTTCCCTTTCAAGGCCTGTGCCTCTTTGGTGAACGCTTGGATTTGTTTGCCAGGGGCGGTAGGTTACCTCAACGTAGGATGCCGTCCCGGTCCTTTCGGGGGATGGGTGCCTTTCTCCCATCCTTCAGTGGTTCCAGAACTGGCAGAGGAGTCTCCTTTACTGGGGCCCGCGGAGACCACTGGGGAAGGGGCAGAGGACGTGGCCGTCCTGGCCTCTCCTGGGGTCCCAAGCCAAAATCCTCACCCAAGCCCCCTCAGGCATGAAGGGGCGCCCTCACCCATCCGGGTGAGGGGACGGCTCCGGCTCTTTGCTCACGTCTGGAGGCTTCATGTCTCAGACCGGTGGATTCAGGAGGTAGTGTCCTCCGGTTACAAGATAGAGTTTGCAGCCTTGCCGCCCCCAAGATTCATCAAATCCCGGATGGCTCAAAACCCCCTGTCAGCTCAGGGTCTGTGCCTTGCTGTCCAAAACCTTCTGGAGTTGGGGGTCATCTGCCAGGTGCCTTTGAAGGAAAGGGGCAGAGGCTACTATTCCAATCTTTTCACTATTCCCAAAAAAGACGGGTCCATCAGACCCATCCTGGATTTAAAGCGCCTCAACAAATTTGTCAGATTCAAACACTTTCGCATGTAGACTCTGCGCTCAGCTGTCAATTCACTACGCCCGGGCGACTTCATGACCTCTGTAGACATCAAGGACGCTTACCTTCATGTACCAATCTTTCCAGTTCATCAGAGATTCTTCAGGTTCGCTCTGGAGGATCAGCACTACCAATTTGTGGCCTTGCCTTCCGGTATCACCTCGGCTCCCAGGGTATTCACTAAGGTGCTGGCGGGCGTAATGGCTCTGCTGAGATCTCAGGGCATTCGCATCCTTCCTTACTTGGACGACATTCTCATCACGTCTCAGTCCTTCCAGCAGGCTGAGCTGGATACCTAGCTGGTGGTGTCCACACTGGAGTCCTTCGGCTGGGTAATCAACCACCCCAAGTCTTTCCTGTCACCGTCAATGTTAAGGTCCTTTCTGGGCATGACTCTGGATAAATCTCAGGTCTAGATTTTTCTCCCTCAGCAGAAGGTGGAGAGTCTTCAAGCCCAAGCCAGGTTTCTTATGTCTTGCCCTCATCCCTCCATCCGGCAGGGGATGCAGCTGGTGGGCCTGATGGTGTCTTGCTTCGAGGCGGTTCCATATGCTCAGTTTCACATGAGACCTCTTCAACTTCACCTCTTGTCGGTATGGGATCGGGACCCTCGGTCCCTGGATCAAGTGTTGGTTCTGTCCTCTCTGGCCAGACGGTATCTCTCGTGGTGGCTGGACTCAAGAAACCTGTTGGTGGGCAGATCCTTTCTGGCCCCGTGCTGGGAGACAGTCAACACAGATGCCAGTCTGATAGGTTGGGGGGGCTTCTGGAAATCCCTGAAATTCCAGGGTCAGTGGGGCCCTCAGGAGGCCCACAACCCTATCAACATTCTGGAACGGAGGGCGATAAGGTTGGTTCTCGCCCAGTTGACTTCACACCTTCGGGGTCGGGCGGTTCAGGTCCACTCGGACAACCAGACGGCGATTGTCTACATCAATCATCAGCGAGGGACCCGGAGCAAGAGGGCCCTCAAGGAAGTATCCCTGATACTGTCTTGGGCGGAGGGGAATGTTCCCTGCATCTCAGCTGTGTATATCCCGGGGGTGGAGAATCTGTAGGCAGACTCTCTGAACAGGGGGACTTCTCGTCTGGGAGAATGGTCCCTCAGCAGCAGGGTGTTTCGCTCCATGTGCCACCGCTGGGGTCAGCCGGATGTGGATCTGTTTGCGTCCCGTCACAATCACAAGCTTCCAGTCTGTGTCTCTCTGTTTTAGGATCCTCTGGCCATGGATGCACTAGCAAGGTCTTGGAAGAGCTTTCAGCTCCCCTATGTGTTCCCTCCTTTTCCTCTACTGGGCAGGGTGCTGCGCAAGATTGCCCAGGAAGGGGTGCCAACCATTCTGGTGGCCCCCTGTTGTCGAAGAAGGGTGTGGTTCGCAGACGTCGTGCAGTTGGCATTAGATCAGTACGCCCTGCCCAAGGATCCAGACCTGCTCACTCAGGGGCAGCGACGCCATCCCAATTTACAAACTCTGGCTTTGACGGCCAGGCTGCTGAAACCTCCATCTTGATGGAAAAGGGGCTGCCTGCCTCTGTTGTTAATACCATGATTCGGGCTAGGAAGAAGTCCTCGTCATCCATCTACTATAGGGTATGGCATGCTTACGTTGACTTGTGTGAGTCTAAGTCGCTTCCCTGTCGGGTGTTTTCTATCCCTAGGATTCTGGAATTTCTGCAACATGGTTTGGATTTGGGTCTTCAAATTAGTACCCTCAAAGGTCATGTTTCTGCTTTGGCCATTTTCTTTCAAAGATCCTTTGCTCACCATCGTCTGGTCAAGACTTTCTTCCAGTGCGTCCTCCACGTAAGCCTATGTTACCAGTCTGGGATTTGAACTTGGGTCTTATCTGCCTTGCAGGGGTCTCCCTTTGAGCCTTTGCGTGAGGCCCCTTTGTCCATTTTGACGCTTAAGGTAGTCTTTTTGGTGGCTATCACTTCTGTTAGGCGTGTTTCTGATTTGGCGGCGCTTTCCATCAAACCCCCTTACTTTGAGAGACACCGGGACAAGGTGGTGTTTCGTATTAAGCCAGACTTTCTGCCTAAGGTTGTTTCTGCTTTTCATCTCAATCAGGACATTGTTTTGCCTTCTCTGTGTCCTAATCCTAGTAACTCTAAGGAGCGGGTTTTACACTCTCTGGATGTGGTCAGGACTCTGAAGTTCTATTTGGTGGCTACTGAATCCTTCAGAAAGACTGATGCTCTTTTTGTGCTCCCGTCTGGACCTAAGAAAGGTCTGGCTCCAGCTAAGTCCACTATCAGCAAGTGGATCCGTCAGGCTGTGATTCAGGCCTATTCTGCTAAGGGGAAGGAACCTCCCTTCCGCCTTACTGCTCATTCTACTCGTGCTATTGGTGCCTCTTGGGCTTTTCAGCACCAGGCTTCTGTTGAACAAGTTTGCAAGGCCTCTACTTGGTCTGTTCATACTTTTTCTAAGTTTTACAAGGTTGATGTTAAGGCCTCAGCTGATGCTGCGTTTGGTCGCAAAGTTCTGCAGGCGGCAGTGGTTTAAACTGCCCGCTGTTACTTTTTGGAGATCCCACCCTACCTTACGGACACTGCTATTGGATGTCCCAGGAGTAAGGAATATTCTGGAACAGGACGTGCTGTATACTTAGAATAATACAATTCTGTGATTACTCACCCGTAGAATTGGCATTATATGTATACAGCACGTCCTGTTCCACCCTTGTTATCATTATTCTTAGTTACCGCTGTATGGTGATTGTTCCTATGTTCATTTTTGAATTGAACATAGGAACAGATCTGCAGCCCAATAAAGTGACTAAAAATATAAAATATATTAATTTTAGATGCAGATAGTTTATTAGGGGTCCAGTTTAATATATTTTATGTTTTTAGTCCCTTACTTTTTATTCTTTTCCCACTGGGCTGCAACTCTGTTCTGGAATCTAGGATACGGGCGCCGCCATCTTGTCGCAGAAGCATCACATACTGAGGAGAGGAGAGGGCGGAACGTGCAGAGGGCGGGGTTATAGCTGTGCTTCACACAGACAGAGCAGAGCTGGAGTCAGGGAAAGGACAACAATCCCAGAATGCTGAGATGCACTGGACACTTCCTGTCTGCAGGCAGTATGATATTCCATGGGCTTCCATCTTGAATGTTTAAAGTCTCAGAAAAAGGCAGTAGGTGCAGGTAGGATGATTTTTGATGTGATCAATCTGTATGTACAGGGTAGGGGAAACATACAAGATAGGCTCTTATTCAGGTTGAGGGTCCAGATTAATCTGGGCAATCTGTATGTATGGGGGGGGGACATACAAGATAGGCTCTTATTCAGGGTGAGGGTCCGGATTAATGTGGGCAATCTGTATGTACAGGGGGAAACATACAAGATAGGCTCTTATTCAAGGTGAGGGTCCGGATTAAGGTAGGCAATCTGTATGTACAGGGGGGGCATACAAGATAGGCTCTTATTCAGGGTGAGGGTCCGGATTAATGTGGGCAATCTGTATGTACAGGGGGGAAACATACAAGATAGGCTCTTATTCAGGGTGAAGGTCCAGATTAATGTGGGAAATCTGTATGTATAGGGGGTGGAAACATATAAGACAGGCTCTTATTCAGGGTGAGGGCCCGGATTAATGTGAGCAATCTGTATATACGGGTGGAAACATATAAGACAGGCTCTTATTCAGGGTGAGGGCCCGGATTAATGTGAGCAATCTGTATATACGGAGGGAAACATACAAGATAGGCTCTTATTCAGGGTAATGGACCGGATTAAGGCCATCTATGTCACAGTCTCTGTTCTCATCTGCAAGAAGAGGGTCTACTGGTTGGGTTTCGTCCATGAGATGGACATCACTGGAAATCATTCGCTTTAGCTTTATTATCTGTGTGTTTCTCAGAGCCATACAGAAGATCTGACACGTGTTTAAATCTTGCAGTGAAAGTATTTTAATTGTTTCCACCCCAAATTGGGTTGGTGATGCCTGAAATGAGATGATTGATGGTTCAGGAAATTACTGTTGTTGAGCAAGTCTTGTAAGATTTATTTATTGGCAGCACAAAGATTACAGGAATCTCAAGCACTGTGATCCAACATGGCAGCCACAGGCTCTGATGTCTTATAAGTGTTGCTGTGTTGTCAAAGTGCTCAATCCTTCTCACGGTGCTCAATCCTTCTCACGGTGCTCAATCCTTCTCACGGTGCTCAATCCTTCTCACGGTGCTCAATCCTTCTCACGGTGCTCAATCCTTCTCACGGTGCTCAATCCTTCTCACGGTGCTCAATCCTTCTCACGGTGCTCAATCCTACTCACGGTGCTCAATCCTTCACACAGTGCTCAATCCTTCACACAGTGCTCAATCCTTCTCACGGTGCTCAATCCTTCTCACGGTGCTCAATCCTTCTCACGGTGCTCAATCCTTCTCACAGTATTCAATCCTTCTCACAGTGCTCAATCCTTCTCACAGTGCTCAATCCTTCTCACGGTGCTCAATCCTTCTCACGGTGCTCAATCCTTCTCACGGTGCTCAATCCTTCTCACAGTATTCAATCCTTCTCACGGTGCTCAATCCTTCTCACGGCACTCAATCCTTCTCACGGTGCTCAATCCTTCTCACGGTGCTCAATCCTTCTCACGGTGCTCAATCCTTCTCACGGTGCTCAATCCTTCTCACGGTGCTCAATCCTTCTCACGGTGCTCAATCCTTCTCACGGTGCTCAATCCTTCTCACAGCGCTCAATCCTTCTCACGGTGCTCAATCCTACTCACAGTGCTCAATCCTTCTTACGGTGCTCAATCCTTCTCACGGTGCTCAATCCTTCTCACGGTGCTCAATCCTTCTCACGGTGCTCAATCCTTCTCACGGTGCTCAATCCTTCTCACGGTGCTCAATCCTACTCACGGTGCTCAATCCTTCACACAGTGCTCAATCCTTCACACAGTGCTCAATCCTTCTCACGGTGCTCAATCCTTCTCACGGTGCTCAATCCTTCTCACGGTGCTCAATCCTTCTCACAGTATTCAATCCTTCTCACAGTGCTCAATCCTTCTCACAGTGCTCAATCCTTCTCACAGTGCTCAATCCTTCTCACGGTGCTCAATCCTTCTCACGGTGCTCAATCCTTCTCACAGTATTCAATCCTTCTCACGGTGCTCAATCCTTCTCACGGTGCTCAATCCTTCTCACGGTGCTCAATCCTTCTCACGGTGCTCAATCCTTCTCACGGTGCTCAATCCTTCTCACGGTGCTCAATCCTTCTCACGGTGCTCAATCCTACTCACAGTGCTGAATCCTTTGTGCTCAATCCTTCTCACGGTGCTCAATCCTCACGGTGCTCAATCCTCACAGTGCTCAATCCTTCTCACGGTGCTCAATCCTTCTCACTGTGCTCAATCCTTCTCACGGTGCTCAATCCTTCTCGCGGTGCTCAATCCTTCTCGCGGTGCTCAATCCTTCTCGCGGTGCTCAATCCTTCTCGCGGTGCTCAATCCTTCTCGCGGTGCTCAATCCTTCTCACGGTGCTCAATCCTTCTCACGGTGCTCAATCCTTCTCACGGTGCTCAATCCTTCTCACGGTGCTCAATCCTTCTCACGGTGCTCAATCCTTCTAACGGTGCTCAATCCTTCTTACGGTGCTCAATCCTTCTCACAGTGCTCAATCCTTCTCACGGTGCTCAATCCTTCTCACAGTGCTCAGTCCTTCTCACAGCGCTCAATCCTTCTCACGGTGCTCAATCCTTCTTACGGTGCTCAATCCTTCTTACGGTGCTCAATCCTTCTTACGGTGCTCAATACTTCTCACAGTGCTCAATCCTTCTCACGGTGCTCAATCCTTCTCACAGTGCTCAATCCTTCTCACAGTGCTCAATCCTTCTCACAGTGCTCAATCCTTCTCACGGCGCTCAATCCTTCTCACAGCGCTCAATCCTTCTCACAGCGCTCAATCCTTCTCACGGCGCTCAATCCTTCTCACGGTGCTCAATCCTACTCACGGTGCTCAATCCTTCTCACAGTATTCAATCCTTCTCACAGTATTCAATCCTTCTCACAGTGCTCAATCCTTCTCACAGTGCTCAATCCTACTCACAGTGCTCAATCCTTCTCACAGTGCTCAATCCTTCTCACAGGGCTCAATCCTTCTCACAGTGCTCAATCCTTCTCACGGTGCTCAATCCTTCTCACGGTGCTCAATCCTTCTCACGGTGCTCAATCCTTCTCACAGTATTCAATCCTTCTCACAGTGCTCAATCCTTCTCACAGTGCTCAATCCTTCTCACAGTGCTCAATCCTTTTCACAGTGCTCAATCCTTCTCACAGGGCTCAATCCTTCTCACAGTGCTCAATCCTTCTCACAGTGCTCAATCCTTCTCACGGTGCTCAATCCTTCTCACGGTGCTCAATCCTTCTCACGGTGCTCAATCCTTCTCACGGTGCTCAATCCTTCTCACGGTGCTCAATCCTTCTCACTGTGCTCAATCCTTCTCACGGTGCTCAATCCTCTGGGAGGTCAATGATGATATGAAATTACTTTTAAATGCAGCAGAGGCGGATGTCTGTCTGGGAAGGTAGATTCTGCTGCAGGAAAATCCTCTCATCTTTTACCCTACATGGTACCCGGGATAATATACTACCATTACCCTGGACCAGGATTCCATAAGGTGGACCAAAACCCAGGACATTTTGCATCTTTGCCCCAGGTGGCAGAAAGCCTAGTTATGCCTCTGGTCTATGGGCACCAGAGGCGGCACCAGACTATTTCCCTGCTACTATTTGAACTGAAATTGTCTGTCACTTTTTCACTTTATCAGGTTTATTAATCTGTTGTAAGCACCAGCACTTTTTATTTATGACTGTCAGCACAACATGCAGTGAGCATAATCTATTTGATTATTAATTAATTGATTTGGCCGCGATTAATTCATTTGATAAATATATCAATTAGCCCTGGTTTTCCTCCCAAGTTGCTTGTTTTTATCATTGTCTTAATTGTTGATAGTGTGGTTTATATGTTTCATGGATTGTACATATATTAGTATTTAATAAATTGATTAGATTGTTATTGCTACTTGTGTGTGCGGCCAATTTGTGTGGGAATTGCAGTGGGACAGCTCTGCCAAATTCAGAGTAAATCCTTTTTGAGGGCGATCTGGGGGTTTCACATTGCTCCTGGGGCAAGAAACAAGACCTGGAAGAGTGATCATTTTGTTATTTAAAGAGGAAAAGTGGTTCTCTATTGTGTGTCCCTATTGTGTGTCTCTATTGGCCCCCATAAAGACAAGATCCCTGTTTTGTGAGTGAGGAATGAGCTTGTGACCTATGGGCGTGTCGGCTGTAGCATGTTCTAATATGCGGCTGCAGTGTGCCCGGGGCCAGAAAGCATCATCCTTTCATCTGTATTGTGGGGGGTTTGTTACTTGTGGATGTGCAGAGTGGCCAGGTGTGACGCTCTAAAGCAAACACATAGAGGCACATAGACATTCCTTCCTCTGCCACAAGGATCTGTCACCTGGCCCTCGGTGGGGGACCTTCCCTGTCCCAGACTTAGTGTCTGTAGCCTGAACACATGTGGCATGGTGGAGGCTCACTGTCTCTTTGTATGATCAGGGCTGTGCACACAACACAGGGAGTGGGGGGCATGGGCCTATGCACAGCCCCGAAGAGAGGGGGGGGGGGGGATATTGGAAATTTAAAATCAAATCCATAAATGGATGCCAAATCACATACGGTTGCCATCTAATATAAATATATAAATATATATATATATATATATATATATATATATTTTGCACAAATGTTTTAAAATATAAGCCCTACCCCTAGAAATAAGCCTTAGTTACAGAGGGACGGGCGGATTTTCTGCCATCTGTGCTGGCTGCTGTGGACAGATGAGGGCAGCTATGTATCAATTTAGCCCTCTGCCTGTCTATCATTTATCTATCTATCAATCCATTCCTCTGCTCCTCCTCCTCTCCTCCATCTACCTGCCTATCTATCTATCTATCTATCTATCTATCTATCTATCTATCTATCTATCTATCTACATATCTATCTGCCTATCTACATATCTATCTATCTACATATCTATCTATCTACATATCTATCTGCCTATCTATCTATCTGCATATCTATCTATCTATCTATCTATCTATCTATCTATCTATCTATCTATCTCATATCTATCAATCAATCTATCTATCTATCTATCTATCTATCTATCTATCTATCTATCTATCTCATATCTATCTATCTCATATCTATCTATCTATCTATCTCATATCTATCTATCTATCCCATATCTATCTATCTATCTATCTATCTATCTATCTATCTATCTATCTGTTTCTCCGAGCCGTACAGAAGATCTGACACGTGTTTAAATCTTGCAGTGAAAGTATTTTAATTGTTTCCACCCCAAATTGGGTTGGTGATGCCTGAAATGAGATGATTGATGGTTCAGGAAATGACTGTCGTTGAGCAAGTCTTGTAAGATTTATTTATTGGCATTACAAAGATTACAGGAATCTCAAGCACTGTGATCCAACATGGCAGCCACAGGCTCTGATGTCTTATAAGTGTTGCTGTGTTGTCAAAGTGCTCAATCCTTCTCACAGTGCTCAGTCTTTCTCACAGTGCTCAATTTGGGATGCCCCCCACTGAAGGGAACAACACCCCAAAAAGTGAAAATCGGTTGTGTTGTTCCTCTTGCAAGCTGAATGAGGAAGTGGTTTCCTCACTATGGGGGCAGACAGAGGAGGAAGGACAGCACATGAGCCACTCAATGGATCAACTGATTTTTTTGACTTGCCAGTCCCTATCTAACCATTTGTGTGAATACAGTGAAAGTAAAGTTGGAAATCCCCCTGAGTACTTCTTATTGATTCACTTTCTGACTCACAGGATGACTCTGAATCTTGCAGCTTCCATATAGCCACCAATCACCCTCCAGTCCTTATTACCTTCCCTATAGCCACAAATCGTCCTCTAGTTCTTGTTGCCTTCCCTATAGCCACCAATCACCCTCCAGTCCTTATTGCCTTCCCTATAGCCACCAATCACCCTCCAGTCCTTATTGCCTTCCCTATAGCCACCAATCCCCCTCCAGTCCTTATTGCCTTTCCTATAGGCACCAATCATCCTCTAGTCCTTATTACCTTTCCTATAGCCACCAATCATCCTCCAGTCCTTATTGCCTTTCCTATAGGCACCAATCATCCTCTAGTCCTTATTACCTTTCCTATAGCCACCAATCACCCTCCAGTCCTTATTACCTTTCCTATAGCCACCAATCACCCTCCAGTCCTTATTGCCTTTCCTATAGGCACCAATCATCCTCTAGTCCTTATTACCTTTCCTATAGCCACCAATCACCCTCCAGTCCTTATTACCTTTCCTATAGCCACCAATCATCCTCCAGTCCTTATTGCCTTTCCTATAGGCACCAATCATCCTCTAGTCCTTATTACCTTTCCTATAGCCACCAATCATCCTCCAGTCCTTATTACCTTTCCTATAGCCACCAATCACCCTCCAGTCCTTATTGCCTTTCCTATAGGCACCAATCATCCTCCAGTCCTTATTACCTTTCCTATAGCCACCAATCACCCTCCAGTCCTTATTGCCTTTCCTATAGCCACCAATCACCCTCCAGTCCTTATTGCCTTTCCTATAGCCACCAATCATCCTCCAGTCCTTATTGCCTTTCCTATAGGCACCAATCATCCTCCAGTCCTTATTACCTTTCCTATAGCCACCAATCACCCTCCAGTCCTTATTGCCTTTCCTATAGCCACCAATCATCCTCCAGTCCTTATTACCTTTCCTATAGCCACCAATCATCCTCTAGTCCTTATTGCCTTCCCTATAGCCACCAATCATCCTCTAGTCCTTATTGCCTTTCCTATAGGCACCAATCATCCTCCAGTCCTTATTGCCTTTCCTATAGGCACCAATCATCCTCTAGTCCTTATTACCTTTCCTATAGCCACCAATCACCCTCCAGTCCTTATTACCTTTCCTATAGCCACCAATCATCCTCCAGTCCTTATTGCCTTTCCTATAGGCACCAATCATCCTCCAGTCCTTATTACCTTTCCTATAGCCACCAATCATCCTCTAGTCCTTATTGCCTTCCCTATAGCCACCAATCATCCTCTAGTCCTTATTGCCTTTCCTATAGCCACCAATCATCCTCTAGTCCTTATTGCCTTTCCTATAGGCACCAATCATCCTCTAGTCCTTATTGCCTTCCCTATAGCCACCAATCATCCTCTAGTCTTTGTTGCATTCTCTACTGCCACCAAGCACCCTTCAGCCCTTACTGCTTTCTCCGCTGCCACTAAAGACTCAATTGCTATAGGTTGTCACCTGGTTCTCACCACCTTCTGAGCTTCCATCAATTGCCCTCCATTCCATGCCACCTTCTCCATTTTTGTTGATCATCCCCTATTGCTGAGGCCAACTATGAGCAGGTCTGCACACAACACCCGGCATTATGTGGTTCGGGTCCACTGTAAAATAATACCATGGCCAAGTTTGAGCCTGAGTGGGCCCCTGAAGGTGCTAGGGCAATTGCCCAGGTTTGCCCTGTGCTGGCGCCGGCCCTGCCATTGACCTTAGCTTTGTCCCTATGAAAGACATTTGACCACTGGTGGGAGGACCCTTGTTGCTGGATGCTGGTTCCTCTTTGGACCTTAGGAGTCTATAGGTTTAGATTTGGTTCTTCCCATCATGGCAGTGGCACATGTGATGGGTGTTGTACAGCTCCTATCACCTGCCGCTCTCATCTTTTTCATGTGAGGCATCAGTTGGCCACAGCCATAATTTTCCATGTCAGCGATTTCCTTCCTTGCAGCATTTCTCCAGCCCAGGGCCTGGACCTGGTTTCCGGCCAGTTCAATCTTTTCTGTCCAGGCTGCGGACACTGGAAACAAATGATAATGACAGTTATCTTTTATTATCCTGTTGGTTATATAATAGAGTTACCACCCATGTGCAGTGTGGCGACCTGAACTTCCTTCTCTTCCTGCTCTACCTGAAAGTGTTGCCACCCTTCCTGCCGTGTGTGGTTAGCCACCATTGCAGGAGGTGCTATCAGGGTTATAATGTGTATCTAGATTATATTTTATATATAACCCATTTTCTTTTACTTTTTATTTATACAAATGTTTCCCTTATATATACTCACATCAGCAGTGGTGGCCTGGTTCCAAAAAGATTAGATTTTATATATAAGCCATTTCTTTCTTTTACTTTTTATTTCTACAAATATTTCCCTTATACATAATCACATGACCAGTGGAGGACTGGTTCCAAAAATCAGCCCTGGATTTTACCAGCCACTAGTCGGCCCGAGACATCCCTGCTGAGGCCCCCAACCATGATGCCAGGGCTATAGCATTGGGGGTAAGGGTTCCTTGGCTTGTGGGTATAGGGTGCTGAAAGGGAGTCTAATGGGGCAGGGATTGAATGTGGGTGTTAAAGTGGATTCAAAGTGACTATCCTGGGTTTTGATCCTTGCCCCCCCCCCGATTAGGGGTGCCCTGCTATGTGAAACCCCCCAGGTCGCCCACTTACCCTTCCCCAGTCCTACAGCACATGCGCAGCCCTCTCATCCAATCAGCGCGCTCGGATCTGCTGGAGCCCATTCAGCCAGGAGCTCGTCTAATGCGATCAGAGTACGCTGGCGGCCGCATCCCCTGCTACCCATTAACAAGGAACGTGCCCGTGCCGGCCATGCTAAAGGGATAGTGGGGATGCTCCTGTTGCTCGCGCATGCGCAGTTTGCCCGGGTATGAAGGTGAGTTTTCGGGCAACCTGGAGTCGCCTGGGGGGGGAAGGGGGCTAGTATGCCTGCCCTCGGGTATCATAGACTCTAGGGTGGGTTTTGGTCCACTTTAAAAGCAGAACCCCAACTGGGCCCAAAGCAGTGCAGCCCACCAGGCATTGTCCATGGCCGATCCGCCCCTGCACATCACATTAACATTCAATCTTCATTTCCAATATTGTCACATCAATTCTATACGTTAAATACAATTTCCATACATTTACCATTATCAAAAAAACCCTCATCCACCTCCATAAGCCAATTTTTTGATGTGTCAGGGCGACGTGCCGGGCCGATGGGAGTGTATGAGGATCGGGGAAAAGGGGGTTCTTTGTACTTTGGGGTATTCAGTGTCTGTGTCTGAGGTGTGGGGTAGGTGTAGTGCAGTCCCAGGTACTCACTTTTAAGGAACCAATATGGACCATACCTCCCAAGGGTCCCTCATTTGGAGAAACTGTCCTTCTATTCTAAGTATACAGCACGTCCTGTTCCAGAAGATATTCCTTACACTTGGGTTATACATCCAGTAGATGGCGCTGGACTGCAGAGACAGAAAAGTGGCCCTTCCCGGCCCCATATATACCTGGGACCTCCCACAAAATCCCCAATTCTTCTCTGCAGTCTGGGCTGCGATGACTAGAAGATGACTCTCTCTACTCGCAGGTGAGTGGGGCTATTAGCCTGCGGCCCTGTAGGACTATTCCCACCCGTTTCCTTTTATTGCCTCCCAGCTTAGGCTGCATTGGTTCGGGTGAAGGTAGGCAGCACCGCTGTCGGGTGCTAAGGAGCGCTGCTCCAACCGCAGTCCCCCACCAAAGGGTAGGCGGTACAGGCCCATGATGAGCCTTATGGGATGCCCCTCCCGCATCTTATGGACGAGCGGGGAGATGGGGTTGAGCGAGGAGATGGGGGACGAGTGGGGAGATGGGGTTGAGCGAGGAGATGGGGGACGAGCGAGGAGATGGGGGACGAGCGGGGAGATGGGGTTGAGCGAGGAGATGGGGGACGAGCTGGGAGATGGGGTTGAGCGAGGAGATGGGGGGACGAGCGGGGAGATGGGGTTGAGCGAGGAGATGGGGGACGAGCGGGGAGATGGGGTTGATTGAGGAGATGGGGGACCAGCGGGGAGATAGGAGACAAGCAGAAAGATGGGGGGTGAGTGAAGAGATGGGGATGAGCGGAGAGATGGGAGATTAGTGGAGAGATGGAGCACGAGCGGAGAGATGGAGGACGAGCGGAGATATGAAGGACGAGCGGAGAGATGGGGGAAGAGCGGAGATATGAAGGACGAGCGGAGAGATGGGGGAAGAGCGGAGAGATGGGGAAGGAGTGGAGAGATGGAAGACGAGCAAAATGATGGGGGATGAGCGGAGAGATGGAAGACCATTGGAGAGATGGGAGATGAGCAGAGATATGGGGGATGAGCGGAGAGATGGGAGACCATCGGAGAGATAGGAGACGAGCAGAGAGATGGGAGATGAGCAGAGATATGGGAGACCATCGGACAGATGGGAAACGGAGATGAGCAGAGATATGGGGGATGGGCGGAGAGATGGGAGATTAGCAGAGATATGGGGGATTAGCAGAGATGGGAGATGAGCAGAGATGGGAGATGAGCAGAGATATGGGGGATGAGCGGAGAGATGGGGGATGAGCGGAGAGATGGGGGATGAGCAGAGATATGGGGAACGAGCGGAGAGATGGGAGACGAGCAGAGAGATAGGAGACCATCAGAGAGATGGGAGACGAGCAGCGAGATGGGAGATGAGCAGAGAGATGGAGTATGAGCGGAGAGATGGGAGACTATCAGAGAGATAGGAGACCATCAGAGAGATGGGAGACGAGCAGCGAGATGGGAGATGAGCAGAGATATGGGGATGAGCAGAGATATGGGGGACGAGCGGAGAGATGGGAGACCGTCGGAGAGATGGGAGACGAGCAGAGAGATGGAGGATGAGCGGAGAGATGGGAGACCGTCGGAGAGATGGGAGACCGTCGGAGAGATGGGAGACGAGCAGAGAGATGGAGGATGAGCGGAGAGATGGGAGATGAACGGAGAGATGGGAGATGAACGGAGAGATGGGAGATGAACGGAGAGATGGGAGATGAGTGGAGAGATGGGAGATGAGCATAGATATGGAGGATGAGTGGAGAGATGGGAGATGAGCAGAGAGATGGAGGATGAGTGGAGAGATGGGAGATGAGCATAGATATGGAGGATGAGTGGAGAGATGGGAGATGAGCAGAGAGATGGAGGATGAGTGGAGAGATGGGAGATGAGCATAGATATGGAGGATGAGTGGAGAGATGGGAGATGAGCATAGATATGGAGGATGAGTGGAGAGATGGGAGATGAGCAGAGAGATGGAGGATGAGTGGAGAGATGGGAGATGAGCATAGATATGGAGGATGAGTGGAGAGATGGGAGATGAGCAGAGAGATGGAGGATGAGTGGAGAGATGGGAGATGAGCATAGATATGGAGGATGAGCGGAGAGATGGGAGATGAGCGTAGATATGGAGGATGAGCGGAGAGATGGGAGATGAGCATAGATATGGAGGATGAGTGGAGAGATGGGAGATGAGCATAGATATGGAGGATGAGTGGAGAGATGGGAGATGAGCATAGATATGGAGGATGAGTGGAGAGATGGGAGATGAGCAGAGATGTGGAGGACGAGTGGAGAGATGATATGGGAGACCATCGGAGAGATGGGGGACAAGCAGAGAGATGGGGGACGAGCAGAGAGATGGGGGACGAGCAGAGAGATGGGAGACGAGCAGAGAGATGGGAGACGAGCAGAGAGATGGGAGACGAGCAGAGAGATGGGAGACAAGCAGAGATATGGGGGATGAGTGGACAGATGGGAGACGAGCAGAGAGATGGAAGATCATCGGAGAGATGGGAGACCATCGGAGAGATGGGAGACCATCGGAGAGATGGGAGACCATCGGAGAGATGGGAGACCATCGGAGAGATGGGAGACGAGCAGAGATATGGGAGACGAGCAGAGAGATGGGAGACCATCGGAGAGATGGGAGACGAGCCGAGATATGGGAGACGAGCAGAGAGATGGGGTATGAGTGGACAGATGGGATATGAGAAGAGAGATGGAAGATCATCGGAGAGATGGGAGATGAGCAGAGAGATGGGAGATGAGTAGAGATATGGGGGATGAGCGGACAGATGGGAGACGAGCAGAGATATGGGGGACGAGCAGAGAGATGGAAGACCATCGGAGAGATAGTAGTAGAGATATGGGAGATGAGTAGAGATATGGGGGAAGAGCGGACAGATGGGAGACGAGCAGAGATATGGGGGACGAGCAGAGAGATGGAAGACCATCGGAGAGATGGGAGACGAGTGGAGAGATGGGAGATGAGTAGAGATATGGGAGATGAGTAGAGATATGGGGGATGAGTAGAGATAAGGGGGACGAGCAGAGAGATGGAAGACCATCGGAGAGATGGAAGACCATCGGAGAGATGGGAGACGAGTGGAGAGATGGGAGATGAGTAGAGATATGGGGGATGAGTAGAGATATGGGGGATGAGTAGAGATATGGGGGATGAGCGGACAGATGGAAGACGAGCAGAGATAAGGGGGACGAGCAGGGAGATGGAAGACCATCGGAGAGATGGGAGATGAGTAGAGAGATGGGAGACGAGCAGAGCATTTCTCCTATGACTATTTCTCTGGATTGACCTTGGCTTTTTTGTGACCTCTGACCCTGTGCTGGACCTAAGCTGCCTGCCATTGACTATAAATCCCACCCCAGGAATTTATTGGTCCTAGCCAGCCCATGATGACAAGCCATCGAGCTGCTGATACCTAAGGGTGTCTCAATTAGCTGTTCAATTAGTTCTGCAATACGCTATAGCACTGCAGGGGTGGAAAGGGCAACTCTTAAAGCAGACCTATACTTTCTGTTGCATCTATGTGCCAGGGTGGATCCTAGTTCACGGGGACACTAAACCAACCTAACCTACCCCTCTCAGGGAGCCCCGCATTAGAGAGATACTGACGGTTCCCTAGCAGAGCTGTTTCCATTGGGGGACAGTTAATACACATGTGTGGAATCTGCAGCTCATCCAATAGGAGACACCGCCACTATGGGCTTACCACATTGCCTTGGAGGCATCAGGCATTAGAAGCACCTACATGATGGGTTTCCACAATTTGCCCCAGCTGTGGCAGGAGAGGGTGGCCTGGCTTGTGACATCTCCCGGCCATACAAGGGAACGCCAAGTGTTTTTGAGGGACAATGTGTGGAATTGTCTGGCTCTCCATATTAGGAGAAACCCGGGGAGCGGCTGCCTGGCTAGAAGCCATCAATAGCTTACGAATGCTGCAAATATTGCTGTGAAATGACTGAAAAGCCTGGAAAGGGCCCAAGATGATTGCGGGCGGACTCATAGCGCGCTTGTAGCGTTACTCTGGACTTAACCCTTTAGTGTTACCTGCGAAGGGTCATCAGCCTGGGAACAAATATCAACATAAGCCCTCTGCTCCCAGCAGAAATAAGCTATTCCTGCTCTGCCCCCCCATTTCCAACATTGGGTGGAGTGCTTCATGAATGGGTCTAAACTATGACTTTACGTCCCTTTTGATAACCAGAGGAGGACTGGGGCCAACAATCAACCCAGTAATATACAGGCAATGACCAGCCCGTGAGCTGTTTAACCCCACCCCCAAGCAGCTTCTTAGCTGAATAATGCTATAGCAGCGCAGCCGCCAGTTGTGCGGACCCCACTCCAGTGGCCGGAGCACTTGTGCCTGTGGCAGACGCGTACCTGGTGGTTGCATGCATGCCTGTCGGGAGCCCTCTGCTCCCAATATTTTAGAGACTAGCTGCGAGGAAATAAGCTATTCCTGCTCTGCCCCCCCCCCATTCCCAACATTGGGTGCAGTGCCTAAATGGGTCTAAACTCAGAAATGACTTTACGTCCCTTTTTATAATGGACCCACACCACTACCAAACTCAGTAATATACAGGCAATGACTAGCCCATGAGCTCCTTAACCCCACCCCCAAGGAGCTGAATAATGCTAAGCATTGCAGGAACATGATGAGCAGGGGTGGATATGCCATAAGTGATGCTGCTGAACCTATATGACCATGGGGGCAGTCATGAGGTTGAGGCTATAACATTGCTGGGGTGAAAGGGGCCAGGGATGGGGAGAGGGGTTTGTGGGGGGGGGGGGCACTTGTCCCTAAAGCCCCTAAAGCAGTGCGGTCTACTGGGAAAGAAAAATGGCGAGCTGCTCTGAGAAATAATAGGTAGTTTGGGAGGCCCCAAAGAGCTGCAGTACATGTCCCTATTATGGGGTTCATATACATAGAGTAGGGACTTAGATGAGACTGATGGGTGGGGCCACATCGGGGCCTCCCACACTACCTATTTAATTCTCAGAGCATCTTGCCATTTTTCTTTCATTCCCCTTTGATAATGGACCATGGGGGCCAACAATCAACCCAGTAATATACAGGCAATGACCAGCCCATGAGCTCCTTAACCCCACCCCCAAGGTGCTATATAGCATTGCAGGAACAGATGATGAGCAGGGGTGGATATGCCATAAGTGATGCTGCTGAACCTATATGACCATGGGGGCAGTCATGAGGTTGAGGCTATAGCATTGCTGGGGTGAAAGGGGCCAGGGATGGGGAGAGGGGTTTTGGGGGGGCGCTTGGGCAGCTTAGACTGGAGTATGGTGTATTGGCTCCAGGTGAGGTGGGCTGCAAGCTAGTGTCCCCAACGCAGTGTGGCCTATTAGGAATTCTCCCTTCGCTCCATATGGCCAGTCCACCCCTGACCCACACCCTCTTAAACCGGACCTTCACCATGATTTATTGAAAAGCCCAAACCCTTAAAAAAACTATTCCCCAGCATCTAAAGTTAATGAATTTTAAGTTTTTAGTCAACTCTGCAACTCTGTTCAGGACTTTAGGATACGGGCGCCGCCATCTTGACTCAGAAGCATCACATTTATTGAGGAGAGGAGAGTGGGATAAAGTACAGGGGGGCGGGTTATAGCTGTGCTTTGATCAGACAGAGCAGAGCTGGGGTCAGGAAAAGGTCAGCAGTCCCAGAATGCAGAGCAGCACAGTCAGAAGACACTTCCTGTTTGCAGGCTGCCTGATGTTCCATGAGCCGCCATCTTGGATGTTTAAAGGCTCATAAGATGCAGGTAGGATGATTGGGCAATCTGTATGTACAGGGTGTGGGAAATATATAAGATAGGCTCTTATTCAGGGTGAAGGTCCGGATTAATGTGGGCAATCTGTATGTACAGGGTGTGGGAAACATATAAGATAGGCTCTTATTCAGGGTAAAGGTCCGGATTAATGTGAGCAATCTGTATGTACAGGGTGTGGGAAACATATAAGATAGGCTCTTATTCAGGGTGAGGGTCCGGATTAATGTGAGCAATCTGTATGTACAGGGTGTGGGAAATATATAAGATAGGCTCTTATTTAGAGCGAAGGACCGCTTTAATCATAGTAGCTCCACTGTTCGTGACTGCGAAGACAGCACCAACTGCAAGCGCAGTCCCCAGAGCCCCGAAGCTGTTTTAAGAACCCATGTGACCACCGGCCAATGCCGGTGGGATGCACTGCTTTAGGGGCAATTAGGCTGGCTGCAGCCTTCAGCATGCAGCCCACCTCACCACCTATACACCGCTTATGATACCCCTTCCCTGACCTAGCCCCATTGTAACACTCCCCTCCAGCCCAGGTTCTGTCCCTACAATACTAAAGTTTCAGTACCTTCTTCCTGTCCATGATCTGTTCCTGCAATGATTTAGTATTAGAAGATAAACGCACTGATTGACTGGCTGGAAAGTTCCTTGGGGGCGGGGCTAAAGAGCTCATGGGCTGGCGGTGGGCTGGTCAGGACTTGTTAATTGCTGCCCTGATGTTTGGCTCCAGTACATCCGGGCAATAGGATTGGCTGCCAGTGGTTGTGAGGTCTAAGAAGAGGCGCGAAGACAATGTGAGTTCTCCGAGGGGAGGAGTTTAGGACTGATCTTGCCAGTAGAACCGGTGCATGAACCACCAATCACCTACTAACAAGTATTGGTGGGTTACCCTCTATTTGTCTAATTGCCAGTTCTGGTATTGGATCACACTAAGAAGAAGGAGCTCATAATGGTAGTGTGCTCCCTCTAGTGGTCATTGTGCAATGTGACAGCGGGTGTAATACCCTATACTGGACACAAGAGTAGGCAATGTGACAGCGGGTGTAATACCCTATACTGGACACAAGAGAAGGCAATGTGACAGCGGGTGTAATACCCTATACTGGACACAAGAGAAGGCAATGTGACAGCGGGTGTAATACCCTATACTGGACACAAGAGAAGGCAATGTGACAGCGGGTGTAATACCCTATACTGGACACAAGAGTAGGCAATGTGACAGCGGGTGTAATACCCTATACTGGACACAAGAGTAGGCAATGTGACAGCGGGTGTAATACCACACACTGAACACTAGAGGCAGCACAGTAAGCAGGAGGAGCTTGTAATAGGTGTATTCTCTTCAGTGGTCAGTGTGCAGTGTGATGGCAGGTGTAATACCACACTTTGAACACTTACATGGGGCACACTCCTACAACATGGGGCACACTCCTACAACATGGGGCACACTCCTACAACATGGGGCACACTCCTACAACATGGGGCACACCTCTACAACATGGGGCACACTCCTACAACATGGGGCACACTCCTACAACATGGGGCACACTCCTACAACATGGGGCACACTCCTACAACATGGGGCACACTCCTACAACACACTAAGCAGAAGAAGCTCAGGAGGACATGCTACCTTTAGTACTCAATATACAGCGTGGCAGAGGGTGTAATTCCATATACTAAGCACTAGAGGGAGCACATTTCTGAAGCAAAAGGTGATCAGGAAGGTACAGTAGGTTAGGAGCTCTGCAGCTCTCCCATCTCTTTGTTGCTTTAAAGCAGAACAAAACTGACCAGCGGCCGACCTGGAATCTAAAACATTCCTGAATTGGGATGCCCCCGCTGTGTGAAACTACCCAGGTCATCCGCAACCTCTTACCTTTACCTGGTCCAACGGCGCATGCGCGGGCTCTCATCCAATGAGAGCCGCCTGCTATGTCTACGTCATTTGGGCAGGTGGTTTTCATTGTTGTGAATGGGGAGCGCTGCCTGCATTTCCCTATGGTGTGCGCGCTCCCGTCCCAGCTTTTCAGATAGTCTTTGGTGGGAGTGCGCACGGGTCCAGGGATACGGGGGATGCGGCATCGCTCCCCATTAAAGTCATTGAGAGGTGAGCACAGAAATTGGGATGCCCCTGGGGAACCGAACAAAACCCAGGAAAATCAAAATCCTGGGTTGTACGCTTTAAAGTGGACCAACACTCAGGATTTTCACTATCCTGGGTTTTGGACCACTTCGGTGGGGCACCCCGATCGGGTGTGTGAAACCCCCCAGAACGCCCGGAAACACTCACCTACCCACGCTCCTACGCGGGCGCTCGTCCAATCAGAGCGCTCAGAGCCGCTGTGGTATGCACATACAAGCAGCGTCCAACCACAGCGGCCCGGAGCGCTGGAGGCCGCGTCTCACACTTCCCTCTAACAGGGAGCGCGCCTGCGCCGGCTATTCACAAACGGCCGCCCTGCTAGAGGGAAGCGCGAGACACGGATGCGCCGTTGGAACGAGGTTAAGGTAAGGTTTCTGGGCTTCCTGGGGGTTTCACCCCGCGGGACATCCCGATTTCAAAATCTTATAGATTCCCGGGCTGATCCCCCCCTGGGTGTTGGTCCACTTTAATGTGTTGCTTTTTCCCATCACCCCCCTGCCTCCAAATCATAACGGCAGCAAGAAAATTACAGGGGGAGAGGAATAAGGCAACATGAAACCCTTGCTGCCGCCAGCAAATATCCGAGTAACAATTAGGACGCCGCTGAATTGTGTCGGGACTATTTTTAGCCGAATCCAAACACAAGTTAATCTCTATGTTCCGTCTGATGTATAATTAGCTCACATGGACCTCCGGGCTGCTAACCGCGACTTCTCCTGCATCACGCCGCTGGACTGCGCCCAGATATCAGCCCATGGCCGGCCCCAGACATCCCCACCCAGGCCCCTACCCCACAACCATGGGCGCTGCAGCATTGGGGGATGGGGTACAGGGGGGCTGAAAGGGAGATTCAGGGGCAGGTAGGGCCAGGCTCCAGGTTTATGTGGTCCCTTGGCCAATAAAGGCCCTTATTATTTAACAAGGGATAGCGCCAGGTAGCGAATGGTGAGCGAACGGTAATGACGCTCACCGCCACGAGAACGCCGGCTCCCCACCACAATCACACATTTATCAAGCCGATCCTGCTTAGCGACTGACAGAGCGCCAGATAGCGACTCATTCATCATTATTCCAGCCTCACCCCACAGCGCCAGCGAGCGACCTTGAACAGCGACAGGTATGACCTCTCGCTACCTGGCGCTCTCCAATGCATTTCAATGGAGCAATCTTTAAATATTCATAATTAATTGTTATCAATGTTTTTTTTTTTTTTTTAAATGTCAAAAATTCTGTGACCACTTCTGCAATGTTAGATATTTTTTTTTAAGGTTAAAAAAAAAAAATTGTGCAGAATTGATATTACAGGTCTGATATTAATGTATTCATATTACTAAATGTTTTGAAAAACTTTTCCTAAAAATATGGTTGTTTGGGGGTTAAAAAACTACTTTTAACCCATCGCCGCCAGCGCTCTGGGGTTTAAACAAGCATTTCACAGCGCGAGAATTTTTGGAGCGTGATTTGTTAATGAATATGCTGGGAGCCGGTCGCTAGGGTCAGTCGCTATCATGCGCTCCCATACAGCGCGGAACCTGTCAAATAGCGACTCCTCGCCCAATATTCAACATTACGGCAAACCGACTGAGTCGCTATCAACTACCGAGCAACGGCCAAGCACAGCGACTACTAGCGGGCGCTCTGAAAATGCCGCTACTGTCGCTCATCTGTCGCTTACCTGGCGCTATTAATGAATCGGCCTCCCCGTCTCAGTGGGCCCCTTGCAATGTGGTATGACACTCCATACATGTATGGTGAATACTGCCCAATAATTGAAAGGAAAAAAAAAAACAATAGAAGAAGTGATAAAGGAATGAAACAAGGAAAAGAAAGAGAAAAGAAGGAATGGATGTTTGGAAATATAAAAAATAGACAGAAACAGGGGTGTGGTATGACACTCCATACATGGTGATTGAAAGGAAATAAAAATAATAGAAAAAGTTATAAAGTATAGAAGGAATGAAAGAAAAAAAGGAAAGGCAGGTAAAGAATGAAAGATTAGGAGGCATAACACAATAAAAGAAGGAATAGATGTAAAGAAATATAAAAAATAAATAGAAACAGGGGTAAGACACTCCGTACATGGTGATTATGGGGGTTATGTAAGAAGGGATAGCGCCATGTAGCGTCACATGTATTATTACAGGCAGCTCAGTGTATAGCGCCTCTAACAGCGTCATGTAGCGTCACATGTATTATTACAGGCAGGTCAGTGTATAGCGCCTCTAACAGCGCCATGTAGCGTCACATGTATTATTACAGGCAGGTCAGTGTATAGCACCTCTAACAGCGCCATGTAGCGTCACATGTATTATTACAGGCAGGTCAGTGTATAGCGCCTCTAACAGCGCCATGTAGCGTCACATGTATTATTACAGGCAGGTCAGTGAATAGCGCCTCTAACAGCGCCATGTAGCGTCACATGTATTATTACAGGCAGGTCAGTGTATAGCGCCTCTAACAGCGTCATGTAGCGTCACATGTATTATTACAGGCAGGTCAGTGTATAGCGCCTCTAACAGCGCCATGTAGCGTCACATGTATTATTACAGGCAGGTCAGTGTATAGCACCTCTAACAGCGTCATGTAGCGTCACATGTATTATTACAGGCAGGTCAGTGTATAGCGCCTCTAACAGCGCCATGTAGCGTCACATGTATTATTACAGGCAGGTCAGTGTATAGCACCTCTAACAGCGCCATGTAGCGTCACATGTATTATTACAGGAGGCTCAGTGTATAGCGCCTCTAACAGCGTCATGTAGCGTCACATGTATTATTACAGGCAGGTCAGTGTATAGCGCCTCTAACAGCGCCATGTAGCGTCACATGTATTATTACAGGCAGCTCAGTGTATAGCGCCTCTAACAGCGTCATGTAGCGTCACATGTATTATTACAGGCAGGTCAGTGTATAGCGCCTCTAACAGCGCCATGTAGCGCCACATGTATTATTACAGGCAGGTCAGTGTATAGCGCCTCTAACAGCGTCATGTAGCGTCACATGTATTATTACAGGCAGCTCAGTGTATAGCACCTCTAACAGCGTCATGTAGCGTCACATGTATTATTACAGGAGGCTCAGTGTATAGCGCCTCTAACAGCGCCATGTAGCGTCACATGTATTATTACAGGCAGGTCAGTGTATAGCGCCTCTAACAGCGCCATGTAGCGTCACATGTATTATTACAGGCAGGTCAGTGTATAGCGCCTCTAACAGCGCCATGTAGCGTCACATGTATTATTACAGGCGGCTCAGTGATTAGCACCTCTAACAGCGCCATGTAGCGTCACATGTATTATTACAGGCAGGTCAGTGTATAGCACCTCTAACAGCGCCATGTAGCGTCACATGTATTATTACAGGCAGGTCAGTGTATAGCGCCTCTAACAGCGTCATGTAGCGTCACATGTATTATTACAGGCAGGTCAGTGTATAGCGCCTCTAACAGCGTCATGTAGCGTCACATGTATTATTACAGGCAGGTCAGTGTATAGCGCCTCTAACAGCGCCATGTAGTGTCACATGTATTATTACAGGCAGGTCAGTGTATAGCGCCTCTAACAGCGCCATGTAGCGTCACATGTATTATTACAGGCAGGTCAGTGTATAGCACCTCTAACAGCGTCATGTAGTGTCACATGTATTATTACAGGCAGCTCAGTGTATAGCGCCTCTAACAGCGCCATGTAGTGTCACATGTATTATTACAGGCAGGTCAGTGTATAGCACCTCTAACAGCGCCATGTAGCGTCACATGTATTATTACAGGCGGCTCAGTGTATAGCACCTCTAACAGCGTCATGTAGTGTCACATGTATTATTACAGGCAGGTCAGTGTATAGCGCCTCTAACAGCGTCATGTAGCGTCACATGTATTATTACAGGCAGGTCAGTGTATAGCGACTCTAACAGCGCCATGTAGCGCCACATGTATTATTACAGGCAGGTCAGTGTATAGCACCTCTAACAGCGGCATGTAGCGTCACATGTATTATTACAGGCGGTTCAGTGTATAGCACCTCTAACAGCGCCATGTAGCGTCACATGTATTATTACAGGCAGGTCAGTGTATAGCGCCTCTAACAGCGCCATGTAGCGTCACATGTATTATTACAGGCGGCTCAGTGTATAGCGCCTCTAACAGCGCCATGTAGCGTCACATGTATTATTACAGGCAGGTCAGTGTATAGCACCTCTAACAGCGCCATGTAGCGTCACATGTATTATTACAGGCAGGTCAGTGTATAGCGCCTCTAACAGCGCCATGTAGCGTCACATGTATTATTACAGGCGGGTCAGTGTATAGCGCCTCTAACAGCGCCATGTAGCGTCACATGTATTATTACAGGCGGGTCAGTGTATAGCGCCTCTAACAGCGCCATGTAGCGTCACATGTATTATTACAGGCAGGTCAGTGTATAGCGCCTCTAACAGCGTCATGTAGCGTCACATGTATTATTACAGGAGGCTCAGTGTATAGCGCCTCTAACAGCGCCATGTAGCGTCACATGTATTATTACAGGCAGGTCAGTGTATAGCGCCTCTAACAGCGCCATGTAGTGTCACATGTATTATTACAGGCAGGTCAGTGTATAGCACCTCTAACAGCGCCATGTAGCGTCACATGTATTATTACAGGCAGGTCAGTGTATAGCGCCTCTAACAGCGCCATGTAGTGTCACATGTATTATTACAGACAGGTCAGTGTATAGCGCCTCTAACAGCGCCATGTAGCGTCACATGTATTATTACAGGCAGGTCAGTGTATAGCGCCTCTAACAGCGCCATGTAGTGTCACATGTATTATTACAGGCAGGTCAGTGTATAGCGCCTCTAACAGCGTCATGTAGCGTCACATGTATTATTACAGGCAGGTCAGTGTATAGCGACTCTAACAGCGCCATGTAGCGCCACATGTATTATTACAGGCAGGTCAGTGTATAGCACCTCTAACAGCGGCATGTAGCGTCACATGTATTATTACAGGCGGTTCAGTGTATAGCACCTCTAACAGCGCCATGTAGCGTCACATGTATTATTACAGGCAGGTCAGTGTATAGCGCCTCTAACAGCGCCATGTAGCGTCACATGTATTATTACAGGCGGCTCAGTGTATAGCGCCTCTAACAGCGCCATGTAGCGTCACATGTATTATTACAGGCAGGTCAGTGTATAGCACCTCTAACAGCGCCATGTAGCGTCACATGTATTATTACAGGCAGGTCAGTGTATAGCGCCTCTAACAGCGCCATGTAGCGTCACATGTATTATTACAGGCAGGTCAGTGTATAGCGCCTCTAACAGCGCCATGTAGTGTCACATGTATTATTACAGGCAGGTCAGTGTATAGCGCCTCTAACAGCGCCATGTAGCGTCACATGTATTATTACAGGCGGCTCAGTGTATAGCGCCTCTAACAGCGCCATGTAGCGTCACATGTATTATTACAGGCAGGTCAGTGTATAGCGCCTCTAACAGCGCCATGTAGCGTCACATGTATTATTACAGGCAGGTCAGTGTATAGCGCCTCTAACAGCGCCATGTAGCGTCACATGTATTATTACAGGCAGGTCAGTGTATAGCGCCTCTAACAGCGCCATGTAGTGTCACATGTATTATTACAGGCAGGTCAGTGTATAGCGCCTCTAACAGCGCCATGTAGCGTCACATGTATTATTACAGGCAGGTCAGTGTATAGCACCTCTAACAGCGTCATGTAGTGTCACATGTATTATTACAGGCAGGTCAGTGTATAGCGCCTCTAACAGCGTCATGTAGCGTCACATGTATTATTACAGGCAGGTCAGTGTATAGCGCCTCTAACAGCGTCATGTAGCGTCACATGTATTATTACAGGCAGGTCAGTGTATAGCGCCTCTAACAGCGTCATGTAGCGTCACATGTATTATTACAGGCAGGTCAGTGTATAGCGCCTCTAACAGCGTCATGTAGCGTCACATGTATTATTACAGGCAGGTCAGTGTATAGCACCTCTAACAGCGCCATGTAGCGTCACATGTATTATTACAGGCAGGTCAGTGTATAGCGCCTCTAACAGCGTCATGTAGCGTCACATGTATTATTACAGGCAGGTCAGTGTATAGCGCCTCTAACAGCGCCATGTAGCGTCACATGTATTATTACAGGCAGGTCAGTGTATAGCACCTCTAACAGCGTCATGTAGCGTCACATGTATTATTACAGGTAGGTCAGTGTATAGCGCCTCTAACAGCGCCATGTAGCGTCACATGTATTATTACAGGCAGGTCAGTGTATAGCGCCTCTAACAGCGTCATGTAGTGTCACATGTATTATTACAGGCAGGTCAGTGTATAGCACCTCTAACAGCGCCATGTAGCGTCACATGTATTATTACAGGCAGGTCAGTGTATAGCGCCTCTAACAGCGTCATGTACTGTCACATGTATTATTACAGGCAGGTCAGTGTATAGCGCCTCTAACAGCGCCATGTAGCGTCACATGTATTATTACAGGCAGGTCAGTGTATAGCGCCTCTAACAGCGTCATGTAGCGTCACATGTATTATTACAGGCAGGTCAGTGTATAGCACCTCTAACAGCGTCATGTAGTGTCACATGTATTATTACAGGCGGCTCAGTGTATAGCGCCTCTAACAGCGTCATGTAGCGTCACATGTATTATTACAGGCAGGTCAGTGTATAGCGCCTCTAACAGCGTCATGTAGCGTCACATGTATTATTACAGGCAGGTCAGTGTATAGCACCTCTAACAGCGTCATGTAGTGTCACATGTATTATTACAGGCGGCTCAGTGTATAGCGCCTCTAACAGCGCCATGTAGCGTCACATGTATTATTACAGGCAGGTCAGTGTATAGCGCCTCTAACAGCGTCATGTAGCGTCACATGTATTATTACAGGCAGGTCAGTGTATAGCACCTCTAACAGCGCCATGTAGCGTCACATGTATTATTACAGGCGGCTAAGTGTATAGCACCTCTAACAGCGCCATGTAGTGTCACATGTATTATTACAGGCAGGTCAGTGTATAGCGCCTCTAACAGCGCCATGTAGTGTCACATGTATTATTACAGGCAGGTCAGTGTATAGCGCCTCTAACAGCGTCATGTAGCGTCACATGTATTATTACAGGCAGGTCAGTGTATAGCGCCTCTAACAGCGCCATGTAGCGTCACATGTATTATTACAGGCGGCTAAGTGTATAGCACCTCTAACAGCGCCATGTAGTGTCACATGTATTATTACAGGCAGGTCAGTGTATAGCGCCTCTAACAGCGCCATGTAGTGTCACATGTATTATTACAGGCAGGTCAGTGTATAGCGCCTCTAACAGCGTCATGTAGCGTCACATGTATTATTACAGGCAGGTCAGTGTATAGCGCCTCTAACAGCGCCATGTAGTGTCACATGTATTATTACAGGCAGGTCAGTGTATAGCACCTCTAACAGCGCCATGTAGCGTCACATGTATTATTACAGGCGGCTAAGTGTATAGCACCTCTAACAGCGCCATGTAGTGTCACATGTATTATTACAGGCAGGTCAGTGTATAGCACCTCTAACAGCGCCATGTAGCGTCACATGTATTATTACAGGCGGCTAAGTGTATAGCACCTCTAACAGCGCCATGTAGTGTCACATGTATTATTACAGGCAGGTCAGTGTATAGCACCTCTAACAGCGCCATGTAGCGTCACATGTATTATTACAGGCAGGTCAGTGTATAGCACCTCTAACAGCGTCATGTAGTGTCACATGTATTATTACAGGCAGGTCAGTGTATAGCGCCTCTAACAGCGCCATGTAGCGTCACATGTATTATTACAGGCAGGTAGGTGTATAGCACCTCTAACAGCGCCATGTAGCGTCACATGTATTATTACAGGCGGCTAAGTGTATAGCACCTCTAACAGCGCCATGTAGTGTCACATGTATTATTACAGGCAGGTCAGTGTATAGCGCCTCTAACAGCGCCATGTAGCGTCACATGTATTATTACAGGCAGGTCAGTGTATAGCGCCTCTAACAGCGCCATGTAGTGTCACATGTATTATTACAGGCAGGTCAGTGTATAGCACCTCTAACAGCGCCATGTAGCGTCACATGTATTATTACAGGCGGCTAAGTGTATAGCACCTCTAACAGCGCCATGTAGTGTCACATGTATTATTACAGGCAGGTCAGTGTATAGCGCCTCTAACAGCGCCATGTAGTGTCACATGTATTATTACAGGCAGGTCAGTGTATAGCGCCTCTAACAGCGTCATGTAGCGTCACATGTATTATTACAGGCAGGTCAGTGTATAGCGCCTCTAACAGCGCCATGTAGTGTCACATGTATTATTACAGGCAGGTCAGTGTATAGCGCCTCTAACAGCGTCATGTAGCGTCACATGTATTATTACAGGCAGGTCAGTGTATAGCGCCTCTAACAGCGTCATGTAGCGTCACATGTATTATTACAGGCAGGTCAGTGTATAGCGACTCTAACAGCGCCATGTAGCGTCACATGTATTATTACAGGCAGGTCAGTGTATAGCGCCTCTAACAGCGCCATGTAGCGTCACATGTATTATTACAGGCAGGTCAGTGTATAGCACCTCTAACAGCGTCATGTAGTGTCACATGTATTATTACAGGCAGGTCAGTGTATAGCTCCTCTAACAGCGTCATGTAGCGTCACATGTATTATTACAGGCAGGTCAGTGTATAGCGACTCTAACAGCGCCATGTAGCGTCACATGTATTATTACAGGCAGGTCAGTGTATAGCACCTCTAACAGCGTCATGTAGTGTCACATGTATTATTACAGGCAGGTCAGTGTATAGCTCCTCTAACAGCGTCATGTAGCGTCACATGTATTATTACAGGCAGCTCAGTGTATAGCACCTCTAACAGCGCCATGTAGCGTCACATGTATTATTACAGGCAGGTCAGTGTATAGCGCCTCTAACAGCGTCATGTAGCGTCACATGTATTATTACAGGCAGGTCAGTGTATAGCGCCTCTAACAGCGTCATGTAGCGTCACATGTATTATTACAGGCAGGTCAGTGTATAGCGCCTCTAACAGCGCCATGTAGCGTCACATGTATTATTACAGGCAGGTCAGTGTATAGCGCCTCTAACAGCGTCATGTAGTGTCACATGTATTATTACAGGCAGGTCAGTGTATAGCACCTCTAACAGCGCCATGTAGCGTCACATGTATTATTACAGGCAGGTCAGTGTATAGCACCTCTAACAGCGTCATGTAGTGTCACATGTATTATTACAGGCGGCTCAGTGTATAGCGCCTCTAACAGCGTCATGTAGCGTCACATGTATTATTACAGGCAGGTCAGTGTATAGCGCCTCTAACAGCGTCATGTAGCGTCACATGTATTATTACAGGCAGGTCAGTGTATAGCGCCTCTAACAGCGTCATGTAGCGTCACATGTATTATTACAGGCAGGTCAGTGTATAGCGCCTCTAACAGCGCCATGTAGCGTCACATGTATTATTACAGGCAGGTCAGTGTATAGCGCCTCTAACAGCGTCATGTAGCGTCACATGTATTATTACAGGCAGGTCAGTGTATAGCACCTCTAACAGCGTCATGTAGCGTCACATGTATTATTACAGGCAGGTCAGTGTATAGCACCTCTAACAGCGCCATGTAGCGTCACATGTATTATTACAGGCAGGTCAGTGTATAGCGCCTCTAACAGCGGCATGTAGCGTCACATGTATTATTACAGGCAGGTCAGTGTATAGCGCCTCTAACAGCGCCATGTAGTGTCACATGTATTATTACAGGCAGGTCAGTGTATAGCACCTCTAACAGCGCCATGTAGCGTCACATGTATTATTACAGGCAGGTCAGTGTATAGCACCTCTAACAGCGCCATGTAGCGTCACATGTATTATTACAGGCAGGTCAGTGTATAGCACCTCTAACAGCGCCATGTAGCGTCACATGTATTATTACAGGCAGGTCAGTGTATAGCACCTCTAACAGCATCATGTAGTGTCACATGTATTATTACAGGCAGGTCAGTGTATAGCGCCTCTAACAGCGCCATGTAGCGTCACATGTATTATTACAGGCAGGTCAGTGTATAGCACCTCTAACAGCGCCATGTAGCGTCACATGTATTATTACAGGCGGGTCAGTGTATAGCGCCTCTAACAGCGCCATGTAGCGTCACATGTATTATTACAGGCAGGTCAGTGTATAGCGCCTCTAACAGCGTCATGTAGCGTCACATGTATTATTACAGGCAGGTCAGTGTATAGCGCCTCTAACAGCGCCATGTAGCGTCACATGTATTATTTATTACAGGCAGGTCAGTGTATAGCGACTCTAACAGCGTCATGTAGCGTCACATGTATTATTACAGGCAGGTCAGTGTATAGCGCCTCTAACAGCGCCATGTAGCGTCACATGTATTATTACAGGCGGCTCAGTGTATAGCACCTCTAACAGCGTCATGTAGCGTCACATGTATTATTACAGGCAGGTCAGTGTATAGCGCCTCTAACAGCGCCATGTAGTGTCACATGTATTATTACAGGCAGGTCAGTGTATAGCGCCTCTAACAGCGTCATGTAGCGTCACATGTATTATTACAGGCGGCTCAGTGTATAGCACCTCTAACAGCGTCATGTAGCGTCACATGTATTATTACAGGCGGCTCAGTGTATAGCACCTCTAACAGCGTCATGTAGCGTCACATGTATTATTACAGGCGGCTCAGTGTATAGCACCTCTAACAGCGTCATGTAGCGTCACATGTATTATTACAGGCAGGTCAGTGTATAGCGCCTCTAACAGCGTCATGTAGCGTCACATGTATTATTACAGGCGGCTCAGTGTATAGCACCTCTAACAGCGTCATGTAGCGTCACATGTATTATTACAGGCGGCTCAGTGTATAGCACCTCTAACAGCGTCATGTAGCGTCACATGTATTATTACAGGCAGGTCAGTGTATAGCGCCTCTAACAGCGCCATGTAGTGTCACATGTATTATTACAGGCAGGTCAGTGTATAGCGCCTCTAACAGCGCCATGTAGCGTCACATGTATTATTACAGGCAGGTCAGTGTATAGCGCCTCTAACAGCGCCATGTAGCGTCACATGTATTATTACAGGCAGGTCAGTGTATAGCGCCTCTAACAGCGCCATGTAGCGTCACATGTATTATTACAGGCAGGTCAGTGTATAGCGCCTCTAACAGCGTCATGTAGCGTCACATGTATTATTACAGGCAGGTCAGTGTATAGCGCCTCTAACAGCGCCATGTAGCGTCACATGTATTATTACAGGCAGGTCAGTGTATAGCGACTCTAACAGCGTCATGTAGCGTCACATGTATTATTACAGGCAGGTCAGTGTATAGCGCCTCTAACAGCGCCATGTAGCGTCACATGTATTATTACAGGCAGGTCAGTGTATAGCGCCTCTAACAGCGCCATGTAGCGTCACATGTATTATTACAGGCAGGTCAGTGTATAGCGCCTCTAACAGCGCCATGTAGCGTCACATGTATTATTACAGGCAGGTCAGTGTATAGCACCTCTAACAGCGCCATGTAGCGTCACATGTATTATTACAGGCGGGTCAGTGTATAGCGCCTCTAACAGCGCCATGTAGCGTCACATGTATTATTACAGGCAGGTCAGTGTATAGCGCCTCTAACAGCGTCATGTAGCGTCACATGTATTATTACAGGCAGGTCAGTGTATAGCGCCTCTAACAGCGCCATGTAGCGTCACATGTATTATTACAGGCAGGTCAGTGTATAGCGACTCTAACAGCGTCATGTAGCGTCACATGTATTATTACAGGCAGGTCAGTGTATAGCGCCTCTAACAGCGCCATGTAGCGTCACATGTATTATTACAGGCAGGTCAGTGTATAGCGCCTCTAACAGCGCCATGTAGTGTCACATGTATTATTACAGGCAGGTCAGTGTATAACGCCTCTAACAGCGCCATGTAGCGTCACATGTATTATTACAGGCAGGTCAGTGTATAGCGCCTCTAACAGCGCCATGTAGTGTCACATGTATTATTACAGGCAGGTCAGTGTATAGCGCCTCTAACAGCGCCATGTAGCGTCACATGTATTATTACAGGCAGGTCAGTGTATAGCGCCTCTAACAGCGCCATGTAGCGTCACATGTATTATTACAGGCAGGTCAGTGTATAGCGCCTCTAACAGCGCCATGTAGCGTCACATGTATTATTACAGGCAGGTCAGTGTATAGCGCCTCTAACAGCGTCATGTAGCGTCACATGTATTATTACAGGCAGGTCAGTGTATAGCGCCTCTAACAGCGCCATGTAGAGTCACATGTATTATTACAGGCGCTCAGTGTATAGCGCCTCTAACAGCGCCATGTAGCGTCACATGTATTATTACAGGCAGCTCAGTGTATAGCGCCTCTAACAGCGTCATGTAGTGTCACATGTATTATTACAGGCAGGTCAGTGTATAACGCCTCTAACAGCGCCATGTAGCGTCACATGTATTATTACAGGCAGGTCAGTGTATAACGCCTCTAACAGCGTCATGTAGTGTCACATGTATTATTACAGGCAGGTCAGTGTATAGCACCTCTAACAGCGCCATGTAGCGTCACATGTATTATTACAGGCAGGTCAGTGTATAGCGCCTCTAACAGCGTCATGTAGCGTCACATGTATTATTACAGGCAGGTCAGTGTATAGCGCCTCTAACAGCGCCATGTAGCGTCACATGTATTATTACAGGCAGGTCAGTGTATAGCGCCTCTAACAGCGCCATGTAGCGTCACATGTATTATTACAGGCAGGTCAGTGTATAGCGCCTCTAACAGTGTCATGTAGCGTCACATGTATTATTACAGGCAGGTCAGTGTATAGCGCCTCTAACAGCGCCATGTAGCGTCACATGTATTATTACAGGCAGGTCAGTGTATAACGCCTCTAACAGCGTCATGTAGTGTCACATGTATTATTACAGGCAGGTCAGTGTATAGCACCTCTAACAGCGCCATGTAGCGTCACATGTATTATTACAGGCAGGTCAGTGTATAGCGCCTCTAACAGCGTCATGTAGCGTCACATGTATTATTACAGGCAGGTCAGTGTATAGCGCCTCTAACAGCGCCATGTAGCGTCACATGTATTATTACAGGCAGGTCAGTGTATAGCGCCTCTAACAGCGCCATGTAGCGTCACATGTATTATTACAGGCAGGTCAGTGTATAGCGCCTCTAACAGTGTCATGTAGCGTCACATGTATTATTACAGGCAGGTCAGTGTATAGCGCCTCTAACAGCGCCATGTAGCGTCACATGTATTATTACAGGCAGGTCAGTGTATAGCGCCTCTAACAGCGCCATGTAGTGTCACATGTATTATTACAGGCAGGTCAGTGTATAGCGCCTCTAACAGCGTCATGTAGCGTCACATGTATTATTACAGGCAGCTCAGTGTATAGCGCCTCTAACAGCGTCATGTAGTGTCACATGTATTATTACAGGCAGGTCAGTGTATAACGCCTCTAACAGCGCCATGTAGTGTCACATGTATTATTACAGGCAGGTCAGTGTATAGCGCCTCTAACAGCGCCATGTAGTGTCACATGTATTATTACAGGCAGGTCAGTGTATAACGCCTCTAACAGCGCCATGTAGCGTCACATGTATTATTACAGGCAGGTCAGTGTATAGCGCCTCTAACAGCGCCATGTAGTGTCACATGTATTATTACAGGCAGGTCAGTGTATAGCGCCTCTAACAGCGCCATGTAGCGTCACATGTATTATTACAGGCAGGTCAGTGTATAGCGCCTCTAACAGCGTCATGTAGCGTCACATGTATTATTACAGGCAGGTCAGTGTATAGCGCCTCTATCAGCGTCATGTAGTGTCACATGTATTATTACAGGCAGGTCAGTGTATAGCACCACTAACAGCGCCATGTAGCGTCACATGTATTATTACAGGCAGGTCAGTGTATAGCGCCTCTATCAGCGTCATGTAGCGTCACATGTATTATTACAGGCAGGTCAGTGTATAGCGCCTCTAACAGCGCCATGTAGCGTCACATGTATTATTACAGGCAGGTCAGTGTATAGCGCCTCTAACAGCGCCATGTAGCGTCACATGTATTATTACAGGCAGGTCAGTGTATAGCACCTCTAACAGCGCCATGTAGCGTCACATGTATTATTACAGGCAGGTCAGTGTATAGCGCCGGCGCTCTAGGCTCAGGAGCGCTATGTAGTATCTGTTGCTCAGCGTCGCTCTCCCATACATTTCAATGGGGCTTCATTAGTTGTGTATAAACAGCGTTTGGCAATTTAATTTTTCTTGTTTTTGCTCCAATCATTGTGTGACGTCTTCTGGCTGCAAACAAACACTTTTAGAAACTTTTTAGACTTTTTATATTTTTATGCAGAATTGTCATTACAGGTCTGGCACTCAGGGCCGGCTCCAGGGTTATGTGGGCCCCCGGGCGGCTTGGTCTCAGTGGGCCCCTTTGCGGTGGATAGTCGTGGGTCAGGGGTCTATATATTGTATGGCCAAAACTAAGAAGGTCTGCTTGCCCTGCGACCCCCTATTGGAGCTATTTTTTAGTTTGGCCCCACATGAACGGGAAGTATTGAGGAAGAGGGAGGCTGAGGGAACATAGATGAATGGGACAGAGCTAAGAGAACAAGGACAGATAGGTCAGGGCTCAGGGGATAGGGATGAATAGGTCAGGGCTCAGGGGATAGGGATGGATGGGTCAGGGCTCAGGGGATAGGGATGAATAGGTCAGGGCTCAGGGGATAGGGATGGATGGGTCAGGGCTCAGGGGATAGGGATGGGTGGGTCAGGGCTCAGGGGATAGGGATGAATGGGTCAGGGCTCAGGGGATAGGGATGGATGGGTCAGGGCTCCGGGGATAGAGATGGATGGGTCAGGGCTCAGGGGATAGGGATGGATGGGTCAGGGCTCCGGGGATAGAGATGGATGGGTCAGGGGATAGGGATGGATGGGTCGGGGCTCAGGGGATAGGGATGGATGGGTCAGGGGATAGGGATGGATGGGTCGGGGCTCAGGGGATAGGGATGAATAGGTCAGGACTCAGGGGATAGGGATGAATGGGTCAGGGCTCAGGGGATAGGGATGAATAGGTCAGGGCTCAGGGGATAGGGATGGATGGGTCAGGGCTCAGGGGATAGGGATGAATGGGTCGGGGCTCAGGGGATAGGGATGAATGGGTCAGGGCTCAGGGGATAGGGATGAATAGGTCAGGGCTCAGGGGATAGGGATGGATGGGTCAGAGCTCAGGGGATAGGGATGGATGGGTCAGGGCTCAGGGGATAGGGATGAATAGGTCAGGGCTCAGGGGATAGGGATGGATGGGTCAGGGCTCAGGGGATAGGGATGGATGGGTCAGGGCTCAGGGGATAGGGATGAATAGGTCAGGGCTCAGGGGATAGGGATGGATGGGTCAGGGCTCAGGGGATAGGGATGGATGGGTCAGGGCTCAGGGGATAGGGATGAATAGGTCAGGGCTCAGGGGATAGGGATGGATGGGTCAGGGCTCAGGTGATAGGGATGAATGGGTCAGGGCTCAGGGGATAGGGATGAATGGGTCAGAGCTCAGGGGATAGGGATGAATGGGTCAGGGCTCAGGGGATAGGGATGAATGGGTCAGGGCTCAGGGGATAGGGATGAATGGGTCAGAGCTCAGGGGATAGGGATGAATGGGTCAGGGCTCAGGGGATAGGGATGAATGGGTCAGGGCTCAGGGGATAGGGATGAATGGGTCAGGGCTCAGGGGATAGGGATGAATGGGTCAGGGCTCAGTGGATAGGGATGAATGGGTCAGGGCTCAGGGGATAGGGATGGATGGGTCAGGGCTCAGGGGATAGGGATGAATGGGTCAGGGCTCAGGGGATAGGGATGAATGGGTCAGGGCTCAGGGGATAGGGATGAATGGGTCAGGGCTCAGGGGATAGGGATGAATGGGTCAGGGCTCAGGGGATAGGGATGAATAGGTCAGGGCTCAGGGGATAGGGATGAATAGGTCAGGGCTCAGGGGATAGGGATGGATGGGTCAGGGCTCAGGGGATAGGGATGGATGGGTCAGGGCTCAGGGGATAGGGATGGATGGGTCAGGGCTCAGGGGATAGGGATGGGTGGGTCAGGGCTCAGGGGATAGGGATGAATAGGTCAGGGCTCAGGGGATAGGGATGGATGGGTCAGGGCTCAGGGGATAGGGATGGATGGGTCAGGGCTCAGGGGATAGGGATGGATGGGTCAGGGCTCAGGGGATAGGGATGGATGGGTCAGGGCTCAGGTGATAGGGATGAATGGGTCAGAGGTGACATACAACCAATGGGGCAGAGCTGAAGAGACAGGGATGGATGGAGCAGAGAGACAGAGAAAGGAAGTGTGTGCAGTTCTTTAACCACATTGTGCCAGCTGTCAGTGGGGCCCCCTGATTGGTGGGGCCCTCGGCATCTGATGACGCCGGCCCTGCTGCCACTAAAGTGTTATTGTCACAATGTTACAACAATGTCATTCCATGAGTTTTCACTTTGTTACTGGTGGATGCGTGTTCAAAAACAGACTTTAATCACACAGCTCCTGGCGCTCTATGCTATAGCGATCAGATCTAGAGCTCCGGCGCTGTGTGTAATTTTTAGCTGAGTATGGTGTGGAGCGCCGAGAGTCAGTCGCACTGAGCTCTCGCTCCCAGCTGCGCTGTACTGGTGTTAGAGAGCCCAACACACATCACATTCATCAATGCCGGCCAGGTTACTACAGCGACTGAGCCACTCTGTTACAGCGCCCGATACCTGCTTACAGCGTCTACTATACAGACAATCATCTGCCGATACCTGGCGTTAGTATTGAATCAGCCTCCATGTTGGATTGCAGTTTGAGCACTGGGGCTCTAACACACTGCTCTGGCGCTCTATGCTATAGCGATCAGATCTAGAGGGCCGACGCTGTGTGTAGTTTTTAGATGAGTATGGTGTGGAGCGCCGAGAGTCAGTCGCACTGAGCTGGCGCTACCTCTCGCTCTCAGCAGCGCTGTACTGGATACTGCAGATAGTGATGCACGGATATCGGCCATCACCCTGATAGTCATATGCAGTGACGCGTGTTATCTGCTTCCTTCCTGTGTCACAGAGATGTCTGCATGTCCTGACCTGACACCTAAAGCCTGTTTACAGGAAATTCACCGGCTCACCGCGGCTTTCACATTGGGTGAGACCAGGAAAGCAGTGTGATAAGCTATGAAAGCCAGGGCCGCGCGCTGACATGTTAATGAGAGAAATTAGCTGACTACTGAAAATGACAAAAAAAGGATATTACTGGAAAACTAATGCTACATGGACTGGCTGATATGCTGAGCGTGGGGCATCCCGATTGTGACCCCCCCCCCCCCCCCCCCCAGGAATCTTGCCTTTCATTTGATCCAGCTGTGATAAGTGCAGGGTGTTGGAAGCATCCGCTGCACCCCTCCAGCTTCTGGGCGCACCTTCTGATTGGTTAGCGTGGATGCACACAGCTGTAGGGGAGCAGCCCACGGCCACCTTCCTATTCAGCTTTCTTAGACACCCAGCTCCAAGTGCCCCGATGTGGGAATTTCCTAGAGATTTTCTGACCATCCCGTGCCACATGCACATACTGTGGCTGCTTCCTCCCCATTGTTCTTCATTTTGGCCCTTATTTATGAAGGAGTAGCGACTGGTGAGCGGCCGGTAATGACAGATCCCGCCACGAGAACGCCGGCTCCCCACCACAATCACACATTTATCAAGCCGATCCTGCTTAGCGACTGAGATAGCGCCATATAGCGACTCATTCATCATTATTCCAGCCTCAGCCCACGGCACCAGCGTCCGACCTTGAACAGCGACAGGTATGACCTCTCGCTACCTGGCGCTCTCCAATGCATTTCAATGGAACAATCTTTAAATATTAATAATTAATTGTTATTAATTATTTTTATTTTTTTTAAATGTGAAAAATTCTTTGACCACTTCTGCCATTTTAGATAATTTTTTAAGGGGAAAAAAAAATTGTACAGAATTGATATTACAGGTCTGATATTAATGTATTCATATTACTAAATTATTTAAAATTTTTTGGTTGTTTGGGGGTTAAAAAACTACTTTTAACACATCGCCGCCAGCGCTCTGGGGTTTAAACAAGCATTTTACAGCGCGAGAATTTTTAGAGCGTGATTTGTTAATGAATATGGTGGAAGCCGGTCGCTAGGGCCAGTCGCTATCATGCGCTCCCATACAGCGCGGAACCTGTCAAATAGCGACTCCTCACCCAATATTCAACATTACGGCAAACCGACTGAGTCGCTATCAACTACCGAACAACGGCCAAGCACAGCGAATACTAGCGGGCGCTCTGAAAATGCCGCTACAGTCGCTCAACTGTCGCTACCTGCCGCTATTAATGAATCGGCCTCTTAGACACCCAGCTCTGGAGTCTCGAAGTGCCCCGATGTGGGAATTTCCTAGGGATTTTCTGACCATCCCGTGCCACATGCACATACTGTGGCTGCTTCCTCCCCATTGTTCTTCATTTAGATTCTTTGATGACCAGGAAATCCAAGGTTAAGGTAATACCATTTATTGGCTAACTCAATAAGATTGAAAATGCAAGCTTTCGAAGCTGTTCAAGGTTCTTCTTCAGGCATAATACAGGTCTGTAACTTAGGCCCTTATGTAAGAAGCAATAGCGTCAGGTAGTAGCTGGTTAATGAGAGGTAGTGACAGATAGCGACTGGTGAACGCCGGACACGGCAGCAATTACACATTTATCAAGCAGAATCTGTTTATCGACTGGGATAGCGCCATGTAGCGTCCGATTCATCATTATCACAGCCTCAGCGAACAGCGCCGGCTTCAGCCTTGCACAGCGCCAGGTATGACCTCTCGCTACCTGTCGCTCTCCCATACATTTCAATGGACGATCCTTTACTTCTCTTTAAACTGGGTTTTTTTTTTTTTTTTTCAAAAAAATCACAAAAAATTCTGTGATCTCTTCTGGCATTAATGAAAATAGCAGTTTTAGCAGTTTTTTCACAATTTTATCATTTTTTATATATTTCCTCAGAAATGACATCACAGGTCTGCCATTAAAGTGTTCATGTTACAATGTTGCTACAATGTAATTCCATATGTTTTCGCTTTGTTACTAGTGGATAGATGCTTGAAAACACTTGAAAAGACTTTAAACACACCGCCTCCTGCGCTCTGGGCTTCAAACAAGTATTTTTCAGCGCCAGAGATTTGTGAGGCTGTTTTTTTTTGCTGAATATGGTGTGAGTCGGTCACTATGAGCAGTCGCTAACATGCGCTCCCATACAGCGCTGTACTGGTCGAATAGCGACTCCTCACAATGTATTCATCATTACTGAACAGCGACTGAGTCGCTATAAAGTAGCGACCCACGGCCGAGCACTGCGACTACTAGTGGCCGCTCTGAAAATGCCGCTACAGACGCTCATCTGTCGCTACCTGGCGCTAATGATGAATCAGTCTCTTAGACACAAGTTACAGACCTGAATTATGCTTGAACAGCTTCGAAAGCTTGCATTTTGAATCTTATTGAGTTAGCTAATAAATGGTATTACCTTAACCTTGGATTTTCTGCTTACATCGATGGCTAACACGGTACAACAACTTACTGACACTTTGATGATCAGGCAGATGGCAAATGTTATAAAAAAGGATATCTCCCTAACCAGACTTACATGAGGGGGTAAAAAACAGGCCCCTCGGAACTACAGAGCAGTAAGCCAGCCATCTGTTGGTTGTCAATCAGCAGAAAGTCTAATTAGGGAAAAACAAGTATAATATAATAACGATTCATTAGTGCGGGTGCATGAAAGATGGCTGCTGCCAGACTTATTTCATCAGCTTCTGTGAGGCAGAGGGGGCCAACTGGGCAACTGATGGTAATTGATACAATTAGAACATTATTTGCTGATGGGCAGGGGGAAGGTGAATTTGCCATTTAGAGGTTTAAGATAAGAGGTAGCAGAGATTTTTTATATATATAACCATATTAATGTAAGACACGCATAGGGTTTAGAGGAGAAAAGTAAGAAAAAAAATATTCTAAATCAAATTGTGTGCTAAAAATATCCCCAAGAACCTAAAAACAGGCAGTGTGCAGAATCCCCCCAATCCCCCAATAACAGGCAGTGTGCAGAATCCCCCCAATCCCCCAATAACAGGCAGTGTGCAGAATCCCCCCAATAACAGGCAGTGTGCAGAATCCCCCCAATAACAGGCAGTGTGCAGAATCCCCCCAATAACAGGACAGTGTGCAGAATCCCCCCAATCCCCCAATAACAGGCAGTGTGCAGAATCCCCCCAATAACAGGACAGTGTGCAGAATCCCCCCAATCCCCCAATAACAGGCAGTGTGCAGAATCCCCCCAATCCCCCAATAACAGGCAGTGTGCAGAATCCCCCCAATCCCCCAATAACAGGCAGTGTTACATAGTACGGTTGATAAAATACATATCCATCAAGTTCAACCAAGAGACAGGGTTGGGGAAAGTTATTTTTATTTATTTTTTACACTGACCGAATTAATGGGAGATGGAGGATCCTTAAAGTGGACCAACACCCAGGATTTTGACTATCCTGGGTTTTGGTCCACTTCGGTGGGGCACCTCGATTGGGGGTGCCCTGCTGTGTGAAACGCCCCAGAACGCCCGGAAACACTCACCTCACCACACTCCTACGCGGGCACTCGTCCAATCAGAGCGCTCAGAGCCACTGTGGTATGCATGTACAAGCGGCTTCCAACCACAGCGGCTTTGAGCATGGAGGCCGCGTCTCGCGCTTCCTTCTAACAGGGAGCACGCCCGCGCCGGCCATTCACAAACGGCCGGCGTGTGTGCGCGCCCTGCTAGAGGGAAGAGCGAGCCATGGCCCGCGCATGCGCCATTGGAACGGGGTTAACGTAAGGTTTCTGGGCTTCCTGGGGGGAATATAGATTCCCGGGCCGATCCCCCCTGGGTGTTGGTCCACTTTAAGAATACATTTAAGGAATTAGGCACCAAGTTGAAGGGAAGGACCTCCAAGGTTGTGCCCAGAACTGGCCGGCATATTCCAGGTGAGGGCACACCATTGCCTTGTAAAGAGGCAAAATGACATCCCTATCCCGTGATTCCAGGCCTCTATTAATGCATGATAATATCTTGGTGGCCTTGGAAGCAGCTGCTTGGCATTGCATGCTGTTATTTAGCCTGTGATCTACCAGTACCCCCAGATCCTTCTCAACTAGTGACTCTCCCAGTTTTACTCCCCCGAGGACATATGTGGCCTTCAGGTTGTTAGACCCCAAGTGCAGGACTTTACATTTCTCCACATTGAACTTCATTTGCCAAGAGAAGCCCAGACACAAAAATGTGTCCAAGTCAGACGCTTGTGAACATCTTCAATAGACGACACTTTGCTACATATCTTTGTGTCATCTGCAAAAATAGAGACAGTGCTTCTAATCCCATCTTCTATGTCGTTTATAAACAAGTTGAATAATAGTGGGGCCCAGCACTGAACCCTGGGGTACACCACTTACAACCGGTAACCATTCAGAGTAGGTATCATTAACCACAACTCTCTGCACACGATCCTTCAGCCAGTTTTCATTCCAGTTGCAAAATGTATTTTCTAATCCTGCAGATCTCAATTTCCCTAATAAGCGTCTATGGGGGGCAGAGTCAAATGCTTTTGTAAAATCCAAAAAAAACTAAATCTACAGCCGCCCCTCTGTCCAGGCTTCTACTCACCTCCTTATAGAAGCCAATCAGGTTAGTCTGGCAGCTTCTGTCCTTAGTAAATCTGTGTTGGTTGTTAAAATATTATGGATAGTTACATATTCGTGTATATAGTCCCTTAATAGCCCCTCAAGCTATTTTACCACAGTGGATGTTACAGGTCTGTAATTGCCCAGAGAAGACCTAGATTCCTCTTTAAAAACGGGCACCACATTTGCCTTGCGTCATTGGTACTATACCAGTGTTGCAGAATCCCCCACAATCCCCCAATAATAAGCAGTGTGGCAGAGCCTCCCTCAGTCCCCAAAAACAGACATTGTGGCAGATTCCCTATAACAGGCAGTGTGGCATAAACCACCAAATAACAGGCAGCTGGACAGAGTGCCTCCCCCCAATCACCCAAAAACAGGAAGTGTGCAGAATCCCCTCCAATAACAAGCAGTGTGGCAAAATCCTCCCAATCACCCTATAACAGGCAGTGTGCAGAATCCCCCACAATCCCCAATAATAAGCAGTGTGGCAGAATCCTCCCAATCCCCTATAACAAGCAATGTGGCAGAATCCCCCCAATCACCCTATAACAGGCAGTGTGCAGAATCCCCCAGAATCCCCCAATAATAAGCAGTGTGGCAGAGCCTCCCTCAGTCCCCAAAAACAGACACTGTGGCAGGTTCACCCCATAACAGGCAGTGTGGCAAAATTCCCCGAATAACAGGCAGCTTGGAAGAGTGCCTCCGCCCAATCCTCCAGAAATGTGTAGTGTGCAGAATCCCCTCCAATAACAGGCAGTGTGGCAAAATCACCCCAATCCCCCAAACACAGGCAGTGGGGCAGAATCCCCCAAATTACTAAATAACAGAACGTGGGACCGAATCCCCCAATCCCCCAATAACAGGCAGTGTAGAATAATCCTCCTAATCCACCAGTAACAGGCAGTGTGGCAGAATCCCCCAAATGACTAAATAACAGAACGTGGGACCGAATCCCCCAATCCCCCAATAACAGGCAGTGTAGAATAATCCTCCTAATCCACCAATAACAGGCAGTGGGGTAGAATCCCCCTAATCCCCCAATAACAGGCAGTGTAGAATAATCCTCCTAACCCCCCAGTAACAGGCAGTGTGGCAGAATCCCCTATAAGAAGAGTATGCAGATTCCTCCCCCAATCACCACACTGAATTCCAGTAGCAAGATGCAGCAAGCACAAAGCAAATAGCAGCTGTGATTGTGGCCCTACAAACTGGTGACTTTAGGGAGGGGAATAGTTCTGCACACTGACGTCTTCTGATATTTTCTCCTCTGTGTTTTTTCTCTTCACAATTAAAATGAATGGTCAAAGTTGTAGGTGTGTTTTTTAAATTAAATGATGAAATCCTTCAAGAAATGTATTTTAATTTCAGCTAGCAAAACACAAAAAATTCCAAGGGCGGGGGGGGGGGGGGAATAATTTTGCAAGCCACTGTGTTTATATATACATATTCTCAACGCAGCCTCCATGCCTGAGCTAAACACACATCTGCTGATGGGGGTCACGTATCTCAGTAAGGGGGCCCCTCGACAGTGAAAGTGTCGTGTTGCAGATGGAGAAACCTGGACATTGTTGGCCATGGGAGCCGAGCCAGACTGCCGGCCTATCCTCTGGAATCTGCTGTCCAGAATAGTAAACACAACACCAGAACCGCTGAGGAACGAGGGGTGTTTATTTCAGGAATTGTGGGAAAAGCCGGCTTTTTTCTTATTCACATTTTTTGACAATAATACTCATAGATTTTCCCATTAGACTCACGGCAGCCAGACACGTGGAGCTCCACTAGAGCCCTCCCTTTGCCTTTCACCCTCTTCCGCTTTCCTGCCTGAACTTGATGGATGTCATTTCTCATTTCAACCTAAATGGCACTGTCATTATGTAATACACTGTGATCACAAGCTGTTAAATTCAATCCCAAAAATGTTGCTGGTTAGGTTCAACCAAAATTTGGGTAAAATTTGCCCACCTCTATTTTTTCGATAAACCTTTACTGCTAGTAACTGGAGTAAAAAAGATACTGTAGAAGAAACACCTGATAGTAAAACATCTCGATAGAATGACAGAGGTCCTCTTTACCAACGTAATACGTCTAAAGCGGACCTCCAGTCAAAAAATCATAGCTTAGTAAATTGCTCCCCTCTGGTAATCTGTGAATTTAAGAGGGCTTAACCCCATGCAGAGGTTATGGTATAGCATGTCGATGATGTGCTTCTGAACTGCATAGGAGCAGCCGTCTTTTTTTTATGCAATATATCTTTATTAAGTTTTGATCAAACAAGTATACAAAGGAAGCATACAGAAAAAGAAAGCGTACAGAAAAAAGGGATGCAGTTAGGGCATACATGACAGCAACAGGATATATTTATAGCCGTGGACAACGTCCAAGAGACTTAGACCCATCATCCTGCGAACCAACGATTAATACACATATGATGGGCCGCACCCGTATGACTGGGTCATCTATGTGAGATTATCAGCAATAGAGGTGCCAGTCCCTGTGGGCCAGCCAGGGAGTCCTTGACCCCAATCGGCCCCTAGACGGCCCCTATGAATTCTTTATTTATTTAACAGTTTTCAACTTTACAAAAACAGAGAAGAAGGGCAACAGCATGGTAAACGATATACTCAGCGGTAGATCAGTACATAGCAGTGACATCATCTATTAAGTTAGGAGTGCTTAGAGGGGGTCGACTGAGGGGTCCGATGCCTCCCGATGCATCACCAAGCGAGCCTGGCAAGTTACCAGTCCCGTCTCTCATCGTCCTGCCGCGACCCGAACTACCGTGCCAGACGGCATCTCGGGGGGTCAGGTCGCGGACGCGGTTCGAGGATAGAGTAGGTCGGGGATCACTGCACAGACCCATCAACGAGCCCCCCACGACGAAACAAAAGACAGTCAGTGCATTGTCATTGGACCACTAAGACTGAGCCATCTCAGAACAGTTAGGTAGAATTTATAACAAACAAAAACAGATGGGGAGGGGGTATACAGAGGGGGGAGCGGGGGAAGGCGATGGGGGGGGGGGAAGTGGAGGAGTGGGGAGGAGAGGAGAGGGACGAGCGGGGGGGAAGTCCAGGGGAGAAGACGGACAATCCGGATCTCCACGCCATTACACCACCAGCAGGTCGCTATATTCTTGTGTCATGGTAAAATCAACCCAGAGAGCCCATTTTATCCTGTGCTTCTCCTCCGTCTCACGCTGGGCTGCAATCATCCCCTCAAATCTCTCAATGTCTCCAACCCTAGCGAGCCACTGTGCAGTGCATGGAGGAGACTGGCTCTTCCAACGCGAAGGGACACACGCTTTTGCGGCGTTAACTAATTGGCACACCACCGACCCCCGGTAACTCTTGGTGGGTATAGCCGAGTGGTGGAGAAGGAAGAAGGCCGGATCCCATGGAATGACCCATTCAGTTATTCGCTGTGTCACTTCTCTGACCTTTCTCCAGAATGGCTGCAGGGCCTGACACGACCAGAAGATGTGCAGGAGGTCGCCCCGCTCAGAATTACACCTCCAGCATGACGGGGGGACCCCGGGGAACCATTTATGCAGTAATGTCGGGACTCTATACCAGCGTGTAAGCACCTTGTAGTTGCATTCCTTATACTTAGTGCACACTGAGGATCTATGTGTCAGTTCTAATATTTTCTTGCACTGTTTTTGTGTGAGGTTGATTCCCAGATCCTCTCCCCACCTAGAGAGGCAGGGGAGAACGCCCGAGTCTCGGCCACCAACGATCGTTTTGTACGTTTGGGAGAGGGTGTGTCTGGCAGGGCCCTCGTCCTCACACATTCTCTCAAAGCTAGTGAGTTCCCTCAAGCGGCTCAATTGATGTCTAAGGGACTGGAGGAAGTGAATGAGCTGTCTACACTGCCACGTGTCCCACATCGGGAGGCCATGAGTCTCTGCCAGTCCCTCTAGTGACGTGCTGTTACTGATGTGGCGATAATGTTTGGCGCGGCAGGTTCCCCTTTTGATCCATTGGTCAGCTATCTCACCTCTTATTCCCGGGGAGAATTCTGGGTTCCCTAGTATCGGGAAGAGCGGGGAGAGGGGGGGGGAGACCTCCTCCCGCTGGAAAACTCTGTGGCATACTTTGAGTGTGGCCCCTATTGTTGGATGTGAGAGCTCTTGCTTCGTGGCTTGTTTTGCTACCCATGGCAGGCCTCCCAGGGGGAATAGAGAACCGTTTTGCTCGATCCGAACCCACTGTTTGTGTGCGACATGTCTGTTCCAGTCGACTACCCTGGTGAGATGGACGGCTACATAGTATAGTCCCGGGTCTGGCACCCCGAGTCCTCCCTCCTCCTTGGGTCTCGTCAAGAGATTCTTACTAACTCTCGGATTTCTTCCCAGCCAGATGAACTTGGAGAAGATTCCTCCAATCCTCCGGAGGAAGGAATCAGGGACCTCGATCGGGAGGGCTTGTAGTAGGTATAGGAGGCGAGGTAGTAGGTTCATCTTTAGGGAGTTACACCTCCTGAACCACGAGAGTTTCTTGTGCGACCAGGACTCTACATCTCTAGTGAAGGCTTGTAAGATTGGGGGGAAATTGAGGTCAAAGAGCCTACTCGGAGATCTGCTCACCTTCACGCCCAGGTAAGTAATGTGCTCACGAGCCCATTTGAAAGGGAAGGATTGACTAAGGTTGGTCTCTCTAGTCGCCGGGAGATTAACATTGAGAATCTCCGACTTTTGCAAATTGATCTTATAACTGGAGAGGTTTTTATACGTTTCCAGTTCTTTCACTAGATTTGGGAGAGAGACCTCTGGGCTGGTCACGAAGAACAGCAGGTCGTCCGCGTACGCAGCTATTTTATAGTGCCCCGAGGGGAAGGACAATCCCTGTATGCTCTGATTGATTCTGACGCTGCAGAGGAGTGGCTCCAACGTTAAGATGAATAGTAGGGGTGACAAAGGACATCCCTGTCTTGTCCCATTACCGATGTCAAATGGTTTAGAGGTCACACCGTTGACTTTTACTACAGCAGATGGCCCGTGGTATAGGCTAGTAATCCAGCCCAACATGCTATCACCAAGCCCAATGTGCCGTAGGACTCCAAACATGAAGTCCCATTGCACCCTATCGAACGCTTTTTCAGCGTCGGTCGAGAGAAGTAACGTGTGGAGATTCCGTTGCAGCGCCAGATTAATGAGGTTCAGCGTCTTAGTGGTGTTGTCTCTGGCTTCTCTGAAAGGCATGAAGCCAACTTGATCTAAATGAACCACATGATGGAGGTGCGGAGCCAGGCGTGATGCCAATATTTTTGCAAATAGCTTGACATCAGCGTTCAGGAGGGATATCGGTCTGTAGCTGGAGGCAAGGGTGGGGTCCTTACCTTCCTTCCCTATTACCACAATGTGTGCGGAGAGACTGTCTCTCGGAAAAGTGTTGCCCGAACCCATGGAGTTGAACACCTCTAGCATTCTGGGCGAGAGTATTTCTGTAAAGGTTTTGTAATAGAATAGGGGAAACCCGTCAGGTCCCGGGGCTTTCCCAGCTGCCGAGTTCTTCATTGCTAAAGCTATTTCCTCATGTGTGATCGGGTCTTCCAGATCGCTCAGCGCTCCGGACGGGAGTTTAGGGAGTCTAGAGCGTCGGAGGTAGTCGGCTATGTCTAAGGCCCTATTGCGTGCCCTGTCTATCGGCAAGTTGTAGAGGTCCTTGTAGTATTGTCTGAAAACTCTGGCTATCTCCGAGGCCTTGTGTTTCATGTCTCCCATCTCATCCTGCACCTTGGGGACATATGTTTTGGCTCTTTCCCCCCTCAGGGCCATGGCCAACAAGCGACCGCACTTATCTCCTGACTCATAGTAGGTTTTCCTACATTTGATGAGTTGGAGTTTGACCGAGTCGTTACAGACTCTGCGTAGCTGGTCCCTGAGGGCGGTCAGAGCCGCCAGATGCTCCGAGGCTAGAGATTGTTTGTGCAGTGTCTCTAATTTTTGAATTTTCTCCACTAACTCGCGGGTGGTCTTACCCCTCTCTTTCTTGACACTAGCCCCCTGCTGGATAAGGAGCCCTCTAGCTACGCATTTGTGTGCCTCCCAGACCACTGCAGGGTCGTAGCCCGGGGTGGAGTTCCTGTCGAAGTACTCCCTGAGGTCCTGTTTTAGCTTGTCCCTGAAGGCTATATCCTGAATCAGGGAGGTATTGAGTTTCCATGACCAGGAACGGGGTGTCGGGTTGTGCGCGGACAGCGTGAGGCTAATCGGGGCGTGGTCTGATAGTACGATGCTACCGATATCCGCCAGTTCGACTCTCTGCAGTGAATGGTGCTGGATAAGAAAAAAGTCTAGCCTCGAATACATATTATGTGGGGGAGAATAGAACGTGTAATCTCTACCGTCAGGGTGGAGGATACGCCAGGGGTCTACCAGTTGGTGTGTGTGTAGGAGCCTTTTGAGTTTCCTAAGTTTGGTGTAAGAGAGGTATGTGTGGCCCCTGGAGGTGTCTATCAGCGGGTCTAGCGTGAGGTTAAAGTCTCCACCAACTACCACCCTGCCCTCTGCAAACTCAGCCATCTTGGTTAGTGTCTCCTCTAGGAAGTCTACCTGTCTAGTGTTTGGGCAGTAAATGTTCACAAAGGTGAAAAGCTCAGAGCAGATCCTTCCTTTAACAAAGAGCCATCTTCCCTCTCCACCACCCAGCACCCCCACCTCTTCCCAGAGTACCGACCTTGAAATCAGCAGGCTCACCCCTCTCGACCGGGAGTCCGGAGAATAGCTGTGGTATGAGGTTGGGAACGATTTGTCTCTCATGGTCGGTGGGTTTGCCATCTTAAAGTGCGTTTCTTGGAGAAAGGCCACGCTCGCTCTCAAGGCCCTGAGGTTTCTTAGGATCGCCCTCCTTTTCTCCGGCGTGTTCAGTCCCTTCACGTTGAAAGAAACCAGTTTAATATCGCTCATTGTGGCTATTCAAAGAAGTTAGGGGGGAGGAAGGGGGCAGCAGGTGCAAGTGGGGAACAGACGGAACAATGGGGAAGGAACAGGGGGGGACGGGAACAGCGGGGGGGGAGGAGGAAGAGCAAGAAGGGGGGGAGGACAAAGACAGTAACAGTGACACCGGCTACGCCGGCCAGAACCCTCAAAGGAGGGACAACTAAGTAGCGAACTCGCTAAGTCTGTGGCCTATCCCCAAACGGGAGAGGTCAGAGACTGGCCTAAGTGGGGGACTGTGTCCGGCAACGGGTCACGGAGTCAGTCGCCCCACCGAGAGAAGCGATCACCAACAAAATGATGCGTCAACTAAGACCAAGACTCAAACAGTAAATTAACGGGGAAGGGGAACCTCGTCCATCGGTGGAGGAGGGAATTGGACAAGCAGAGTGTACTAAACACAGGGGCAACAAGCCCCTAGGCCGGCAACGGATAGATATCAGACATAGAGCAACCAAGCCGCGGCTACTGCTCGTTATCTAAGGGCCTCAGCGGTCTCTCTCTCGGTCTACGCGATCTATTGTCCCTTCGATTTCTGGGTACAGCACTCCTGGATCTCCGAGGTGGTGGAGAGGGAGAGGGCATCAGCCAGTTAGGCACCGGGATCGGGTCAACACTGAGGAATGAAAACAGGCCCTCCAAGTCCTGGTAAGTCCGGAGGGAAAAGGAGTTGCCATCTCTGCTCACAATTAGGTGGAGGGGGTACCCCCATCTGTAGGTTGCTCTGGCGGATCTGATCAAATCGAGGACCGGTCGTAGTAGCCTGCGCATCTGCAGAGTGCGCCTGGATAGGTCTGGGAATATAGTAACATTCGCTCCGTCAAAGTCTATCGGGCCGTGCCTCCATGCTCTCCGGGAGATTTCCTCTTTGATGTTATAGTAGTGTATACGACAAACAATGTCCCTGGGCCGAGACGGGTCGGTGCTTGGCGGGCCTAGCGCTCTGTGCGCTCTGTCAATCTCGATCGGAGTGTTTGCATCCCTGCCAAGTAGTTGGTTGAAGATCGCTGTGATGATTTGCTTAGCATCTTCCCTCGAAGAGGCCTCAGGGATGCCACGGACCCGAAGATTGTTGCGCCTGTGTCTGTTCTCCAAGTCGTCATGCTGGAGTTGTAGTTGTAGAATTTGCGCGTTTTGACTCTCGATCCTCGCCTCCATATCGGCCAGCGCTGTTTCAGTAGCAGCCTGATTAGAGGTGACTCTGGCGTCTAACGAGTGGATCTGGCCTCTGACCTCAGATATATCTTTTTTATAGGCTGCTTCATATCTTCTGATCAGTGCTTCAAAATCAGCTTTGGAGGGAATGGACTTTAAGAAAGAGAGTGTTTCCTGATGGATGTTGCTGGTGGATGGTGTTGCGTTGCATCCTCCGATCGCGGATGAAGTCGCGGGGGAGTCTGGGTATAGTATCGGGGACGGGAGATCAACAGCGGGCGGTGGTCCCATAACCGGCGGCGACACGGGCTCCTGCGGAAGAGACAGCATTTCCACCGGCAGATCTAGCGGTGACAGCTCCCTGCACCGGGGCCACGGGCGTGAGGGGATGCCCAGGGTGGGGTCTTCAGCTCCATGACTGCCGCTTTCCTGGGGCGCCGTGGGGGCCAGGTGGGACTCCCCTCTCGGGACAGGCTCAGGCCGAGGGGTGCTTCTGGAGCGCTGCATCCTCTGTGGAAGAGGGCGGGGGGACGCGGGCGGGGGGGAGGAAAGTCCTGAGGGATGGGGTCCCAGTGCCGGCATCCTGTTTGCCCGGTCAGAGGCTACAAAACCGTAGCTTTCCAGCCTCCCTACTGCTGTGGCCTCCCTGGTTGGAGTGCGAGCCTGTCTAGCAGGCAGTTGGTGGGCTGGGGCTGCTGTGGCTGTGTGGTGACTATTGCTTTCACAGGATGGGGGTTTCTGGGATCCTGCATTCGCAGCATGTGCAGAGTGGGGGTCGCCGGGTTGGCACTGGGCAGGGAGGGAGACGCCTGGGGCCCGTGCTTTAACTGAGGGCAGGGCTTGATATTCCCCCTGCTGTTTCTCTCTCCCAGGGTCTCCTGCCTCGCATGTCTTCTGCTCCCAGGGCTGATAGTGTGAGGGCGCCATATTGGAGCACTCTCCTCGGTCTCCCCCCTCCCCGCTGGGGGCTCTCCCTGTAGCGCCTTCCAGCGTGTCTGCCACCGGCTCCCCTTCACCGCCGCCTCTCCTACCTTCGGGCCGCCGCCCCTGGTCTACCCGCGACGCTGTCAGCTGTCTCTGTGAGGGCGGAGATCCCTCGTGTTTCCCCGCTGGTCGCGTCACCTCCTCCGTCTCTGTTCCCGGTGGCTGTGTTGGCGCTCTGCCCGCCGAGGGCCGCATCGTCGCCCCGCTCTCCCGGGTCCGGCCGGGGCTCGGCTCCGACTCCTCCGAGCAGCTGGTCTCTAATGCGGCAAGCAACGGCGCCATGGCTGCGCCCACGTGGCTCCTCCCGTCCTCCTCCATCGCCGACCTCCTCGCTCGCGGACCGGCGGCTGTCACTTTCTTCCTCTCCCTTCGTCTTCTGCCCTTCATAGGGTATGTTTCGCAGGTGAGTCTGGCACTGGTTGATGCTATTTTAAGCTATAAAACTCTCGGTGGGGCAGGAGCTCGCCAACTCACGTCCGCGCCATCCGAGTGTCAGGCCACGCCCAGGAGGAGCAGCCGTCTTGCTATAAGCCTGACAGCCCAGCTTCTGAAAAACTCAGTCCTACAGTCAAAATTGCCCCAAATCTCTATACAGTCATCCCTTATTTTAAGCCAGAAATTGTTCAAGCCAGCACTCCAATAGTATTAACTCCAATTGTATTAATTCCTCACAAGTGAAATAACATGTGCAAACGTGTAAATGAAGCCAAGGCAGGGTCAGATTGCTGGGGAAGGGGGGCTCTGATCCTCCTACAGTATAAAGAAAAATTTCTGTACTTAATGCAGCGCCTCTGCAAGCCCTGGCACGCACGGATTTTACGGTAAGAGTGCTACTATCACCCTCTGTTATTTTAAGCCAGAACGAGTAAACAATCAGCTGTAATTACTCACCATTGCTCTGCTCACAACAGAGAACTCCTAGATACATTGTTTTTACTGTCTGAATGCTGTGCAGCTGCTGTATGATTATGATACATAGTAACAGCTTCCCCCTCACACATTCAGTGTGTGTGTGTGAAGAATGATAGACATGCTGCCCTGTGTTTCTGAGGCACATATCTCTCTCTGTTTGGTGCAGGCTGTTGCAGGCATAGCTACCTCCTATTGCTCATGTGTAAGCAGCACTGTCAGCTGTGCAGCAAGATGGCTGCTCCCATACTGTTCAGGAGCACATCTGGTATTCCACAACATGGACATGAGGTTAAGCCCGCTCAAGCATTTCACACCACTTTGATTAGAGGTGCACTTTAAGAAGTGAAAGAAGAATCACCCTTTAATTAACCATTTGCACAATTTTCAGAGAATAAACCAATCCAGAATGTTCTGACCTCACTGCCTCTGGTTCTGTCTCTTCAGGTGGCTCCGGATCGAGGAGAGATTTTGGTGTTATCATCAGGAAGAAAACTCGTCCTGGAAGTGGAAAGAAACGAGTAGGTGTCACTGTCCTCAACCCCCCCCCATCTATATGTTATTAATCTAACTTACCCTTCCCTGTTCCAATGGCGCCTGCGAGGCCTCTCGTCCAATCAGCGCGTTAGGATCTGTTTCCGCAACCTCGTCTAAGTGCTTATCTAAGTACTACGTACTACTACGTAATTTGTCAAACTGTTCTCATTGTTTTCAATTGTTTTCGATGGGTTCCCAGTGGCAGGCGTGCAGCTGGGGGTCTCATTGGACGAGAGCCCACGCATGCGCTGTTGGACCCAGTAAAGGTCAGTGAATATTGGTGTCCTGGGGGGTTTCACATAGTGGGGCATCCCATTGCATTGTTCCCCTGGGGAACAGAACAAAACCTGGGAAAATTTTTGTACCGCTTTAATGACCACCTTCATTCTGATAACTTTGTCCTCTATGTACCATCTTGCCGTACTGCCTAGATCTAGACCATGACTTTATTTGTCCACATCTCTGCATCCATCTTCTATACATGTCCACTTCCCTTCCCCCCCTTGGCTATCTCCTAAAAGCTTGCACCTTCTGGTCAGCATAACCACGCCTTCTGTCTGCTCCCCGTCTACTTGCACTATGCTCCTCCTGTCATCTTCTTTCCATCTCTTGAATGTCTTTGACTACTGTATGTGTCTGAGGCCTTCTGCATATGGCTACCTCCCTTTATTCCCAAGAAACTATTGCTATGTCTCCCCCTCTCTGCAATCACCTAAAGTTTGAACCCCTGTGTTTAATATATCCACATCTCTTCTCTGCACCCCCAGCCTGCCCGCATTCTCCATGCCCCTGTCCTTGGAGGTCAATTGACCTCAAGGAAGCCAATGGCGGCCTCCCAGGTCCTATGTAAGGAAGCTTCTGTTGGTAATATGGCACCAGAAGATTACTATGTACTTCTGTCTGTGTTGCTCTGTTCCTGAGATTGTTCCTGTGAAAAGCTTTGATACTTACCCATGTATGTCCTTGGCTCACTTTTGGAATCTGTTATTGGATCACGCTTTGGATCACTTACCTGTGTATGACCTTGGCTTCACCTCTGGACCCCCTTTAGACTGTCTACCCGAAGTATGACTATCCAACTCATCTGTACCCTCACCTGTGAACTTGGCTTGTCTACCCTTCTTCCTCAACTTCCACTGACCATGTAACAATGGCACCCTGCTCAGGCCATTGACTCCAATGGGCATGACCATGTGTTACCCCCCACTGCAAATCAATCATCCTTTGGGGGCTCTGGGAAGGTCAGGGTAGCCCTTAAACTCCAGGCCTATGGATCAAGGGTTGGGTCCTGAACAATACCTTACCCGTCTATCAGTGGGAATCGGGTCCTCCGCCATCAGCGCTTGTCACCAGGTCAGTATCTTCTGACAGTGTGGTCTTTGTCCACAACCCTAGGGACTTCTCCACATGTACACTTCCTGCCTTCCATGGCGACCCCTATGCCTGTTCCCTCTTTAAAGTGTGCACTCCTTGGTAATCATAAGCACTTTGCTTCCTTCCTTTTCTCATACCTCGGATGTCTTTGTCCATGTCTATGTGGCCGTCTCCACGTATTGCTTCATTGCCTTTCCTAGAGCACACATGTCAAACTCAAGGCCGAGGGCCGAATGCGACCCTCCAAGCCTTTTTATATGGCTCTCTTCCAACTGTTGCAGTCACTTCAAGGCTTCTGACACCTCTTTGGTCAACTTTGCGCCTGTATTTTGCACTACAGAGTGATTTGGTGGTACGCTTTGTTCAATTGCGCAGGGTTTTAACTCTAGACACAAAGCCTATAAAAGCTACTGGCAAGCTGTCCTGGGCAAAATAATTCTGCATCTGTCCTGGGCAAAATAATTCTGTAACTTTCCTTGGCAAAAAAATTCTGTATCTGCCCAGGGCAAAATAATTCTGTAACTGTCCTTGGAAATATTATTCTGTAACTGTCCTGGGAAAAATTATTCTGTATCTGTCCTGGGAACATTTATTCTGTAACTGTCCTGGGAAAAATAATTCTGCATCTGTTCTGGGCAAAATAATTCTGCATCTGTCCTGGGCAAAATAATTCTGCAACTGTCCAGGGCAAAATAATTCTGCACCTGTCCTGTGCAAAATAATTGTGTAACTGTCCTGGGAAAAATTATTCTGTATCTGTCCTGGGAACATTTATTCTGTAACTGTCCTGGGAAAATAGTTCTGTATCTGTCCTGGGCAAAATAATTCTGCATTTTTCCTGAGCAAAATAATTCTGTAACTGTCCTGGGCAAAATAATTCTGTACCTGTCCTGAGCAAAATAATTGTGTCTGCATCTCTCCTGGGTAAAATAACTCTGTATCTGCATCTGTCCCAGACAAAATAATTATTAGTGTTGGGCAAACCGAACCGCAAAGTTCGAGTTTGTACCGAACTTTGCGAGTTTGGGTTCCCAAACACAGACTTCAGCCATAAGACTGCTTGGGTTCGGCATTCAGCCCGAACGTGGAGAACCTGAGCAGCCCGTCAACCAGCTTAACCCAAAGTGTGAATCAGCAGCTTAAAATGTAAAGTGTCCTCACTCATGGGGGTGGTTATCTTATCTTAGACATTTTGACAGCGGAAAGACCGCTGACCAACGGATCGCAGGGCTCAGGTAAGTGTACCGCTGCACACTCTTCATTAGGGGACCCCCTCCCTCTAGACAAAATATTTCAGTGTCTGTAACCATACATTTGAATGGTCATGTCTGCATTGAAGGCCACACGCTATCACTGCCCCCATCTCTGCAATACAAGTTTACAATCCTTGGCCTTCATATCCGCACGTCCACTTCTATTTTAGCCAATCAAATTTCACTAATAACAGACACATTGTAGTGTAGAAGATGCAACTGGATTAGTAGTAGTGAGTAACTTTAGTAAAAGGGCCCTGCTGACCTGCATATAGCTCCTGTGCATCTTCAGCCAGCTCTGGTTTTCGTGTCCTTAGCCGACTGTAATGGATACTCTCCCCCCCGTCTGTATCCTCTGTGACTCCTGGAGCCACGCCGAGACTGGGATGGGGGTGTGGGGGGAAGTCTGCGATACCCACACAAAGCAGCCAGATCGGAGAGATCACACGCTCTACAGGAAGGGTAGAAAGAAAAATAAATATTTCTCTTTTATTGAATTTCACAAAGCTGGAGGAAAATCCAGAGACTCAAAACAGAGAGATTTGCATTCCCCGACTGCGCTAAACTTCACTGCTGACAGCATGACATTGCAGGGCCTTAAAGGAGCCTATTGGGGAGCCTCTGGAGCATTATGATGTCACCATCTGCCTATAGACTATCGAAAGGAATATATGAAGCCTTTTGCTATCGCCATACCCCTCGTGGACTCTCCCTAAGAATATCTGCAGCATTATGGTACCACCATCCCACTCGTGGACACTTCGCAAGAGTATATGAAGCATTATAATACCACCCTTCCTGTCATGGTCTCTCCATAAGAATATCTGGAGCATTATGGTACCACCATCCCACTCGTGGACACTTCGCAAGAGTATATGAAGCATTATAATACCACCCTTCCTGTCATGGTCTCTCCATAAGAATATCTGGAGCATTATGGTACCACCATCCCACTCGTGGACACTTCGCAAGAGTATATGAAGCATTATAATACCACCCTTCCTGTCATGGTCTCTCCATAAGAATATCTGGAGCATTATGGTACCACCATCCCACTCGTGGACTCTCCACAAGAATATCTGGAGAATTATGGTACTACCATCCCACTCATGGACTCTCCATAAGAATATATGGAGCCTTTTGCTATCACCATACCCCTCGTGGACTCTCCATAAGAATATCTGGAGCATTATGGTACTACATCCCCCTCGTGGACTCTCCATAAGAATATATAAATCATTATGTCCCCCGTGGACTCTCTGGAACATTATGCTGCCACCATCCCACTTGTGGACTCTCCAGAGGAGTATCTAGAGCATTATGGTGCCAGAAGCCTACTTGTGGATTCTCCATAGGAATATATGGAGCATAATCATGACACCATCCCTGTGTGGATGTTCCATAGGAATATATGGAGCAATATGGATTCTCCCCAAAATATATGAGGTCACCAGTCATAATGGTTTTCATTAGCAATATATTATGGTGTCACTAACCCCTAGCATACTCTAGAGCAGAGGTTCACAAGCATTAGTACTATAGTAGTAACCAAATATGTAAAAGAAACCAAAGCAAGTAAAATAAAATACTCCCACACCAACTTTTCTTAAAATAAGGGGGGGGAGGTTACTGGACACAGGGGGAGGAAAGGGTTAATCTGGTCCAGGTTGGGTTGGAGATGCCTGTTAGCGGGAAAACAAATGATTCAGTTACTAAAGGGAACTGTATGTGATTACTATCTAGGGGGCATCCCAAACTACTAATTGAGGTCCACTTACCAGGTAGGTGAATGTAAGGGGAAAGCAAGGAATAAGGATCAGCCGCGGTCTCTCGAGTTGGCCCCGTGCCATCCTCCGTGTATCCATCCAGGACCACTGAGGAGAGCAGGAAGGGTATTAGGGGAGGGGATAAGGGGTTCTCAGGCCTAGGAGGGTGAGACAAGGAGTGTGCTTACCTTGGCAGAGATTGTGCAGCCTCTATTCTGGTCCCAGTGGCCCCGGTCCTGGGTGGGTTGGCTACTTCACATGGATGCCACGGGGGCCCCTGTCTCCAAAGGACCATCTTTCAGGCCTGATGCTTGATCCTTCGTCGTGCAGCTGGGGGTGCATGGCCGGGCGCTGTGCTCCTGGCTGGGAGGGCTGGGTTCCCCCAGCTCTTCCCAGTTTGGGATGCCCCTCCATGGGTTTGTGTCCGGACTCGGAGGCGGGTAGCCCTGCGCAGCGGTGTCAGTACTGGCAGGAAGCCCCCTCCCATCTCATAAAGCAGTCCTCTATTGTGACTGGTGGGAGAGAAACACAAATGTCTGGAGCCGGCACGTGCCCTGCTAAAGGGATAGCGGGGATGCGGCCGTAGCTCGCGCATGCGCCATTGGACCGGGAAACAAGGTGTATGGGGTGACCTGCGGGGGAGGGAATCTGCATAAAATGTAGCATTTAAAGTGGACCAAAACCCACACCGCCCCGGAAACACTTATACGGTAAGTGTATGGGGTGACCTGGGGGGTTTCACACAGCGGGGCATCGAATCTGCATAAAATGTAGTATTTAAAGTGGACCAAAACCCAAGTAGATCGCCCTGGAATCTATAATATTCCCGGGCCGATTGTGCTGGGATTCAGGCCACTTTGAATGCTACATTTTATGCAGCGGGTGCAGAGAAAGCGCCCCCGCCTTGTACAGCGGCTCAGGAGATTCCCGAGTCAGGTCGGGTTGTGTTTCAGTTTTGGACAAGAAACGCTTTGGTCTAAACAAAACCATGTGTGCGAGGCGAGCGATAATGCGACTTTTGTTTAAAATGTGGAGGAGGGGGCGTGGCCGCAGCAATATGGCCGCTGACGTGTATGTCTTTATTTTGTACCTGTTAATGCTGCTGTCAGTGCTGGGCGGGGGTATATCTGTGACCCCATGATGAAGGGTTAATAATCACCCATTGCTGTTTCCCTGCAGCCTCCTGCTGGCCCCCGGCTTCACTGAGACACATTACACCCAGGAGGGCGACATGGTGACCCTGACCCCAAACCACACGGTGAGAAAAAATACCTTTACATGTTTAGATAATCTGTATGTATGTATCATATGGTGGGTGAGGGTTTCTATATGGCTCTGATGGGATCTACCTGTATACCAAGGTGAGGATCACATAGTCCTATATAGAGTCCAATGGGGGCAGTAATGCTTCATATATTCTTTGACGAGTCCTAGAGGGCAGTAAGACTATAATGCTCTAGATATTCTATGAAGAACCACTAGGGGGCAGTAAGACTATAATGCTCTAGATAGTCTATGAATAGCCACTAGGGGGCAGTAAGACTAGAATGCTCTAGATATTCTATGAAGAGCCACTAGGGGGCAGTAAGACTATAATGCTCTAGATAGTCTATGAAGAGCCACTAGGGGGCAGTAAGACTAGAATGCTCTAGATAGTCTATGAAGAGCCACTAGGGGCAGTAAGACTAGAATGCTCTAGATATTCTATGAAGAGCCACTAGGGGGCAGTAAGACTAGAATGCTCTAGATATTCTATGAAGAGCCACTAGGGGGCAGTAAGACTAGAATGCTCTAGATATTCTATGAAGAGCCACTAGGGGGCAGTAAGACTAGAATGCTCTAGATATTCTATGAAGAGCCACTAGGGGGCAGTAAGACTAGAATGCTCTATAATGTACAGTTTGGGGGAAACATATAAGATAGGCTCTTATTCAGGGTGAGGGTCCGGATTAATGTGAGCAATCTGTATGTACAGGGGGGAAACATATAAGATAGACTCTTATTCAGGGTGAGGGTCCGGATTTATGTGGGCAATCTGTATGTACAGGGGGGAAACATATAAGATACACACTTATTCAGGGTGAGGGTCTGGATTAATGTGAGCAATCTGTATGTACAGGGGGGAAACATATAAGATAGACTCTTATTCAGGGTAAGGGTCTGGATTAATGTGAGCAATCTGTATGTACAGGGGGGAAACATATAAGATAGACTCTTATTCAGGGTAAGGGTCTGGATTAATGTGAGCAATCGGTATGTACAGGGAGAGAAACATATAAGTTCTTATTCAGGGTGAAGGTCCGGATTTATGTGGGCAATCTGTATGTACAGGGTCTGGGAAACATATAAGTTAGACTCTTACTCAGGGTGAGGTTCCGGATTAATGTGGGCAATCTGTATGTACAGGGGGGAAACATATAAGATAGGCTCTTATTCAGGGTGAAGGTCCGGATTAATGTGGGCAATCTGTATGTACAGGGGGGAAACATATAAGATAGGCTCTTATTCAGGGTGAAGGTCCGCTTTAATTGTTCTTGTCATTCTGAAAATGAAATGCGTGTAAGCAGAGCTAATACGACATAATAATGAAATACTCAGCCCTGTAATTTCCCTCTGTTGGTTGCAGGAGCACTGTTACTACCATGGCCATGTAAGGGGTCATCAGGAGTCCTCGGTGGCCCTCAGCGCCTGTGCCGATATCAGGTAATCGCATAGCTTCCTGTTTCTTATTTCTATGGACTTATCCAATATCTCTTCTGCTAGTATCAAAAACTGCGCTCACACATTTATGTGCTCCAAAAGGGGATTAATTAGAAGCTGCGGGTAAGTATTATTCGGGGAATTTGGGCAGTTATGGCCTAAAGGAAGGTAGACAGGCTTGTGGCCGGAAGGTGGGTTCAATTCCCAACCATGGGACATGACTGAAGTGCCGTTGAGCAAGGTACCTAGCCCCCAATTACTCCCCGGGCGCTGCGTTTATGGCAGCCCACCGTTCCGGGCTCATGTGCACTTCCCTAGTTTGTAATTCACTTGTGTATATTCACTCACATGGTGTTTATTCACTGGTGTGTACACAGAGTTGTGTTGTTCACAGTGCACAGATGGGTAAATGCAGAGAAAGAATTCCATGTGTGTATTGGCACACAATGGCCACTATTGCACTATTATCACTAATGTGAAAATGTGTTGCTATTCCCACTTTGGTCACTAGATGGGGGTATAAGACCACAAATGGGAGAAGCAGAACTTTATTCAAGCTCAGAATTATTGCTCAGAGTTCGCCCTTTAGGATGAGCCAGGGGGGCATAAGATACATTTCGGGAACAACAAGGAAACTGATGAGATTGCTTGGGAGCTTTTTGGAAGGAATACAAAAATGTATAGAGCAGAGGTATTTTAAGGTGAAGACAGAGGGACAAATCGTCCATAGCCATGCTAAGGGTGGTGTAGCCTCCCTGTGTGCCACAGCTAATGGGGCTACTACAGAGACCAAAATGTCGCAAATTAGGCGCACACCAAAGATTATGCGTATAAAAAGAATCATTTACTATGCAAAAAGTTCCATGCAAATTGTGAAATGGTCTTTCTGATGCATTATTAAGGGCCATGAGCCCATATGTTTCCCATTTTAGCACCATGGTCATGCGATTCATCTTGTCTGCCTATTTACTCGCTATATGTGGCTGTGCAATTAAACATGGTGACTATCCGGGGAATTTACAGATATAGCATATATTTCTAATGATACGGGGAGGCCGATTCATTAATAGCGGCAGGTAGCGACAGTTGAGCGACTGTAGCGGCATTTTCAGAGCGCCCGCTAGTAGTCGCTGTGCTTGGCCGTTGTTCGGTAGTTGATAGAGACTCAGTCAGTTTGCCGTAATGTTGAATATTGGGTGAGGAGTCACTATTTGACAGGTTCCGCGCTGTATAAGAACGCATGATAGCGACTGGCCATAGCGACCGGCTTCCACCATATTCATTAAAAAATCACGCTCAAAAAATTCTCGCGCTCTAAAATGCATGTTTAAACCCCAGAGCGCTGGCGGCGATGGGTTAAAAGTAGTTTTTTAACCCCCAAACCATTAGTAATTAGTAATTTAGTAATATGAATACAATAATATCAGACCTGTAATATCAATTCTGTACAATTTTTTTTTTTACCTTAAAAAAATTAACTAACATGGCAGAAGTGGTCACAGAATTTTTCACATTAAAAAAAAAAAAAAACATTAATAACAATTAATTATGAATATTTAAAGATTGTTCCATTGAAATGCATTGGAGAGCGCCAGGTAGCGAGAGGTCATACCTGTCACTGTTCAAGGTCGGACGCTGGCGCTGTGGGCTGAGGCTGGAATAATGATGAATGAGTCGCTATATGGCGCTATCTCAGTCGCTAAGCAGGATTGGCTTGATAAATGTGTGATTGTGGTGGGGAGCCGGCGTTCTCGTGGCGGGGCCCGTCATTACCGGCCGCTCACCAGTTGCTATTCCTTCATAAATAAGGGCCTATGTAAAAGACTGATCCGCCTGTCATTTGACATGCTATATGTATCGTCTCTGTGGAGCTGCACAGTCCACTCTATAGGCCTCGATTCAATAAAGGTAGAAAAAAATTCTCATGTTGGAAAAGATTCAATTCATGAGAAAAAGCCTGAGAATGTCACTGTTACTGAATCACCAGATAAAAAGCCAATGAAAGTCAATGGCAGCTGTTACTACAGTGTAGAAAGGAGGAAACACTTCTCTACTTTTCTTAGGAGTAAAAAAGTGCCATTGACTTTCATTGTTTTCTTATCTGGTGATTCAGTGAAATTCTCAGGCTTTTTTCTCATGAATTGATTCTTTTACTACCATGAGAATTTTTTTCTACCTTTATTGAATCCAGGCCATTTACACAGGAATTCATATATGAGATTGCAGTCCCTCTATGTTGCAAGCTAGCACTGGGAATATAGGAATATAGCAAAAAAAAAATGGCAAAAGATGTCAATCAGTGGCCTTGATTCACAAAGGGTTGAAAAAAACTCTCAAGGTAGTAAAAAATTCAATTCATGAGAAAAAAGCCTGAGAATGTCACTGTTACTGAATCACCAGATAGGAAGACAATGAAAGTCAATGGCACTTTTTTACTCCTGGAAAAAGTATTAAACTTTTTACCCCTTTTTTACCTGTAGTAAAAAGTGCCAAGTGATAAACTACGAGTCAGGGGACATGTGGTGTGGCAAATAATTATGAACCGTGAAAAATGAGCAACATGGACAACTTTTCCTTATTAAATATGAAACAATCGCCACAATAACCACACCACACTCACCAGAATGTAGTAATAACAGTTTGCAGGGCACTGTGCTGCCATCTAGTTGTACATCTAGCTAACTGCATGCAAAATGATCAGAACATTAAATAACCTAAGTGCAATATATAATGCAGATATTTGTTCATAATGCTATTCGTCCGCCATAGACAATTAGTCAAACAGTATTCATATTTACATAATTGAAAAGCACATATACGTCTGTGCATGGGGATAAAGACAAGAGGCTATGCAGAACATATGTAAAAAATGACAAGTGTTCCCAATGTTGCAAAAGTGCTATAAACAGACAGAGAAACATGACAGCTCACAGTATTACCAGGTAAATGTGATCGCTCAGGGACGTTTCGAGACACAGTCCCCTCTTCATAGGCCGCCATCTTGGATGTTAAAAGGCCCAGAAAATGCAATAGGTGCAGGTAGGATGATTTTTAAAGTTTTAAAGAATCTATAAGATTTCCGGTCCGATAAATTGCCTCCCACCGGGGCATCCAAAATCTGGAAAAAACCCCAGTATGAAACCCCCCCAGGTTTCCCATAAACTTACCTCCTTTCCTGGAGTAACGGCGCATGCCGAGGCTGCATCCCCGCTATCCCTCCAGCAGGGCGCGTGCCTGCACTAGGTATTTGTGAATGGCTGGCGCGGACACGCTCCCTGTTAGAGGATAGAGGGGGATGCGGCCGGCAGCGCACTTGGAGCCGCTCACCTTAGATGACGTGATGTCAGCGGATCCGAGCGCACTGATTGGACGAGCAGCCGCACAGGTCCGGGAAGAGGTGAGTTGGTTTTGGCGACCAGGAGGGTTTCACACAGCGGGGTACGGACCACAACCCAGAATAGTCAAAATCCCGGGTTTTGGTCCACTTTAAGAGAGTTGACACTGTGACATGTGTTGGATTGTAATGGAGTTACCCGTGACTACTACTGCTATGACAATTAAAGCTGACCCTGATATCTGTGGAAATCCTCTGAAATCTCAAACCCACTTTCTATTTTGTTGGCAGTGGCCTTATTATTCTGAACGGCGACAACAGCTACTACCTCCACCCATCCGGCAATGGCACCCACCTTCTGTACCGGACAGAGCACCTACCTATAAAAAGTGGGGGGTGTGGGCATAAGGAGCATTCAGGAACAGCAGCCCCCCGCTTCAGTGACTTCATCGCTCACAATGGACGCCACAGGGTAAGAGTGTTACCTGCCTGTCACTTTTCCATAGGGAACATATATATTAGGGGCACTCAACTACTTCCTGTAAAGGTCCATATACAGGCATCCGGTTAGAGGTGCGCACTAGTGGGGGGGGGGGCTATAGATTCCACAGGCAAAACTAAAAAAACCTGGGATGGATGGGGCAGAGATGGGGGAGGGGCAGGAACGGATGGGGAGGGGATTGATGGGTCAAAGCAGGGGGGGCAGGAATGGATGGGGCAAAGCTGGGGGGACAGGAATGGATGGGGCTGAGCTGGGGGGGGCAGGAATGGATGGGGCAGAGCTGGGGGGCAGGAATGGATGGGGCTGAGCTGGGGGAGGGGCAGGAATGGATGGGGCAGAGTTGGGGGGGCAGGAATGGATGGGATTGATGGGGCAAAGCTGGGGGGACAGGAATGGATGGGGCTGAGCTGGGGGGGCAGGAATGGATGGGGATGGGATTGATGGGGCAAAGCTGGGGGGACAGGAATGGATGGGGCAGAGTTGGGGGGGCAGGAATGGATGGGGCAGAGTTGGGGGGGCAGGAATGGATGGGATTGATGGGGCAAAGCTGGGGGACAGGAATGGATGGGGCAGAGCTGGGGGGACAGGAATGGATGGGGCTGAGCTGGGGGAGGGGCAGGAATGGATGGGGCAGAGTTGGGGGGGCAGGAATGGATGGGATTGATGGGGCAAAGCTGGGGGGACAGGAATGGATGGGGCTGAGCTGGGGGGGCAGGAATGGATGGGGATGGGATTGATGGGGCAAAGCTGGGGGGACAGGAATGGATGGGGCAGAGTTGGGGGGGCAGGAATGGATGGGGCAGAGTTGGGGGGGCAGGAATGGATGGGATTGATGGGGCAAAGCTGGGGGACAGGAATGGATGGGGCAGAGTTGGGGGCGGGGCAGGAATGGATGGGGATGGGATTGATGGGGCAAAGCTGGGGGGCAGGGATGGATGGGGCTGAGCTGGGGGAGGGGCAGGAATGGATGGGGCAGAGTTGGGGGCGGGGCAGGAATGGATGGGGCAGAGCTGGGGGGCAGGGATGGATGGGGCAGAGCTGGGGGGCAGGGATGGATGGGGCAGAGCTGGGGGGCAGGGATGGATGGGGCAGAGCTGGGGGGCAGGGATGGATGGGGATGGGATGGATGGGGCTGAGCTGGGGGAGGGGCAGGAATGGATGGGGCAGAGCTGGGGGGCAGGGATGGATGGGGCAGAGCTGGGGGGCAGGGATGGATGGGGCAGAGCTGGGGGGCAGGGATGGATGGGGCAGAGCTGGGGGGCAGGGATGGATGGGGCTGAGCTGGGGGGCAGGGATGGATGGGGCAGAGCTGGGGGGCAGGGATGGATGGGGCTGAGCTGGGGGGCAGGGATGGATGGGGCTGAGCTGGGGGGCAGGGATGGATGGGGATGGGATGGATGGGGCTGAGCTGGGGGAGGGGCAGGAATGGATGGGGCTGAGCTGGGGGGGGGGGGGGGGGGAGATGTATGGAGTAGAGATGGCGAGACAAGGATGGAAGGGGCCGAGTTGGGGGGATGAGATGGTAGGACAGGAATGGATGGGGCAGAGCTGGGGGGCAGGGATGGATGGGGCTGAGCTGGGGGAGGGGCAGGAATGGATGGGGCTGAGCTGGGGGAGGGGCAGGAATGGATGGGGCTGAGCTGGGGGAGGGGCAGGAATGGATGGGGCTGAGCTGGGGGGGGGGGGGGGGAGATGTATGGAGTAGAGATGGCGAGACAAGGATGGAAGGGGCCGAGTTGGGGGGACGAGATGGTAGGACAGGGATAGATGGGGCTGAGCTGGGGCAGCGGGACAGGATTGGATGAGGAAAAGAGACCGAGAAACAAAGTTTGTGTGCACCTTGCAATGCCACTTCCTGTCCTGTATTGCAGTGCCAGGGAGCCATGACACTGGGAGGGACACTAAGCACTGCATCGCCGATCAACTAAAGGGGCAGCGCTGAGCACGGCAACACAGAAACAATGGCGTGCAGGGCTGTCAGGGCAGGGGTCCAGAAATCTGGCGCCGAGTAACACAAAAAAAATCAGCTTCACTTAAAAAAAACCCAACGCGATCAGCCCGGGAATCTATAAGGTGGGCCGATCGATTCCCTGCTCCCGGGGCATCCAAAATCGGGATGCCGCACTGTGTGAAAGCCCCCAGGTCACCCATACACTTACCTTGCTTCCCATTCCAACTGCACTTGCACAAACTGCGGCAACATCCCCGCTATTCCTCCAGCAGGGTGCGTGCCCGCGCCAGGCATTTGTGAACGGCCAACGCGGGCACACTTCCTGTTACAGGGAAGCGGGGGATGCGGCCGCCAGAGCGCATGGAGCCACTGGCCTAGACGAAGGCTTAGACGACGTGACACTCTGATCTGGGGGGTTTCACACAGTGGAGCACCCCCGAGGTCCACTTTAAAGGTATTTACATATAATTGGAGACTTTTTAGATGCTTTGAAATGGTTGATTTTACACTGTTTCCAACAGGGATAAGGTGGGAGGAAGTTAGTGCCTAGACAGGGACAGGTTTACTGAATCAAGCATTGAAATAATTCAGCAGGCACAATAAAAGACAAAAGGGTACTTACCTCTTGTCCTGTGCAGCTGTGCCAGTCAGAAACTAACCTGATCGCTGGATCTGAGCTCCCACCACCGCATCCGCGCTGTCCAGGGCCAACGCAAGGGGTTGGGTTTGATGGTGGGTCAGGATTGCAACTCACCATCAGTCACAGGTGCGCTGCTGCGCCCTCTCCATTTATTGCAATGGAGGTAGTGCCCCAAGGCCTGACACACTCCTTCCATTTTAGTGGACACTATGCCTCTGTGACTGATGGTGGGGGGTGTGGTCCGGCATGGAAGAATCCCTCCATTTTAGTGGATGCCATGCCTCTGTGTCTGATGGTGGGGGGTGTGGTCCAGCACGGAAGCATCCGTTAATGGAGTTTGAGGCCATGGAAGGTACAGTGGGGCTATAGCATTGGGGGCTGGGGTTCCTTGGCTTGTGGGTACAGTGGGGCTATAGCATTGGGGGCTGGGGTTCCTTGGCTTATGAGTACAGTGGGGCTATAGCATTGGGGGCTGGGGTTCCTTGGCTTGTGAGTACAGTGGGGCTATAGCATTAGGGGCTGGGGTTCCTTGGCTTGTGGGTACAGTGGGGCTATAGCATTGGGGGCTGGGGTTCCTTGGCTTGTGAGTACAGTGGGGCTATAGCATTGGGGGCTGGGGTTTCTTGGCTTGTGAGTACAGTGGGGCTATAGCATTGGGGGCTGGGGTTCCTTGGCTTGTGGGTACAGTGGGGCTATAGCATTGGGGGCTGGGGTTCCTTGGCTTGTGAGTACAGAGGGGCTATAGCATTGGGGGCTGGGGTTCCTTGGCTTGTGAGTACAGAGGGGCTATAGCATTGGGGGCTGGAGTTCCTTGGCTTGTGGGTACAGTGGGGCTATAGCATTGGGGGCTGGGGTTCCCTGGCTTGTGAGTACAGAGGGGCTATAGCATTGGGGGCTGGGGTTCCTTGGCTTATGAGTACAGTGGGGCTATAGCATTGGGGGCTGGGGTTCCTTGGCTTGTGAGTACAGAGGGGCTATAGCATTGGGGGCTGGGGTTCCTTGGCTTGTGAGTACAGTGGGGCTATTGCATTGGGGGCTGGGGTTCCTTGGCTTGTGGGTACAGTGGGGCTATAGCATTGGGGGCTGGGGTTCCTTGGCTTGTGAGTACAGTGGGGCTATAGCATTGGGGGCTGGGGTTCCTTGGCTTGTGAGTACAGTGGGGCTATAGCATTGGGGGCTGGGGTTCCTTGGCTTGTGAGTACAGTGAGGCTATAGCATTGGGGGCTGGGGTTCCTTGGCTTGTGAGTACAGTGGGGCTATAGCATTGGGGGCTGGAGTTCCTTGGCTTGTGAGTACAGTGGGGCTATAGCATTGGGGGCTGGGGTTCCTTGGCTTGTGAGTACAGTGGGGCTATAGCATTGGGGGCTGGAGTTCCTTGGCTTGTGAGTACAGTGGGGCTATAGCATTGGGGGCTGGGGTTCCTTGGCTTGTGAGTACAGTGGGGCTATAGCATTGGGGGCTGGGGTTCCTTGGCTTGTGAGTACAGAGGGGCTGGGAACAGGAGGGAGACTAAGGGGGCAGGGACTGAATGTGGGAGTTAAAAGCAGCGGCCCAACCGGCCCAAAGCAGTGCGGCCCACCGGGAATTGTCCCAGGTCTCCCTATGAGCAGAGTATAGGTGAGAATAGACTTTTTTTTTTACAGAACAGTTATCTTAATAAATGTAATAATATAATAATACTTCATAATAAAATTTAAAAAGGTATTTGCTGTATAAGTGAGCGAAATAAATAATATGACGCATGTCCACCTTCCTCCTGCAGATGAAAAGGAACGCATGGGGTGCCCAGAAGTACATGGAGCTCTATCTGGTGGCAGACTATTCAATGGTGAGTCTGTGTCGTGCTGTGTATGAGATGAATAGGGGACTCACCCGCCCCTGAGGAACCGACTTCATCCTCAAAGCCAGTCTTGTGCTCTCTAGTCTCCTGTTTGTGTTCTATAGAAGCTACCTTAAAGTGGACCAAAACCCAGGATTTTGACTATCCTGGGTTTTGGTCCTTGCCCCCTGGGCACCCTGATCAGGGATGCCCCGCTGCGTGAAACCCCCCAGGTCGCTGAAACCAACTCACCTCTTCCCGGTCCTACGCCGCTCATCCAATCAGTGCGCTTGGATCCAGAGTCGTCACGTTGTCTAAGCCTTCGTCTAAGGCTAGCTGCTCTGAGCGGCCGCATCCCCCGCTACCCTCTAACAGGGAGTGTGTCCGTGCCGGCCATTCACAAATGCCTGGTGCGGCCATGCGCCCTGCTAGGGGGATAGCGGGGATGCAGCCACGGCTCATGCATGCGCTGTTGGACCGGGCAAGAAGTATGGGGCGACCTGGGGGGTTTCACACAGCGGGGCATCCAAAATCAGGAGGTAATCGATCGGCCCGGGAATCCTGAGCCGATTGCCATGAGTTTTGGTCCACTTTAAGTCTGGGCATTACATGTGAATGTGTATATATCACTGTGAGTGCCTTACTGATGTCTCTCTGGCTGACAGTATAGAAAACAGAATATGGACCTGGGAAAGACCAAACACCGCATCATGGAGATCGCTAACTTCGTGGACAAGGTGAGCTCAGTGACATCGTTTTCATTGGACTTGGTGGCCGGGTCCTGGGGAGCTAATGGCCTGTGTGTCCTGTGTCGCCATGTTTGCAGTTCTACATGTCGATGAACATCAAAGTGGCTCTGATTGGTCTAGAGGTCTGGACGTCCGGCGACCAGTGTGAAGTTCAGGATGATCCCAACTACAGCCTGCGCACCTTCCTGACCTGGAAAAAGAAGCTGCTGAGCAGGAAGAAGCACGATAATGCCCAGCTCATCACGTCAGTATAACGCTTGTCCCTCTACCAGAGGTGTTCTTATATACTGTAGGTTGGTTATCAACTAAGGAAAAATGTTTTAGGCCTGAAAAAGACTCAATCTTCCTTCTTTGGGCGTCACTAGGGCACGGTAGAAAGTCTATGTACTAATATACTAATCACTGGTGGCCAAATGCAGGTCCCCCCTTAGGGTAGCACAGGCATCAGTGCTATATGGAGCCCTAGTAAAATATTACAAGTGGTGCAAAGATGTCACAGACAACCAAAACCCATCCTGAAGTCTATGAGACTCTTGGGCAGGCATACTTTCTCCTCTCGGGGCATCCAGATTTGATGTGTAAAACCCGCCCCGGCCAATAAGCATACCTTCTCCCTGATCCAACGGTGCATGCACAAGTTGTGCCGCTCCCTGCTATACCGTTAGCAGGATGTGCGCCAGGCGTCGGTGAGAGTAGCAGGGAGGCAGCCGCCGGCACACTCGGGTCCGCTCGTCAGGTCTCAGCTGGAGCCGAGTTTTAGACGAGTGGGCGGGAACTGATCCAAGCACGCTGATTGGAAGAGAGGCCGTGCATGCGTCATAGGACTTGGGAAAGCTGGTTTAGATTGGTGACCTGAGGGGGTTTCACACAGCGGGGCATTCCCCATTGGAGTGCCCCAGGGACAAGGACCAAAACCCAGGGTAGTCAAAATAATTTTAGCAGGGTGTGTGTCTGCACCAGGCATTTGTGGTCAGTTGGCGCGGTTAGAAGGTAGCGGGGATGCGGTCGCCAGCTAACTCGGGTCCGCTCTTCAGGACTCGGCTAGATCCAAGTGCGCTGATTGGAAGAGAGGCCGTGCATGCGCCGTAGGACCAGGGAAAGGTGAGTTAGATTGGGTGTCCTGGGGGGGGGGGGGGTTCACACACAGCGGGGCATTAGGTTGGAGAATTTGTGTGTAGGGTAGGGAAGGGTAATAAGTCTATTTACTAATATACTAATCACTGGTGGCCAAATGCAGGTCCCCTTTAGGGCAGCACAGGCATCAGTCCTGTATGGAGCCCTAGTAAAATATCACAAGTGGTGCAAAGATGTCATAGACAACACTTAAAGACAACCAAAACCCACCCTGGAGTCTATGAGACTCTAGGGCAGGCATACTTCCTCCTTCCAGGGCATCCAGATTCGGTATGCCCCGCTGTGTAAAACCCCCTCGGCCAGTAAACTCACCTTCTCTGTCATCCAATGGTGCATGTGCGAGCAGCGCCGCTGCCTGCTATACCCCAAGGCGTTTGTGAGACGTCAGCGTAGGGGGCACGCTCCCTGTTAGAGAGTAGCAGGGATGCAGCCGCCGGCACACTCGGGTCCGCTCGTCAGGTCTCGGCTGGAGCTGAGTCTTAGACGAGTGGGCGGGAACTGATCCAAGCACGCTGATTGGAAGAGAGGCCGTGCATGCGTTGTAGGACTTGGGAAAGCTGGTTTAGATTGGTGATGCAGGTCCCCCTTAGGGCAGCACAGGCATCAGTGCTATATGGAGCCCCAGTAAAATATCACAAGTGGTGCAAAGATGTCACAGACAACACTTAAAGACAACCAAAAACCGCCCTGGAGTCTATGAGACTCTAGGGCAGGCATTCTTCCTCCTTCCAGAGCATCCAGATTCGATGTGTAAAACCCGCCCAGCCACTAAACCTACCTTCTCCCTGATCCAACGGTGCATGCACAAGTGGCGCCGCTTCCTGCTATACCCTTAGCAGGACGTGCGCCAGGCGTCTGTGAGAGGTCGGCGCAGGGGGCACCCTCCCTGTTAGAGGGTAGCGGGGACGCGGTTGCCAGCGCACTCCAGTCCGCTCATCAGGAGTCTTAGACAAGTGGGCGGGAGCGGATCCCAGCGCGCTGATTGGAAGAGAGGCCGCGCATGCGTCGTAGGACCAGGTGAGTTAGATTGGGCGACTTGGGGGGGTTGACACAGCGGGGCATCCCCCATTTTTGGGGGTAAGGTTGGAGAATTTGTGTGTAGGGTAGGGCAGGGTAATAAGTCTACTTACTAATATACTAATCACTGGTGGCCAAATGCAGGTTCCCCCTTTAGGGCAGCACAGGCATCAGTCCTGTATGGAGCCCCAGTAAAATATCACAAAACCCACCCTGGAGTCTATGAGACTCTAGGGCAGGCATACTTCTTCCTTCCAGGGCATCCAGATTCGGTATGCCCCGCTGTGTAAAACCCCCTCGGCCACTAAACTTACCTTCTCCGTGATCCAGTGGTGCACGCGCGAGCAGCACTGCTCCCTGCTATACCACAAGGCGTTTGTGAGAGGTCAGCGCAGGGGGGCGCGCTCCCTGTTAGAGGGTAGCGGGGACGCAGTTGCCAGCACACTCGGGTCCGCTCATCAGGAGTCTTAGACGAGTGAGCGGGAGCAGATCCAAGCGCGCTGACTGGAAGAGAGGCCGCGCATGCACCGTAGGACCAGGGAAAGGTGAGTTAGATTGGGCGACCTGGGGGGGGGGGGTTCACACAGCGGGGCATCCCCCATTTTTGGGGGTAAGGTTGGAGAGTTTGTGTGTACGATGCGATTTATGCTGAATTATTATTAGTACAAAATGTAAACCGGGCCCTGGCAGGTAAAGGGTTAAATGTGGAAAGTGCCTGTGACATCTCTATGTCTGTGTCCATTTCCAGTGGAGTGACATTCAGAGGGGCAATCATCGGGATGGCCACCATAGAGGGAATGTGCAACGAAGACAACTCAGGAGGCGTCAACATGGTGAGTATGATGTGGACATACAGTCATGGCACCCTCAAGAAAATGAAGTATCTCTCACAGATGCAGGATTGCAGGAACACGTGATTTGCTATTCACACCTTTATGTGTATTGGAACTAAACCAAAAAAAGGAAGGAAAAAAAGCAAATTGGACATAATAAACATATAAGATAGGCTCTCATTCAGGGTGAAGGTCCGGATTAATGTGAGCAACCTGTATGTACAGGGTGGGGGAAACATATAAGATAGGCTCTTATTCAGGGTGAAGGTCCGGATTAATGTGGGCAATCTGTATGTAAAGGGGGGGAAACATATAAGATAGACTCTTATTCAGGGTGAAGGTCCAGATTAATGTGGGCAATGTGTATGTACAGGGTGTGGGAAACATATAAGATAGGCTCTTATTCAGGGTGAAGGTCCGGATTAATGTGGGCAATCTGTATGTACAGGGTGTGGGAAACATATAAGATAGGCTCTTATTCAGGGTGAAGGTCCAGATTAATGTGGGCAATCTGTATGTAAAGGGGGGGAAACATATAAGATAGGCTCTTATTCAGGGTGAAGGTCCGGATTAATGTGGGCAATCTGTATGTACAGGGTGTGGGAAACATATAAGATAGGCTCTTATTCAGGGTGAAGGTCCAGATTAATGTGGGCAATCTGTATGTAAAGGGGGGAAAGATATAAGATAGGCTCTTATTCAGGGTGAAGGTCTGGATCGATGTGGGCAATCATTATGTACAGGGTGGGGGAAACATACAAGATAGGCTCTTATTCAGGGTGAAGGTCCGGATTAATGTGGGCAATCTGTATGTAAAGGGGGGGAAACATATAAGATAGGCTCTTATTCAGGGTGAAGGTCCGAATTAATGTGGGCAATCTGTATGTACAGGGGGAAACATATAAGATAGGCTCTTATTCAGGGTGAAGGTCCGGTTTAAAGTGCATAGATCAGTCTGAATGCCATATTGGGCCTATTGGCAGGTCGCCACATTTTTGCGCTACGGTCCATAAATCCGAGCAGTGACACACAATACCAGGAGTGGCATGTTCACCATTCCAGCTTTGCTTTAGGCAGAGGCAGTGTATTTAAACCGGATCAACAGCCTGGCACAGTTGGAAAAGAAAGGTAGCGTCCATTTTGGAGCTTCTCTCAACTCATAAATTGATCAAAAATACATTTTTATTAATTACACATTTATAATCTCTACATACAATACACTCAACATATTAAAATCCCTTAAAAAACGCATAAAATGGGACAATAACACACAGGACATACCAACATGAAGGTGTGTAGGGGATGGGGAGAGTCTCACCACACTAATTGATATCAAATGCCTGAATATATATATGTGCTAAATCATTCAACAAAGTGTTCCAACAGTGCAACTGAGCATGTGCAAATCCTGCCTATGATCCAGATCACTACAAAATCTATACATTTATAATGTGCAAGTGCTACTAGTCAAACAATCAATTTTTGTTCCTGGTCTGAGCTCTTTTTCAGCTTTGGCACCTCCTACAGATTGAATAGGGTATAGTGCAAGTCCCCATTTTATCCTTCCATTTTGGAGCTTCCTCTCCCAGCATCTCAACCATGCTGTCGCCTGCACTCAGCTGACAATGCACAGTAATAGGAAGCCCGGCAGATGCATGAGCCGCCATTTTGTTTCTAAAATTTACTACAGCAGAAGTTAGAAAAAGGTAAAGCCCTGTTATAAATTGCTCCGGGGAGGGATGTATATGAGAACTGTTTGTTGTGTTGGTCTGGTTTAAGTCATGTTTGACTATTGGTCTGCTTTAACACACGTCTAGTTCTGTCTACCTCACGTCACCCACTGGCCTGATCAGGAAATGATTGCCATACTGGGGAACTACTTTCCAATTTGGAACTTCATTTAAGTGGACCAGAAAAGGCGATTTTCCCTATTCCGGGTTTTGGTCCCTACCCTAATTTGGGATTTCACACAATGGGGTGGGTATTTAACCGGAGTCCTATTTATCAGTGGTTTTCATGCCAAGCATGCCCTAGTGTCAAGAAGTTCCAGCCAAAGAAGGGGATCGCCAAAGAAGGGGATCAATTATAAATTTGAACAAAATAATTAGGCCACAGGCCTAGTAGTACTGTCAGGCTTGCCCGGCTACAACCAAGGTAAAGGTAGACTTCTGGCAAGAAGTGAGGTCTGGGCAGAGCTCTAGATGTGGGGCGAAGCATGGAAATAAAGTTCAATAAGACAGAAAAGAGTTCAGGGGTTTAATAAAGACCGAAAACAGATACAAATTCCAGGGTTGACGGCAGACAGGAAAGTCTATAAACAATTTAGTGTTCAGAGGCTGGCAACAAACCAAGTACAGATTCCAGGGCTGGTGACAGACAGGCAAAGTCTATTAAAGGAGCAGTATCGCGAAATTTGCATTAAAAAAGATAAATAATTAAATAGCCCCACAATAGCTTATAACATGTGTATAAATAACCTGGCGAAAATATCTGCCTCTCTTTTAAATTGTATAATGACAATGGCTCAGTCCATTTGCTGAATAGGGGGATCTGCTGGGTTGTATTTAGTGAGCTGCTTCATTTAGCCCACTGGTCTCCTAGCAACACTTTACCTCAGAGGCTGACACTGTAATCAGTGGTAACGGCTGTGTGTGTGTGAGGTGCTGCTTTTGTTATGAGACCAGGTGACTCAAATGTGTAAAATCTATACAGAATAAACTAAACTGACTGAAAACGACTGAAATTCTTCTCCCCATCTGCGTGCAAACAGCGCTGATTGGATGAGAGCCCGCGCATGCGCTGTGGGACAGGGAAAGGTACGTTTTCACAGGCAAACTTGGGGATTTCACATATCAGGGCGTCCCAAGTCGGGATGCCCCTAGGGGCACAAAACAAAACTCCAGATAGTGAAAATCCTGGGTTGGGCTTTGCTCAAAACACACAAAGCTGAAAGAAAGATCATATGGAAAAATGTGTTGAGAAAAGAGAGAGAAAATGGTAAACTGAAAGATTCTGCAGCAGAGCCAACATGCTGGGAAAACTGTCAAAATCAGCCAAATGACTTCTAGAGCTTTTCTCTCTGTTTTAGATATATAAGTTCTGGCCAGGCAATGTTGCAATGTTGTTATCTTATGCTGGACGGCTGCCAGCCCTGAACAGCTGAGACTTTGATACATTGTTTCACCCCTCTCCTCAGCGTGGAACAGGCCAGAGTGTAGGGACCGACACTCACAAGACACAAACATGAGCTATTAGTCTCCAGCTGCTCAGCACACACATCATTTTTTCTACATTTGTAATTCTTACTCCAACACTTACCTACATTCCAAGTACCATTTAAATATAAGTCACCAAGAAAAATTTGCGATACTGCTCCTTTAAGCAATCTATGTTCAGAGGCTGGCGACAAACCAAATACGGATTCCAGGGCTGGCGGCAGATATGCAAAGTCCATTTAACAATCCGTGTTCAGAGGCTGGCGACAGACCAAATACAATTCCAGGGTTGGCGGTAGACATGCAAAGTCCATTAGACAATCCAAGATCATGGGCAGTCCAGTGTAACAGTCAGGAGTTGCAGGTAACAGGAATCCCAGCTTCCAGGAACTGAGCTGATAACACAGCAATTTAAATAGGGCTGTCAATTAGAGCAGGGAGAGATGTGTCAGAGTCTGAGTGAGGTCACTTCCTGTACACAGGCCAAGGAAAACCTGGAAGTAAAATACAAGCCCAAGAGCTTACGCTCTAGGCTTCGTGCAGTTGCAGTGAGCCGAACACCAGGTGGAGCCGTAGAGCAGTGCAATGGATGAATAGCCAGGCCTAGAACAAACACCCAAAGCACTTCTGCGGCTGCGTGCAGAGATCAATGAAAGACGCCCAAAAGGCGCGGAGCCTGACAAGTACCCCCGAACATCGCTGCGTACCCACTGGGGTATGCGTACCGCTGGTTAAGAAATACTGCTATAGAGCACATGTACTTAACTGGCGGAGCAGCAGAGCAATGATTCATCACAGCTGATGGATTTCTATTAGAAATAAAGGAGGATTGCACCGATATGAGAAGCAATTTTGCCTGTGGGCCTGGGTTTTTCAGAAGCTGGACTGTATGTGGCAAGATGGCCGCTCCCATGCAGTTATGCAGCATAACATCTGCATGGAGTTAAGCCCTCTCAAATAGTTTATGTCACAGATTGCCAGAGTGAGGCTTTAGGAGGCTTTATTTGACTTTTGGTCCGCGAGAAAGATGCGATAAACGTTTTTTGGTCATCACAGGATCACTCCGACCTGGCGATCGGCGCGGCCGCCACAATGGCCCATGAAATCGGTCACAATTTTGGCATGAGTCACGACAAAGATTACTGCTGCAGAGAGGCCACCCCAGAACAAGGAGGATGCATCATGGCGGCTTCTACAGGGTGAGTGTGACGCCGGTCCAGGATTCAGGACCAAGTTACAGGTATTGCTTTTGTTTTCATTTTCTGCAATCACTCAAGGAATTTTTAACGCTGCTTCTGAACTCACCCTCCGACTAGCTTCAGGTTGTGCCCCTCCCCCCCCTTTATTCTAATATTTATGTGTCTGAAACGCCCCAGATCACCTGAAGAAATTCACCTCTTCTTGGTCCTACGGCGCATGCACGGGCGCTCGTCCAATCGGCGCGCTCGGAGCCGCTAACGTCACGCCATCTAAGACGGTGCCTAAAGCCAGCGGCTCCGAGCGCATCCCCCGCTTCCCTCTAACAGGAAGCGTGCATTTGTGAATGGCCGGCACAGACATGCGCTCTGCTAGAGGGATACCGGGGATGTGGCCCTCGCATGCGCCGTTGGATCGGGAAGCAAGGTAAGTGAACAGGGCGACCTGGGGGGTTTCACACAGCGGGGCATCTCAACATTGGATGCCCCAGGGGGGAGGGAATTGATAGGCCCGGGAATCTCATAGATTCCTGGGCCGATCGTGCTGGGTCTTGGTCCAATTTAAGTGGAGCAAAACCCAAGATTTTGACTATACCAGGTTTTGTTTCTTGCCCCTGGGCCATTCCGATTTAGGAAGCGCTGCTGTGTGAAACCCCCAGATTGGGCAGAAAAACTCCCCTCTCCTATGGCATATTCATGGGCTCTCATCCAATCAGAGCCGTTCGCATGCATATAATTACTCGTGAATGAAAGCGGCCACATACCCAGATGCGGGCGTGCTCCCACCCCAAGCCTATATGAATGGCTGGGGCGGGACGCTCGCACGTCACTAGGCAGCACCTGCACCCTATTCAAAACAAAGGGAGCTGCCTGCCTGAATGACGTAGTCTCTGATTGGATTCGGGATGCCCTGGAGAAAAGCTGGCCACTGCTGGGTTTTGTTCTGCTTTAAGAGTACTTGTCTAAAGCCCCACCCTAGCCCAATGATTGGGGGTCCTGCAATAGGCTGTGACTTATTTTTGGGGTCTTCTCTTCCTGTTGGCGCAGGCACCCGTTCCCTCGTATCTTCAGCTCGTGCAGCAAGCAGCAGCTCCTCCATTTCTATCAGAAAGGCGGAGGCATGTGCCTGTACAACATGCCCAACACCAAGGACCTGGTGATGGGGAAGAAATGCGGCAATGGCTTCCTGGAGGAAGGAGAGCAGTGCGACTGCGGAGAGATGGAGGTAGGTCCCCTCACTGTGCCCTGATTGGCCGATCGTTCCTCAGTATAGAGAGTGAAGGTAACGTGTACCTCTCGTGCAGGAATGTACCAACCCCTGCTGCAATGCCAACAACTGCACCCTGAGAGAGGGCGCCCAGTGCGCACACGGAGAATGCTGCTACAACTGCAAGGTAAGCATCAGACCAACTGCTACTGCCTACTGCCATCTGGTGGGAGACCAACTGCTCTACTGCCATCTGGTGGAAGACCAACTGCTCTACTGCCATCTGGTGGGGGACCAACTGCTCTACTGCCATCTGGTGGAAGACCAACTGCTCTACTGCCATCTGGTGGGAGACCACCTGCTCTACTGCCATCTGGTGGGAGACCAACTGCTCTACTGCCATCTGGTGGGAGACCAACTGCTCTACTGCCATCTGGTGGGGGACCAACTGCTCTACTGCCATCTGGTGGAAGACCAACTGCTCTACTGCCATCTGGTGGGAGACCACCTGCTCTACTGCCATCTGGTGGGAGACCAACTGCTCTACTGCCATCTGGTGGGAGACCAACTGCTCTACTGCCATCTGGTGGGAGACCAACTGCTCTACTGCCATCTGGTGGGAGACCAACTGCTCTACTGCCATCTGGTGGGAGACCAACTGCTCTACTGCCATCTGGTGGGAGACCAACTGCTCTACTGCCATCTGGTGGGAGACCAACTGCTCTACTGCCATCTGGTGGGAGACCAACTGCTCTACTGCCATCTGGTGGGAGACCAACTGCTCTACTGCCATCTGGTGGGGGACCAACTGCTCTACTGCCATCTGGTGGGAGACCAACTGCTCTACTGCCATCTGGTGGGAGACCAAGTGCTCTACTGCCATCTGGTGGGGGACCAACTGCTCTACTGCCATCTGGTGGGAGACCAACTGCTCTACTGCCATCTGGTGGGAGACCAACTGCTCTACTGCCATCTGGTGGGAGACCAACTGCTCTACTGCCATCTGGTGGGAGACCAACTGCTCTACTGCCATCTACTTTGATGATTTTTCTCTTGTTTCTCTCCCCTGCATCTCTCTCTCTCCCATGTCTCTCTCTCTGGTCTCTCCCCTGTATCTCTCTCTCTCGCTCTCTTCCCTGTCTCTTGCTTTCTTCTGCTTCTCTCTTATACTGCTCTTTCTCTCTCTCTAAGGTCTCTTCCCTGATGCTCTCTCCTGTGTCTCTTTTCTGTGTCTGTCTCTCTCCTCTGTTTCTCCATGTCTCTTGTCTGTCCCTCATGTCTGTCTTTCCGTTTTTATCTGTCTCTCTCCCCCCTGTCTTATGCTCTCTCTTGTCGCTCACCTGTTTCTCTGGTGTCTGTCTCTCTTGTGTGTCTCTCGTTCTCTCCTGTTTCTTGTCATATCTTTTTTTGTCTCTTCTGTTTCTCTCTGACACTTCTTTCTTATCTTTCTCATTTTTTGTCTGTCTCTTTCTCTCCATATCTCTTGTGTCTCTTCTGTATGTCTCTGACACTTCTCTTTTGTCTTTCGCATGTCTCTTTCTCTCCTGTCTATCTCGCCTGTCTCTTTCTCTCCTGTTTCTCCCTGTCTCCTTCTCTCCTATTTCTCTCCATATCTCCTGTGTCTTTTTTGTTTCCATTTGACACTTCTTTCTTGTCTCTCTCATTTTTTGTCTCTCGCCTGTCTTTCTTTCCTGTCTCTCGCCTGTCTCTTTCTTTCCTGTCTCTGTCTCTCACCTGTCTCTTTCTCTCCTGTTTCTCGCCTGTCTCTTTCTTTCCTGTCTCTCGCCTGTCTCTCTCTCTCTCTCGCCTGTCTCTTTCTCTCCTGTCTCTTTCTTTCCTGTCTCTTTCTCTCCTGTTTCTCGCCTGTCTCTTTCTCTCCTGTCTCTTTCTTTCCTGTCTCTCGCCTGTCTCTTTCTCTCCTATTTCTTGCCTGTCTCTCTCTCTCTCGCCTGTCTCTTTCTTTCCTGTCTCTCGCCGGTCTCTTTCTCTCCTGTCTCTTTCTCTCCTGTTTCTCGCCTGTCTCTCTCTCTCTCTCTCGCCTGTCTCTTTCTTTCCTGTTTCTCTCTTGCCTGTCTCTTTCTCTCCTGTCTCTTTCTCTCCTGTCTCTCTCTCCTTCCCTGTTTTAGTTTCTCTCCTTTCTATGCCATGTTTCCCCCTCTCCCAGGCTGGGGACACAGCACAGCAGGCCGGGGTCTCTCTAAGCTGTGGAGGGTCCAGCAGCATGTGCTCCATTGCACCAATGATAATTTTGCCCCATTTACGGTGCTGCCAACCTGTGGGAGAAATAAAAGCCGTTCCTGCCAGGCCCCGCCCCCGGCCATCCGATATGGCTTAATGACATTTGATCTTCTCACCCTTAGCTGAAATCAGCGGGGACCATGTGCCGGGAGCGGGCCGGAGCATGTGACCTGGCCGAATTCTGCCGCGGAGACAACGCCTTCTGCCCCGCCAACGTGTATCTGATGGACGGCTCCTCGTGCTCCAGCGGCCAAGCCTACTGCATGAATGGCATGTGCCTGACCCATCAGGAGCAATGCATTCAGCTATGGGGCGCAGGTAGGTGCATGGATTACTAACCTCGCTGTGCGCTCCTGATACGCTCACTGAGCTCTCATGCACAGCTGTGTGTCCTTCTATCTTCCGCCTCAGCACACGAGGCCAGCTGGAACTAAAGGGATTTAGTGATGTGCAGCTATTCTATGCTATAGGAGTCTAAGGGGTTTATTCATCAAGCGGTAGCGCCTCATAGCGACAGGCAGCGTCTGGTGAACGCCGAGCGCTGTACGCAAAACCACATCTGTGAAAGCGAATCTGGTGAGCGACTCTAACAGCGCCATGTAGCGTCACATGTATTATTACAGGCAGGTCAGTGTATAGCACCTCTAACAGCGCCATGTAGCGTCACATGTATTATTACAGGCAGGTCAGTGTATAGCTCCTCTAACAGCGCCATGTAGCGTCACATGTATTATTACAGGCAGGTCAGTGTATAGCTCCTCTAACAGCGCCATGTAGCGTCACATGTATTATTACAGGCAGGTCAGTGTATAGCACCTCTAACAGCGCCATGTAGCGTCACATGTATTATTACAGGCAGGTCAGTGTATAGCACCTCTAACAGCGCCATGTAGCGTCACATGTATTATTACAGCCAGGTCAGTGTATAGCACCTCTAACAGCGCCATGTAGTGTCACATGTATTATTACAGGCAGGTCAGTGTATAGCGCCTCTAACAGCGCCATGTAGCGTCACATGTATTATTACAGGCAGGTCAGTGTATAGCACCTCTAACAGCGCCATGTAGCGTCACATGTATTATTACAGGCAGGTCAGTGTATAGCGCCTCTAACAGCGCCATGTAGCGTCACATGTATTATTGCAGGCAGGTCAGTGTATAGCGCCTCTAACAGCGCCATGTAGCGTCACATGTATTATTACAGGCAGGTCAGTGTATAGCACCTCTAACAGCGCCATGTAGTGTCACATGTATTATTACAGGCAGGTCAGTGTATGGCGACTCTAACAGCGCCATGTAGCGTCACATGTATTATTACAGGCAGGTCAGTGTATGGCGCCTCTAACAGCGCCATGTAGCGTCACATGTATTATTACAGGCAGGTCAGTGTATAGCGCCTCTAACAGCGCCATGTAGTGTCACATGTATTATTACAGGCAGGTCAGTGTATGGCAACTCTAACAGCGCCATGTAGCGTCACATGTATTATTACAGGCAGGTCAGTGTATAGCGCCTCTAACAGCGCCATGTAGTGTCACATGTATTATTACAGGCAGGTCAGTGTATAGCACCTCTAACAGCGCCATGTAGCGTCACATGTATTATTGCAGGCAGGTCAGTGTATAGCGCCTCTAACAGCGCCATGTAGCGTCACATGTATTATTACAGGCAGGTCAGTGTATAGCGCCTCTAACAGCGTCATGTAGTGTCACATGTATTATTACAGGCAGGTCAGTGTATAGCGCCTCTAACAGCGCCATGTAGCGTCACATGTATTATTACAGGCAGGTCAGTGTATAGCGCCTCTAACAGCGCCATGTAGCGTCACATGTATTATTACAGGCAGGTCAGTGTATAGCGCCTCTAACAGCGCCATGTAGCGTCACATGTATTATTACAGGCAGGTCAGTGTATAGCGCCTCTAACAGCGCCATGTAGCGTCACATGTATTATTACAGGCAGGTCAGTGTATAGCGCCTCTAACAGCGTCATGTAGCGTCACATGTATTATTACAGGCAGGTCAGTGTATAGCACCTCTAACAGCGCCATGTAGCGTCACATGTATTATTACAGGCAGGTCAGTGTATAGCGCCTCTAACAGCGCCATGTAGTGTCACATGTATTATTACAGGCAGGTCAGTGTATAGCGCCTCTAACAGCGCCATGTAGCGTCACATGTATTATTACAGGCAGGTCAGTGTATAGCGCCTCTAACAGCGCCATGTAGCGTCACATGTATTATTACAGGCAGCTCAGTGTATAGCGCCTCTAACAGCGTCATGTAGTGTCACATGTATTATTACAGGCAGGTCAGTGTATAGCGCCTCTAACAGCGCCATGTAGCGTCACATGTATTATTACAGGCAGGTCAGTGTATAGCGCCTCTAACAGCGCCATGTAGCGTCACATGTATTATTACAGGCAGGTCAGTGTATAGCGCCTCTAACAGCGTCATGTAGTGTCACATGTATTATTACAGGCAGGTCAGTGTATAGCACCTCTAACAGCGTCATGTAGCGTCACATGTATTATTACAGGCAGGTCAGTGTATAGCACCTCTAACAGCGTCATGTAGCGTCACATGTATTATTACAGGCAGGTCAGTGTATAGCGCCTCTAACAGCGCCATGTAGCGTCACATGTATTATTACAGGCAGGTCAGTGTATATCGCCTCTAACAGCGCCATGTAGTGTCACATGTATTATTACAGGCAGGTCAGTGTATAGCGCCTCTAACAGCGTCATGTAGCGTCACATGTATTATTACAGGCAGGTCAGTGTATAGCGCCTCTAACAGCGTCATGTAGCGTCACATGTATTATTACAGGCAGGTCAGTGTATAGCGCCTCTAACAGCGCCATGTAGCGTCACATGTATTATTACAGGTGGCTCAGTGTATAGTGCCTCTAACAGCGCCATGTAGTGTTACATGTATTATTACAGGCAGCTCAGTGTATAGCGCCTCTAACAGCGCCATGTAGTGTCACATGTATTATTACAGGCAGGTCAGTGTATAGCGCCTCTAACAGCGCCATGTAGCGTCACATGTATTATTACAGGCAGGTCAGTGTATAGCACCTCTAACAGCGCCATGTAGCGTCACATGTATTATTACAGGCAGGTCAGTGTATAGCACCTCTAACAGCGCCATGTAGTGTCACATGTATTATTACAGGCAGGTCAGTGTATAGCACCTCTAACAGCGCCATGTAGCGTCACATGTATTATTACAGGCAGGTCAGTGTATAGCACCTCTAACAGCGCCATGTAGTGTCACATGTATTATTACAGGCAGGTCAGTGTATAGCACCTCTAACAGCGCCATGTAGTGTCACATGTATTATTACAGACAGGTCAGTGTATAGCACCTCTAACAGCGCCATGTAGCGTCACATGTATTATTACAGGCAGGTCAGTGTATAGCACCTCTAACAGCGCCATGTAGTGTCACATGTATTATTACAGGCAGGTCAGTGTATAGCACCTCTAACAGCGCCATGTAGCGTCACATGTATTATTACAGGCAGGTCAGTGTATAGCGCCTCTAACAGCGTCATGTAGCGTCACATGTATTATTACAGGCAGGTCAGTGTATAGCACCTCTAACAGCGCCATGTAGCGTCACATGTATTATTACAGGCAGGTCAGTGTATAGCACCTCTAACAGCGCCATGTAGCGTCACATGTATTATTACAGGCAGGTCAGTGTATAGCACCTCTAACAGCGCCATGTAGTGTCACATGTATTATTACAGGCAGGTCAGTGTATAGCACCTCTAACAGCGCCATGTAGTGTCACATGTATTATTACAGACAGGTCAGTGTATAGCACCTCTAACAGCGCCATGTAGCGTCACATGTATTATTACAGGCAGGTCAGTGTATAGCTCCTCTAACAGCGCCATGTAGCGTCACATGTATTATTACAGACAGGTCAGTGTATAGCACCTCTAACAGCGCCATGTAGCGTCACATGTATTATTACAGGTGGCTCAGTGTATAGTGCCTCTAACAGCGCCATGTAGCGTCACATGTATTATTACAGGCAGGTCAGTGTATAGCACCTCTAACAGCGCCATGTAGCGTCACATGTATTATTACAGGCAGGTCAGTGTATAGCGCCTCTAACAGCGCCATGTAGTGTCACATGTATTATTACAGACAGGTCAGTGTATAGCACCTCTAACAGCGCCATGTAGCGTCACATGTATTATTACAGGTGGCTCAGTGTATAGTGCCTCTAACAGCGCCATGTAGCGTCACATGTATTATTACAGGCAGGTCAGTGTATAGCACCTCTAACAGCGCCATGTAGCGTCACATGTATTATTACAGGTGGCTCAGTGTATAGGGCCTCTAACAGCGCCATGTAGCGTCACATGTATTATTACAGGCAGGTCAGTGTATAGCGCCTCTAACAGCGCCATGTAGCGTCACATGTATTATTACAGGTGGCTCAGTGTATAGTGCCTCTAACAGCGCCATGTAGCGTCACATGTATTATTACAGGCAGGTCAGTGTATAGCACCTCTAACAGCGCCATGTAGCGTCACATGTATTATTACAGGTGGCTCAGTGTATAGGGCCTCTAACAGCGCCATGTAGCGTCACATGTATTATTACAGGCAGGTCAGTGTATAGCACCTCTAACAGCGCCATGTAGCGTCACATGTATTATTACAGGCAGGTCAGTGTATAGCACCTCTAACAGCGCCATGTAGCGTCACATGTATTATTACAGGCAGGTCAGTGTATAGCGCCTCTAACAGCGCCATGTAGTGTCACATGTATTATTACAGGCAGGTCAGTGTATAGCGCCTCTAACAGCGCCATGTAGCGTCACATGTATTATTACAGGCAGGTCAGTGTATAGCGCCTCTAACAGCGCCATGTAGTGTCACATGTATTATTACAGGCAGGTCAGTGTATAGCGCCTCTAACAGCGCCATGTAGCGTCACATGTATTATTACAGGCAGGTCAGTGTATAGCGCCTCTAACAGCGCCATGTAGTGTCACATGTATTATTACAGGCAGGTCAGTGTATAGCACCTCTAACAGCGCCATGTAGCGTCACATGTATTATTACAGGTGGCTCAGTGTATAGTGCCTCTAACAGCGCCATGTAGCGTCACATGTATTATTACAGGCAGGTCAGTGTATAGCGCCTCTAACAGCGTCATGTAGCGTCACATGTATTATTACAGGCAGGTCAGTGTATAGCACCTCTAACAGCGCCATGTAGCGTCACATGTATTATTACAGGCAGGTCAGTGTATAGCACCTCTAACAGCGCCATGTAGCGTCACATGTATTATTACAGGCAGGTCAGTATATAGCGCCTCTAACAGCGCCATGTAGCGTCACATGTATTATTACAGGCAGCTCAGTGTATAGCGCCTCTAACAGCGCCATGTAGCGTCACATGTATTATTACAGGCAGGTCAGTATATAGCGCCTCTAACAGCGCCATGTAGCGTCACATGTATTATTACAGGCAGGTCAGTGTATAGCGCCTCTAACAGCGTCATGTAGCGTCACATGTATTATTACAGGCAGGTCAGTGTATAGCGCCTCTAACAGCGCCATGTAGCGTCACATGTATTATTACAGGCAGGTCAGTGTATAGCACCTCTAACAGCGCCATGTAGCGTCACATGTATTATTACAGGTGGCTCAGTGTATAGTGCCTCTAACAGCGCCATGTAGCGTCACATGTATTATTACAGGCAGGTCAGTGTATAGCACCTCTAACAGCGCCATGTAGCGTCACATGTATTATTACAGGTGGCTCAGTGTATAGGGCCTCTAACAGCGCCATGTAGCGTCACATGTATTATTACAGGCAGGTCAGTGTATAGCACCTCTAACAGCGCCATGTAGCGTCACATGTATTATTACAGGTGGCTCAGTGTATAGTGCCTCTAACAGCGCCATGTAGCGTCACATGTATTATTACAGGCAGGTCAGTGTATAGCACCTCTAACAGCGCCATGTAGCGTCACATGTATTATTACAGGTGGCTCAGTGTATAGGGCCTCTAACAGCGCCATGTAGCGTCACATGTATTATTACAGGCAGGTCAGTGTATAGCACCTCTAACAGCGCCATGTAGCGTCACATGTATTATTACAGGCAGGTCAGTGTATAGCACCTCTAACAGCGCCATGTAGCGTCACATGTATTATTACAGGCAGGTCAGTGTATAGCGCCTCTAACAGCGTCATGTAGTGTCACATGTATTATTACAGGCAGGTCAGTGTATAGCGCCTCTAACAGCGCCATGTAGCGTCACATGTATTATTACAGGCAGGTCAGTGTATAGCGCCTCTAACAGCGTCATGTAGTGTCACATGTATTATTACAGGCGGCTCAGTGTATAGCGCCTCTAACAGCGTCATGTAGCGTCACATGTATTATTACAGGTGGCTCAGTGTATAGTGCCTCTAACAGCGCCATGTAGCGTCACATGTATTATTTCAGGCAGGTCAGTGTATAGTGCCTCTAACAGCGCCATGTAGCGTCACATGTATTATTACAGGCAGGTCAGTGTATAGTGCCTCTAACAGCGCCATGTAGCGTCACATGTATTATTACAGGCAGGTCAGTGTATAGTGCCTCTAACAGCGCCATGTAGCGTCACATGTATTATTACAGGCAGGTCAGTGTATAGCGTCTCTAACAGCGCCATGTAGCGTCACATGTATTATTACAGGCAGGTCAGTGTATAGCGCCTCTAACAGCGCCATGTAGCGTCACATGTATTATTACAGGCAGGTCAGTGTATAGTGCCTCTAACAGCGCCATGTAGCGTCACATGTATTATTACAGGCAGGTCAGTGTATAGCGTCTCTAACAGCGCCATGTAGCGTCACATGTATTATTACAGGCAGGTCAGTGTATAGCACCTCTAACAGCGCCATGTAGTGTCACATGTATTATTACAGGCGGCTCAGTGTATAGCACCTCTAACAGCGTCATGTAGCGTCACATGTATTATTACAGGCAGGTCAGTGTATAGCGCCTCTAACAGCGCCATGTAGCGTCACATGTATTATTACAGGCAGGTCAGTGTATAGCGCCTCTAACAGCGTCATGTAGTGTCACATGTATTATTACAGGCAGGTCAGTGTATAGCGCCTCTAACAGCGCCATGTAGCGTCACATGTATTATTACAGGCAGGTCAGTGTATAGCGTCTCTAACAGCGCCATGTAGCGTCACATGTATTATTACAGGCGGCTCAGTGTATAGCACCTCTAACAGCGTCATGTAGTGTCACATGTATTATTACAGGCAGGTCAGTGTATAGCGCCTCTAACAGCGCCATGTAGCGTCACATGTATTATTACAGGCAGGTCAGTGTATAGCGTCTCTAACAGCGCCATGTAGCGTCACATGTATTATTACAGGCAGGTCAGTGTATAGCACCTCTAACAGCGCCATGTAGTGTCACATGTATTATTACAGGCAGGTCAGTGTATAGTGCCTCTAACAGCGCCATGTAGCGTCACATGTATTATTACAGGCAGGTCAGTGTATAGCGTCTCTAACAGCGCCATGTAGCGTCACATGTATTATTACAGGCAGGTCAGTGTATAGCGCCTCTAACAGCGCCATGTAGTGTCACATGTATTATTACAGGCAGGTCAGTGTATAGCACCTCTAACAGCGCCATGTAGCGTCACATGTATTATTACAGGCAGGTCAGTGTATAGCGCCTCTAACAGCGCCATGTAGTGTCACATGTATTATTACAGGCAGGTCAGTGTATAGCACCTCTAACAGCGCCATGTAGCGTCACATGTATTATTACAGGCAGGTCAGTGTATAGTGCCTCTAACAGCGTCATGTAGTGTCACATGTATTATTACAGGCAGGTCAGTGTATAGCGCCTCTAACAGCGCCATGTAGCGTCACATGTATTATTACAGGCAGGTCAGTGTATAGCGCCTCTAACAGCGTCATGTAGTGTCACATGTATTATTACAGGCGGCTCAGTGTATAGCGCCTCTAACAGCGTCATGTAGCGTCACATGTATTATTACAGGTGGCTCAGTGTATAGCACCTCTAACAGCGCCATGTAGCGTCACATGTATTATTACAGACAGGTCAGTGTATAGCACCTCTAACAGCGCCATGTAGTGTCACATGTATTATTACAGGCAGGTCAGAGTATAGCACCTCTAACAGCGCCATGTAGTGTCACATGTATTATTACAGGCAGGTCAGTGTATAGCGCCTCTAACAGCGCCATGTAGCGTCACATGTATTATTACAGGCAGGTCAGTGTATAGCGTCTCTAACAGCGCCATGTAGCGTCACATGTATTATTACAGGCAGGTCAGTGTATAGCACCTCTAACAGCGCCATGTAGTGTCACATGTATTATTACAGGCAGGTCAGTGTATAGTGCCTCTAACAGCGCCATGTAGCGTCACATGTATTATTACAGGCAGGTCAGTGTATAGCGTCTCTAACAGCGCCATGTAGCGTCACATGTATTATTACAGGCAGGTCAGTGTATAGCGCCTCTAACAGCGCCATGTAGTGTCACATGTATTATTACAGGCAGGTCAGTGTATAGCACCTCTAACAGCGCCATGTAGCGTCACATGTATTATTACAGGCAGGTCAGTGTATAGCGCCTCTAACAGCGCCATGTAGTGTCACATGTATTATTACAGGCAGGTCAGTGTATAGCACCTCTAACAGCGCCATGTAGCGTCACATGTATTATTACAGGCAGGTCAGTGTATAGCGCCTCTAACAGCGCCATGTAGCGTCACATGTATTATTACAGGCAGGTCAGTGTATAGCGCCTCTAACAGCGTCATGTAGCGTCACATGTATTATTACAGGTGGCTCAGTGTATAGGGCCGCGCTCTAGCTTCCTGGTATTACCTGTCGCTACCTATCGCTCTCTCATACATTTCAATAGCCGTTACTTTTTCTTCTGTTTAAACAGGGTTTTTTGTTTTTAATTTTTTTTTTCTCTCAAATCATTGTGTGACGTCTCCTGGCCTAGAAAGAGTCATTTTTGAAAACTTTTATGACTTTTTATATTTTTATGCAGAATTGTCATTACAGGTCTGGCACTAAAGTGTTAATGTCACAGTGTTATAACAATGTCATTCCATGTGTTTTCGCTTTGTTACGGGTGGATATGTGTTCAGAAACAGACTTTAATCACACAGCGTCTGGCGCTCTATAGCGACCAGATCCACAGTGCTGATGCTGTGTGAGGCTGTTTTTTTTTTTTTTTTTTTTAATATAGTGTGAGTCGCTGAGAGTCGATTGCACTGAGCTGGCGCTACCTCTCGCTCCCTGCAGCGCTGTACTGGTGTTAGAGCGCCCAACACACATCATATTCATCAATGCCAGCCAGGTTACTATAGCGACTAAGAAGCACTGTTACAGCGCCCGATAGCCGATCACAGCGTCTACTAGACACTCATCTGCCGATAGCTGACGCTAGTAATGAATCAGCCTCCACGTGTAGCCAAATAAATGACACCCACGCTACGGCTAGTAGAAGCAACAGGGGGCTTTTGGCAGAAACACGGGGTAAGGCTGGGCAAGAAAAAAGGGCGCAGGGTCAGACGGGTGTCCTGGGATCTTCATGCCTGGCACCAATTTTAAAGTGGACCAAAACCCAGGATTTATACCTGGGTTTTGGTCCTTGCCCCCGAGGCACCCCGATCTGTGTCACAGCGTCCAGCTTCTAAGGCCAGCGGCTCCGAGCTTCCCTCTAACAGGGAGCATGCCGGCACCGACCATTCACAAATGCCTGGTGCGGGCACGTGCCCCGCTATAGGTATAGCGGGAATGCAGCCACGGCTCGCGCATTCGCCATTCGACCAGGAAGCTAGATAAGTGTATGGGGTGACCTGTGGGGTTTCACACAGCGGGGCATCCTGATTTTGGATGCCCTAGGGGGAGACTCCTGGGCCCCAGGAGGAGATTATAGATTCCTGGGCCAAGCAGCGTGGGTTTTGGTCCACTTTAAATTGGAACAAAACCCAGGATAGTGAAAAGTTTTGACTATCCTGGGTTTTGTTCCGTTCTCAGGGGGCAGCGCTGTGTGGGACCCCCCCCCCCCGGTTGCATCCTCTGCCTCCCTCTAACAGGGAGCGTGCCAGTGCCCGTCATGACTGGACTAGCGTTCCATAAGTCCTACGTCTAAGCCCATCCAACCCAGAATAACAAGACCAGACCACCATGGAATGATTAATTTTAATCGGCCACGGCCAACAATGTATAAACAGGTTTACAACAAGCCTAGAAAAGTCCCCCTTTACGTTCCGGGTCTGAGCAGCCTCATGATCCCCAAAATTGAAGGGGAAGGGAAGGGGACCAAGGTTTCCAATCCGACCTCCAATCAAGCAGAAACCAACATAAGCTCGGCCGCATCCCTCCTAGGCCAGGGAGCTTAATCGGGCTAACTGCTGGTGGCCAACAAAATTCCCCTTCCCTACTTCCACCCCGAACACCACAATATCAACCAGAATCGTCCTGGCCGGTTTCCCCCCGTGGAAACAGCCGCACCCCCCCCCCCATTGGCCATGCTAACTCAGACCCAGAACCCGAGAGGAGACCCGCCCAACGGCCGCAACAATACATCAGAACATATATATAAAACAATACATCACCCATACCTCCCAACTTCTGAAAATGTGAAAGCGAGACAAGCCACGCCCCCGGCCGCGCCCATGTCACGCCCCGACCACACCCCCTGTCACGCCCTCCAGCTCTGATCCTCCAGCAATGTCGGCTGCCTTCACCCCTGCATGCCAGCCTACGTAAGTTTTTTTTTATCCCCAACCCAGCCCCCCGCGCGCCGCCCCCGCCCCCTGCGCGCTCGGCCAGTGTTAATACTAAAGACACCGCCGCAGCGCAGTGTGTCCCGGGACACTTGCTAGCGGTCCGGGACCGCGGGATTTTGTTGAAAAACCGGGACAATCCCGGGAAAATCGGGACAGTTGGGAGGCATGCATCACCTAGAAGAAAGAACAGTACATTACATACGATCAAAACATCAAACATTCTTTTGCGTTTTTTTTTTTTTACAAAATATATACAATGTCATAAATAATAAATACGGTGCACTGCAACACCTACAACAGGTGGCAACAACAACATTGCACCAACCTTATCTGTTTATCTATTTTTTTTTTTTTAATAAATATAACAATAAATTACAACAATTCCAAACCCTGACAAACCACCTAACTCCATACCCCCCCCTCCCCCCCCCCCAAGTACGTGACCTACAAATCCAACCACAACCAAAAACAGGGCGGGCGGGTGGGACTGCTCGTCCGTCCAGTCAGGGGTCAAAGAGGGAAGGGAGGGGACGTCCCCTTTATACTCCCCCCCCCCCACACCCGATGTCACTTCCTTCAGTGACCACTTCCCACCCATGGCTGGTCTGCCTCCGGACAGGAACGCAGGCCAGTCATGGGGGCAGCCCTCCTTAAAGGGACGGCACTTTCTTTCAGAAATGCCTGGCGCGGGCACGCACACTGCTAGAGGGAAGCTCAGCGCCGCTTCTCTTAGACATTCCGTGGGACCGGGATAAGGTGAGTTGGCTGTGGTGATCTGGGGGGGTTTCACGCAGCAGGGCATCCCGATCAGAGTGCCCCCAGGCAGGGCTGTGGAGTCGGAGGAAATTTTGGGTACCTGGAGTCGGAGTCGGCAAACAATGCACCTACTCCGACTCCGACTAAATTTTGATTTAGCAAGTTTAAATGTCCCAATTCACAAAAAGTTATAATTAATGACTTCTCTATTGTAAGAATAAAGAGCAATGCATGCAGTGCCTCACGTAACCGCAAAACGAACACGTTAAGTGACCGTGAAGAAACATGCTTTTCACGTGCTTCACTATATGGCACGCAACGCACAATTAGAAGCGGCAATACTTATACTTTGCATAGTGTTGTGTTCTGCTGTTACAGGGAACCCATGGCTAACCGAGCCTCTCACTGATAAGGGATTAAGTAAATATGTTTATTGCAGGACTAGAGACAGTTGTATAAGTGAAGGGAATGGAGGATCAATAGTTCAAGACTGAAGCTGTACCATTGGAAAAACTGCTGTCATTCAGCAAAAGGCTATAAAAACTTGTAAACTTCGATTGTTAGCTTAAACTTTAAACATGACTATGGGATTCTACTAGGGAAATCATGTTTTATAATAAAGGCCCCTTTCTGGATCCTCCCACTGCCCTATCTTCAGCAGAAGATCAGCACACAGAAAGGAGAAGGCAGCTTCTGCCCAACTACCTCTCTCTGCTAGAAGCCTTTCTTTCCTTCAAGGAATGTATAAAATACATTCACATATTAGTACAGAGGAGTCGGAGTCGGAAGTACAAAAAACTGAGGAGTCGGAGTCGGAACATATATCTACCGACTCCACAGCCCTGCCCCCAGGATAGGACCAAAACCCAGGATAGTCAAAATCCCGGGTTTTGGTCCGCTTTAAAAGAGCCACAGAAGCCCTGTTAGCTTGCAACCAATCCTATAATCTGTCTCTATATCTGGTTACAGACAGAGGTCTCGGTTGGCACACACCTGCAGAAGTGCTGCACCACCAAACGCCACGGTGCCTCTGTGTAGGTGCAACTCTAATCTATGAGCGCCCCCTGTGGGACACACAGGGCAATAGATACACTGGGAGCATGCTTACCCGAGGTTGCCCTGTAACCTGGCAGCACATGGGGAGGAAGGGGCGAAACCTCACAGTATAGTCTGGACCCCTCACCCCAGGTGCTTGTGAAAAGACACAAAGGAGGGAAGGGGGGGGGGCAGCCGCTCAGACTAATGTACATTTTGTGCACACAAGAAAATGGTCATAATAATCTAACCAGATTTAAAGTGGACCAAAACCCACCCTGGAGTCTATGTGACGTCAGGGCAGGCATACTCTCTCCCTTCATTGGGGGGGGGGGGTGCCCCAATGTTTGAAACCCCCCAGGTCACCCAAAAAACGTACCTTTGCTCCCGATCCAACGTCAGCATGCGCGAGCAGCGACTGCATCCCCGCTATCCCTTTAGCAGGACGCCTGCCCGCGCCATGCATTTGTGAATGGGCGTTGTGGGCACACTCCCTGTTAGAGGGATAGTGGGGGGTGCGGCCGCTGCCAGTGCATGCGCCATTGGACCGGAAGCGAAGATGGGTTTTCGGGCAACCTGGGGGGTTTCACACAACGGGATACACCCCTAATGGGGGGAGAGAGTATGCCTGCCCTGGAGTCTCATAGACTCCAGGGTGGGTGAGATTTTTCGAGCACGATGATTGGATGAGCAGCCGTGTTTGCATCGTAGGACCAGGAAGAGGCGACCTGGGGGGTTTCACACAGGGGAGCACCCCACTATCGGGGGGGGGGGGGGTTTGGAGGACAAGGACCAAAACTCAGGATAGTCAAAATCCTGGGTTTTGGTCCACTTTAAGGAGTTTAAAAAAAACTAACTATGAATAATAGTAAATCTGATCAATATTGAGAGTTGGGGAGAATTTGTTTTTCTCAAAGGACAACCTGAAATGTAAATGCTGCTGTATTATACGCTATAGAAACATGTGATTAGAGGGGCAGCATGTGTCTGCTCACAAAGCTTTCACGCACAGCGCTGTGTCTTCACACACACACAAACATATTGTAACCTGAAACTTATTATGGGACATTTTTGGGGGTTTTGTTTGTACTTTGTGGATTTGTGTATTTGAAAAAGCTTTGTCCGTCTAAATGTTGGGTGTGTGTTTGCAGGAGCGCGGCCGGCGCCCGACATTTGCTTTATTAACGTGAACAAGGCGGGAGACCAGTATGGAAACTGCGGGAAGGACACCAAGGGCAACTACGTCAAGTGCGAACCCCGGTGAGTCACGGCACGACCGAGAGGCAAGCGATGGCCAGGGCAGGCCGCAGAAGGTCAGGCCATGGACGAGGTCAGGTGACACGGCGCAGATGTGACACCAGGGGGCAGCGCAGGATGCCAGGAGCTAAGGACAAACAACAACCACAGAGATGAACTATAGAACCAGATGAGATCGGGTCAGGGCAGGTGGGACTATAGAGCCAAAATATGGGAGACAAAGGCAAAACCAGGCTGAGATCACGACACACAGACATTGAGGGCAAAGCCAGCACATGTCAGAGCGGGTGGCGCCATTCAGACAGAGTTAGCAAGCAAGTTTCCCTGCGCTTTAGTTTAAAGTGGAGCAAAACCCAGGATTTTGACTATCGTGGGTTTTGCTCCTTGCCCCCAAGGCACCCCGACTGGGGATGCCCCACTGTGTGAATTCCCCCAGGTGGCCCGAACAAACTTGCCTCTTCCAGGTCCTACGAGGCATGCGCGGCCATTTACAAATGCCTGGTGCGGGCACGTGCCCTGCTAGAGGGATAGTGGGGATGCGGGCACGTGCCCTGCTAGAGGGATAGTGGGGATGCGGGCACGTGCCCTGCTAGAGGGATAGTGGGGATGCCGGCACGTGCCCTGCTAGAGGGATAGTGGGGATGCGGGCGCGTGCCCTGTTAGAGGGATAGTGGGGATGCGGGCGCGTGCCCTGCTAGAGGGATAGTGGGGATGCGGGCACGTGCCCTGCTAGAGGGATAGTGGGGATGCGGGCGCGTGCCCTGCTAGAGGGATAGTGGGGATGCGGGCGCGTGCCCTGTTAGAGGGATAGTGGGGATGCGGGCACGTGCCCTGTTAGAGGGATAGTGGGGATGCGGGCGCGTGCCCTGTTAGAGGGATAGTGGGGATGCGGGCACGTGCCCTGCTAGAGGAATAGTGGGGATGCGGGCGCGTGCCCTGTTAGAGGGATAGTGGGGATGCGGGCGCGTGCCCTGCTAGAGGGATAGTGGGGATGCGGGCGCGTGCCCTGTTAGAGGGATAGTGGGGATGCGGGCGCGTGCCCTGCTAGAGGGATAGTGGGGATGCGGGCGCGTGCCCTGCTAGAGGGATAGTGGGGATGCGGGCGCGTGCCCTGTTAGAGGGATAGTGGGGATGCGGGCGCGTGCCCTGCTAGAGGGATAGTGGGGATGCGGGCACGTGCCCTGCTAGAGGGATAGTGGGGATGCGGGCGCGTGCCCTGTTAGAGGGATAGTGGGGATGCGGGCACGTGCCCTGCTAGAGGGATAGAGGGGATGCGGGCGCGTGCCCTGCTAGAGGGATAGTGGGGATGCGGGCACGTGCCCTGCTAGAGGGATAGAGGGGATGCGGGCGCGTGCCCTGTTAGAGGGATAGTGGGGATGCGGGCGCGTGCCCTGCTAGAGGGATAGTGGGGATGCGGGCGCGTGCCCTGCTAGAGGGATAGTGGGGATGCCGGCGCGTGCCCTGCTAGAGGGATAGTGGGGATGCAGGCACGTGCCCTGCTAGAGGGATAGTGGGGATGCGGGCGCGTGCCCTGCTAGAGGGATAGTGGGGATGCGGGCGCGTGCCCTGCTAGAGGGATAGTGGGGATGCGGGCACGTGCCCTGCTAGAGGGATAGTGGGGATGCGGGCGCGTGCCCTGCTAGAGGGATAGTGGGGATGCCGGCGCGTGCCCTGCTAGAGGGATAGTGGGGATGCAGGCACGTGCCCTGCTAGAGGGATAGTGGGGATGCGGGCGCGTGCCCTGCTAGAGGGATAGTGGGGATGCGGGCGCGTGCCCTGCTAGAGGGATAGTGGGGATGCGGGCACGTGCCCTGCTAGAGGGATAGTGGGGATGCGGGCGCGTGCCCTGCTAGAGGGATAGTGGGGATGCGGGCGCGTGCCCTGCTAGAGGGATAGTGGGGATGCGGGCACGTGCCCTGCTAGAGGGATAGTGGGGATGCGGGCGCGTGCCCTGCTAGAGGGATAGTGGGGATGCGGGCGCGTGCCCTGCTAGAGGGATAGTGGGGATGCGGGCACGTGCCCTGCTAGAGGGATAGAGGGGATGCGGGCGCGTGCCCTGTTAGAGGGATAGTGGGGATGCGGGCGCGTGCCCTGTTAGAGGGATAGTGGGGATGCGGGCGCGTGCCCTGTTAGAGGGATAGTGGGGATGCGGGCACGTGCCCTGCTAGAGGGATAGAGGGGATGCGGGCGCGTGCCCTGCTAGAGGGATAGTGGGGATGCGGGCGCGTGCCCTGCTAGAGGGATAGAGGGGATGCGGGCGCATGCCCTGCTAGAGGGATAGTGGGGATGCAGGCACGTGCCCTGCTAGAGGGATAGTGGGGATGCGGGCGCGTGCCCTGCTAGAGGGATAGTGGGGATGCGGGCACGTGCCCTGCTAGAGGGTTAGTGGGGATGCGGGCGCGTGCCCTGCTAGAGGGATAGTGGGGATGCGGGCGCAGCCCGCGCATGTGCTGTTGGACCGGGATTAAGATAAGTGTAGCAAGCGACCCGGGGGGGGGGGGGTTTCACAAAGCGAGGCTTCCTCATTTTGGATGCCCCGCGGGGAGGGAATGGATCCAGCTGGGTTTTGGACCACTTTAATGTCCGTGGGAATAAGTCCTAAAAGTAAGCCGGTAAATATTTGCATATAACTGTAAATCCATTCTCCTCTCCCCAGTCCGAGACTGTCACAGACGGTGGTCTGATTGGAGTTCTAGGTAGTGTTGGCAGCTGTGGGGGGGCCCAGTGAGGCCCTTTACTTCCCGTGGAGCTTGTTTCTCTGGGTGCCCTATACAAGGGGGAAACATGGGCCCTGCAGAACCTACAGCTCTTCTTGTACCCCAGTGCCATGCTGTTGTCAATGGTGGGGGGGGGGGGTAGGCAGCTTGCATTGGGCCCCCTTATGCCATGGGCCCCCTAGCAGTTACCTTCCCTGCCTCTGCTATGTACGCCCATGATGGCAGGCAGCACAAACGCAAAGCACAGGGTGGGCGAAACTCAGGACCGGCACAAAATCTTCTGTGCACTATAACTTTTACAACTGTGGGATACCAGAACAGTTTTGTATACACTGTGGGGCATCCCAAATTGGCACGCCGCCTCGGGAACATTCTAATAAGACCTTAACCTTCTGCCTGTACAGTGTCTCGAGCATTATTCTCACTTCTTCTCCACTGGCCCTTTCCCGACACATTGGAGGGCCTCCATTTTTGCAGTTTATTACTATGAAGGTGACATATTATTCCTCCTCCACAGTGATGCCAAGTGCGGGAAGATCCAGTGTGAGAGCAGCGCCACCAAACCCAAGCAGGGCAACACGGCCTCCATAGACAACACCATCCACTATAACGGCTACGGGGTGAAATGCCGCGGCACCTACTCCTATGCCACCCAGAATGAAGATGGAGACTCCTCCGACCCGGGGCTGGTGATGACTGGGACCAAATGCGGAGATGGTATGGTGAGTGCAAAGGGTTTTACAATTCTGTGACTTTAGGTCTACAAGAGGAAATCATTCTTGGGGGTCACCAGAGGAAATCATTCTTGGGGTCACCAGAGGAAATCATTCTTGGGGGTCACCAGAGGACATCATTCTTGGGGGTCACCAGAGGAAATCATTCTTGGAGTCACCAGAGGAAATCATTCTTGGGGGTCACCAGAGGAAATCATTCTTGGGGCTCACCAGAGGAAATCATTCTTGGGGTCACCAGAGGAAATCATTCTTGGGGTCACCAGAGGAAATCATTCTTGTGTCCACCAGAGGAAAACATTCTTGGACCCACCAGAGGAAAACATTCTTGGATCCACCAGAAGAAATCATTCTTGGAGTCACCAGAGGAAATCATTCTTGGAGTCACCAGAGGAAATCATTCTTGGAGTCACCAGAGGAAATCATTCTTGGAGTCACCAGAGGAAATCATTCTTGGGGGTCACCAGAGGAAATCATTCTTGGGGGTCACCAGAGGAAATCATTCTTGGAGCCACCAGAGGAAATCATTCTTGGGGGTCACCAGAGGAAATCATTCTTGGGGTCACCAGAGGAAATCATTCTTGGGGGTCACCAGAGGAAATCATTCTTGGGGGTCACCAGAGGAAATCATTCTTGGGGGTCACCAGAGGAAATCATTCTTGGGGGTCACCAGAGGAAATCATTCTTGGGGTCACCAGAGGAAATCATTCTTGGGGCTCACCAGAGGAAATCATTCTTGGGGCTCACCAGAGGAAATCATTCTTGGGGCTCACCAGAGGAAATCATTCTTGGGGCTCACCAGAGGAAATCATTCTTGGAGTCACCAGAGGAAATCATTCTTGGAGCCACCAGAGGAAATCATTCTTGGGGGTCACCAGAGGAAATCATTCTTGGGGTCACCAGAGGAAATCATTCTTGGGGGTCACCAGAGGAAATCATTCTTGGGGGTCACCAGAGGAAATCATTCTTGGGGGTCACCAGAGGAAATCATTCTTGGGGGTCACCAGAGGAAATCATTCTTGGGGTCACCAGAGGAAATCATTCTTGGGGCTCACCAGAGGAAATCATTCTTGGGGCTCACCAGAGGAAATCATTCTTGGGGCTCACCAGAGGAAATCATTCTTGGGGCTCACCAGAGGAAATCATTCTTGGAGTCACCAGAGGAAATCATTCTTGGAGTCACCAGAGGAAATCATTCTTGGGGTCACCAGAGGAAATCATTCTTGGAGTCACCAGAGGAAATCATTCTTGGGGGTCACCAGAGGAAATCATTCTTGGAGTCACCAGAGGAAATCATTCTTGGGGGTCACCAGAGGAAATCATTCTTGGGGCTCACCAGAGGAAATCATTCTTGGAGTCACCAGAGGAAATCATTCTTGGGGCTCACCAGAGGAAATCATTCTTGGAGTCACCAGAGGAAATCATTCTTGGGGCTCACCAGAGGAAATCATTCTTGGAGTCACCAGAGGAAATCATTCTTGGGGGTCACCAGAGGAAATCATTCTTGGGGGTCACCAGAGGAAATCATTCTTGGAGCCACCAGAGGAAATCATTCTTGGGGGTCACCAGAGGAAATCATTCTTGGGGTCACCAGAGGAAATCATTCTTGGGGGTCACCAGAGGAAATCATTCTTGGGGGTCACCAGAGGAAATCATTCTTGGGGGTCACCAGAGGAAATCATTCTTGGGGGTCACCAGAGGAAATCATTCTTGGGGTCACCAGAGGAAATCATTCTTGGGGTCACCAGAGGAAATCATTCTTGGGGCTCACCAGAGGAAATCATTCTTGGGGCTCACCAGAGGAAATCATTCTTGGGGCTCACCAGAGGAAATCATTCTTGGGGCTCACCAGAGGAAATCATTCTTGGGGTCACCAGAGGAAATCATTCTTGGGGGTCACCAGAGGAAATCATTCTTGGGGGTCACCAGAGGAAATCATTCTTGGAGTCACCAGAGGAAATCATTCTTGGGGGTCACCAGAGGAAATCATTCTTGGAGTCACCAGAGGAAATCATTCTTGGGAGTCACCAGAGGAAATCATTCTTGGGGGTCACCAGAGGAAATCATTCTTGGGGGTCACCAGAGGAAATCATTCTTGGAGTCACCAGAGGAAATCATTCTTGGGGTCACCAGAGGAAATCATTCTTGGGGGTCACCAGAGGAAATCATTCTTGGGGGTCACCAGAGGAAATCATTCTTGGAGTCACCAGAGGAAATCATTCTTGGGGGTCACCAGAGGAAATCATTCTTGGGGGTCACCAGAGGAAATCATTCTTGGGAGTCACCAGAGGAAATCATTCTTGGGGGTCACCAGAGGAAATCATTCTTGGGGGTCACCAGAGGAAATCATTCTTGGAGTCACCAGAGGAAATCATTCTTGGGGGTCACCAGAGGAAATCATTCTTGGAGTCACCAGAGGAAATCATTCTTGGGGGTCACCAGAGGAAATCATTCTTGGAGTCACCAGAGGAAATCATTCTTGGAGTCACCAGAGGAAATCATTCTTGGGGGTCACCAGAGGAAATCATTCTTGGGGTCACCAGAGGAAATCATTCTTGGAGTCACCAGAGGAAATCATTCTTGGGGGTCACCAGAGGAAATCATTCTTGGAGTCACCAGAGGAAATCATTCTTGGGGGTCACCAGAGGAAATCATTCTTGGGGGTCACCAGAGGAAATCATTCTTGGAGCCACCAGAGGAAATCATTCTTGGGGCTCACCAGAGGAAATCATTCTTGGGGTCACCAGAGGAAATCATTCTTGGGGCTCACCAGAGGAAATCATTCTTGGGGCTCACCAGAGGAAATCATTCTTGGGGTCACCAGAGGAAATCATTCTTGGGGGTCACCAGAGGAAATCATTCTTGGGGGTCACCAGAGGAAATCATTCTTGGGGTCACCAGAGGAAATCATTCTTGGGTCCACCAGAGAAAATCATTGCTGGGGCCCACCAGAGGAAATCATTCTTGGGGTCACCAGAGGAAATCATTCTTGGGGCCACCAGAGGAAATCATTCTTGGGGCTCACCAGAGGAAATCATTCTTGGGGTCACCAGAGGAAATCATTCTTGGGGCTCACCAGAGGAAATCATTCTTGGGGCTCACCAGAGGAAATCATTCTTGGGGTCACCAGAGGAAATCATTCTTGGGGTCACCAGAGGAAATCATTCTTGGGGTCACCAGAGGAAATCATTCTTGGGGCTCACCAGAGGAAATCATTCTTGGGGTCACCAGAGGAAATCATTCTTGGGGTCACCAGAGGGAATCATTCTTGGGGCTCACCAGAGGAAATCATTCTTGGGGCTCACCAGAGGAAATCATTCTTGGGGGTCACCAGAGGAAATCATTCTTGGGGGTCACCAGAGGAAATCATTCTTGGGGTCACCAGAGGGAATCATTCTTGGGGCTCACCAGAGGAAATCATTCTTGGGGCTCACCAGAGGAAATCATTCTTGGGGGTCACCAGAGGAAATCATTCTTGGGGGTCACCAGAGGAAATCATTCTTGGGGGTCACCAGAGGAAATCATTCTTGGGGTCACCAGAGGAAATCATTCTTGGGGTCCACCAGAGGAAATCATTCTTGGGGTCACCAGAGGAAATCATTCTTGGGGTCACCAGAGGAAATCATTCTTGGGGTCACCAGAGGAAATCATTCTTAGGGTCACCAGAGGAAATCATTCTTAGGGTCACCAGAGGAAATCATATTTGGGTCCACCAGAGGAATTATTCTTGAGCTTATCCAAGGATAGGGCCCACCAGAGGAAATTATCTTTGGGAGCCCGCCAGTGAAAATAATTCTCAGAGCCCCCAGAAGAAATAATTGTTGGGGTTCACCGTTCAGCTGTATATAAAAACAATGCTCATTTAATCACATGATTACAATATATAGTATAATGTTAGAATATTAGCCATTCGTATTATAGATTTACTGTCCTGCAGATTTCAGGGGCCCACATCATGGCACCATGTCCTAATGACGTCTTCTGCTCTGGTTCTAGGTTTGCCGAGATCGTCAGTGCCAGAACGCCTCCTTCTCTGAGCTGGATCAGTGTTTAGCTCAGTGTCATGGACACGGGGTGAGTATTTTCTTTTACATTGTAATACAGGTGCATTTATGGGTTTCTTAATTCATAAAGGGATTGAGCTCTATTAAGACAGAGAGTGTACATTTTGTAAATGACCTCCGAACAAACATGAATCTAGGTCCCGGTCATACCCCACCCCAAATGCATCCCTATTTGGAATTACTAACCAGGTAAAAGTTAAAAGGAAATCCAAAGTCAGGCAAATATGCAGCCTTCCCTGGTGGCAGCCATATCTCCATCTATACTATTACCGGGTGGGTGTACGGGCATTGTACATGGTGCCGCACATGCCCACCCAGCAAAATCTAGAGGTCACTTCTACAGCGATATCACGACAGTATCAGTTAACACTGCCATCTTGCGGTAAATAAAAAGCTGCCTACACTTAAAGTGAACCAAAACCTACATTCTTAACTAGAATCCCCTGAGTTGCTCCCCCCGTGAAGAGCACCTTTAGCCAATTTTCACTGCTCCTGCTTCCCATCTAATTCCAGATAATGGCGCCTGTTTTAGCTGTAAAGCTCCGCCTCCTCCATTCATTGTCACTGCTGTGTGTGACGATGATGTCATCGCTGCACCTATTCAATTTATTCAAATGTGTTCCAGGATTATTCGAAAATCGACAATATCCATTTTAGTTCTAAGAAGGGAATATCCACAAGGGCTTTGGCCAAATGTATTTCACAAGATCAGTGGATTTTGGTCCGCTTTAAAGTGGACCAACACCCAGGATTTTGACTATCCTGGGTCTTGGTCCACTTCGGTGGGGCACCCCCGATCGGGGTGCCCCGCTGTGTGAAACCCCCCCGATCACCCGGAAAACTCACCTCTCCCACGCTCCCACGTGGCCGCGCCGTCCAATCAGCACGGACGGACAAGCAATCTGACAGCAACGGACAAGCGGCTCCTCCGCCGCGCCTCCCGCGCGTCACTCTTGACGCACGCGCGCCCGCGCCGGCCACTCACAGACGCCGCCGAAGACAAGGTAAGGGGATTTGGGGTGTTTGTGGGGGTTTCACCCCGTGGGACATCCCGATCTCGGATGTCCCGCGGGGAGGGAGGTGATCGGCCCGGGAATCTTATAGATCACGGGAGGGAGGGATGGTCCACTTTAAAGTGGATCAAAATCCAAGATCCTGGGTTTTGGTTCTTGCCCCTGGGGCACCCCGATCCGGGCTGTCCTGCTGTGTGAAGGTCGCCTGAATTAATGCACCTCTTCCTGGTCCTACACCGCGTGGCTGCACATCCAATCAGTGCGCTCGAATTCTATCAGATCCGAGCGCACTGGCAGCCACATTCCCCACTATCCTCTAACAGGGAATGTGCCCACGTCGGCCTTTCACAAACCCCTGGTGTGGGCACGCACCCTGCTAAAGGGATACACACAGACACTGCACCAAGTGCACATTGTCCAGCACCACCACAAAGAACAATATCTAAGTAGGAAAGGTGCGCCAATCCGGCGTCCCAAATGATAGACAACAACCAAAAACTCCCAGTGGCTCCAGCACACCGCCAATGGGATACAAATCCGGGAGGCACCACTTACCTACTGTAAATGAGTAACACTAATAATTCATAATGAATCCAATACAATAATTAAAAAAACAATATACAATTCATCCCACCAGCAGGAGCGACCCTAATAAACCCCCTTATCCCCTAATCCAATCAAATAACCATTTTTCATATCCATATCCTATTAGTGATTAATTAAAGTGCCAATGCAATGTGTAAATGATAAAGTGCTAAGTGCCCAATATAGATGTGCAAAACAAATTCCTGCAGACAATAAACAAATGACCAATCTTTCACCTCAGTGTCAAATGTATTCCTTCCTGCTGGAAAAAAACAATGCTCTGCCACCCACGCGTTCCATGACGTGAAGTCACTTTCTCAAGGTGCTGCCCCATCACACACTCACCTTTAAATAGGGCCAGTGGCTAAACTCCACCCAGCTTTTCCAAGCCACTCCAGTGTTTGAGCAGCATAGAAAGCAGGCAAGCCGCGTATGTGGCGGATTACCCGGGAGGCGAGTATATTGAGGGAACCCCGGGGATATACACAAGGTTAGTCTTTTCTGGCACTGTTACACTAACTATGACTTACCTAGCCAGCTAATTATGTACCAGTAGCAGTATTATAGAGGTGTACCCCCCCCCCTATTCTCATTTATCAGTGAGTGAGGGATACTTACCAGCCGCTCCAAACAGAGGCACAGCAGTTACCAACTGTCACATGTGATACAGATGATGATGATTTAACCGGCGCTTCCTCCCGTCCTGGAACACAGGTGTAATGACGCGCTTCTCCTCTCCTCCTTCCTCAGGTGTGCAATAGTAACAGGCACTGCCACTGCCATGATGGCTGGGCCCCGCCATACTGTGACAAGCCCGGCCGAGGCGGGAGCGAGGACAGCGGCCCCATACCCGATGACTGTGAGTTTGGCATTGTTAAATGTTTGGTTGTGCAATAAGATACAGCTCAAGGAGACGTAAACATCCCTTTTACAGAGTTAGGTAAACAATGTTAACTTTAAAGTGTAAAGTAGACATAAAGAGATGATTTGCATAGCTCCGCCTGCTGCAAGGGTTGATGGGTAATGCTATTTGTCCTTGTGTTGGGTACTGTGCAAATACATTCCATTTTAGGAAAGCTCCTCTTTTCCTTTCCGGGGCATCCAACCAGTCAAAAATTGCAGCTGGTTGGATGCCCTGCGGGGAGAGGGTCAGGCAGCCCTGGAGTCTTTTAGACCATCAGAGGGTATTCATCCGCTTTAAATCTTCAATGCTTTTCAATGCTCTGAGCCAAAGATATCAGGACTTTAAAGTGGAACCAAATCCAGGATTGTGACTATCCTGGGTTTTGATCCTTTCCTCCAGGGCAACCCCGGTGGGCAACTCACCTCTTCCTGGTCCTACGGCGCAAGTGTGGCCGCTCGTCCAATCAGCGCGCTCGGAGCCACTGACATCATGTTGTCTAAGGCCAGCAGCTCAGAGCGCGCTGTCGGCAGCCTCCACCACTTCCCTCTAACAGGGAGCGTGCCCACGCTGGCCATTCACAAATGCTTGGCTAGGGGGATAGCAGGAATGCGGCCACAGCTCGCCCATGAGCTGTTGGACTGGGAAGCAAGGTAAGTGAATGGGACGACCTGGGGGGGGGTTTCACACAGTGGGGCATCCCGATTTTGGATGCCCCGAGGGGAGGGAATCGATCGACCTGGTAATCTTATAGATTCCTGAGCTGATCTCAGTGGGTTTTGGTCCACTTTAAAGTGTAAAGTAGACATAAAGAGGTGATTTGCATAGCTCCGCCTGCTTCAAAGATGGATGGGTAATGTGTGTTGGGTACTGTGCAATTACTTTCCGTTCTAGGAAAGCTCCTCTTTTCCTTTACCTTTGAGTAGAGGCTTTTTTTGTCTCTTTAGCCCCCCTATATAAAGCCTAACATGGGTCTCTCCACATACTGGCTTGCGACTGTTTTAAAGTGGACCGAAACCCACCCTGCAGTGAGCAGGCGTATTTCCTCCCCTGGGGCATTCTGAACGGGGATGCCCCGCGGTGTGAACCCTGCCCCCCCCCCCCCCCCCCCCTAGCGTACCTAGTAAACTCACCTTTACCCTGAGCCTACAGCAGCTGGCGCGGGCATCACTGTGCATGGCCCCGCCACAACTGAATGGCTGTGCATGGCTGTACACAGCCGAAGGGAGAAAGTGATGCCATGCCCGGCTAGGATTCCATTCAGCTTCTCTAGCAGCACAAATCATATGCGCAGCGGGAGAAGTTGATTGGACAAGCCCCTGTGGCGTGGGCTGGAGGAAAGGTTAGCTTGATGTCCTACGGGTTTCACACAGCAAATGCCTGGCGCAGGCATGCGTCCTGCTAGACAGACAGCAGGGATAGAGCCGTGCCTCGCGCATGTGCCGATGGACCAGGAAAGAAGATAAATGTGGGGGGTTTCACACAGCAGGGCATCCCAATTCTGGATGCTCCTATAGATTTCCAGGCCGATCGTGCAAGGTTTTGGTCCACTTTAAAGGGATTGACCAGTCAGATTGTAAAATCATTTGCCTGGCAGCTTTCCTGATGCAATGTCAGTCCCAATAGGGTGCATTCAGCACCATAAAACTTTGTTACTTATACGGTGCTGCGTCAGCACTATTCTGTTTCTTCGTTCAGGTCACTGGAAGGAAAAGGAATTTCATCCTCCTCCCCCTCCTGATCTTGACCACAAATCCAATCCTGAGGCTTGTGTCAGGTCGACACCCTCTCTGCTAGTAATAGGCCGCATCTTACTACAATGCACTGCCCCACTCTTATACTGCACAACATAAGGTGAAACACAATAAGAGCATTGCCATGAGTAGCACTACACAGTGAATGGACATGGACAATCAATTTAAAGTGGATCAAAACCCACGGCCCTGATTGATTCCCTCCCCATGGGGCATCCAGAATTGGGATGCTCCTCTGTGTGAAACCCCACAGGTCCCTGGTATATTCACCTTGTCCCCCTGTTCAACGGTACATGCGCATGCAGCGGCCACTCCCCGCTATCCCTTTAGCAGGACATATATCCATGGAAGGCATTTGTGAATGGCCGGCATGGGCACGCTCCCTGTTAGAGGGTAGCGGGGGATGCGGCCGCAGAGCGCGCTCGGGTCCTCTCCCTTAGACGAAGGCTTAGAAGAAGGGGCAGGAGCAGATCCGAGCGTGCATGCACCGTAGGACCCGGGAAGGGTGAGTTAGATGGGGTGACCTGGGGGGGGGGTTTCACACAGTGGGGCATCCCTGATGGGGGTGTCCTGGGGTAAAGGACCAAAACCAGGATAGTCAAAATCCTGGGTTTTGGTCCACTTTAAAGCAGACCAAAACCATCTGTGGGTCTTTAGACTCCTTGGTCGGCCGCTGGCCTTACCCCGAGGAATCTCACCTGCTTCCTCACTCCCTCGCCGCTGTAAACATGGGGTGGCTGTATCCCTGGCATCCTCAGGCTATGAGCGTGCGCTTGTCCCCAGCCATTCAGTATCCCTGGCATCCTCAGGCTATGAGCGTGCGCTTGTCCCCAGCCATTCAGTATCCCTGGCATCCTCAGGCTATGAGCGTGCGCTTGTCCCCAGCCATTCAGTATCCCTGGCATCCTCAGGCTATGAGCGTGCGCTTGTCCCCAGCCATTCAGTATCCCTGGCATCCTCAGGCTATGAGCGTGCGCTTGTCCCCAGCCATTCAGTATCCCTGGCATCCTCAGGCTATGAGCGTGCGCTTGTCCCCAGCCATTCAGTATCCCTGGCATCCTCAGGCTATGAGCGTGCGCTTGTCCCCAGCCATTCAGTATCCCTGGCATCCTCAGGCTATGAGCGTGCGCTTGTCCCCAGCCATTCAGTATCCCTGGCATCCTCAGGCTATGAGCGTGCGCTTGTCCCCAGCCATTCAGTATCCCTGGCATCCTCAGGCTATGAGCGTGCGCTTGTCCCCAGCCATTCAGTATCCCTGGCATCCTCAGGCTATGAGCGTGCGCTTGTCCCCAGCCATTCAGAGAGGCTGAAGATGGGGGCGTGCTTTTGCTCCAATTGCCATTAACAAGAGGCGTATTGCCCTTGGTTGCTCACCTGGTTGGTACCATGGCAGCCGGAGACTTGAGTGACAGACAGTGACGTGTTAGTTAAGGTCCCTGGTTCAGCTTTCGTGCACACCCCAGTGCCTTGTTTTATGTTATTGCCCAGATTGGGCTCTGCACAGGGGGGGGGGGGGGGGTGACGTGTTGCTTGATAATGCTTAACTGCCTGTCTAACAAGCGGTCCCCTCTCTCCAGTTCAGAACGGGCTGATCGTCTTCCTGCTGCTCCTCTTCCTGGTGGTCGTCCCCCTGGTGGCCTACGGCTGCTACTACTGGTACCGGAGACCCGACTCCCTGCTCAGCAAGTGGCTGAAGAAGAGCAAGGCCAAGTGCAGGTAACAAGGGCTGCTGTGCGGGGGAGCGGGGCCAATGAGGGGAGCGATCGATGCTTCCAAATGGATGCGACTCCAGGGGGCTCCGGATATGTGGCTTATCCAAGCAGTGATGTGGGATGCCCCTCACAAAGGCCCACAATCACTTACCTTTCCATTGCTCCCACGCTGTGTTTTTGGGCTGCGGCTGCATTCCCGGCGCTTCCAGCCATTCAGATAAGTTTGGGACGGGCCGTTGCAGTCCCCTGGGGCATCCCAATTCCTCCCCAGCTCTTCCTGGTTCCAACATTGCATGTGCGGGCTCTCGTCCAATGAGAGCCGTCTGCTGTGACTATGTCATTCAGCTCTCATTGTTGTGAATGGGGAGCCTGTCTGAATAGCTGGAGACGGGATCGCGTGCACGCCGCCGGGGATGCTGCAGCCTGTGCTCCCCATTCACAACAATGAGAGACATTTGCCGAATGACTTAGGCCCGGCCTCATTGGATGAGAACCTGCTCATGTGTTGTTGGAACGGGGGGAGGAGAGTGTTTACGGGCGTCCTGGGGGGGGGGAGGCATACAGTGGGGCATCCCAAATCAGGATGGGAGGCCAGCAGCCGGCCCTGGAACCTTTTAGACTGCGCTACCCATTCTAAACCGTGAGAGCCATTTGCCAAATGATTGGACCTGGCCTCATTGGATGAGAGCCCGCGCATGAGCTGTTGAAGTGGGAGAAGGTGAGTGCTTCCGGCAGCCCGGAGGGTTCCACACGTTGGGGTTTTCCAAATCAGGATGGAAGGCCAGGGGTCGGCCTTGACATCTTTTAGCTGGCCCTGGCATCTTTTAGCCTGCGCTTCCCATTCACAACAATGAGAGCCATTTGCTGAATGACTTAGGCCCGGCCTCCTTGAATGAGAGCCCACGCATCTGCTGTTGGTGCGGGGGAAGGTGAGTGTTTATGGGCACCCCGGGGGGTATCACACAGTGGGGTATCCCAAATCAGGATGGAAGGCCAGCAGCCGGCCCTGGCACCTTTTAGCCTGTGCTCCCCATTCACAACAATGAGAGCCATTTGCCGAATGACTTAGGCCCCTTCTCATTGGATGAGAGCCCATACATGTGCTGTTGGTGCGGGGGAAGGTGAGTGTTTACGAGCACCCCGGGGGGGGGAGGGGGTTTACACAGTGGGGCATCCCAAATCAGGATGGAAGGCCAGCAGCCGGCCATGGCTCCTTTTAGCCTGCGCAACCCATTCACAACAATGAGAGCCGTTAGCTGAATTACTTAGGCCTGGCCCTATTGGGCAAGAGACCGCACATGTGCTGTTGGAACAGGGGAAGGTGAGTGTTTACGGACACCTCAGGGTTTTTCCACAGCGGGGAATCCCAAATCGGGATGGAAGGCCAGCAGCCGGCCCTGTCCGGCACTTTTAGCTGGCCCTGGAACCTTTTAGCCTGCGCTACCCATTCACAACAATGAGAGCCGTTTGCCGAATGACTTAGGCCCATCCTCATTGAATGAGAACCCGCACATGCGCTGTTGAAGTGGGGAAAGGTCAGTGTTTACGGGCACCCTGGGGGGTTTCACACAGTGGGGCATCCCAAATTGGGATGGAAGGCCAGTGGCCGGCCCTAGCTTCTTTTAGATGCCAAGGCCGGGTGGGTTTTGTTCCGCTTTAAAGGCCAAAAACAAAACAAGAGTCATGGATAGAATGGAAGACATGTTGGCAGCATTACAGGGGAGAATAATGAAGTATTGGGGTCTGTCCAGCCACGCACACGCGGCTACTTCCAAACAGGGTGAGTTCTGATTGGGCGAGAGCCCATGTGTGCGCAGTGGAGGTGTTGGTCCAGGTAAGTAAACAGCTGATTCTGGGGTTTCACACACACACAGGTGAAATACTGACCAACCCCAAGTAAGTGATGTCTGCAAGTGAATAAACTGTGTATTAATAGCAGTAGGGATGGCGCCATCTATTGTTATTAATCCTATATTACACAGTAAATCCAGTATTCACACATGATAAATGAGGGGGGAGTAGTACTGACAATTCCATTTATCCCCTGTATAATTGTAACTCATCTTTCAACAGGATAGGAAGCGGCCTTCGCCCGCACCCGAGCCGCGTCCCGGCCAAGACCATCTTCACGCAGCAGCGCAGCGGCCCCCCACCCGCAGAAGCCGCCACCACACACAAGGTGCAGTAATGCAGCTTTATTTTGATTATTTATTTGTCTTTGTTCAACTTTTCTAGCTAGTGGTGTGAGTGAGCTGTGCCTTTGGGTCTTTGCTGGCCAACTTGGCAGGCACAGTGCAGCACAGCTATGCTAAATCTATAAATATATATATATATATATATAAATTGTGGTAAGGTGCAAGGGGCCGTTATTGACGGCAGGTATGTAGCACCAATGTACCTGGCATTGGTGCAGTAAAGCCGTATAGCTTGTTTTTCCAGCATCAGCTGCTGGTGGCAGTTTGCTGCTGATGATTTAGAATAGCCGAAAGGCTAACCTGGGACGGCTTTACTGGGATGGAGTAGAGCAGGGTGGGACTCCATCCCACTACCCAGGTCCGGGTTTTGCGGGCTGTTTAAATAGCCTGGGGAATCAGCTGTGCTGAGTCCTTTGTCTAGAGCTCACATGGGAGTGAGACTCTGTGAGCCTGGCTGAAATCTCCTCTGGAGGCTGTTTCATGCGGACCTGAGGCCTAGTTGGACTGTAAACAGGACGTTTGCTCAAGGACTAAAAGCTGTTTGCCTGATTGAATCATTTATGCTGCTGTTTCCTGAAAAGGTGATGTAACCTGTTTGGACATATGCTTTTGTGGATTTATGTGTGAAATAAACACAGACTTTACTTTGAACTGTTTGCCTCTGCCTCTATACTGCTGACACCCGGTCGCCTACCAGAGCTAATCTCCACATTTGGTGTCGGATGCGGGCATAGCAGTGAGGCCGTTGCTAGGAGCAACCGACGAAAAAGTTTTTTGTTGTGCATGTCCTATATTAAACCTGCCAGGCTGCTACCTGGGACTGCAGACAAAATGGAGGCGGTCGTGAAAGCGCTCGTGGAGGCCAACAGGCAGCAGCATGAGACCAACCAGCTGTTTTTGCAACATATGATGGCGCAGCAAGCTGCAGGTGCGCCCAAAAGTATTCCTGATGCCCGGAAAGCTGTCCGCTCGGCGCTCACAAAAATGACCCCTTCAGATGACGTGGAGACTTACCTGGCGGTGTTTGAAAAGGTGGCTGCAAGGGAGAAGTTGCCGCATGACCAGTGGGCTGATGTCATCGCTCCATTTCTGGCGTCTGGACCCCAGCAGGTGTTGTTTGATCTCCCAGAGGACCAAGCCGCTGACTACCCGACTCTGAAGGGTGAGATACTGGCGAGACTGGGGGTGAATGTGTGGGTTCGGGCTCAGCGGGTGCATCAGTGGAGCTACCAGTCGGCAGAGCCCGCCCGACCCCAGTATTATAAACTGCTGCACCTGCTGCAAAAATGGCTGCAGCCGGAGTTGTTAAGCCCCACTGCCATTTTGGACCGCTTGCTGGCGGACATGTTTTGGAGGGCTTTACCGCACCCTCTTCAGCACTGGGTTGGCCAGGTATCCCCTGACAACGCACTAGGGATGGTGGACCTAGTGGAGCGATATGAGGCCACCAGGAACTTGCAAAGCGGCTCCATGAGGAGGGATTCGGGGAAACCCCGGAGGTCCCCGCCCCAGCTCAGGCGAGTGGTGTCCCCTAAACCCTCTCAGGACCTACCCCCCAAAGTCCCTGCCCAAGTGTTGTGTTGGGGATGTAAGGAGCCGGGACATATCAGAGCCAATTGTCCCCACCAGGGGGAGCCCATGGATGTAAACTTTGGTTACCGCCCTTCCATGTATGCCAGGAGGCTGTGTGCTGCCGGTATCCCTGAGCTTGTGGGGCAAAGTCACCTCTGTCAGGTGAAAGTGGGAGACACCCTGGCTGTGGCCCTTTTGGACTCGGGGAGTATGGTTACCCTGGCAAGACCCGCCTTAGTACTGCCCGATGAGTACACTGGGCGGAAAACCGGGGTTTTGTGCATTCATGGGGACTTGAGAGACTATGCCACAGCACAAGTGTCTCTCACCACCGTCTCCGGCAGCTGGAAACATGAAGTCGCTGTCGCCGCTAAACTCCCATATGAACTGATTATTGGGAGAGACTTTCCAGGGTTCAGGTCACTGTGGGCCAAGCTGGCAGTTCCGGAAACCCGCGAGGCGGGTGTGTCCCCAATAGACTGGCCCTACTCAGGGGAGACCCCGGTGCCCTGGGAACCGGAATCAGGAGGCACCGTGGAAGAGGTGCCCGTCCCTAAAATGGAAGAGGGGGAGTCAACCCCACTAAATGTTATGGTTGGAGATGTGGAAGAGTTGACAACAGGTCCAGAGTTGGCAGATCTCCATGTCTCCACAACTAACTTTGGTACCGCTCAACACCAGGACCCGACCCTGTCTCGGGCCTGGGAGAATGTTCTTGAGGTGGAAGGTGAACCACAACAGCCAGGGGCGGAGTTACAGTTTCCTCGCTTTGTGGTTCACCAGGAAATGTTGTACCGAGTAAACAAGGTACGTGAAGAGGTGGTGGAACAATTGGTGGTACCCAATTCATATCGCAAATTGGTGTTGGATTTGGCCCACCAACATGTTCTGGGTGGACACCTAGGCCAGCAGAAAACACTGGACCGCGTTTTACAACGATTCTACTGGCCCAGTGTGTACAAGGAGGTGGAGAGATATTGTGAGTCCTGTCCAACATGTCAGATGACCAGCCCTCAGCCTCATTACCGTGGTCCCTTAGTTCCTCTCCCAGTTATTGAGGTACCCTTTGAGCGGATTGCCATGGATCTAGTGGGTCCAGTGCCAAAATCCGCTAGAGGGCACCAACATATTCTGGTGATCTTGGACTATGCCACGCGGTACCCTGAGGCAGTGCCCCTGCGTCACACCTCTGCCAAGCTCATTGCTAAGGAGCTTATGGAAATGTTTTCCAGAGTAGGTCTGCCTAAAGAGGTCCTGACCGATCAAGGTACCCCGTTTATGTCGAAAGTAATGAAAGAGCTCTGTAAACTGCTGCAGGTGAAACAGTTGCGGACATCCGTTTACCACCCGCAAACAGACGGCCTAGTAGAACGGTTTAATCAAACTTTAAAGACCATGTTAAAAAGGGTGGTCGCCAAGGATGGGAAGAATTGGGACTTGCTGCTGCCCTATCTGATGTTCGCAGTGCGAGAGGTGCCCCAGGCCTCTACGGGGTTCTCGCCCTTCGAACTCTTATACGGTCGACATCCACGGGGCCTGTTGGATATAGCCAAGGAGGCCTGGGAACAGCAACCCACACCCCACAAAAGTGTGGTAGAGTTCGTGACTCAGCTACAGGAACGGATAGCGACCGTCTTGCCGCTTGTCAGAGAACACATGGAGGCAGCGCAGCGGGCCCAAAGCAGGGTTTATAATCGGCAAGCCAGGGTACGGAACTTTAACCCCGGTGACAGAGTTGTGGTTCTGGTACCCACGGTGGACAGTAAATTTCTAGCTAGGTGGCAGGGTCCCTATGAGGTCATTGAAAAAGTTGGGGAAGTGACTTACAAGGTACATCAGCCTGGGCGGAGGAAGCCCGAGCAGGTGTACCATGTAAACCTGCTGAAACTATGGAAAGACAGGGAGACCCCTGGGGGTGACAGTCCCCGACCAGGTATGGTGGGGGTGGAGCTTCCCATTCCTCGGTCTGTTAGTAGAGAAGTAGTAGTCGAGGTGAAAACTGGCGACAACCTCTCCTCTAAACAGACTCAGGAAGCCAGGGAGTTTATTAGCAGAAACACGGACGTGTTTTCAGAACTCCCTGGGCGCACTTCGGTCATCCAACATGATGTTGTCACGGAACCTCAGGTCAAGGTCCGGTTGAGGCCTTACCGGGTACCCGAGTCCCGGCGACAAGCTATCGCGGAGGAAGTGCAGCAAATGCTCCGGTTAGACGTGATTGAAGAATCAAAGAGTGAGTGGGCCAGCCCCATAGTCTTGATTCCCAAGCCCGATGGTACATTGCGGTTCTGTAACGATTTCCGCAAACTTAATGAAGTTTCCAAGTTTGATGCCTACCCTATGCCCCGGGTAGATGAACTCATTGAGAAGCTAGGCCAAGCCAGGTACTTTTCGGTTTTGGACCTCACAAAAGGGTACTGGCAGGTGCCCTTGACTGAGGCTGCCAAGGAGAAAACAGCCTTTATTACACCAGAGGGACTGTTCCAATACAAGGTGTTACCCTTTGGGTTACACGGCGCTCCCGCTACGTTCCAAAGGTTAATGGATATTGTCCTCAGGCCACATCGTCGGTATGCTTCGGCATATCTGGACGATATAATTATCCATAGCACGGATTGGGAAAGTCACCTACCCAAAGTCCAGGCCGTAGTGGATTCCCTCAGGAAGGCTGGGTTGACGGCAAACCCGAAAAAATGTGCTTTAGGCCTAGAAGAAACAAAATACCTGGGCTATGTGATTGGACGAGGAGTGGTCAAGCCCCAGGTGAACAAACTAGAAGCCATCCGTAACTGGCCCCGGCCTAACACCACCCGCCAGGTAAAGTCATTTCTGGGGTTGGTGGGATATTATATGCGGTTCATTCCCAATTTTGCCACCCTAGCGGCACCATTGACAGACCTGTTAAAGGGACGCAAGTCTGTCATGGTGAAGTGGAATGAACAGGCCGAAAAAGCGTTCTCCGCTTTGAAGTCTGCCCTGTGTGGGTCTCCGGTGTTGGTGACACCCGACTTTAAGAGGGAGTTCATAGTGCAGACCGATGCCTCCGAGGTAGGTCTCGGTGCTGTACTGTCTCAGGAAGTCAACGGGGAGGAGCACCCCGTTGTCTACATGAGTCGCAAATTGACACCCGCGGAGACCCGGTATAGTATAGTGGAGAGGGAGTGTTTGGCCATTAAATGGGCCCTGGAGTCTCTTCGCTACTACTTGCTGGGGAGAAGGTTCCGTCTGATTACGGACCACTCTCCCCTCAAGTGGATGTGCCAGGCTAAGGACAGGAATGCCAGGGTCACCCGATGGTTCTTGTCATTACAAAACTTCAAGTTTACAGTAGAGCACAGAGCGGGACGATTGTTGGGTAACGCGGATGCCCTGTCCAGAACACATTGTTTGGCATGTGTCCACCCCCTCAGGGTTGAACAAAGGGGGGGGGGTATGTGGTAAGGTGCAAGGGGCCGTTATTGACGGCAGGTATGTAGCACCAATGTACCTGGCATTGGTGCAGTAAAGCCGTATAGCTTGTTTTTCCAGCATCAGCTGCTGGTGGCAGTTTGCTGCTGATGATTTAGAATAGCCGAAAGGCTAACCTGGGACGGCTTTACTGGGATGGAGTAGAGCAGGGTGGGACTCCATCCCACTACCCAGGTCCGGGTTTTGCGGGCTGTTTAAATAGCCTGGGGAATCAGCTGTGCTGAGTCCTTTGTCTAGAGCTCACATGGGAGTGAGACTCTGTGAGCCTGGCTGAAATCTCCTCTGGAGGCTGTTTCATGCGGACCTGAGGCCTAGTTGGACTGTAAACAGGACGTTTGCTCAAGGACTAAAAGCTGTTTGCCTGATTGAATCATTTATGCTGCTGTTTCCTGAAAAGGTGATGTAACCTGTTTGGACATATGCTTTTGTGGATTTATGTGTGAAATAAACACAGACTTTACTTTGAACTGTTTGCCTCTGCCTCTATACTGCTGACACCCGGTCGCCTACCAGAGCTAATCTCCACAATATATATATATATATATATATATATATATATATATATATATATATATATATATATATATATATATATATATATATATATATATATATATATATATATATTACAAGTACATGCTGGGATGCCTCACTATGCAAACCCCCCCCCCCCACCCCCCCCCACAGGTCGCCGGTAATCTATCTCTCACCTTTCCCCAGTTCATTGGCGCATGCGTGTGCGCTTGTCCAATGAAAGCCATCTGCTATGACTATGGGGGTTATTCATGAAAGGATAGCGCCAGGTAGCGCCTCGTAGCTACAGGCAGCGTCTGGTGAACGCCGGGCGCTGTACGCAACACCACATTTATGAAAGCGAATCTGGTGAGCGCCTCTAACGGCGCCATGTACCGTCACATGTATCATTAAAGGTGGCTCAGTGTATAGCTTCCAGAGCACCACGTATTACCTGTCCCTACCTGTCGCTCTCCCATACATTTCAATGGCCGTTCCTTTTCTTCTGTTTAAACAGTGTTTTTTTTTCTTTTTCTCTCAAATAATTGTGTGACCTCCCCTGGCCTAGAAAAAGTCATTTTTGAAAACTTTAGATTTTGTATATTTTTTATGCAGAATTGTCATTACAGGTCTGGCACTAAAGTGTTATTGTCACAATGTTACAACAATGTAATTCCATGTGTTTTCGCTTTGTTACTGGTGGATATGTGTTCAAAAAATACCATTTTGTGAATACTCACCTGTAAAATGGGTATTATAAGTATGTCACACTCCCCGCTTCAACGTAATAATTACACTTGGGTTAACCCACCTGCAGGTGGCGATGTTGCAGAGAAGTCTTGAAAAAAAGAGCCCCTCCCGGTCTATAAACACCTGGGACCTCCCACTTATATCCCAGTTTTCAAACAGTAAAGACAAGGTACCAGGAACAATCCAACGGTAACCCTCAAATCGGAAACAAAGCTTCACCATAAAAGGATCCAGGATACCAAAAAGGGCGGGTGAAGTGGGGTGTGTGACATACTTATAATACCCATTTTACAGGTGAGTATTCACAAAATGGTATTATTCTAAGTATGTCACACACCCCGCTTCAACTTAATAATTACGCTTGGGAAATCCAAAAGCAGTGTCCACAAAGGGCGGGTATCCAACAAGGCAATAATGCAGAACTCAAACCACTGCAGCCTGCAGAACCTTGCGGCTAAAACCAGCATCCGCTGAGGCCCGCACATCAACCTTATAAAACTTGGAAAAAGTGTGAACAGAAGACCAAGTAGCGGCCTTACAAACCGGTTCAACAGAGGCCTGGTGCTGAAAAGCCCAGGACGCCCCAACAGCACGAGCAGAATGAGCGGTAATACGAAAAGGGGGACTCTTCCCCTTGGCAGAGTAGGCCCCAACAATGGCCTGACGAATCCGATAATGGAAGACTTGGCCGGAGCCAAACCCTTCCTAGGCCCACAGGGCGCCACAAAAAGAGCATCAGTCTTACGAAAAGAAGAAGTATAACGCAAATAGCACTTCACACAGCGTACCACATCCAAACAATGCAAAACCCTCCCCTTGTCATTCCTAGGCTTAGGACACAAGGAAGGAAGAATAATGTCTTGGTTAAGGTGAAAGGCAGAAGCCACCTTAGGAAGAAAGTCCGACTTGAAGCGAAAAACCACCTTGTCCGGATGCCTCTCAAAGTAAGGAGCCTGAATCGACAAGGCCGCCAACTCCGAGACACGCCGGACAGAGGTGATGGCAACCAAAAAGGCAACCTGCTGAGTCAACACAGAAAAGCAATATCCTGCAAAGGCTCAGAGGGAGGAGCCTGAAGAGCAGACAGAACCAGATTCAAATCCCAAACAGGGAGAATAGGTTTTCTAGGAGGCCGCACATGCGTAACCCCCTGGAAGAAAGCCTTGACCAAAGGATGAAGAGCAAAAGAATTTTGAAAGAAGACAGACAGAGCAGACACCTACCCTTTCAAAGTACTCAGCTGGAGACCCGAATCCAGCCCAGATTGCAGAAAATCCAAAATCCTAGAAATAGAGAAGACCCTGCAGGGCAAGGCCATGACCTCACACCGAACAATATAAGACCGCCAAGTCCTATAGTAGATAGTAGAAGAAGATCTCTTTCTAGCACTAACAAGAGTCTGAATGACAGAATCAGAAAGGCCTTCCTCCTTCAAGATGGAGGTTTCAGCAGCCAAGCCGTCAAAGCCAGCGTTGGTAAATTGGGGTAACGTAATTGACCCTGAGTGAACAGGTCCGGCCGAAGGGGCAGGACGAACTGATCCACTGCCAGCCGAACCACACCCGCCGTGGCCACCTTGGAACCACCAGAATGGCGGGAACCCCTTCTAGGGCCAGCTTTCGCAACACCTTGCCCACCATGGGAATCGGAGGAAACAGATAAAGGAACCCCAGGACCCTCCAGCTCAGGGACATGGCATCCACTGCCAGAGCCAGAGGATCCAGAGAGAGAGACACAAATGCCGGGAGTTTGTGATTGTGACAAGAGGCAAAAAGGTCCACCTCCGGTGTCCCCCACCGGAGGCAAAGAGACCGAAAGACCTTGGGATCGAGAAACCATTCCCCCCCGGAGAGACGAGCACCTGCTCAGGGAGTCCGCCTCCGTGATCTCCACTCCCGGGATGTACACCGCCGAGATGCATGGGACATGGGTCTCCGCCCAGTCCAGAATCAGAGACACCTCTCTGAGGGCACCCCAACTGCGAGTCCCTCCCTGGTGATAGATGTAAGCAACAGCCGTCCGATTGTCCGAACCCGGGAGGACATCTAGAAAGACAGATCCAGCGACCCCGGACACCTGTCCCAAGCCGCCAACAGACGAAGCTGAAGTGTCCTCGTGTGAAACTGAGCAAAGGGAACCGCCTCGAAGGAGGCCACCATCAATCCCACCAGTCTCATCCCCTGCCGGATAGACGGACGAGGGTTGGACAGAATAGCTGAATCAATTCCTGAATCAAGAGCACCTTGGAGTGAGGAAGGAACACTCTGTGTTGGGAAGAGTCCAGAGACATCCCCAGGAAGGACACCACCCTGGAAGGAGAAAGGGAGGACTTGGGATAGTTGATTACCCAGCCGAAACTCTCCAGAGTGGATACCACCGACCTGGTGTCTGTCTCCGATTGACTGAAAGAGGAAGCCATGATGAGAATGTCGTCCAGATAAGGCACGATGCGAATCCCCTGGGCTCTGATGAGGGCCATCACCCCTGCCAACACCTTGGTGAACACCCTTGGAGCCGAGGTAAGGCCAAAAGGAAGAGCCACAAATTGAAAATGCCGATCCTCCACCACGAACCGGAAAAAACTCTGGTGGGACGGAAAGATAGAAACATGAAGGTAGGCGTCCTTGATGTCTATGGACGTCATGAAGTCCCCCTGCCGAAGAGAATTGGTGGCAGAACGCAGAGTTTCCACGCAAAATTTCCGGGGACAAATAAACCTGTTGAGGAACTTCAGATCCAGGATGGGACGAACTGAACCATCTTTCTTGGGCACTGTGAAGAGGTTGGAATAATACCCGAGGCCCACATCCGAGGGAAGAACCGGACAAATGACTGCCATGCCCAGAAGATTCCTAACAGCCACCAGGAGCCCGTGCGCGGCCAGAGGATCCGAAGGCACAGGAGACCTGAAAAACCTGGGAGGAGGTCGGGACTCGAACTCCAGTTTGAACCGGACGACACTACCTCCCGAACCCATCTGTCCGAGACCGCCTGGTCCCAGACCTGGGAGAAGTGTCGCAACCGTCCCCCCGACCCGCTAGGGTGAGGGCGCCCCCTCATTGCTGAGCGGCTTTGGCAACGGGTTCGGGCTTGGAGCCCCAGGAGTGACCAGGACGGACACGACCTCAACCCCTGTTCCAAGCGGCACCTCTGGTGACAGAGAAGGCCGAACCCCTGCCAGCTCTGGCTCCCCGAAAGGATGGGTTAAAGGAAGCCGCCCCCCGAAAGGAACGGCTCTGCTTCTTACGCAGAGGTAACTTACCTCCCTTGGCAACAGAAACCAATTCTCACCAAACGGGCGCAGACCCACAAAAGGGAGAGCCGTAAGAGACTTTTTTTTTTTTTAATAAAGTCAGCAGTCCATCAGCGCAACCAAACCAACCGCCGGATAGCCACCAACCAGGCCGTGGTCCTACCACACATACCATGGCGTCATCCTGAGCGCAAGCACAAATGACTAACAACGGTTGAGAGCAATAAACTCCTCACAAGCTGGATCAAGGCCGGAAGAAGCCAACAAATCCCCAACAATGGACCTGGAAGCCAACAGAAACAGTGCCGAAACACAAAGAGGCCGCAAGGCCGACCCAACACTAGCCAAACCGTGGCAAGCCAGCTGGACAATACGACGGTCCTCACCATCCTTGATGGTAGTAAAGTCAGGAGGGTGCAAAACAGCCGTATTAGACAACCCCAAAAACGGAGCATCAACCTCAGGCGGAGAAGACCATCGCTCAACCAGGTCCGCCGGGAAAGGATACTTCTTATCCCAACCCGGCGGAACACCAGGAAGGCGAGTAGGCCTCTCCCATTCTTTAAGGACGACATCGTCAAAATGTCTTTGATGGGGAAACTCCAGGCGCGGCTTGGCGCCTCTAATAATTCTCCTTTTGGCGGAGGATTCACCTCAGGAGGGGCAATAGCCAAAACATCAAATCTTTGAGCCAGGAACGAAGGGGTGTCAAAGGCAACCCCCCTGCGCCTGCTCACCAGCTATACTGAAAATTTGCTGGTCGTCAGCCTCGTCTGACTCCTCAAAGAGCACACCTTCCGGAAGCGGGGAGCAATCGGACCAGTCTAACGAGTCAAGCTCGCCAACGTCACAGACCCGCGCGGCTGGGAACAAATGCTTCCGCTTAGCTGAGGCCTTCGTAGCAACGAATTCCCAAGGTTGGCTAATCTGGCACACACCTCAGATTTCGACTCCCCCCCCATGACAACGTCACACGGGGCACGGAAAACAGGCAGGGAGGGGTAGGTGAAAGTACAGGCGGGGAGGAACCGGACGCCGGCGTACCGGACTGCCGCGTAATAGTCTGCTGTGCACATGAAATGCAGAGAATATCATCCCCAGGTAGGGGACACCCGCACCCCAACATTGCCTGGATTGCCCCAAGGGGCTATTTCCGGTATTGTAGAAAGCTATGGTGAATTGTGGTAGTCGCAATGACCCAGGGATTTACGCAATAAGCGACCCGGGATGCCCCTTTAATGTCCCTCGTGGGAGAATTTTTACAGCTAAGGCCTAAACTACCCAGGTAGCTAATACCGGGGGAACCCTTTAAACAGCCACAGTGCACCTGGGAAACAAGGGGACAGCAGACACACAAGTGCCAAGGACTTCCACACAAATACAGCACATGCATCAGAAGCATAGGTTAAAATAACAGAGGCCCCACTAGCCACAGGGCCCTATTTATTTCTAAACAGAACCAACCATTCACAAGGTACACATAAAGAAAAGGCTCAGTTAGCATATGTTATACACAGAATGCCTAGGCACAAAAAGAGTCAAGAGTGCTTAAAATGGCAGCCACACCACGTGCGGTCCACAGCATCGGGGGAAGAAGGAGAAGGGGGACGGACCAGCAGGCAAAACGCGCGAAGCGTGTCAGCCCCGCCCCCCCTCCGTGACGCGCACAGCCATGCCATTCACACGGAGAACAAAAGGAGGCGGGCCGCGGGAAGAAGCCCACCCGCGGTCACACCTCCCAACCCAGCCAAGGAAGGCACAAGGAAAGAAGAGCGGGAGGTGGGGCACGCGACGCGCGCGACCCCGCCCCTCCCTCGAGACAGACAAAAGTCCCGGCCAATAGCCGGGCACCTCCGCGGCACCAGCAGACGAGGGGGGCGGGCCGCCCGGCACCAGCAGACGAGGGGGGCGGGCCACCCGGCACGCGCGCCGAGACCAGCCCCGTCCCTCCCGCACCGGAGGGGAAGGCGTTCCCCAGGCAATAACCAGCCCGCACCTGAGGGGAATAAGCTCCCTCAGCGCTGCACCGAGTGGCGCCCACGTCTTAAAACATACACACACACAAGTGAAAAGGCAAAACACACACCCGCACACACACACACATGGGAAGCCCCCCTAGCGTAGGGAGCAATGGGGGAATCAAGCAAGGGAGAAGGCACCAACACCCAGGGGGCGAGTGTAGGGACGGGGCATCCCAATCCAGAATCACCAGACTGGATAACCGCTTTGCCCCCTAGTATGAGGCCTGCGTTGGAGCTAGGCTCCTAAGCACCATAGGGTGCCGTCTACCCTCACCCGGCCCCGCAGCCTAGGCTGGGAGGCTTCTCTAAGGGGACTAAAAGAGAGCCGGGCAGAAATAGAACCAAGAGGGGGGCCGGGAGTTACCCTGGCTACCTGCAAGCAGGAGACTTCATTCTTCTGACTTGTCGCCATCTTGCAGAGAAGAAGATAGCCCCAGAGAAGAAGAAGGTCCCAGGTGTTTATAGACCGGGGGGGGCTCTTTTTTTCAAGACTTCTCTGCAACATCGCCACCTGCAGGTGGGTTAACCCAAGCGTAATTATTAAGTTGAAGCGGGGTGTGTGACATACTTAAAATACAGACTTTAATCACACAGCGTCTGACGCTTTATGCTACAGCGCCCAGATCCAGAGCGCCTACGCCGTGTGTCTGTTTTTTTGTTGAATATGGTGTGAGGCACTTAGAGTCGGACACACTGAGCTGTCACTACCTTTTGCTCGCTGCAATGCTGTACTGCTGTTACAGCGCCCAACATACATCTCATTCATCAATGCTGGCCAGGTTACTAGAGCGACTGAGGCGCTCTTTTAAAGCGCCCAATACACGCACACGAGCGTCTACTAGAGGTTGCTCTAAGTGCCGCTATACAGACGCTCATCTGCCAATACCTGATGCTAGTAATGAATCCGCCTCCATGTCTTTTCGGTAGGTAGCTCTAATTGTTTTGAATGCAGAGCGTGCGCTGCTGTATCCCCTGCGACGTGCATGCGCTCCCGTCCCAGCCATTCAGATAGGTTCCCATTAAAGTCAATGAGAGACGTTTGTCAACATGCTTCAGTTGAGCTCCTTGCTGCTTTATTATTGCTATCGCCTGGACTGTCCCTTTATTTCTTATTTTTCCCCTCTTCTGCACAGAGCTCCTGGCGAGTTTTCCATGGGAAGAGTACGGCGCCGAGAAGCAGCTCCCAGCCAGTCAACATTGTGCGTCCGTTACATCCGCCCTCTAGCCAGCCAACCAAATCCTTCATACAGCTGAAGCCCTCCAGGCCTCCCCCGCCGACCAAATCATCCCCGCTTATTCCAGCCAAGGTGGAGAGCCAGCAATCAGCCAAGCTACTCCCCCCGAAGAAACCTCTGCCCTCCTGCCCTGCCCGTCCTCCGCAGGTAATGTGCTCATCGGGGATCTCTGTCTGTCTGTCTGCCCTGGGGGTTAAGGGATAAAGACCTTTTTTAAATACACTTGAATGAAGCCATTGTTGTGATGGGAAGTTTATGTCGTCACCTTTCATCCCCTGCCCAGTGCCCCAAAACCACCAGCCGTTCATTTTTTTACTGAAGCCTTTGCCTGATATCCATCAAACCACTAACATGAAGTGGTATGATGTTCGAATGGTGGCTGTATGGCTCCCTGGCCATGCAGCTACACCCCCTGGTGCTCTCAAGCTACACAAGGTGTATGTGTCAGTTTAGCTTGCAGCACCTCTCAGATTTATTGCAGTTATTATACACAGTCAATGCTGGACTGTGTGTAACTGATGAATTGCTGGAGAGCACCAGGGGGCGCTGCTGCACGGCCAGGAAGCCAAGCGGACGCCATTCGAACATCACACTGCTTTCTGTTGCTGCTTTTTATGAACATTGAGCAAAGGCTGTTTCGGGAAACTGGACGGGGGATAGAAGTGCACTCTGCAGATGCAAGACCGGGGGCCACGTGCAGTGCCTGATGGGATGCAAGATGGCGCCTCTCGTGAAGAGGTTGCCTGGAATCCGAGGGACCCAGAAGATGGATCCCCTAGTGAGTTGAGTAACATTAGCCCAAAGGTAAAAACCAGAGGGGAGGGGGGGGGCAAATCAGTGAGGCCTGAACTCGCCCTGGTGGCCTCTGCTGTGGAAACGATAGTAGCAGGGACAAAATTTTTTTTTTAACATCCAAATCTGAAGCCGCATGGGGGCGGCGGGCGCGGGTGGCCGGGGTTGTGTGCGGTCCCTTGTTTGATATGACGTGATGCTGGCTGTGTCTCCCGTTCACATGGGCTCTGGTAGTATCTTGGTCTAATTTTGCTGACACCATCTGTTGTTTCTGAATTTTGGTATCTTCAACACCTTGACATATCGGTTCACTATACTGGGGGGTTCACTGGTGGGGTTACTGGTGGGGTTGCTAGTTTATATATATTCTTTTAGGCACTTAGTTAATGTATACATATTAGTTTATCTATTGATTATGTATTTACATGCTTTATTGATGTGGTTATTGGTATCATGATATTTATTATGCCCATACGCTTATAGGGATTTAATCATATATTAGTGATAGTTTTGTTCTATATATTAATACATGATAACTGTTGATGTTCACTGTGGGGAGCTTATTCTGTACTCACATTTTTTACTGCATTTCAGTGTGTAGCTTGTCACTTTTTTAGGGTTTTTTATATAGGTCTTTAGGAGTAGGTGTTTTCTTCCTTCACAGGGTTTTTTTAATTTGTCTAAATTTTGGTGGTATACAGATCTTTTTGATCTGGTTGGTGCCGGCACAGGTACGGGGGTAAGTGGGTGCAGGGACTTTCAGTCCCTGCGCTGACAGACTCCTGTGCCCTTTTTTTGTACTCACTACTTTTTTGCCTCATTTTATTTATTAATTTGGGAGCGCTTGCATCACAGATTACTTATATTACCCATTAATTGGGGTTTTTTGATATTGTATATTCAGAGTTACTAATTATTACAGGGACCTGCTACTTGTTTTTAATTGTCCTGTGGTTTGTGTGTTTGTATTTTTTAACATTTATATGTGTCAATAAAATAACTTTTGCATAGATAGGTTGTCAGTATACTTCTCTTGGTGCTCCTCATGGGGAGGAAGGCATGATCTCTTCATGGCCACTCCTATAGAAATAGATTTATTGCAGTTATTATACACAGTCAATTCTGGACTGTGTGTAACTGATGAATTGCTGGAGAGCACCAGGGGGCGCTGCTGCACAGCCAGGAAGCCAAGCGGACGCCATTCGAACATCACACTGCTTTCTGTTGCTGCTTTTTATGAACATTGAGCAAAGGCTGTTTCGGGAAACTGGACGGGGGATAGAAGTGCACTCTGCAGATGCAAGCTCGGGGGCCACGTGCAGTGCCTGATGGGATGCAAGATGGCGCCTCTCGTGAAGAGGTTGCCTGGAATCCGAGGGACCCAGAAGATGGATCCCCTAGTGAGTTGAGTAACATTAGCCCAAAGGTAAAAACCGGAGGGGGGGGGGCAAATCAGTGAGGCCTGAACTCGCCCTGGTGGCCTCTGCTGTGGAAACGATAGTAGCAGGGACAAAATTTTTTTTTTAACATCCAAATTGGGGTTTGCAGTGGAAGGGGTGGAGGATGTCACTTTAAGGTAGTAGCTAGCTAGAGGAGCTTCTGTAGCTCCCTGCCAGGGCAGGTTCCAGATTTATGTGGGCCCTTGGATGATAGAGCCCCAGTGGGCCCCTTTGTGGTGTGTCAGGTTACAAGTATGTTAGATATTCTAAGTATGTCACACACCCCCCTTCAAACATTAAATAGTTACACTTGGGTATACACACCTCTAGGTGGCGATCTTGCAGAGAAGTCCTGAAAAACGAGCCCCTCCCGGTCTATACATACCTGGTACCTCCCATCTATTCCCCAGTGTTCTTCTCTGCAAGATGGCGACAAGACAGAAGAAAGAAGTCTCCTGCTTGCAGGTAGCCGGGGTAACACCCCGCCCCCCCCCCCCATGGTCTATTTCTGCCCGGCTTTTTCTGTTTTATTAGCCCCCTGTTGAATGTGTAGCCTCCCAGCTTAGGCTGTCGGCTGGGCAAGGGTAGATGGCACTTAAGGTGCCTAGGAGATTAGCTCCTCCGCTAGACCCCATATTATGGGGCAATGCGGTTATTCGGCCGGGTGATCCGGATTTGGGATGCCCCGCCCTGATGTCCCTATTAGGGTTCCCCCTTCCCGCTTGGTCCCTTCTTCCTGCGCTAGTTGGGGGGGGGATGGGGGCTTGTCTGTATGCCAGGGTTATGCTTGCTACCTTGTGTGTCTGTGTTTTACTGGTGTGTGGCGGGGCCGGGCGGCGTGGGTGTTTATGTGCCGCCGGCCCGCCCGTTTGCTCAGTTCTTCATTGTTTGGGGGCTCCGTTGAGCTCCCCGGACTGTCGTTCCGACGGTGCAGGGGGCGGGGTCGGGCGGCGTGTGTGCCGCCGGCCCGTTTTTAGTTGCGGGCGCCATGTCCTTGGCGCCCGCTGCTCTGCCGGTTCTCTGGGTCGGAGGTGGGCGGGGCCGGGCGGCGTGTTGTGCCGCCGGCCCGCCTGTCTGTCTGTGCGGGCGCCATGTCTAGGCGCCCGCTGCTCGTTCTCCCGGAGGTGGTTGCGGGCAGGGCCGGGTGGCGTGTGTGCCGCCGGCCCGCCTGTCCGTCGGTGCGGGCGCCCGCTTTCTGGTTAATGCTCCGTGGAGGTGGAGCGGGGCAGGGCCACGTCGTGCGCGGCCCGTGCTTTGCCTGGATTGGTGGGAGGGGCGGGGCCGCAGCGTCTGCCGCGCTTTGCTGGGCCCGCCCTTCTTCTCCCTTCTCTGCTTCCTCGTGGCTGGTCGCCATTCCGCGCTCCTGCGGTTAAGGTAGGCTGGTTTTCTTGGGCTTGTCATTTTTAAGGTGGTCTTCTTGGCTGGGGGCATCCATTGTTTTCAGGTCCCCCTTGTGTAGGGGTTGTGTCAGGGTGCTGGCAGCTTTTAAGTATTGTATTGCTGGGTGCCTTATGTGGGCATCCCTGGCTTTCCACATTTTTATGTATATATATTTTTATGTTCTTGTTATACTGCTCCATGTGGGTTCTTGCCTGACCCTCTTGATATTACAGTGTTTTATTGTCATGTGCATTCACGTGTTCTTGTAAGTACCTGGAGTGACTGTTGTCTTTCTTTTTCAGATCCTGGGATCCCACGCTGCAGGGCTCTCCCGGTCTTAGATACCTGGCTAGTCGGGGTTGTCCTTACATTTCCCTTTATTGGCTATTTTGCTAATTTCCCCATTTCAGGGCCATAAATAAAAAAAATAAAGGGGCATCCCGGGTCACGTATTGCGTAAATCCCTGGGTTATTGCGAATACCATAAATTCACCATATGGAGGCTACCAAAGATACCGGAAACGGCCCTTCGGGGCAATCTAGGCTGTGTGGGGGTTGTGGGGATCCGCTCCCAGGGGATGATGTGATTTTATGCATTCCATGTGCGCAGCGGAACATTGAGCGCCAGTCCGGCACCCCGATGTCTGGCTCTTCGCCGCCCGTGCCATCTCCTTCTCCTCCTCGCCTGTTCCGGACCCCATGTGACGTTGTCATGGGTGGGGATTCGCAATCCGAGGTATGTTCCC